>OZ038419.1:438689-1638689 GCA_964036255.1 Caenorhabditis virilis | reverse complement strand
CCCCGAACCGTCCGTATTCCCATTGTCACACCACTCTCATTTTCTTTTCTGTTCGAATTCGCTCCTGTTTTAGAAGACGAGTTTCTGCTCATTTCTGATAAATACGCAGCTGACGAGCATTCAGTATCGGTGTTTAGAGTTTTATAAATATCCTGAATGTTTTATTTTTATTTTATGCTGTTATTTTGTTTATCACCTTCAAAATCATAACATAGCAAACAACCAATACGAATAGTGGAATGTAGAAAATTATTATAGCATTTTGGATCGAGTATAATTTCATATTTGTTAGTTGAGACATGCTCAAAGCGTGACCATTGTTCATTATATCGGTCCAAATGGTAACACATTGAGTAATTTTCGATGAGAAGGTAGCCTGAAAATCGTGCTAATGTCACATGTCATCAGGGATGTTCTAATTAGAACATTCTAAAAATCGGAGTCCCCACTCCCCATTGATAAACCACTAAAAATCGGGATTTCCATTGTTTTATAACTGAAATTGAAAAAAATCGAAAAAGATCCTCCTCGAAATGAAAACTACGAAAGACTTATTTCTATTGAAATAATTTTTATAAAAATATTTCTAAATGGAGAACTTTACAGAGGCAGCGAATGTATCTGTAAAAAATAGGATTCGTACTCAATCCGGATCTGGTTTCAAAATTTTTTATAAACTACTTTGAATCCGAGAAAACGAGCTACAAAACAATGACCTTGAATAAGTTGCTACTGACGAAAGACTAGTTTTCGGGCATTATAACGCGAAGAATCCAGAAAAATGCAAAAACAGAAATGTATATGAATTAATTTAAGAATTTTCCATAAAACACAAACAAAAAATTCGGCCAGGTAGCAACTTTTTCTAGGTCATTGTTTTTGAGTTAGTTTTCTTGGCTTCTAGGTGGTTTAAAAACTGCTAAAAACATATTTGAATTGAGTACGAGATTATTTTTATCACCCGAGCATTCCTTGCCTCTGTAAAGTCTTTCTTTATTGTTAAAAAAGCGACTGAATGTCTTCCAACAACTCAACAAATTAACTAAGAAACCCAAGAACGACTAAAAGTCTCACCTCGTGCCATACGAAAACCTGTGGAAGCATTGTGAACACGGCAAGTAACCACGCGAGAATAAGCATCCTAGGAACTCGCGAATGACCAACAGCGTTCACCCAGAGTGGATAACGAAGGGCGGAAAGGCGGTAAAGTGCAATACAAACCATTATATTTGAGCTGAAAACTTTATTCATTGTGCAATTCAGGTAGCCAATAATTATTTTAATCTTAATTCATAGACAGGAATGTTCAAGTAAAAATTAAAAAAAAACACTATGACCTTCCCTCGTTCTCCACAGATTTCTAATTACCAACCTAATCGCAAATACGAACGCATCCACAAATCTCATAAATTTGCAGAGATATGGACCTCCAAACCATTCAAGCGTTACCAACCAGCCAATGAGCCCAGGAACGTATAATCCTAGGACCTGAAATAATGCGAATTACTAACGGATTGCAACTAGGTTTGTTAAAACGGCCGCCCGCGCGCTTTTATATGCGCGGATCATCGAAAAATTCCCTGTGAACGAATTCAGTTTTTAACTCACCAAAATATCGGAAATATTGAGGTTTATATGAAGAAGTAACAAAAACGATTTGGCGTGCCTATAGCGTCTCAGCATGTAAATCAAAGTGGAAATATTGACCGGCAATCCAACAATCACAAAAATTCCATAAATCAGCATTTGCACATAATCCGAAGAAACATGTCTCAGTTCTACTTCATCCAATGTGAAATTTGATTCCGTGACATTTGGAAGTTCGGGTGGCATTCTTCGTCTTGAAAAAAAAACAGTGGAAATTAAAGGTTCAATAAAAAGTTCTAATAAAAAATTCTGAATAGCAACTCATGCATAAAACGTATATTATTTTGACAGATGTACACACCATCCGAGTGCACGAACACTATCAACAAAATGTTGCCGAAATTGAGCTAAGGGGGAAGTAATGTTCTCTTGAGAAAACATTTTTGAGGATAAAATGAAGCAGGAGGACCCCCCTTAAATTACATGTTACGAAAGAATGCAATAGAAAAATAAACGTTTTTTTTAGATTCTTCTTATTTTTAAAGTCAATTTGGAAGTTACAAAAGATTCCCTTGCATTTTGAAATTTTTTAAAAATAGAGAGTGGCACCTTGTCTTTAAAATTTCGCAGAAAAAGTAAAATATTAATCCAAAAAAAAAAACAAATAATCACCTATTTAGAATAATATTCGCATAAATTTAGAAAAAAAGATCTTTGGAAAAGTGGCGAATACTTCTTATTAGATGGAAAACCATTAGTGTAAATAGTTTTAGAAAACTAACTTCAAAAACTGATGCATTTTTTTTAGATCGAGCCAATTTTTTTGAAAGTTAAAAAACTGCCAAAACCCGGAATTGATTCGAAGAAAATTAGCGGAGAAAAAAACGACGACGTGATTCTCGTAAAACAGCGTAGTCGGGCTCTGATTACCACTTATTCACACTAGAATTATTATTCATCGCGTTTTTTTCTCTTCTTCTTCTTTTTTTTTGTGCCATGAGAAAAGAAAGAAGATTGATGTCAGTAATGAGAAAAGTTAAACAACACCTAAAATTGCGGCATATTTTTAGGAAAAGACAACCTGAATTGATAGAACATACAAACGGGATTTCAAAAGTTCAAAAAAGCTAAAAATTTAAAGTTTTTTTGTATTGATATGTTTTAAAAAGGGCGAAATTTCTTGTATATCAAACTTCAAACAAATTGTATCAAAACAATACTTTTATAGACAACAACAAACTTTTATATTTCTCATCCCTAATCTTGATGGAGACTCAGTCTGCTTTAGCAGCTCATTGATGCAACAAATTATAAGCTGCTGAAAAAAATGAACAACAAATTATTATTCAGCACACCATTTGAAAGAAATCTAAAATTAATTAAACGCGAAATAAATTCCTCGGATGTTTTCACTCCGGTAATTGGGAGCTAAGAAAAAAAATCAGACTCTGAGAATATTTGTGACGTATATGAGCAATCGTCAAAGCTCCAAAAAAATGTCCGAACAATTTTTTTCCAACGAAAGACGAGATGAGGTTGTTGAAAAATTCATGAGCGAAACTTTTGGACCATGAAATTTATGATCACGCATTTTTATTTTATTTTCCGCGGATGTTTCAATAAATACTGGTAACCTATAAACCTCAAAGAATACTTGAAACTGCTAGGTCGAACGAAAACAGAACAAATGCAAAAAGCAAGCAAATGAAATCTAAATTGGTTCGAAAAAAAAAGAAGACCGATGAGTAATAGACGTGCATTAGGTTTGCTGGTTACTAATTAGTGCTTGAGGATCAACAATCATGACACAGATCAAAAACTATTAAGTAGTTTTGCCAAATAAATGAGGATTATAAATACGTAGCCTTCTATTGTCAGAAAATCTATTGTTTTGGCAGTTTTTCTTTTTAAACCTAAAAATTCCGGCTTTACTTATTCTAGACGAAATATGATTTTAAAAATACTAGTTTTTTTTGAAAACTCTTGAAACAAGGGGAAATTTTTAAATTCTGAATGTTCAAAAACCTTTTTTATTATCCAAATAATTGCGAGATATTTTTAACTTTATTCTTTTTTTTAGAAAAATCCTCGTTAACCAAATTTTACTTTTAGTGAACAAATTTTTGGAAATATCGCAAAAAAAAATACGAGTATTTTTCGAATAAAATGGAATGTTGCGAATTTAAAAATAAAATTATTGAAAATATGGAATTTTCTGATTCTTAAACGAGGGCTCTACGGAGATAATGAATGCGTCTAGGATGACAATAGACTTCAGACTCATTCCAAATCTGTTTTTAAAATTTCCTACAACCACCTAGAAGCCGAAAAAACGCGCCTCAAAACTATGGCCTAGAAAAAGTGTCAACCGGCGAAAACTAGTCCGCGACATGAAAAATCCAAAAAAAAACATAAATGAAAATGAAAAAACATAAAAAAGGACTAATATAGGCATTCTTCATAACAATTTATTAAACACGAAAAAAGCTCATAGGAAAAAGTTCGGCTAGGTGGACACTTTTTCTAGGCCATTGTTTTAAGGCGCGTTTTCTCGGCTTCTAAGTGGTTTTAGAAAATTTTAAGAACAGATTTGGAATGAGAATGAAGTATGTTTTCGTTTAATGTACATTCACTATCTCTGTAAAACCCTCCTTTAATTTTCTATTACGCTTTTTACAGAGTTATTTAAAAAAACACTTTAAAAATTTCAATGTTTAGAGTAAAAGGCTGAATTCTTCGAACAGTGAACATATACTGAGCATCATTAAATTAATTATATGTTTTCCGTATGACCAATTTCAAGAGAGGTGTTTTGCACTTCTTTATATATTTTCCTAAAAACTTCAAAAATAGCTCAAAATTAAAAAAAAAACTCAAGTCTGTGTTTTGCACTTCGCGACGGATCCTCCTATTCACAAAATTTATGAGTCGTTCTGCAAACCAAGAAAAAAGTAATAAAAAATAATATATTCCGCTAAAACTATGAATATTAATCAAGAACGACGATTAGGGAAAAAATAGAGTGACAAATATCCCAATTACACGGAATATATTTCAACGAGTTCATGCTCAATTAACATTTTCAGCATTTTGAGTCACAAATGTGGTATCAAAAAATCTAGATTATAGAATGTTTAATCTTTTGGTTCTTCGAGTCTACAGCATGAATTAATCCCCAAAACTGAAAACTAATGAAAACTTGATCATATTCGTTTCTAAAATGAAAATACTGATGAAATTCATCCTTTTATTCGAAAAATTTCTGAAAATCACAACCTGTTGGATAAAAATTTAAAAAAACGAATATTAAAACCACGAAAAAAGTACCAGGAATGCTTATGAAAAAGTTGCACACACCCATTAAAGTTATTTACATCCTAAAAACTATTCAATTATGTTATGCATAAAGTATGTCATTTAATGATTCCAATTCCAAATCTCTACAGCTCTCCATAAGTTTCATACTTTGTTGATAAAACATATAATCCTTCGTCACATATCTGAAAAGATGCATTAGCATAGCTCAAAATGTAAGGCTCAAATTACCCGTATTTCAAAGGATCATGAGGTGTTATTCCCATTCCAACAAGATGCTCTTTCAAGTTTGCTTTGAAATTTTCGTGGACTTTTTGAAAGAGAGCCTGAAATAAATAATAAATGAACATATACCAGAAAAATGAGAACTGCACGGAAAGGGAACTAAATTTTCAATAGAAAAACATGGAAAATTCTATTTTGCCTCTTTATTTTTTAATAAAAAGAAAACAATATAATGTAAAAATTCCTTTTCACGAAAATTCGCCAAGTACTATATTTCACTAAGCTTTAAACTAAACTAATTCGCAATCCGTGTTTATTTTTATTTTTAAACATACCCCTATTTGATCACTGGGCATTATTCCTGTTAGACCATTATGGAACTTTGACATGTGTTTACAAATCTGCTGAAACTCGGGACTTGGTATTGTTCCATTCACTTCCCACATTCCAAGACATTGAGTCGTATAATGATCTATCACGCTAATCAATTTAAGCGCAATCTCATTAACATGGTCTTTATATTCTGCTTCAACTTGTTTGAAATGCCGGAGAAGATGTTTTCGATCTTCTGATAAAACTCGATCCATCTCATTATGCACAATTGGAATAAATTTGCAAATAAGTTCCAGTGATCGACCAGCGAGAGCTGGATAAATGAATAGTAATCATAAATAAAAAAACCATAAAACGTACCCAAATTCCTAACTGAAATTGTTTTCAGCCCAACTAATTGTAAAGCTCCAGCCCCTAATATCAATTGACAACATCTTGAATTGAATGTCTTCAAAAGCTCGATTATCCTCGAATTCCAATCTTGCGCGAAATTTGGCATTTCCCGGATAGCTTCGCAATAATCCGCCAAAATCTGGACCATCGTGATACAGGAACCAACAACAACGTAACCTGTATTCCCGATAACAATTTTATTGGTCCCAGCATTTTGTGAAATTGAATCAATTGTCGTCGTACTTTCACCTCTCTGAATCACTGTTTTATTGTTTGATATTGAACTGATCTTAACAGTTTCAGCATGTCTCAAAACACCGGTTTCAACAGCCAAGTCTATCATTGCACGGTCAGAGGGAGACACTTCTGCCGCCTTCCACAATTCCGTATCCAGCATGTTACCAATTCGAACTTTTCTTGAAGCATGAAACTTTTCAATATAGTCCATGGACAATTTATTTATCGCTCTTCCAAGTGCACCAGACCTTGCATTCTGGGTTGAATACCATCCTTGTGATTCACATTTCGCTTGGTATTGTTTTACAGAAAAAATCACTTCTGAGAGTTCCACAGGCGTCGTTGACTCGGTGATCAACGCATTTTTAGCTCTTGCAATGAGTAATCTCGAAATACGCTGTTGTGCACACTGGTGACCAAATTCAGAAATGAGGGGAAGAATCTGTAAAATACAATTTAACAAACGTAAAATTAGTTATAATATTTAGAAAAATGTTTAATTGTGATTCCTCAAGAATATCTGATTTTTTAGCCTCATCAACGAATTTAAAAGCTAGATTTTTAAAAAATATTTAATTAAAAGGGATATTTATTTTATTATAAATTCACAGCGAAGCAAAAAAATCTATTAACAGTTCAAACTTCCCGTCTCAAAAACGAATGTTGAACTTACTCGTCTTAAAAATGATTCCGATTTCACATCAATCGACATAAGCGTGGTTGCCGTTGCTTTAAATGCTGAGCCAATAGTGATTCCAACTCCTGATGAATTTCCTGATTTTGTCATAACATCACTTTCTTCATCTTCTTGATCACTGTCATTATCAATATGTTTACGGATTTGAACCTCTTCGTCTTCTTTGGAACATTCACTTCCGATATTATTATCACTAAATTCGGCATCTTTCGAAACTTTCTCCGCGATCTCAATTAACAACTCCTGAAGAGCTTCTAATCTTTTACAAAACTCAAATTGCTCGTTCATAACAGCTTGAATCGTCTCCAAAAACTGATGATGTTTCATTCTTCGAACCGGCTCGCCTAGCTGTGTCAAACTAGGATCAAACTCGCTAAGATCTAGTCCACTTTCCAAAATTCGAACTTTTATAACTTGTCTCATCACTTTTTTCACGCCTTCAATTATTTCCTCTCTTAGTACTTCAATAAAAGTATATCGCCGCATTCTCATCAACCCAAACAGAACGGCTGACAGTTCTCCCTCAGCTTGAATAAGTATGCCAGGCTCCGGTTTCACGCCGAGTTCACGCTGAATCAATGATGCGAAGTCCTCGTTCATCATACGTCCAATGACGTCATAGAGTTCACGTAGTTGAGACGCGAGATGCCTAAATACTGTGAATAATTATAACTTTGAAACCGTATACTTGTTTTCTTTTAATTTCGAAATTGAAGTCAGAATTGAACAAAAAAAGTGCTATTAACATAAAAGAAAAAAGGGTAACCTGAAACAAGTAACACCATTCAAATCTTTCGTCAGAACGTCTAAGCTCGTTTCGATACATTCAATTGCTTTTGGATAATCACCCTGTGACAGCATCATTTGTACTGTGGATTGTGCTTCTCTCAAACATGCTATATCCTGAAAACCAACATTAGAAAGAATTATATTTTACTATAATTTACTTGTAGCTTAGTCAATAGACTACGTTTCTGTTCATACATCCCGTGGATTTGAACAATTTTCGTTGATTGCTTACAAACCAGCTCATCGACCTCTTTCAAATGTGATCTGAAATTAAAAGTAAAAACCATTAAACTTTTCGAATTTTGAAATAATTTACCTAACATCTTTTATACTTTTCATTGCGACTGCCAATTGCTCTTGAAGTCCACTATACGATCGAACAACTTGCCAGAATGAATCAGTCTTCGATACCAACTTTGAAGCCAATCTACCATCTACTACATCATGCATCATTTCAAGTCTCGTTTGTAGGGATTCATAGTCTCGAAAAGATCCAGGCGTCTGAACCGTTGAGATTTCCATTTTAAAAACAATCAAAAAATTTTAATTTATACCGAATTTTTTGAAATTTCCAACGGTGTCGCTGGTACTACGTTTCTTCCAGAAAGCGTCCGTCTCAGTGCATCAGCATTCTCGTTCTGCGGTATAGTGAAAACCGCAGAAAATGTTTCAGGATCAGACAACGTGAAGCGCGGATCAATAAATATCTGAAATTGTATATTTATTTTTTGTAGTTCATATTTTTGTCTTGCAAAGACAGCACAAATCATGCTCGTACAAACGACAGTTGGTGTTCTTCATTCATCCACCCTCAACTTGCTGGAATGAAAAAATGAGTAAAACGAACACGAAATGATAATTTGAAATGTGATCAATGAGGACAGCTGGCTACAAATTTCTATTATAGTTTTGTGAAATAGTTTGTGGCTCAAAAAAAAAATTAGATGCTGTATCATTCTTGTCATAAAAATTTTTCAAGCAAATTAAAGAAAGTATCTTCTTTTTTTCTAGGTAGGTAATACAATTATGGATTATAAAAATTAATTAATTTAATTGACAAATTGTCTTTAAAGTATTCAATTCATAATTTATGTCTAATTACCACACTGCAAACTAATTTTCAGTTTTTTGAACTTTTTTTGCAAATTGTTTTCCAAAGTTTTAAAAAAAACTCGTTTGTCAAAAATCGTAATATTTTCAAATAGTAAACACCATCGAGATTTTTAGATTTATTTCCAATTTTCCACTAAAACCAAAAACAACCGCAATCAAATATCTCATGTTCGTTCATGTATCTGTTCATTTTTTTTCTTCTTTCATCCAATAAACAAAGTATAGCAGAAATACTAGGAGCCTCTATCTTTTGAATCACTAAACTTTTTTTTTATCATTTTCGAGGTATTTCTTTCAAAACAAAAGAGATAATAAAACAATACTTAGCACATACACTATTGAATAAAGTATTCTTTTTCCTAATTTGTATCTATTTATTCGTTTTTTGCTCAATTAGTCAATTTATTTTTTTATTCAGAATATGCCATAAAGTGGAACTGAGTCTCAAACCCACAAAACTGTTGTAACAATGATTATGGCAATTGGAGAAAAAATTTACGAAGAGGAGAAGGCCCACGATGAAGCGCAAAAAAGAAAATCATCCAGAAGGTTGGTATAGGTTTAGATGAATTAAATTACAACAAAAAAAAAACAAACCGTTGGTAAATCATCAGCATCTTGTTTTTCATCGCATAATGTTCCCCCTTCACCGTGACTAAGTCGTAATGCTCTCCGTACCGATCGATACCGATTGTATGACTGCAAAAACTCATTAATAATAGTAGATTTCCTATTTTTCAAAACATTGCTCAATAATCTGGAGCAAATAAGTAATTTTTGAGGTTAAAGCCAGGGTGTTTTTGATTTTAAGCATTTTAGTAAAATGGGGAAAATTTTGATAAATAAAACCGGCAACATAGCTTCACAACACACTACTGATTACCAGAACTTATTTTTTAAACTTGAAAAATAAAATCTCTATTGAAAACCGAACTAAATTCGTGTTTATCGTTTTTTTCTTTTGAGTACTAGATGGCAAATTTGTTCGAGCGATACAGTTAAACAATTTGATTAGATACAGAATTAGAAAAAAAATGTTCTCGAGATGATACTATTTTTCAAATCGATTTCTTCGTGAAATTTATTTCGGAAAACAATGATTAATTGATTAAGCACACTTCAATTACAATTTCATTCAAAGTACAAAAACACACTAAACGCACCTCTCCAGTTGTTTCATTGTATTCTTCAATAACCTTCTTCGTCACTTTCGGCACTTTTCTCGACGATGGTATCGTCGCTTGCGGTACGAAAGACTCTCCCCAATGTCTTGTGAAAAAATTCGCTGTTTCATTGCGTGACCGTCCCGGATCTGCCAAAACCGCTGACAAGTTTTGTGTGAAGCTGAAATGCAAAATATCGATACATTCCGATTCTGTTTAAAATTTTCTCGTTTTATCAACTACTAAAGGTCATTTATCTCAAAATTCTTTGCGAAGAAGACCAGAATTTTTGTTTCTTCTTGATAAGACGAGAAGAAAAAAGTCCTGCGATCAGTAATTTGGTGAACCAGTGAAGGAGATCGCGTTACGAAATTTGACAGTATTACACTGTAGGAAAGGAAAACAACTGACCAAAACAAGGAAATTGGCCAAAGTTTTATATATTTTTTTAAATTAGGATTGCGACCTTTAAGAATGAAATACTGAAACTAACGTAACTAATCTAAAATAATTTTTTAGGCGCCCCTTCTTTAAGGAAACAAAACAGTTATTGTTTTATTCAACTTTACTTCTCATGTTTATCTCATATTAATCAGTCCTATCGACATACTGTATTTCTTGGAACTGTTCCATGTTCCACGACCTAAACCAGAAAGATTATCATTAAATTTAAAAATCAACCATTTTTTCCGAAATTCAGTCCCCCCCCGAAAAAACAAAAAGTAGGCGTGCCTTCCACTTTTTTCCCAAATTATCTTTTCCTTTTCCTCTTCAACAGTTCTGTCTTCGAAAACCAATAATTCGAATTACTGTTATTTGGCTGACCCCAGTAAAGGCCGGTCTGACATTCATTAACATTTTTTCTGCGGTTTTCACTCAACTTGGGAAGTAAATTGGACAATTCCTCTAAAATTTTCACTAACTTTGTAATCAAAAACAATTGAGTTGTTTAGTTCCTTTTCATCAGAAGACGGTTCTTTTTTGATATATTTCATTTCACTTTAATAGGTAAACACTTCACTTGATTTGTAATTTTTTTTTATTGGATGGCTTAGTTTCCTAAGTTATTTTGTCCTTGGTAATACGTTTACGGTAAAATTTTCAGAATGGGAGCCAAGGTGAAAGATTCAACGGTTGTTAATGTACCGGAAAACGCTGAAACTTCTGATGATGACAAGCCAAAATCATGGAAAGACGCAGTATTTGGAAGAAGAGCTCGAAAATATGCGTTCATTTTTATCGTCGCCTTTCTTGCGATTTTAACTGTAAAGGATGTAATCGATTTGGTGAGTGTTCAGAGTTCAGTTTTGTTTTTCCTGAATTTTAATTTTATCCTATGTAGTTTTTATTATCTATTGTTATTGAAAAAATGTTTAAAAAATCAATGTTCATACAATAATTAAAATTGATCTAATTACAGTTCGAGGAATACTTTGAGTACCCAAAAGAATCTGACATTAACATCGTATTCAATGAATCAATGACTATGCCTAACATTACATTCTGCATGTCAAGAGGTCAAGCCTGGTCGCACTTCAAAGTCAATCTCAGCGCACCAGCTGACGAATGGGATATGATCGTCGACGAGAATCTTTCCAACATGACTGACCACGATTCATTCATGGCTACACCATGGGATTATCGACTAGTAATGGAAGCATACGACATGATCGCCACGTTCAGTAGTTTGGAAAGAGAGACAACAGCTCATGGTTCGGCAAGATCAATTCACGTTTTCAAAAATTCTCCAAGACTTGCTGCAAAACGAGCAACTATCAAAAAATGGAGGGACATCTTGGATTCGAGAGGAATTACATTCGACGAGTTCACCCAAAAAACGGGAATTGAAGTATTGAGAAGATCAATGCAAAGATTTCGAAGGCGAACATTTGACGATGACGAAACCATTATCAAGACAAAATTGAGGATTTCATGGATTTCACAAATGCAAATTTGCTTCCAACCAATGTTCGATCAGGATAATTTTAAAAATATTGATGATCAGGTTCGTTAGAGGTTTCCAAAAATTATTTTACAAATAATCTCAGGGAGTATTCTTCGATATGCTTCTATCGCATAATTCTGAAAACACAGAAGGACAAAAAATCGATTGTATGTCTGTAGATTTCCACGGAAGACCATCATCACTCAATCGCTTCATGGAAGGAAAAGGTCGTTCAAGAGATGGCTATGTTGACGAAATTTGTCTTGGCCAGCGTCACGAGGTTACCGTTCATGTCACACAATTGTATCAAATGCTTGAAAACGACGACGAAGGAACTCGTTGCCGTGATGTTGAAGATGACGAGGACAACGAATTCGATTGCCGTTCTCGTTGCAGAATGGAAATGATCCGTGACGCTTGCAACTGTACGCCACTTTCTTTAAGTTATTTAGCCAAAGATGACTTGGATGTATTCCCCCTTTGTGATTATACCCATTGTACCGTCGATGTTCAAAAAGGAAATTACTCCGACTCTGAATGTTCAAATAAGTGTTATCCAAACTGCCGTCAAATTCGTTTTGAAGTTGCACATGCTGTGAAAGGACGCATGCTTCGAGCTGATTTAACTTTGGCCGAACTCAGTTGGGGACCATTCGAATACCTGACAATGGAACAACAATGGAAATACACACCAGCCACATTTATCGCTGCCCTTGGAGGATCTATCGGAATGTGGCTTGGTCTCTCTATTCTATCATTGATTCAGGTAGAAAACCAGTTAAAAAAATAAAACTTGAAATTTGGAATTTACAGCTCGTCACCTATTCCTACACTTACTTTACTAAAAAAATTGTGAATGAGAAAATTCTCAAAAAAGGTCCAGCGGCGGCAGATAAAAAGGTAACAAATTCTTGATTAAAAACATCACTCGCGCTAAGAATATTAGCGTTTTCGCATTCTAGTAGATTAAATAGATCTCTTGAAACTTTTTCTAAACAGCTATTTATGTGGTGTTATGGTACCAGAACCCACTGCGCATACTAGAAGAATTTCCCAAAAAATCAATAATAGTGATTTTAAATAATTTCATTTAAAGTTCGACAAATCTCCTTTCTAAGCATTTATGTTGATAAGTAAGTTTAAGCACCGCAAAATTATATATTTTTTCACTTCTCTCAATTCACTAGCAAATTATAACATAGTTTCACAATTTGAAAATGACAGGCATAAAAAAAACTAAAATTCGGAAAGGAATAATGTTTAATAGGTGAACCATTAAACATTTTCATTAGTTTATCATTTCCAAAAGCACACACGCACACACACACTTTTGACGCAGAACTACGACGACGACGAAGATGCCGACTTCTCAATCAGTAACGGTACAGAGAAAAAGAAAATGTCATTAGCTGAGAATCCATTCGCCGAATTATTCGATTCCGGATCACCGGAAGCACCAAGAAAAGGTTCAAAACTCGGATCGAAGTCAAACTCTAGACAATCATCATTGGATAAGGTTCAGTTTTCAAATGTTCAGTTTTCACCACCATCACTTCGCTTTTAAAGTGAATGGAATTTCAGATAAACAGCTTTTTTGTTTTCAGGAAGGAAATCCACCGGGATTCAGCTCCAATCCAAATGGCTCATCTAGCATCAAAATCCAATGATAATCTTAAATTTAGAACTTGTCAAATGTTTACAATACCGGTTGTCTATTAACTCAAACATTTTTTTTTAGAAAACTCAGGCTATTCACTTAAAAACCTTCGGTGATTTCACTTCAATAAACACTATTTTGTCAGAATAATTACCTTGTCAAACTGAATTTTCGCTGTTCGCTCAATTCCGTCGGTGTTTCACTTGTCAGTCGGACACTTCTCAAGCTAAGACCATCTTCGGAATCGGTGTAGGGTTCTATTATAACAAATATATTTACAATAATTGTTCGCTATTCTTACCGAAATTGGCAGTATGGCAACGTCGAATATGAGCTTCAAAATCAAGATCACATACTCCTTCAAGTGGGAGCTTTTGGCAAACTCCATTCTCACCATATCTGAAAATTATTGAAATTATACAGATATAAACAATTAAATATTTACCTGCATAAAAAACTTCCTCCTTCTTGAGTTGTGTGAGCTGATCTGATATGTTTGCCAAAGTCGTAAGATGTTTGAATTTCTATGAACGGATTGCAGAATTGACATAATCTGCAAAAAATAATAACTTATACGTATATTGCCTTAAAAATCTCGATGTTGGTGTAAAATATAAAAATTTGGTCAAATTCCAAGTTTTCGGAAGCAAATACCTCCCTTATAAATTAGACCTGATCCAAAAACGATCATTATTTCAAAACTAAAGTAATAAACTCACCTCGGATATCCTGGTTCGCTAATAACAGAAAGCTTTTTCTCACTTCCTAATTTTCTCAAATTCGCGTCTTTTTCAATGTCATAATTGAACATTTCAATCCTTGTACATTGCTAAACAAAATCCTTTAATTTTCACAATTTCCTAATGAAAAAATGTGTTTTACTGCCAAATAACAGATATTTAAATATCAAACCAAACCAATTCAGTACTTCACGTTTTATTATTCTTTACATCATTTTCATGAATACAATGGACAGAAAAGAAACAAAGGATACTTGAGAAATTCTTATTCCTGAATATGGCAGAAACAATCAGAAAACAGCACCGAAAAATAGCACAGAAAAAGCATAAAAAGTTCCCACGAACGAACAAATGATGAAATAAAATATCGATTAGGCGAGTGAGAGAGAAGGAGCCTTTTATAGTATTTTGCCATTTTTATGTTGAATTTTATTCATTATTAAACTTTGAGCATCCATGATTATACCAAGTTTTTAATTAAAAAGTTTTTAAATCGAAGATAAACCCAGTATTATCATTTACGTCCTCGAATAAATCGATAAACCAAAAATCCAGTAAGAGTAAGTGCTCCCAGACCAATTGAGACATATAAAGCTTCGGTAAAAAGAGAATTGCTGAAAATGTTAGAATTTTCGAGATTTATTGAGCTAAACTAACTTTCTTGGGTCGAGAAGGCTCAATGGTTTTTTCGGTGTACGTGGAACATCATCAATAAACGAATGTGTTGATGGCGCGTATGATGTGGTACTCTGAGCATCGTCTTCTTCTATTGTTGCTTTTTGACGAATTCTGAAAGTAAAAAGAAGTGTTTGAAAACTATAAACATATTACAATCTGCAAAAAAGAGAACAAACTACAAAGTAATCTAAACCTATCCACAATCGTAGCAACTCCATGAGGCGTAAGTCGACCTCTCGATTCGGAAGTAGACATCGATCTATTATCAGACTTCACGCTACTTCTTCTCTCATTTTCCCGATAACCTAAAGTTGATGGTGTAGCAGCATATGACATACTTTGGGTTACATCCTCCTGTGGAAAACATTTTTATTAGTTTTTTGTTTAAAAAAAAAATAACCGGTAGAACGTAATCTCTGTCAATCAGCATTTTGGCAACATGCCCTACTCGAACATTTCTGAAAACATCTACAGCTTCATCATGTGATTTCGAAGTCATGTCGATACCGTCGAACTGGAAAAAATAAAAAATTGATAACAATGAAGAAAGAACAGGTTTGATACTGAAAGAATTTTGTCTCCTGTTTGAACCACACCAAAGGATTTTGATTTTGGGTTTACTGAAGAAATATAGATGGATAAGTCTCCAGGGAAATGTGGATTATCTACTCCACCAACAATATTGAATCCAAAACCTAAAATAGGTATTTTTTGAAAAAAAATCAATGATACCCACCGTATTCGGTTTTTTCTATTTCAATCACTTTCAAAGGTGACGGTGAATCTGACGGTTCATTTTCATTGTTCACATTGTTGTCATCGTCGTCGCTGGCAAGACTGTCGGTAGCTTCTGCAGCGAATGAAATATCTGACAATTCATCGGCTCGAAATGGAGACGATGTTACGTATCCGAGATCTTACAAATCATCGTGAAATCTTAGAAAACTTAGAAAAACATACGTTCAAACAGACTCTCTTCGGGAATAGGATTCATTTGCGGTTGTGGTGATACCATCATTCTATAAACGTTTATTATCGCAATTATGTTCGAAACAGATAGAAATATCAAAAGGTTTGAGACCGTTTAAACTGAAAATATTTATAATTTGATAGCCAAATCCTTTTATTGCAGAGATCCCAGGGCAAAAGTTAATAATAAGCGAGTACCAGTAAAAATGTATTATATAAATATAGAAATAGAAAATACACTTATCAACTACGAATTTGGTGCTCTGCTCTTCATGAGCTTGAAAATGTGCGTTTTGACAAAGTCTTTGCCATGTGGAGCATAATGCGAAGAATCCTACAATTAGGACTATGATATTTAAATTTGTAATATATTCCATACCTTGTTGAAAACGAGAACCGAAAGGTCGCTCAGGTTTTCAATGAAATCAAAAAGTTCAGTTATGTCATAACTGATGTTCTGACGTCCGGGGTTCTTCTTCTTCAGGAACTCCTCGAACACTTTGCAGATTCCTACAAAAAATTCATGTTTTCGAAAAATACGGAATTTCATAAAATACCTTCCAAGCAGTCGGCGGTTGTTTCATAATCTGTCCAAGAGCGTGATTCGATGTTTGCAGTTGGTTGAATCAAAAGAATGGTGTGGTTCATGGTATTTTAATAAATAAAAAGTTCGAAGTTTTTTCTGAAATACGAAAGCTTGCGCAAGTTAAATAAAAAATAAAAGCGAGTTTAGATTAAAGATCTTCATGATTTGGAAATGAAAAAAAGAACGTGATATCAGAATTAAGTTCATATTAATGAATTTATTCAAGGTTCAATAGTTAAAAATATTAAGAAAACAAAATTCAGAGAAAAACGGAAAAAAATACTTCTCGCTTTTTTTTTCAAATTTGCGTGCCATTGGTTAATACGCTAACAATCACCAAATGAGTCAATGCACCGCAAACTGGCGTATTCTCGGTGCGGGCATAAAATTTATTTATTTCCAAAAAAACATTTTTTGTGGAGTTTAAACAACGTTTCTAATCATGGCTTTTCAAATTTTTTCATCTACTTAAATTACAAAAGTTTCTGTAATATTTATCTGGGGCAAAACCTACTTTAATATCCTCAAAGAAACATTTTTTTCAGTAAGGCCAGCCAGAATGTCAAATATGTCGCTTGCGGGGCGCCATGCTGCCAAAATTGCAACTCGACAAGCTTCTTCTCATTCACAGTAAGTCTTATTTAACTTTTTTTTTTCGGTCAGGAAATATTTGAAAAATGTAGAAGAGGTGAAATTCTTCTATATCTGGCGTGTAAGGTGTTACGTGTTTTTATTTAAATTTCTAGAGTAAATGTGTGAACATTTGTTTTCTTGTTTTACATATGTCACAGCTAACTTCCATGAAAAACTCATATAAAACTTTAGTAAAAAAAACATTGCCTTAGGCCTAATAAAACTAATGATTTTTCAGCTCAAACGCTGTCTGGAAAGAAATTAATAGATTGGCTAGTGAAGGAAAATGGGATAATATCAACAATCAGCCAAAAATGTTCCTTTTCGGCCAAGCTAAAAAAGAAGCTAATGCTGCTTTTTTGGCAATTGTAAGTGTTGATTTATTTTAAACTTTAAAAAACGAATTATTCAGAACAAATCCTCGGATTTCTTCAAACAATCCCCATACGGTCCATATTTGAAGATTGTGTTCAGAATCGCACTTCTTCTCGGAATCGTCAAGGTAATTGAAAAATCTAGTCGACCGATAAAATATCTACATATTCAGGCTGGAGTTGTTACATACGAATTTCTTGTGCCAGAACAACAGAGATTGCACTATAAATACGCTCATCACGGAGGACATGGCCACGAGGAACATCATTAGATCCTTTTTAAAACCGGAAGCGTTTTTTTCGAGTAGTTTTTCTATGTATTTTTGTGCGAATAAATTTTAGAATCCGTATGACTTTCTGAAAAAAAAACGAAACCGTTGTTAATCCCAAAATACGAAGGAGGTGCACTCAATAATCTACAACAGTTCAAAATTCGATAAGTTTCAAATTCTCTTCAGATTGCGAACTATTACTAGGAATGTAAACAAACTGATAAGTTTTCTTATCTCAGAAACATTCTTGATTTGCACAATACACACCAATAATTTACTTATTAAGAGGTTCTTTTTTTACGGAAAACTTATTTACTCACTCACAACCGTTCTACTAAAACATACTTTGTTTTTTAAAAAATGCAACGTTAATTAAAAATCAATACTACTTTCATTTGATTTCGTCGAGTGTGATAATAGTTCTATCTTTCGTCTTTTTTTTTCGAAAATACGCGTTTTTTTCAGAGAAAATTAATGTTAATACTCATTGCACTCCTCACTTTGGCAAAATTCCTAAAGTACATTATTTATCATCCAATTTACTGGTTTTTGAAGTGGCAAAATCCAACTAGGTAAATGTACCAAAAAAAAAGAATGACTTTCGGCAGTTATTAAAAATCTGAAATATAAGAGGCTCCCAGCCCAATTAATAAAACATTTTATTGTTTGAGAGCTTTTCATACTGTTGGTATTGAAGGAGGGTTTTACGGAGATTATGAATGGGCCTGGGATGAAAATAGGCTTCAGACTCATTCCAAATCTCTATTTAAAATTTTCTAAAACCCCCCTAGAAGTCGAGAAAACACGCCTCAAAACGATGGCCTAGAAAAAAGGGCAACCGGCGAAAACTAGTCCGCAGGCATGAAAAGTCCAAAAAAATGAAAAGCAAAACATAAATTAAGATGAAAAAACATTAAAAAGGACTACTATAAGCATTCTGCATAACTATTTATCAACGAAACACGAAAAAAGTTCATAGGAAAAAGTTTGGCCAGGTGGCCCTTTTTTCTAGGCCATTGTTTTGCGGCGTGTTTTCTCGGCTTCTAGGTGGTTTTAGAAAATACATATTTGGAATGAATACATATTTGGAATGATTAAATACATATTTGGAATGAGTCTGAAGCCTATTTTCTTCCCAGACGCATTCATAATCTCCGTAAAGCCCTACTTTAAACTTTTTTCGCAATTGCCTTAAGTCATGATAATTTAGTTGGTTGAATGAAATAAATACTTGATTTTTTTTTCAAGAAAATACACTGTCCCATCGTCTCGAATCAAGGAGATAATTCGACCAGTGGAACACGAATGGCAGCTTGACGCTGTTCGAAACGATGAGATATTATCATTTTCCGGATCATCGGCTAATGGAGGAGTTGTCTATATTCAAGTATTAACTGCTGAAAGTGTACACCATGCTCACATTTATCTACTAGAAAACGGTGAAAAGTATGAAGGGAGCTTTTCTGCACACGGTAATTCGTAAAACTCTGGGAGCTCCCGGAAATTTCCTCTGTTCCATTTAAGACATATTTTAAGCCACCGACAAAAATGCTATTACTTGTGGTCCTCTACTTCTCGAACTTCGCTCACCATTCAGATGTTGGAGAATCTCGTTCAGAGGTCATCTGTTCAAAACCTCTTCAAGTGTCCCAAACTTCGTAACAATTTGCGGATGGTGGAAGTGTGTTTCAAACAACCGATTTTTCTATTCTAACACGCCATTGTCGGCGTTTTTCGACATCTTCGAAAAGAACAAATTCGCTATTCTGGAGAATGTTCGAATCTTAGAAAAGTATCGAACTTCGAACATTTTAAACCAGATGGGTGAATTTCACGCAGAAGTTAAAATAGATAATAAAGTGTCAGAACAAAGATATCGAGGTAAATGGGGATCGAATTGGTCAAAAAAGCATAGGTTAATTTAGGTCTTCGAGAACGGCTTCCACTTGAAATGTCTACAACATCTACTCAGTTTTCAGCTTACCTCTCTGTAAGTAACTTAAAGACAGTGTGCCACACATTTGTATTTTTGTAGTAATATTACTTTAATATTTTATTAGTTTTACAGGGTGACTTTATAAATTTGTGCATAAAAAATCACACAATAACTTTTCAATTAATAATTGAATCGACTTGAAACTTGCTAAAAATACTATTATATTCTGAATTACATAATTACTATAAGTTGCTAAAAATAAAACTACCTTAGGATAATAGTTTAAAAGTGACCATTTTTATGAAGATGGTTCATTCAAAAGAGAACGAAAAAGTAAAAAACGAGCATCAGACAGCGCGCGAGCCGATTACACGCCGATGTGAAGTCGTTTGACGCCGAAAACACCTTGAATACTCTTGATAAAAGTGATATCATCTATTTTAACAAAAAACTCAGTTAGTTTATCATTCAAAATATATGTTTAATTTTTTTGTAAGTTTTACTGACATTCAATCATTCATTCAAATTATATTGTGTTTTTTATGCACAAATACATAAAAATCAACCTGTATCATGATTCGCAACATTCCAAATTTAAAATGACAAATTTTTTATCAGCTTTTTCCAGAATGGAAATTCATTTTCTCACAGGATTGCCAATCATAACAATGATAGCAAAATAGATCATGGTCTATTTTTCCGATCGAGCCATAGTGTCGTTCCAATAAATTTGGGAGACGAAACATGTCTAGATGAATCAAATATGCGCCCAATAACGTTCAATGTGAAAAATGGTACTATTTAGAAAATTAGAACTTCATAACAGAACCATCATACAGATCTTCCGTTTGAAATTCGCAAAGGCGAATTGGTTTCAAACTTCAGTTTCACAAGAAATGATGATAAAATCATCAACGTTTCATTGTTTACAATAAATCATGCACTTTCAACTGGGACTGCTATTGTAACTCGAACTCGTAAAACACTGAACAAAGTTGAGAAAATTGAGTTGGAAAGTTTTCCAGGTACCGCTTTTTGTCGTGATAATCCCTTTAAAAATCTTTCAGAATACCGAGGAAGTAAATCCGAAACAAGTCGGAAAGTTCTTCCTTTTTCACACCGAGCCTGCCAGGATAAAACGATAACCGGTGGGAAAGGCGCGAATCTGGCAAGGCTTCAAGCTATCACTAACGGATATCATGTACCCAGTGGGATTGTTGTGACAACTGTAGCTTTCGATAAGCATTTGACGGATAATCAAGATATTAACAGTTTGGTGCATAAATTGGAAACACCTGGACAAACAAATGAGTTTTATGAAGAAATTGGAAAAAGGTGTGTTCTGCTTGTTACAAATTAAATATGGTAGATGACGATTATTTCCCCGCTTAATGATATAAGTCGCGCTTAATGACCTTCGGCCCCAAGACGCCCTGGTTTTAGTAATGTTAGGACGAAACCCTGGATTCAATATTTTTAGTCTAGCTTAGTTCTCACGAAAACCTACACATCATCTTTCAGAATCGAGGAGCATCTGAAAACCTCCGAAATCAGCGAGCAACTGAAGTCTGAAATTCTGGAATTACTTCCACCTGCTGAGTTTTACGCCGTCCGCTCATCCGCTGTTGGTGAAGATGGTGCAGATTTGTCATCCGCTGGACAACTGGAAAGTTTTCTAGACACAAAGCTTCAATATGTGTTTCATAATTTGAAATTGTGCTGGGCATCGAATTTTAGGAAAGAAGTTTTGAATTATAGAAGGTTTAGGTTTGCATATTGATGTAATTTCATCAATATATCTTTCAGAAACTATGGACAACAATTAAATCCGTCTATGGCTGTAGTGATACAAGAAATGAACAGAAATGGGGTTTCTGGTGTTATGTTCACTGCAAATCCAGTGACTTTTGATCGAGGCGAAATTGTTATTAATGCTCTGAAAGGAATAGGTGAACTGATTGTTAGTGGCGTTGAAACACCGGACGAGATTAATGTAAATCGAATCGATTCGAAAATTAAGATTAAGGTTTTTTAATCAAAAAAAAATAGCAAATCTATTTTTCTATTTTTTTAGACTAGCGGCTCAAGCTGTTGTTTAAATGAAGATGATATTAATGCTTTGAGAAAAGTCGGAGAGCATTTAGAAAAGTTTTTCGGAAAGCCCCAAGATATTGAATTCGTAATGAAAAATAAGCAAATAAATATTGTGCAGAGCAGAGATATTACCGGACTCGATAAAGAGTCAGCCTTCGAAATGTATCACGAATTGGATACACCGACGTTCACCGATAAAGAAATTCTAACGAATGGTAACGTAGGGTGAGGAGAATTTCAGAGTTTACAACATAATAAATTTCCTGATTTTTAGAGAGGTCCTTCCTGCTCCAATCAACGCTATGGAAGCTTTTACATCTACTATTATGTTTGACAAAGTGATTTGCGTAAGTCTTACAACTCGTCTAAACATTGCCTATATATATTTCAATATTTAAAAATAATTTTCTATATAGTTCCATGAAAAGTTCCCAAGTTTTCAGTGTATGACCCTTCGGGAAATCAAAGATGTAATTCCCGCTCACACCACAGTTGGATTCGCAATCAACCATAGGAAAGTTTTCGTAAATCTCGGCGAAATTGTTCTCAGAATTTGGGAAATTGTACAAAAAGACCGCATCACGGACATTGTTTTCGCGGGTGAACTACTTTTCAATGACGAAATGTTCAAACAATCAGCTGATCGTTTCGGTAATATGCCAAAGACTATGACCACTAAAAGGCTTATCAATATGATTAAGGTTTAGTTTAAATATTGTGCTGATAAATCTATTTTTTTAGATTATTTTCTACAGTTCTTACAAAATCCTTGAAAATATTAAGAAAGTTGCAAAAGAGGCTGAGAAAATGGTTCCAAATGAAAATGCGTCAGTGGAAGAGATTTTTGAAACTAATGACAAACTACAATATCTCTGGTGTGATGTAAAAGATAATGTTCGAAATTTTTCACAAATTCGATTTTCAGGCTATTCAATATCATACTGAACAATCGGTTTTCTCTTCATTCACTTATGTAATTTGTGGAATGCTTATCAGAGGATCCGAATACGGATCTTTAAGTGACGATGACATTTCCGATTTTGCTAATGTGTTTTCAAATAATGCTAGATCTGATGTTATAAGCGCCGATGTTCCAAATTCATTGAAAGTAAGTTTTAAAGACAGGGCTCTAGAAATTTTCGAACATATTGTTCAGTGATCTAAGATTTTACAAACAAATTTTTTTCTGAAAGTCCACGTTCTACGAGTTTCAGAAAATTGCAAGTGCGATTAAAGACGATGGCCTAGTTGACCAATTCAATAAAAGTTCTGGTGAACAGGCGATGGAAATTCTTAGGAAAGGAGAGAAGAGTTCGAAACAATTAGCAAGATTCTTAGAGCTTCACGGACACCGCGGGCCAAAAGAATTGTATCTTGATGCGGTCACATGGGCTGAAAATACGGACTTGCTTATTCATACGATAAAGGTTGACGGGATTTTTCAAAATTTTTAAATTCCTTAATTCGTTACAGAGCATGATTTTATGTCCTCAGTCGAATGAGAAAAAAATAGAGACTGAAGATAGTATAATTGATGGATTGAAATGCCAGCCGAAAGGTATTCGCAGGTAGCCAAATGCTTCTAAATAAATGATTATTTTTTTTATTTTTCAGAAAAATGTTGAAATATTTCATCAAACAAACACATCGCGGGGTGGCATTCCGTGAATCGGCGAAAAATCACCTCGTATTCACTGGTCATTGTGTGCGAAAGACTTTTAGGCTGTTAGGACAAAAATTATTCGAAAAAGGATATTTACCGGACCCGTCGCTCTGGATGCACTTGAATATTGATGAATTGAAGGAGTTGAATCAGACCCGAAATCCAAAACTGATTTCTAGAGCTGTGAGAAGAAAACAAATCGCTGGAAAGTTTGAAGGATTGCAATTTCCGTTAATGTCGCATGGGCACATGAATCCGGTAATTTTTTTGATTTTAATTTTACTGTAGAGATCTTACAGATCTTACAGTAATACAGAAATTCTTGAATTTGGTAGCAATATTGAAAATAACCAGATAATAAACTCTCGAAGTTTTAGGTTTAAATGGCTATGAGTTTGTAATGATTTTTCAAAAATTTTATAATCATCAATATTTACTTCTGTTTCAACAGTTTTATAAAGATTAGAACTTTTACATAATTTTTATTAAAATTTAGAGAAACCTAACAGTTTAGGGTGATATTTTCAGGTGCATAAAAATTTTTTGTCCAATCTTCCAAATCCTAATAAGCTTTTTCAGTTAAAACAAGAGGAAGATCTTCCGGACCAAGATTTGACGTCAAAATTGGTCCTCAAGGGAACTATAGTCTGCGAAGGAAAAGTTATCGCAAAAGCTCGAGTTGCGAAAACATTGGAAGAAGCGAAGCAAACCGAGCCCGGTGAAATTTTAATAACTCGTTATACCGACATTTGCTGGTCACCATTTTTCCCAATAGTCGGCGGAATAGTAACTGAAATCGGAGGATTGTTGAGTCATGGAGCAGTTGTTGCGAGGGAGTACGGACTGCCAAGTTTGATTGCCGTTAATAATGCGACAAAATACTTTAAAACAGGTGATTTTTAACATATATTTTCATAGTGAAAAAATATTTTTACAATTTAGGTGACTTAGTAGAGCTGGATTCAGTGAAAGGTACCATCAGCAGATTGGAAAGGGGCTTCTAATTGAGTGAAAATAATTCCCAAAAAAAAAACACAAGCAATTTTTACAAATAAAGCTTTTTTAACGTTTATTAATAAGGTTCAGAAATTCTTCTCTCGTTTTCGGGTCGTCCCGAAAAACGCCCAACATACATGACGTCGTAGTGGTTGCGTTGATTTTTTGGACACCTCGCATAACCATACACATATGACTAAAAAGTATAGCTTCTGGGTGATTTTCTCTACAGGGTTACCTGGCTTCAATGACAACTGCCACTCCAGTCGGTTGGACTGCTTGTACCATTGCGGTGGCTATTTGTTTTGTAAGCCGTTCTTGAACTTGAAGACGTCTGCTGAACATTTCAACAATTCGAGCTAGTTTTGAAAGACCGAGTACTTTTTTGTTAGGAATGTATCCGATGTGAACCTGAAAAATTGGAATACTTAATTTGACGACAAATGCGATTTTTTAAAACCTAATTTATTCCAAAGGTACATCACTCTGTGGTATATCATTACTTTAATTGTTTTCAATAAAGTTAATTTCCCAGTTCCTCAAAGTCTAGGAATTTCAACTTGTGATTAAATTTTCTAAATGTTCCTTAAAGGCAGTATATCAGTTAATTTTATTGATTTAAACTTCAAAAATTAGGGTTTCTCTCATCAGTACAACGAAATTAATGCGAAAGAACATCGAAAAATGGACGCCTCATGGCAGCTGTCCAAAGTAGCGAAATTCAAAATTTGTAAGCGAGACCGGATCGTGCGGCGTGGTCAGAATTGTGAAATTAAAACAAACTAATTTAACTCCTTTGGAAATGCGTTTGGCACGTTAATACGAATTTGTTTCAGATTTCCAGATTTTTCATATTTTCCGAATCTATAGAATATTCTAAACTCCCGCTTAATCCCCGTTGATGTTTTTTTTTAATGCGTCCGACTTACCTTTCCCATAAATGGAACTAAATGATGCTCACACAGCGAAAACATTTCAATATCCTTTACTATAACCATTTCATCATGATCCTCATCAAACACTGCCTCATTAAGAAGTTCTAAAATATTGTTATATGACTTTTCTCTAAACATCAATTCATACCATCTAATTGTTGATCATACCCTTTAGTAAATGCCATCATCGCTTTCGCAGCTCTTTCTGGTGTTTTCAAGAGTCCTTGTCGGTTCAAATCTTCACCTAAATGTTGAATAATACTACTATATGCCTCTCTCATGGATTTCAGATTTTCTAGCTTCTCATCCTCGTTTTTATTCAATTTCTTGCTGTCATCTTCAGATCTTTCACTAGCGGCATCAGATGACAAGAAGCCAGATTCATTTTCGAGGCGCGACATTGTTTTTTTTCTGAAAATTTTATGATAAAGAAAAATATTGAAAGGTTTTTCAAACAAAAAAAAAAGAAATATGCGAAACGAGGGGGCGATATAATTACCGGATGAAATAGAATACCTACCTAACCAAAAATGGAATACATAATTGAACCCTAAAGCGGGGCTTACTTATTATAAAACAAAAAATAGTATGATGTAATTTGGCAGTTTTTTTTTCAAATGAATAATTTTGAAAGGTTTTGGGTAAAAATGTACCTGTAACACCTAATTCAATTTCAGACAAATTTGGCTGAAAATTATTTTATTTACTTAAAAACCATAAAACAAATTGTCAACGAATTCTGGCCACATCTTACAGTCCGGATTACCTCGAATGCAGCTTTTTTTCTCTTTTTCCCACCCTAGAACAATTTTCAGGCTGGAAAATTGATAGAAAATGCGGAGAAAAAACGTTCCAGACTCCCATAAATGGGAAAATCGCGAGAGGAAGTCGGCGATAAATCTTTCGTTTTTACTATTATCTAGAATATTCAACCAAAAATAAACACGACATAACATAACAGAAAAAAAAGGAAAAAAAATCTATGATGTAGGAATAATTGATATAGACAAAAGACAAAGAAGGAATGAAAGAAAAAATGGGTAGTCGGCTGATTTGAGATTGTTTGTCGGTTGGATGGTGATTAAGATGATACAGGTTGGTCGTAAATCATTGACAATGATCTTGGTTTCATTTCAATGGCAATTTGTACAACTTGGAACAATTACATTGACGGAATGGGTTCAAATCATCATAGTTTCCTGACAAGAAAATTTCCAATCGAAAACGAGTGGAAACGGTTGTTACAAAACATAACTTGATCAGATATAGATGTAGAATGAAAAATCGCCTTCTATAGCGATCACGTTGAAATTTAGGAAAATTGTTTCAATGATTTCAAACAAAATTACACAAAAATGATATAAAACAAAAAAAACAACTATCATAACTTTGATTCGTTTCTATATTTTTGTTTGGAAAAACTAAGAAAAACGATTGTTTTGAAGTTTTGCGGAACTGTTCTGAAGACTTCTCGTTTTTCATCAGATAACTCGTACACAACAGCTTTTTTTGTGAAGAATAAGGTTTTTGTTTCGAAGTAGTTTAATTTCATTGAAGTTATTGTTGTTTTTGGAAGCACTGAAATTGGCAAAACATTTTCGAGGAAAAAAAGTAAAATTATAGAAAGTCTTAGAGTGCGAAAATAAGTGGTACATTAAAGGAGGGCTTTACGGAGCTAATGCATGCTTCTGGGATGAAAATAGACATCATTATCATTCCAAATCAGTTTTTAACATTTTCTAAAACTACCTCGAAGCCGAGAAAACACGCCTCAAAACAATGGCCTAGAAAAAGGAGCCGCCGGCGAAAACTAGTCCGCAGGCATGAAAAATCCAAAAAAAATGGAAAAAACATAAAAAAAGGATTAATACGAGCATTCTGAATAACTATCTATTAACGAAACACGAAAAAAGCTCATAGGAAAAAGTTCGGCCAGGTAGCCCTTTTTCTAGGCCATTATTTCGAAGCTTATTTTCTCAGCTTCTAGGTGGTCTTAGAACATTTTAAAAACAGATTTGGAATGAGAATAAAGTCTATTTTTTAAGGCACATTTATTATCTCCGTAAAGCCCTCCTTTAACTATAAATCTCGGCAGATTTAGTCTAAATTTTAGATTTTAAATCCAACTTTTGAAATCACAATTTCAGAATTTTGGAGTTCTACAATTTTGGTGCCTAATAAAAAAAAATCTATTTTGATACGTCTGTCCATGATCAACTAAAAACTGTTGTTATTAGTTGTTTACAAAATCTGTTATATAAACGTTAAAAACCTGTGTCTAAAAAACGACACGCCACGCGTGAGGGCAACGGGGAGAGTTGCGTCGCGTTGACTTATTATCCATCACCACACACTATTTCGCAAAATAGGGAATTTCACGTTTATACAACTTATTTTTGAGACAATAATATTAGAATACAATTTCGATGTTTTTTTTTCAGTTTCCCAAAATTTTCCTAAGCAGTAATTGCCCAAATTCGGATAGCAACTTTTGTCAGGTGTTTCTCGAATTAGTATCTTGGTCATCAATATTTTTTGAATCATTGGTGAATAACCATCTACTTGTAGCGGAACTTGTGATTTGATTGTCGTCAAAACGAGTTTTTATTTGGGATTTTACGACCAGTTCCAGTCACGCCAGTAAACCCAGATGAAACGATGATACGCTCTAACGTTGCACGCTCTTTATCGTAAATGCACATTGAATCCATGCGTTATTTCGATTATTTTTAAAAGTTTTCTTAATGAATGTTAATATTTTAGATGGATCTTCTAGCCAATTATGGCAGCGACAGTGACACAGAACAAGAGGATGATTATTTCTCAACAGACAATGTAAAAAATAAGGAGGAATCCGAAACAAAAGAAATCGAAACTCTCCCGGAAACAAAAACTCAACCATCCACTTCATTTTTCTTCAGCGGCAATGTGGAAAGATCAGATGACAGCGAGGACGATGATAACTGTACATCGGAAGAAAAAAGAGCGGCTCGGAAAAGAAAACCTGGCGAATCTATCACAGAGTTAGATGGAACTTTTGTAAGTTTGCATTGATTCTCATATTCTTCGCAGTATTTATAAAATGTAATTTCTTCAGGAGAGTAAAATTTTCGACAACGAATATGCCAAAAATGAGCGTATCAATGCCAATATGCTCAGTAAACATGTTGATCTTTCTGAAAAGCCTACAATAAATAAGAAAAAATCTAAATTTACTTGCAAGTAAGTTTAAATAAATAAGAGTCACAAAAATTAACGACTTTCAGGGCCTATCTAAAAGGAAAATGTCGCTACGGCGACAATTGTCGATTTGCTCACCCAGTCCATAATAGATCTGATGATATTGACACCGAAGGAGCCACCATCAGTTCAGAAGCTAAATTCTACACCGAAGCGGCGCCTCAAGCTCAAGTTTTTCATTCAAAAAAGTTCAAATCCAGTGCTGGTCAATAATGCCGATAATTCATTATGTTTACATAAATAACATGAATAAAATAAATACATTGTTAGATAATATTCCTACGCCTTAAAGCACATAGAAACCTAATTTTCTCCAACGTGTGCTCTTCATTATTCGGATCGCAAAAAACACAAAACAACTCAAATGTGATTGCACTGGGATCGATGTATGAAATGTCGAATAGCTGCAAATAGGCTATTGAATTCTTGAAACTAAAAAAAAACCTAAAATACCAATTTTGGAGGAATTCTTCGTATCAACAATCTTTTCGCTTCACATTCGGGTGCTCCCGCTATCGATTTCATCAATTGACAAATTGCACAGACAACTGGTGATAATAAGCCTTCAAAAAAAGTTTATAAACATTTTTGTTTATATTTTATGTTATGAAAACGAAACTGTTTTCAATAATATTACTAGAAAATGCGAACAACTCAAATCTATTCCGACGTGGCATATCTTAAGGCTCTTCAGCGAATTCTAATTTTTCAAAAGCTTACAGAAGAAGACGGTATCAGGTAACATTTTTGAGCGAAATTTAAAAAACAGTCATTTTAGGATTAAAAATGAGAATTTTCAAGAGATCGACGAATTTTTGAGCGAAATTTCGCCAGTACAAAACAACAACACAACCTTCTTCTATATTCTTGGTTCCATTGTTATTTTATTCGTTTTCTTATTGTTTTATTCTTTTAAATATAGGATTTATATTATTCTTAAGATTCGCAGTTTGAAGCCAAATTAATAAAAACTAACCCTTTCTCATGATTTTTACAAAACGATTGATTGTTACATTGATCATTCCATTCAGTAGATGAACCCATTTAGCAGCAGAGTCTTAAATAAAACATTTTCAAATAGAAACAATGATGAATGATAAAACCTGGATCATCAACATCTGGTGCTTCTATTTGTTCGCCGAACGCTGGTTTCTTTGCAGAAGGTCCATTATCATTCTGTGATTTATATTTCTCCAGAGTCCATACGGATAGCAACATTATCTGAAAAAAGTGATAACTTTGACTTTTAAGCTTTAAAAAAAAATTGAAAATCACATTTGTCATAAGCCTAATAACCATCATTACAGAAGATGGTTCAAACCGACCGTCACACGAGGTTTCAGCTTCTTCATTGAACCAAAATTCGACTAAGCTCTGCAAAAAATACATTTTACTGAAAAAGAGAAAAATCTATTCATATCACCTCATGCATTCTAATAAGACAATTGAAATTATCAAGCATCGAAAAAGCACAAATCATGTCCATTCCTTTTTTTATCATTTCACCACATCCCATTTTGATGCTTTTGTTAACGTAAACCTAAAAATGATATTCAACAAATTTTTCCAATGCCAAAGTTACATGTGACCAAACATTGTAGTCGCCAGCCCAATTCGAATGCTCCAACAATCTTAAAGCATGTGGGCTTGCCCAACCCTGAAGTTGCATATAATACCAAGCACTTTTCAGCTTATGCATGTCTGGAGATTCGTCTCGCTCGACCGTGGGACAAAATCGTCTGCAAGTGCTAAATGCAGTGCATGTGACTTCTGGGTAAACCGGAGGTTTCTCGCATATCTCAACTAGTGTTTGACGCATCGTTGTTAGAATGAATGCAAATCTGGAAAAATGGTATTTTTAAGGAAGACAAGAATTATTTTTTTTATCAAAAGTGATACCCAATTTTTAAAAGACACACTTTGTCAACTCACTTTTTACTAATCATTGCTTTTTTCTCAATCGCATTTAGAAAATGAACTGATAATGTTCTTCGTGCTAATGAGTCTGTTTGACAATCGAGCCATTGTATTAAACAAACAAGGAGGCATGATAATTCATCCAACGCTGATACGATATTCTGAAACTTGAGATTCCCTTCTAAAAGGTTATAATTTTTAAAATTTACTGCAATATTTTCGTTGGAATTATTCCTATCAATTCTTTGTTTACACGAAAATTCTTCTAGAAGAATTTCGCCAATCGCTGGAATTGATTCAATCAAATGTACTATATCGACTCTGAATTACATTTATAAAAACGTGCTTCAGAAATAAGAACAACTTACTTATCATCATCATCATCATCCCAAAACGTTTGTTTCTCTTTCAAACTAGCCAAATGTACCAACGCATCTTCTTTCATTTTCAACAATTCTGGCGCTTCATTATTTTCCTCGTCTTTTAATTCCTGTTTTTCTTCATTTTCAGTTTTATCTATCTCAATTTTCTCATCGATATTTTTCTCCAAACTTTCAGAACCGATGTCAGTGCTGTCTTTATCGATCGCCGGCGGCTTTTCTCTTTTCCTAACCATTTTCAAAAATCTCGAACACCATTTGAAACTGTAATTTCATTAACATTAAGAATTATTTTTAATTTAACCAACTATATTCCTTGCTTTTCCGAATCAATTGTCGATCCAACCAGCAACTTCAGCGGCTGAAAGAAAAATAATACGATTTTTACCGTTTTCAGGAAACTTTTTCTTACAATGCTTGGAAATTTTATTGAAATCCTTATCAGCAACAAAAATGACAAATCAAATGATTTTAATCGCTCCACTGAATTTTTCGGTTCCTCTGATGATTTGTTCAGCCTGAAATCATATTTTTAGGAATCTGCCCGACTTTGTTTTCGAAGTTACCTCACTAACGTCTGGCTGAACATTAAAATCTTTCCATCGGCACATAAATTGGCGCAGAATGCATCAAATGTCGAATTTGAGTGGATCAAAGTAATGAGGTTATCGAATGTAATCTGAAAAACGATTGTTGAGAATATTTCTTACTCTCGTAATATTTTTTTGAAATTTCATAACGATTATAAATTTAATTGTTTTAAATATCATAGTTTAAAAAAATTCAGAATTTTCAGATTTAATTGAAAATTTCACAATTTGGAATGTATTAGCAGACAATTTTAGAATTTCTCAAAACTTGAAGTTTAAGGATTTCAAAAATTCTTTAATTTTTAATAGTAATTATAGAACTTGGCGAAATAAATAAAATAAAATTTCAGAACTTCTCAAATTTTAAATTTTTCTTAGATAATCCTACCTTTTCATCGATTTTTATCTCATCTAACATCGAATCAGCTAATTTTAAGATTCCAAAATCACTATCCTGTTTACTACATTCAATTTTTGTGAGCTTGTCTAATTCTGTATTGTTATGCATCTGTCGATATCGTTGCTCGATCAATGAATCTGCTACAACTTTTTCGATAACTTTACTTTCCACTAATTCCGCTAGTAAACTATTAACTGAGGAGTCCTTCCAAATCAGGTCGACGATGTCAAGAGTCTGCAATTGTTAACATTTTAGTCGCTGGGAAAAACAAATCTCCAGCAAAACATACCATGACAAGTTCATCCAACACCCGTTTAATAGCTTTTGCAATATCATCTGCTGACTTCTTATATTTTTTAATCATGATGGACAACATTTTCGGTAATTTCTTGTAAAAAAACGTTGCGGTGTGCCAGCGGAAATTTATTTGAAGATGTTTCGGTAAAAATGGGAGATCGACTGTTTCTTCAGCCTAAAATTAATTATTGACGAATAAAAAAAAAGGATTACTTCTAAAATATTTACCTTGATTAAAAGTGTACTATGAATTATATCAAAAACCACATCTTCAAATGGAACCTCCATGATTTCTGAGAAAATCTGATAAAAATCAGCTACTTCTTCAATAGAGAGCAAAACACGAAAACATGAAAATACGGCTGTTAGAATACGGAAAGTTGAAGATTTCTAAATTTTGTCCAAATTAAAATACAACTTTTTGAAAATTTCCAAGCTTACAACATTATAGAGGGACTTTACACAATCTTGATGTATATATTGAGGAATGTTAAACAACCTGGAAAATGTTGATAAATTTGTTATTGTCAGAAATGATACCTTTTATAGTTTATTGTAAGCTGCTCTGCGAGTTCTTTCGCAAGTTCTGATGTGCTATCACTTTCTTTAATAATTTCTTCGATTTCTAGAACTTCTTTCAATTTCACATCAGGTTTATTGGAAATTCCAACAATTTTTCCACAAAGCTCGTTTTTTAATAAGCTTATTGTTGTTGATAATGCTAGCAGAAATGATTCTTCGTTTTCGTATTCTTCTTCGTCCAAAATTGTCTGAAAATTTGACGTTGCACTAAAAATTTGATTTTAAAGAAGTATAACCTTAATGCATTGAAGAAGCCACGAGAATGTGCTGTTTATTGCTTCAGCAAGCGATCTGACACTTTCAGAATGGATGAACGATTCTGTTCTGAATTATATAAACTTTAAAAAAAATATCTGTGTTAAAAAGTAAAGTACCCAATAATTGGGAAAAACTCTGCCAGGTTTTTGCACAATTCAATAGTTGTCAGATGTTTTGAAAATGTCGAATATTTACAGAAACTTTGTAGGCAATTCACGTACGATATTTGTTGGTTCTGTGCCAGAATAAACATGTAATCTATGAATTTCTGCTCGAAAATTGATGTTAATGTCGCGGTATTTAGAAGTTCATCTAAAAAATCTTTTATTAAGCGATAAGTTTGCAAATTTTCATACCTGATAAAACAACAGGATCACAATCACGTAGATCCAGTTTACACTGAGTTAGAGATCCATTTTCCCATATAGATGATACCACTTTCTGTAACATTTAAAAAAATGCAAATTTAAAATGATAAAATATACCTGTTCCTTTCGAAGCATTTTTATTTCTTTGCCAGGTTATTTACATTATATGCGAAACTTCTGAAAAAGGGCAATCATCAAATCTCTATTCTTTAGAATGTTGAAAAACTAATAAACTGTAAATAATTTTGATAACTTACCCATAAACTAAAAACGACGCAAAAAATTCTATACAGATGCGCGAAAAAATGATATTCAAACGCAAACAGTTATTTTTTCACGTTACTGCATTGAATTTTTTGTTATTTTTTTTTGCATTGTTTTTAGTTTCTGGATAGGTCCATGAGAAAAATATTTTTAAATTGCAAAAACAATCAGCTTTTCAAAAAAATTCAGCAGATCGCAAAATGCGTCAGGAACAATGAACACTGACGCAAAACGTGCGCCGAGAAAAAAGTTTATAATTATTCAAGTATATTTTCTAATTTAACAGAGAAGGTAGAAAATATGGTTAAAATACTCACATATACAAGCATACACATTTATCTGGCATTTTTGCGAATATTTTATTTCAATGATTTTTTTGAAGTGGCACAGTATCATCATAGTAGTCAATTTTCACTAGCTTAATTGAATTGGCATTGAACTAATATCCCATTTTCGAAGAACTAAAATCCCATTTTCATGAAATATGTATGGAACCAAGAACACTTTCACGCTGCGACGTGTTGTGACAAAGAAAACTGATTTTTGAAATTACTCCGGTAGAGGATTCTTTTCCTATCTTGCGGCCACTTAGAACCTTCATTGATGTTCACTGAGTGTTTCAGAAGACATTATTTTTTTGTCCATTCGGAAATAATGGCAAAAATAAGTTAAAATGGAGGTGTGAGAATATTTTCGGGATTTAGAATGTTTCTTTGTAGTCATTTAAAAAATAATACATTTAAGGCAGCTTGTCAGTTAACACGATACAAATTAGAGGCAATCAATCAAAGTTCGAAAGGGAGCCCAGGTGGTTCAAAGAACAATACCAATGTGAATCCACAAATAAGTGTGTTTCGCGCAAATCCCGACCGCGTTGCACGGACACCGACCGCGTCGCACGAACCCAAATTTTGAGTTTTTCAACTTTCGACCGCTTCTATGAAGCGTGTATTTATCGGTGTTATTTCGTATAAATTGCATTGTACTAATGAGAGAAAGATCTAATTTTTTAAATAGAAATCTGATAGGGTTAAATTAATTGACCCACTGTCTTTAAGTTGAAAAATGACCAAGCATCCGAAAACTTATGGTGGTCTAGTTGTGTCCTAATACTGATTTTTATTTCTAGTCCAAATCATTGGTTTGGATGTATTGGGTAATTATTGAACACGGCTTGTAAAAATGAACCTGTGTCATTCGCGCGTGAACAGGCTGGTTGCGCATTGTCCGCAAGCACATATCAGAGAAAAACCTCTTCAAACTGCACGCTATTTACTGTAAAATATCGCGTGCCACAGTTGCGTTTTCCTTGCCACGCCCATTTCTGTGCAAAAATCTTGAATTGTCGGGCGGAAATTTTTCCTCTTTCCTTGGTTTTTTTTACAAGCCGTGTTGAAAATGTGGTATATATCCTAAATCAACGACAGAAGTTAGTTGTTACAACATGGTCATTGTTCAACCTAAAAATTATCCTTATTATATTTTTCCTTTTTCACTTTCATTCGATCCGAAGGTGTTGTTAAATATATTGTTTCGTTTTTATATTTAACAGCTAAACACAAAAAATGCTTTCGAAAAACATTTATGTGCGCCACTGTCCTCCGCTTCGTCTCTTCAACTACCATACTGTTTTCAGAACTGCGCGTTACTACCAATCTCTTCAATATATGCAATCTCTCGATAGTTAACACTATCAGAGACAGGGCCAACAATTCAATTCGAATCGAGAAAAAAGAAAATCGACCGATATTATTACATGACTGACAGTGTGTCTTTTCTCTTGTTCTCAACAAACTCTAATTTGTTTCGTTTTATCATCACGTATTCTAAGAAATTTTGTATTTCCTTGCGGTTTGGAAGTAAGTAGTGCAATGATTGGGGGGACCTCGATTCGTTTTTTTTTGATTGATGCCTCTTTATCAACAATATCATCATCAAAATGCTTTCTTACTGATGTCAATTTTTGTTCATGTAATTAAATCTGTCATCGATCCAGCTGATTTACAAATTTTCGGACCTCATTCACATTTGTGTATCATCACTCATATATTTTAATTGACTTAAAATATAGAGACTATAGCCTGAAACTGGTTGTATTTTTTGCTCATACTTTAACTATTTGGGAGTTTTTGAAAATGAATTCTGGTTTCTAAAGCTTATTTCTTATTCAATTCCGACGCTGTATTTATTCTAGTTTCAAAAAATAGAATACTTTTGTGATTAAGTATAAGCGTGTACATTTAATTCATTAGATTCTCTCTCTCTCTCTCTCTCTCTCTCTCTCTCTCTCTCTCTCTCTCTCTCTCTCTCTCTCTCTTTCATTTTTCTGAAAAACATCCTCATGGAGACCTTCGAACAACTTCCTTGAAAATGTTCACTTTTTTGAAATTCCACTTACACATTAACAAAATCACAGTTATCGAAATGTCGCTAGATTCAATAATTATTGAAGGAAATTTGAAACGCTGCAAAAAATACAGACTGATTCAGGTGACTTCAAAAAATCTAGAAAACTGATGTGTTCATTTAATTTCAGACAAGATGGGTTGAACACTATTTTGTTCTTTATTGTAAAGATTCGACGAAAAACTGCTATGTGTTGAATGAGTATAAATCGTCACGCAGGAAGGAAGTGAAGAAAAGCTTTAATTTATCGAATGTCTATAAAGTGAGTTAAAAATTTCATACGATGATTTTAACTTAACTATATTTTCAAGATAGAAGCTAACCTTTCACTGACAGATCCACCTGTTTCATGTTCTTCAAGTTCGGATAACTTAAACTGTATTTTCTCAATTGGGTTTAATATAGGAGGGGTTCAAAAGGAATTGCATCTTGTTGCAACGAACGAAGAGGTTTTTCTGATATAGAAAAAGTTGATTTTTGTTTTTTTTTAAATTTAATTCAGGACATGAACATTTGGGTGCAAAAACTCTGTATGGCTTGTAAACTCCACCGGCAACAAAAAGATCCATATAGACAATTTGTTGAAAATCCCGACCCTGCTACTTTTCATGATTCAACTTCTGTGACGGGTTTCTCAGTATCAAGCGAGTCGCTGGAAACGCCATTCGCTGATCATAATTATCAGAACAGCAAGAAAATTGTAAGAATTTTTTATAAGTCTTCATTTCGCGGTAAAGATGAAATTTCCGTCTCTTCAAGACAAGTTTCAACGCAGTTGCTGTAGATCCCATAAATTTTCCAAAAATAGATTTCCTGATGTGTTGAAGATGAAGATAATATGTCATTTTATTATAAAGTTCGTTAGTGAAAAATTCATCCAACGCAGTTCATTCGAACCCGAAGAGAAAAAAGAACACAATTAAGAAAATTTATTTTAAGAATAAAGAATGAAATTTAGAATAAAAAGAAGGACTGTACTCATTTTGCGAATGTTGTTCAATTTTTTTCCATTTCCAAACAGTCCTTCTTTAAAGTGATTCTTTACTGTTTTCGGGTTTCTATTTCATTTTCATCTTCTTCTCCATATTTGAAAACCTATACAAGAAAAATATTTTTGCGAAATTTCCTTTTCTAGTACTCAAACACACCCATTTCCAAAATAAGGTGGCCTAACAATAGCAAACACTCTCACGTTCGCATGCTCTCTCGTGCGCGGCCGAGCGGTTAGGCCATTCGCCGGTAAGGTACCCTGTAAATGTGCTTTTTTCGTGTACTAGATAAGGAAATTTCTATAAATTGTTTTGCTTCTATAGGTTTTCAAATACTGTGAAGAAGATGAAAATGGAATTGAAACCCAAATTTAGTAAAGAGCCCTTTAACATTTATTAATGAGATTGGTTATGTGACTAAGTTTTCGCCGGCTTGAATTTCTAGGCCGTTGCTTTCAGATTTCAAAAAATTGATGTGTACTCTTGAACTTTTATTTTTAGAAAATCTGTTAAACATCAGCATCTCGGATTGAGCACGAATTCAAATATTAGTAACAACGCATAACTTTGACATTCCCGGAGAATTTGCGAAAAATGTTTCATTTGGGCATTCAAATACTATTCCATTTAACTTATTTATTTAGTCCTCGATATTAACACTTTTGGGAAACTGAGAATTATTTTTCCAGGGTACTAGAAACGTGAGAATAAAAAGTTATATGCCTGGGAACACAGCTAGAAAAACTTCTGAAGACGCGAATTATAAAAATGTGATTCAAGGTAAATTTGTAGAAAAAAATGAAGCTTAACTCGTTGACTTATTACAGAGCAAAGGGATGTTATTCTCGAGTCTTGCTCTGATACGTCATCGCTTTATTCCAGTCGAAAAAATATGACAGAAGAGGATAGCGGAAGTTTTGTGAGCGTTCCTCCAGTACCGCCACCAAGATCACGTCATGCGAAAAACAATGGAATCGAAAAGCAGCACTTTATAAAGAACAAGATACGAAGTAATTTGAATGCGGTTGCAGCGAGTACATCAATGCAAAAAACTGCGAATGATGATGATAGCAGTGGCGAGACACTTAAAATGTAAGGGGTTTAAGGTCCTTGCCTTGAGAACAGTTCACTTTTTTTCCAGTGAAAACCCGGGACCGTCATATACCGAATCTGTTACATCTTCAGAAGGGCTTGGACCTCATTCGGAAAGAATTTTGAAGTATAGTTTGAATTATTTTGTCTTTTCATTTCTAATGCTTTCAGAAAAATCATTAGAAGACCAGGTCCTCCACCTATAGATCGAACGAATAAACCAAAAAATCTTCGACTTGAAGAAGAGCCATTGCATTACAGAAAGTAAACCTTCAAACTCCTTTACTCAAAAAAAATGTTTAAATTTCAGTCTATCTCGAAACAACAGTCTTGAAAATGGTAGATCCCATCATTATACAACATATCAAACAAGAACACTGACGAAAGAAACGAAACCGCGGAAAAATATCGATTATTTCGAGCCATCGTTCATTGAAACAAACATTCAAACTGTGACTACATCAACACGATCACCAACACCGTCCGATATTGAATATATCACTGTTGATGTTGATAGAACATTAGTAAGAAAAAAATTACCTTAGATTCTGAAATTACATACAATTTTTAGGCTTTCAAAGAAATGCGAAGAGCGAAAGCGTCTATGGATTGAAATAAAAAAACTCATTCGAATTGGAAAAAAGAATATTTCTACAAACAAATAAACTTATTCTACGTTTTCTGTCTAAAGCAGAAGTTATTAAAATAAGACATCACATTTAAAGTGTACAAAGTAATATTTTCTGAATTCAAGACAAAACATCATAATCTAATTAAGATATCAGAAAGTCTTACAATTAACTGAATTCAAATAAATACGCTACATCCCATCTCCGACGGTATTAAAGTAATCTTAAAGTTCGTCGCAAACTAGGATATTTTCAAATTTTGGCATGATTTTGTGGGCGGAGTCTTGCTTGCATATAGGGCACACTTTTAGGAAAGCTTCCTTTCTTTGATTGGTATCAGAAAAATACGCATTTTAATGACTAAATTATTCATTAATTCATAATCGTTCATTAAGAAACAAAATCCCGCGGCAGAGCGTGTCCACATTCATTCCGCGTACTCGAAACTTGTTAGAATTTAAAAACCACAAAAATGAGTTCGAACATACGAACACTAGAATAAACCGAATATTCAAGTAAATTGACTCAGTTCTTTTGAGAGCTCCATACTGAAAACTGAACTCGAGTGACATCGGTTTCTAACACTGTTATTGATCCTAGATTCTGAACATGAGTCCTACAAGCTAGGTACAGATGTTGATGCTTGGACTTCTGAACTCTAAGTTGATGTTCGAATATCCCGTTTCTAGTTAAGGAATGAAAAAAATAAGGTTTTCATTTATAATAATTGAAAACAATAGTTGTGAGAAAAATAAATTTATAATGAAGTCATTGATCAAATATACAGACAAATATAATAACGAACTATTGAATATCTGATTTCTGTTTACTTTCCAACATATGAGTTTCCACCGACTGGTCCAGCTCCGGCGTAGCCCCCACCGATTGGACCACCTCCTCCGATTGGTCCAGCTCCGGCATATCCTCCACCGATTGGACCACCTCCTCCGATTGGTCCAGATCCGGCATATCCTCCACCGATTGGACCACCTCCTCCGATTGGTCCAGCTGAGGCATATCCTCCACCAATTGGTCCTGGTGGTGGTGGTGGTGGAGCGTATCCTCCTCCGCCTCCTGGGGCTGTTGCGTATCCGACTGGTGGTGGTGGTGGCGGTGGTGGACCTCCTCCTCCGCATCCTCCTCCGCAAGCTGGGGCTGGTGGTGGGCTATAAAGTTTTTTTTGAGAAATCTGATGTTGCGAAGTGTGTATTGCAACTTACCAGCATCCGCCACCTCCTCCTCCGAGGGATGGAAGTTGAAGTGGTGGGAGTTGTGGAAGAGAAAGTCCTCCACCACCTCCGCCTCCGCATCCACATGGTGGTGGGGGTGGTGGTGGTGGTGCACATCCACATCCACCACCTCCGGCTGATGGGAACAAGAAGGCTTGGGTAGCCGAGAGAAGGGTAAAGGCGACAACAAGCTTGTGCATTTTGGGCTGGCTGAAAAAAGATTCAGAGTAAATGAAGGTCTGAGTGATCCCTATAAGGTAATGATGGAAAAACCGCTCCGCTAAAAATTAAGCAAAAAAGTGTGGCACGACAAAAAATCATGGAGAGAATTTTAAATTTGGACTTCGTACGATCCAAGCTCGAACCCGAACAAACCCAAAAACCATCAGGGGAGTTCACAGAGAAACTGAAAAACTAAACAGCCGATGGAATGGAATGACTTAATCAACATACCTATCTCACCTTTTATACCATTTTCACGAGGTTTTCCGTTTGCGTACGCCCCCAAATGGCTTTTTTACGCTAAAATTGCACCCCCTTCCTACCCAATCGGTTTTTGTAAGCTTACATGTGATTTGAAAAACATGTTATGTATACGTACGTAAGTGTACATATGCCATTGTTGGGCAAAAGAAGGGATGCATCGATATAAGAGAAGCGGTTGACACAGGATTTTTTTGAAGATAAACATCATATTGAAGGCTAAATTTTCATTTAGAAATATTGTTGCAATGAAAGCTGATTATTTTTTTCTTCTCGCGATTTTTTTCGGATCAGCGGCCGCGTTTTTAACATCTTCCGGTTGTGGATGTGGGTGAGTTTTTTTTTGAAAAATTTTTTAGTTCAAATGTTTTTGTTTCATGTTTGCGGATTTCAGTTCCTTATCCAAATCTCATTCTGGAAGTTTTTTTTTGTAAAAAATTGTAATATTTTTCAAAACCGTGATAGCAATTTATTATCAATGTTTAATGTTAAGTAGCATTTTTTTCGGATGATTTGATCGTCTCTCAAATATTACTACAAAATTTTTTAGCCTGAGTGAACATGAACCTCACATTAAACATCTTTCATTGATATCAAATTTTTATTTTTATTCGTTGATGCTAGTAAATTAGTCAATTAAGCATTTCTGAGGTGTAAAAACGTTTCCGTTTTAGTCAAGATAACATAATTGATACCTAAGAATTTCAGGTAAATTGTGCTGACTTTCCTGAAAATCTTATAAACATGCGCTTAAAGATGAGCGTTAATTATGCTGCATATTCCTATTAAAATTCCGAGAACACTTCCAGCGGACCAACAATATCACTATGCGGCGGATGTACTCCGCGCCCCCGCGTAGCCGCTCCGCCATTTGCACCACCACCTCCACCCGAACCACCACTGCCACCCAAATGTAACTGTCCACCGTCAAATTGCTACTCGTGTGCTCCTGCTCCGTCGAGCTGTGGATGTGGTGGAGGTGGTGGAGGTGGATATGCATCACGCGGAAATCGTGGTAGGTATCAACAAGATTCTGAAGAATATTCAGAGGAGGAAGAAGAAAACGCTTCCGATGAAGAGTAACCTTGAAATTCCTTTACATTGCAATAACTAATAAATAATTTATTTTGTTTCAATAAAGTGGTTCCTACATTTTTTTCCAAAAAAAAATTCTTTTGTCAATCATTCAGGTTCTTGGATAATGTAGCCAATAACGTAACAACACTGATACCGCACAATCAAGTTCTAAAGCCCTTTATACACGTTGAGGTCGTTTATTCGATCCAATTGAGGAATACAATGACAAAAGAGAATTACGAATGGTAGAATTAAATCGAAAAATGATGAAGATTTATGTATGGAATTAACGCTTGTTTGGCCAGCAACAAGGAAATTGGGGATACTAAAGAGTCAGGGATAGAAATAAAATTTCTGTTTAAATTTTTCCACTATTTTTAAAAAGTGTACGCAAAAATTCTATGACTATCCAAAATTTTAGAGATTTTTTTATTTTCTAACACGAGGATGTATAATATCAGAGATAATGGAACATGGACCGATAACTATTTCCGAGATGAAATTTCAAAGCATATTTCGTATACCCACTGTTCCAAACTGTTACAAGTATAAAAATCCGAACTCAATGAAAATTGAAAAAGAAATGTTTATTTTGCAAGAAAAAAAAATCTAAACTTTGAAACTTTTTAACGTCTGCGAGTTCCATCCTCAAAGAAGACTCCACCATCAACAGCGCAATATTTTGGACAGATTCCCTTCTCTCCAGATCCTCCAGGTTGTCCTGGTTGTCCAGGTGCTCCTGGTGCTCCATCATCTCCTGGTTGTCCATCGTTTCCGCGAGATCCTGGTTGTCCTGGCTGCCCAGCTTGTCCATTTCTTCCTGGATTTCCTGCTGGTCCTGGTGGTCCACGTGGTCCTGGTTGTCCTGGCGATCCTGGCTCTCCTGGTTGAGAATCATTCTCTCCTGGTTCTCCTGGATTTCCTGGTTGTCCATCTCTTCCCGGGTTTCCTGGTGCTCCTGGAGCTCCCTTTGGTCCAGAAGGTCCTGGTGCACCTACTCCACCTCCGATTCCTGGCCTTCCTGGTTGTCCTGGAGCTCCTGGAGCACCGTCGTTTCCGGCTGGTCCTGGTGGTCCTGGTGGACATGGCTTGCATGGGGGAACGGTTACTGGATCGCATGGCAATCCTGTTGGTTTTCCTGGGAATCCTGGTTGTCCGCATGCTCCCGGCCTTCCTGGTTTTCCCGGTCGCCCTGCTTGTCCAGGTGGTCCTTGTGGCCCTGGAAGACAACATCCTTCGCATGATCCACCGCTTGATCCTTCAACAGCTGCATCTTGGCCATAACCTGCTTGTCTAGCGAAACGCGAATTGTTACGAGAAGATGTCTGAAATTTGGAGATTCAATGGTGTTCTTTCTTAAAAAATATTTTTATGATTGTAAATGAACATACGCCAACCGCATACTAAACAAAAAAAATGAGAAACATGCTTAGCAAGTTTAAAGTCAATTATATTCGCTTATCTTGTCTACACTCTTTTTCTTATTTGTAACGTATTTTCGTAATAGAATATAATCAGGGGGGTTTCCTATGATTTTACCTTGATATGTGCCATTTCGGAGAACAAGTCCGTGGTGGTATGTTTGCAGAATGAAAGATCATGGTCAACCTGTCTCTTCATTCCGTCGACATAATTGTGGAGCATAGGAAGAGTGAAGCAAATCTTGAAAAATCATATATATTTTCAAGATGCAAAAATCATGAAACCCACTCCAAAAACAGCGGCAACTGACAATGTAACTGCTGAATATGCAATAAAGCGGTAGGCTTTGAGGCGCACTTCGAGTTCCACTTCCATTTCTGAGAAGAAGACCGTACAAACGATGGTTCTAACAGGATGCTACTTGACTTTTATACACCAATTTTATCCAGTACGAGAGTGTAATTTTCACTTCATTGTTTCTAAGTAAGAACTTTTTTTTAAAGAAGTTTTCTGGAAAAGAAAACTTGATAATGTAGTTCCTCCTGCTTTTCAGTTCTGTTACCACTGAACAAAAAATAAATTTCCTGGTGTAAAGTTATAGTTTTTTTTAAATTGTTATTGGGCAGATTAGGTTTTTACTTTGTTTTACTTCCTCCACGTGTGGAATTTTCTAGTTGGTGAAATATGTTTAATCTACAACATTAATGAATTCGAGCTCAATGTGGTGAAAATTGCGTTGAAAATACCGTTTTTTTTTTGAAAAAAATTTCGTAAATTTCTAGGCCACTCTTTTTCAATGTTATTTGTGTAGTTATTTGATTTTCAATAATCGTTGTGCTGAGAAAAATCATATCTGAGCATCAGGGTTGTCGTTTCGGCAAGCCGCGTTATTTGCTTTACCCTCTCTGGCTCTTAATATATTCCGAATACATCGGTAAACATGGTACACAACATTTTTTTTAAACTGAAATGTTTTGAAGGATCTCGATAATTCCTTTTTGTTGAGGTTCAGTTTTTTTTTGATTTTACCAAAATTTTGATTTTTCCAACTTTGGACCGCTGCTATGGCGCGTGTATTTATCGGTGTGATTTCGCATAAATTGCATTGTACTAATGAGAGAACGCTCTAATTTTTGAAATTAAGAACAAGTAGGGTCAAATTAACTGAACAGCTGTCTTTAACGACACTGTGGAAACCGGAACGTTCTTGAGTAAAATTTGAATAATTAGCGAGTTGATTTTTAAAATATTGTCCATTGTCAGTCAGCTGAAACAATTTTACTATGATAATATATTCTAGTTTCTATTTGAATACCAAAAAAAACTCAAAATGTTTTGCTTCAAGATTTTTTGAGCCAAATAATGAGGTTTCAAGGTTCCTACTACTTATTCGAATGGTTCTTCTTCTTCAAGGAAACCTGATTGACTTTGAAATACACATTTTCACGGAAATTTCGAATTGGAGGATCATAACACAGATCTACACCTCATATTGTGGATAAAAATCTGAAAATTTCACATTGCGTTCAAAATGAAGTATAGTTCGAGAAGTTTCAGCAAAAACCAATTCGATGGAGGTGTATTTTTATTGCGAGAGCTATCCTGCGATTTGAATTCTGTATTGACTTCAGTCCGAAATTCAAATTAATTTTTTTATTCATTCATAAAAAATGCAAAAGAAAACATAGGAAAATGACGATAAATCAATCATAACAACAACTCGACTCGTATTTCGGTGAATAATTTGAACAAAAAATTTCGCTCCCAGAGCAAATTACATTCTTGTTGTTTTCGTCAAACAAACAAATCAACAATCAAACTTTGTTTATGAAGGTACGGCGAACTTCTCGATTCTCACACCGCGGTCTTTGATTTGTCCAGCGGTCTTCTTTTTGTAAATCATGTTGTCTGCAAAAAAGTTTCCATTATTTCGGTGGTGTCAGGTGTCAATATTTCGTTGGTAGAAAATGATTCCCCTTATTGCAATGATCGTTTCTTGGGGGAACTTTGATTCACATATCACTTTTTTATTTGTTAAATCAAACATCGATAAATTGATAGACTTGAATGTGGAGTGATACGCGTAAAAAGTGGCCGAGAAGCACAAATAAGACAAATTTTTTCTAGAAATGTGAACATTTCAAAGATTGCCGAAATGGTCTCGAAACAAAAAGTTCCTACAAAAAAGTCTAAAAATGTATATTTGTTAAGAAAATACTCTAAAAATTGTAAAAAAAATTTCGAGAAAGTGGCTTCGTCATACCATTTCTTCGTAAATGGATGTTCCAATCTTCTTAAAGACACTAAGCCAGGTAATATGATAGCATTTTGATTCAAAAAATTAACCTCGAAAAACTTAGCGAACATACAGTGCGTGATCTTGATATTCTGATCTTGATGTTACGTACTGTAGTTATCAAGATCAGAATTTTTCAGTAATCGTTAAGTGGAACGTTGTCTTTAAGAAAATTTCCTAAAATTTAAAATTAATCAAGTAAACCAACCTTTTCCTTTGTTATATTCCTCTTTCGAAGCAAAAATTGTGTCGAAAAGGTAAAGGAAGAAGATGACGATGCTTAATACACGCTCGAACATTTTTGTCTTAGATTGTGACTGAAAATTTTTTTTGAATTGCTTAGTTTTTAAATCAAATTTGGATACAGATAAGTGAAACCGATGCAAAACAATAAAAACAACACGATAAATCAAAACATTGGAAGTTTTCCTCATCAAAATAGAATCTACATAACTTTTAGTCTCGTGTACAAATATTGTTGAGCATCGAAATGGAATATGAATAACAAGTGAAGAATGAAAAAAAATCATGGAAAAAAGAAAATGAGCGGGGGTTAAGAGACGGTTTATATTTGGTTGAGAGAGGATGAAATTCTGCAGAGAAACATAGAACAAAAGCGGGAGGAGAATGGATGACCAGTTGCCAGTATGAGAGGGCATTCATGCGGGAAGCACGTGAAAAGAGGACACATTTACTTAATATGTTCTCGTGTGAAAGTCAAGGATACTGATTTTCAAGAAAATCTAATGGTTTTAAATTTTAAGGCTGAATCTAAGTTTAAAACAGATTTATTGCAAATATTTGATGCCAACAGTTTTAAAATGTAATTAAAATTGAAAATAAGTACCGATAAAGTTAAAAATTAAATTATATGTGAGATATGGCGGGTATACTTCCTTTAGTGTTCAGAATGTTTTTCCTATTGTACTCTCTAATCAATGTGGATTTGTCCAAATGGTTGAGCGATGTCGATTCTGGTCATTTTCTCAACGAAATACTGAAACTCCGAGCACTTTAATTAATAAATTCTGAACTTTCTGTAATTTGTCAAATTTTTCATAAAAAATCAAATTTTCCTGTTTTTGTTTACCCTCATGTTTTGCATGTGAAGTTAAACATGGACAATATTGACACTTTTTTTAAAGCGCTCGATCTGGAGCCCTTAACAACTTTCAAACAATTTGAGAATATTTTGCAAATGCTTATTTTTCTGCGGAAGCGTGAGTTTTCAGAGAAATCTATCTGGAGTCTTCTAAACGATTTCAACGAAACTGAATAATTCTTATCAATGTGTTGAACCGTCCTTTTTTTCCATATGTGTTTTGATACCATTCATTTTAATACTTATATTGAACCTCAATTTGTAAGACAATAAATACCGCATTGCAGAAAATATTCCACTCGCCTGTTGTATCACGTGGTGGTGTGAGTATACTTGCGAAAGTTCAAACTTTCAAAGGCTATGCCAGATTTCATGAGAAGTTGCAATCTTTAAATTATGTCATATGATTTTTTGAGAAGTCTTGTGTTTTTGAATCAACAAAAGGAAACGATCAAATGATCGACTTAACATGGATCTAGAAAGTTCTGTTTTTCACAAAGTTTGAGTCGAGTGATGTTTACAATATCATGTTGACAGCTCTTAATAGCAACACAATTGTTCAAATAGGAGTTTTTTCTCATGAACTCAACAAATATTCTAAATTTTTGAAAAATCCGAGTTTCTGAGAATTCTTTAAAAATTTTTATTGTCGGAAGCTTTGTAACTTAAAAATTTTCTTCAAAATTCACAGAAATTTCGAAAATGTCACAAATTCCAATAAGTTTCTTAGAAAGGCTGTTAGACAAGGGGTCTCGAAAAGTCACAATATAAAATTCAATTTCAGACAAATCTGTCTGAGATTATTTAGATATATCTTATTTTTCAAGCTTTTCATAAACTTTTCACGATCTTGTTATATAAAAATTGTTCAATGGAAATAAAGTTGCCCACAATAACAAATAAATCTATGTTTGTTCATTATTTTATTGGTATCTTATCAGTTTCTGAATAGATCTTATCTTATGAGGTTTACGTTCTGTAAAAAACATAAACGGAATCAATAAAACAATTTCTAAATTAAATAGATACTTGCGTTAATTAGTAAAGGCTACATGAAAAGCTATAAATACAGAAATTATTTGATTAGTGTGAAGGGTAATAGCCGAATTACAATAATCGCTCTTGCACAAACATCGATTTGCTGTTATTCTAAAATTTAATTTTTATGAATAAGCCAAACAAAAAACAATTATAATTACCCCCGAATACTAACTTCTTTACATCCTTCGCTGGGATCATCTGATTTTTCAGCACATCTCTTCTCGACATAAAATGTGCCGTCCTGAAAAACACGAGTTTTAAGTGGTTTCACAGATGTATACTATTCTCGAAAAAAAACCAAAAAATAGTTTTCTAGAAAAATAAATTGTTACCGGTTTGTTTCCAATGATAGACAAGCATCCCAAATTTTGAGGTGAGCAAGAATTATTTCTAATCACACCACGACAAAGTGGCTCTGCTGCTGAAAGGAATACACCACATGTGAAACATTCTAACGTATTAATCGCTGCTGGAATTGTTGCGAAAAATAGAAATTGGGCGAGCATCTGTAACGTAAAAAAAATAGAAATCCGATCAGAAAATAAAAAGTTCACTGAATCGATGCAATTAAATAATATCGAGAGTCTGGGTAAAAATCTTAATAAGTCGTAAAATGATCGGAAGCACCCAAAAATAGGAGAAAATGTTAAAAGCTTTTCGTTTTCCAGTACAAGGAGAACTGCTTCAAGAATGTCTTGAGAAATTTTCAAAATTAATGGTAAATTTTTGTCCTATTTTAGTACAAAAAATAAGAACCTAAAAGTCTATGAATTCAAAATAGGACACCACAAAGCAAAAGCTTTTGTGGGACGTTTTCCTCCAAAAAAGAATGAAGAAACGAAAAAGAAATGAGTTTTTCGTCCCCCCATTTTCTGCTCTCTGACAAATACCCTTCTTTGTTGTCGAAAAATCCGCCGATGATTAGTAGTTCCTCCTAATGCATCAAACCAAAGAAAATAAATGACTAAACCCACTTCTGAAGCACAATTGGGAATATCTTGAAAAGAACTCCAAAAATTATGGGCATTTGAAAAGAACACTTTTCGAAAAAAAACTACGAAATAGCAAGCCATAATTGGTTTTCAAAAAAGTTTGGCTTGAAGTGAAGGGAATTTTTTGAGAATTGGTTTGAATGGCGGAAACTTTTAAAAATTTTATTGAGAAAACTTTAAACCTTGAAAAAATAAATACTTCTTTTTTTTAGTAAAGATTATTACAAAACAATTAACATGAAAAAATAATAGTCGCTACACCTAGAGCGAGCATTACTCCTCCTTGTAGACGTTTATCTACTCCCCGCCACCCCCCTTTGTTTCATCTCATCTGTGTGAGCGCGTCTATTGATTAGTTTTGTCATTTACATTTATGGTTACAATATTTTGTTAACTTTTTGTTTGGGGGGAAGGGTGGATTTGTTTCGTGATTTTTCGACTTTCATATTAGTTTAATATTTTCATATTTATCCAAACGCGCACCACTGTTTTCGCAAGTTTGTATGGCCTTTTCCGTGCCCGTACGTATTGAAAATAATATATTTGAGTCATAAATGCATTTTTTGGTATCTTTTATGAAAAAAAAGACCAATTATGAAAAAAAAAATTTTTTTTGTCCGTGTACCGGAACACACCAAAAATCGAGGTTTGTCAGTAGAGCGCGTTTGGAATCGGTTTGTTTCTACATTATTTAATCTTATGTCCTCATAAAATAGGAACACTAGCGCGTGTAGTTCCAAAGCACCACTCAGTCAAAAGAAGGAACCATTCGGTAGTAATAGAGGAGTGGATTCAGGGGTTCATTACTTCCATTTCGAACCGATTCGCGCAGAGAGGAAAGTTCATTCGGTACCCTTGAATTTACCTTTTGTTTCTTCGGAATGAACCCCCTTTTTTTGTACGAGCATGTTAAAAAAACTTATTGGAAATCCTCCAAAGAAAATAAATGGAAATAGTCGAAACCGAATAAAAGTGGCTCGAAAGAAATTTCATGAGAGCGCCCCTCACCGACTTCGTCCGCTCTTATTATATTAAATTTATACACGGGTCTGCAAGTAATTGCTTGGTGTCTAAAGTTGTGTAAGTGTTTATATAAAAGTATTTTCGAATTTTTGAACAAATCGAACAAAATGTACTTTCTTTGTGTTTGGGCATAATAGAATTATCGTATTCATGTGTGGATTGTGAAAGTGTGTGAAAAGATATTATACCTAAAAACCATATTTTTTCATTTTTCAATAGTTGTAATTTTACCTATTTCGTCCTCGGAACGGTATTTTCTGAAAACAAAATTCAATTAAAGCCCAATATACTCAACTTTATTATATAGTATTGTCAACTTAAAAATTTTGGATCATCCATTTTCTACTAACAGACCGCAGCGCAGACGCTCGCGGGTAAAAATAGCACGACTTCGTGAGAGATTTAGATTTTCTGGGTAGATCAAAACCAACTTGAATGATCAAGAATATTTGAGTTGAAAATTTGATAATGCACAGAAAACAACTCATCTACTCACTACACTTTACAGAAATGGTATGTAAAACAGACGAATAAATATTTATTTTATTAGAATATATAAGCAAAAAAAAACAATTAAAAACAATTTTTATAAGTTAACTATTTAAATTACTTATTTTTGACGATTGTGATGACAGCTGAAAAATAATGAAATATTTTAGGAAATTATTACGGTCCTACCCAGAAACTAAAATCGACCCAAAAAACAGCAAAACGGTAATTTTAAACGAAAACAATTATATTTTGTTATTGTTTTCACGCTTCTGCATTAAATTTTTCGCGTTTTTCTTAGTTTCTGGATGGGTCCATTATTATTAGTCTTACTGATGTCATGATGTCATGGTCTGAACCTGATGAAGATCCTCAAGAGGAGCTCGATGTATCCGAAACACCCGTGTCGAGAGTAGCATCACTATCCTTGGTTCCATCCTCATATTTGTAGCATTTGACGTTCTTCTTCTTCTTGTCTGTGGTGTATTTTGTTTTGCTACTTCCAGTATTTTCACCAGAGCTGGCTCTCTTGCTTCTGGTTATCGTAGTAGTGGCAGTGATATCACTTGTTCCGTCGACTGAAAATTTGATAATGCTTCAGGTGAAATTGATTTCTTTCAGAAAAAAAACATACCATATAATTTACATTGTCCATGATGCTTGACAACATTTGGCGCACATGCATATGCCAACGTAATCAGAGCAAGAAGTAGTAAAATGATGCGGGTAGACATTTTTGTGAAAAATTGATGCCTTCCCCCTTTTATATATGCCAAAGAAGGTTGTGCCGAATATCATACACAAATTCTATGATTGAAGATGCCAAAGATTAATATATTAAATGAACATTGATCTTAGTCAAAAAACGAGTTTCAGTGAAATGAAGCTTTTTGGTTCTATTTGGGTTCGTATCTAAATTTTCTGGGACGTTATACCCCGTTTCAGTTATAAATTGTTCAGGTGAGATTTTCAAGAAAATGAATTGAACCCCTTCTTTATTATTTATACAATCTGATCAGAAATTTCCATTTTTCAGAATTTTCCGGGCAAGATGAAGTGTTTCCGGACAAGATGAAGTGTGGGGTCTGGAGAGTATGGCAGTGTTGAAAAACTTCCAATTCGAGCTCTTGGAGGGCGGATTTGACGACTTGTGCAACATTCGGCCTGGCGTTGTCGTGGAGCAAAGATGTCTTGACCTGCACAATGTAGAGGTTCTAGTTGACCGTGGGGTTCCTTTCAAGAATTTCCCAGTGCGCCACGACTTCCCAGTCCCACCAAACGCCAAATTCGTCAAATTCCGAAGGGCGTCCGCTGCGAGGTGTGTCTTCGAGGTTAAAGTCAACATTTTTTGAACTTCACAAACCATTTCTGTGCAGTAGACATGCCTAAGATTCCTTTTCAATACACTTTTCATATGTCCCGAGCAGCTTCGGCTCGATGAAGAGCGAAGAAAAGCAGGTGTCGAAATGCTGATTTTTGTCTCCTGGATAGTTCATTTTTTGGAGCCTTGCAAATGATGAAAAATTAAATTATCCAAAAAAACCAAAAACACAATTTTGTAAAGCAGAACAAGCTCTATCGAATGAATATATGACCTTTCCTAAACGCAAACACATCGCTGCGATATGCAAGACAATGTGACAACTCTACGAACTTTTTGTACAACCCAATATCTTGGTAGTTTATAGCCAATAGCCTTTTCTCGATTCAAGCAGAAGCTTGAATGGATTTAAGCAAAATTATATCACAAGAGATACAAAACTAGAGTCTAACATGCTTTATCGTGTATGATACGAATGATATCTTTCATGTTGACGTTTTTTGATGATGGATGAAGCGATACATTAATAACTCCACTTTTCTGTTTTGTGACGATAAGTGTTATCTTTTTTGACTTGTCAAAAAATGTATAATATTCAGATCATTCGTTGAAACGTTTTCAAGGACAGCAATTCTGTTTTAATTAAGTTTTAGATAATTCATGTTTGTTGGTGATCAAAAAACAAGACCGTACAAATGACCGCCATTCCGATCGTAGCCAGAAGCTCAACTACGGCCACTCAGAAGTTCGAACTCGTGCTATATATGTATATAAAACGTTCACAATTTTAAACAGTAAGCAATTATTTTCGCGCCCATATACATCCAATATAATAATATTGGACAACGTGGGTGAGGTATCATTAAGTTTCTTTCGAACTACTTTTTATATTGTTTCTAGTATATATTTAAATTTATTTTCTTTGGTGGATTTCCAATAAGATTCTTCAGTTTTTTAAAACATGCTCCGACACCGACTGAGGTCCAGTAGGAAGGAACGTGGGATTGAATAACTCTACGCGAGTGCGTCCGGAATGAACGTGGTTTCCCTTGTCACTTTGAATCCATTCGAAATGCATCCCTGTATTCATTCCTGTATTACTTCCGAATGGTTCCTCTTTTTGACCGAGTGGTCCTTTGGAACTACCCGCGCTAAAGTGTTTTTTTTCATCTGCCCATGGAAGAATTTTTTAAAACAATATTTCTTTTTCATCGTTATTTTTCACTGTTCTGCTAAATTCTTGGACTCTTTTGGTCAAAATGTTGAAACCCAGTGTTCAATCTCATCGGACTGACATTTTTACGCGAAATTTCGAAAACAACAGTCGGCATCGTTGAATCGAATTATTTATCAATGGTGTTTTTTACCGGTTAAGTGACTCTTTACTGTTTCTCTCTTTACTGTTTATTAAAGGGACTCTTTACTGTTTTTTTGGTTTCTATTCCATGTTCATATACGCCACTCTACATAATTATACGCTCACTAGTAAAATTCGAAAAAAATTAGGTTTCTGCAGATTTTCCGAAAAACGTCATACAATATCTAAGCAGGGTCGGTTTGAGTTGAAAAATGGTCCTGGGGTGAAATCCATTTTAAGCTGAGCAATCGAAAAATTTCGCATTTTTCGATTTTTGCTCATATTCCAATCCACAAAATTATCAGTAACAGAAAAGTTTATAAAAAACAACAATAACAATAAAAAAATGAGGAAATGTTAACAATTAATAATTGACTGGTCCTTCATTCTCAACTGAAAAATTCGGTCATCCAAATTATCGAGCAACGTCTGATCAACAGTATGTCTAGCCTCGATAATTGCTCTTATAGTACACGAAAAATTCTAATACACGAAAAACAAATTTACAGGCGGGGAAATGACCTAACAATTGCATACTCTCACATTCGGTTACTCTCTCGCGTGTGGTCGACCAGTTAGGCCATTTCGCCGCCTTAATTTGAAAATGTCTTTTTTCGTGTACTAGAAAAGGAAATTTCGAAAAAATGTTTGTTTGTATACGTTTTCAAATATTGTGAATGAAGTGGATTTGAAACCCATAATCAGTAAAGAATCTCTTTAATCCAGTTGTATTAAATCCTTTACAGCGAATGACGGGTGGTCTATCAACCGGTTGAAGAAAATTGTAACTTTATCACTTTATCCAAAAGTAGAAGTTTTTACAGCCCAGGTGTGTTTTTAAATAATTTGGAAATTCATCGAAACTGGTAAAACAGACGAATAAATATTTATTTTACTAGAATGTACAAACAAGAATAAAAACAACAATTTCTATAAGTTATCTATTTATATTTACTTCTTTGTGACGGTTGTGGTGACGGCTGAAAAATGGCGAAAGATATTTTTTTGAAAATTAATATGATTTGTCTTACTGAGATCCTGGCCTGAACTTGATGAAGAGCCTGAGGAGGAGCTCGACGAGGATGAGCTTGATGTATCCGAAACGCCCTTGTCAAGAGTAGCTCCACTATCTTTGGTTCCATCCTCATATTTGTAGCATTTGACGTTCTTCTTCTTCTTGTCTTTGGTGTATTTTGTTTTGCTACTACCGGAATTTTCACTAGAGCTGTCCCTCTTGCTTCTGGTCACCGTAGTAGTGGCAGTGATATCACTCGATCCATCGACTGAAAATTTGATAATGCTTCAGGTGAAATTGATTTCTTTCAGGAAAAAAACATACCATATAATTTACATTGTCCATGATGCTTGACAACATTTGGCGCACATGCATATGCCAAAGTAATCAGACCAAGAAGCAGTAAAATGATGCGGGTAGACATTTTTGTGAAAAAAATTAATGTCTACCCTCTTTTATATTAGTGCAAGAAGGTTGTACAATTGTCGAATATTTTACACAAATTCTATGATGGAAGGTGCCAAAGATTAATATTGACACGATATATCTTTCAAACGGAACCAGACGATAGGGTATCAAATTGCGTAAAGACAGGTTTTAAGCGAAGGAGATTTTTTTTTCGAAGATCATCCTTACCCAACAAAGTTTCAGAGAAAATAAAACCTTGGAAATTCGCTATTCTCGAGATGCGTTCGTTATGAATTATCTAAATAAATAGAATTTTCAAGAAAATGAGTTATATCCTTTAATGGTTCTCTTAACTAATTCTGGAAAGTGTCCGAATCAATTCAAAATCGCCATTTTTCAACGTGTACACCATGGCGACAGAATGCGAACTTCACTTCAAAAAAGTTTTCATTTGGTTAAAATCGAATCTACATTTTTCTTTCTTGTCGAGCTAGTTGTTTTTGATGAGTTTTGCTGTCAATCCTTTTTGAAAAAGTGTCTTTTCAAATTCGTGGAAAGGTTAATTTTCAATTTCAAATTTTTGTAGTTTTTGTAGTCTACGACGTTTTTGTAGTTTATAGTCTTAGTTATGTCGTAAATAATATTTTCTTGCTTCAAGCATAACCTTGAACGAATTTAAACAAGATTGTCACAAGATATAAAAACTAGAGTCTATCATGCTTCATCGTAATGATCTCCCAGACGTTATACATTATGATGGATGAAGCGATACGACGTCACTTATCTGTTTTGCGACGACACGATTATCTTATTAGCTTGTAAAAAAGTATTTAATATTCAGATCACAAGTGGAAACAACTTCAAGGACAGTTTTTAAAAAATTTAAGTTTGTGATCAAAAAAGAAGGTCGTACAAAGGATTCAGTTGTTTGTCCTTATTTTCTGTTTTACAAACGTTGAAAAAATCAGGCTTGAGTCAGGCAACTTTGAGAAAATCAGGCTATTCAAACTGCTAACCCCATTTTCTTCGATAAAAATAGTCTATGAAGGTGATTCACATGTGCAAACAATTTGAAAGTGTTATCAAAAAACATAAAAAAAGTTTGAAACGTTAAAAATTGTTATCAAAAAAGTATCTATAAAAAATCTCCAATCGTTTCATTAATTGTTTTCTGAAAATGTTGCTTAAAGCTGTTTTTTTCACTTTTATTCTTGCAGTTCGTTGCCAGAAAGTTATTCTATTATCTGATATTTATGGAGATAATAACATCTTGACATTATCTTTTAATACTTCGACTGCAATTTATGCATCAGCTGCTATTGATTATAAAAGTAATTTGGATCAGATTTTCATTCTTTCGGGTAGCCAGAGAATTAGGTGAATGAATCGTAATTTTTCTTATTTTTTGTAAAACTACGAAAAATATAAAATGTATAAATTTTCAACCCCAACGAGTAGTTATTAACCGAGTTATGGTTTTTCCCAAGGGTTTACCGCTTAATTGTTGCTTTGGCCAATGTTTGAGTTAAACAACTCCCTTTTTGCTTAAACTAAAAGTACTTTAACTTTTATTTAAAGGAGGGCTTTACGGAGATTATGAATGCGTTTGGGAAGAAAATAGGCTTCAGACACATTCCAAATCTGTATTTAAAATTTTCTAAAACCACCTAGAAGCCGAGAAAACACGCCACAAATCAATGGCCTAGAAAAAAGGGCCACCTGGCCGAACTTTTTCCTATGAACTTTTTTCGTGTTTCGTTGATAAATAGTTATGCAGATTGCTTATAGTAGTCCTTTTTAATGTTTTTTCATCTTAATTTATGTTTTGTTTTTCATTTTTTTGACTTCATGCCTGCGGACTAGTTTTCGCCGGTGGCCCTTTTTTCTAGGCCATTGTTTTGAGGCGTGTTTTCTCGACTTCTACGTGGTTTTAGAAAATTTTAAATAGAGATTTGGAATGAGTCTGAAGCCTATTTTCATCCCAGGTCCATTCATAATCTCCGTAAAACCCTCCTTTAAGAAACTTGATAGATCTATGAATTTTCGACAAAATTTGTCTGTTTCAGCGTATATAATCTCACTCAACGTCGACAAAATGGGCAAGATTTATTACAAAAATATGTTGTTACGGAAACACCATTGCAAATCCAAACAGCTTTACCTCCCACTATTCTCAAGACTTTAAGAGGGCTACTGTATTTTACTACTGACAAACAAGCTAACGATGCAAACTTCTTCGTCTTCGATTTGATTCAAACCGATCGAATTCATTTGAGTGATAAGAAAACGCAAGCAACGATTGTTTTCTTAAATTCACATTATTATTATAATGGATATCCTACCAGAATTGCGAATTGGACTCAGGTACGTATTTTTAAGGTTTCAGTTTACATATTTTTTCTCAAAAATTTTTAAAGGCTATTTTTAAGCAGTTGTTGCAACACTTGAAGTGAAAGACAATAACTTAACTTTTTCCAGCCATCAACTTCATCAGTTTATATGTACCCAGATATTCCATACGATAATGCAGAACTCGAATCAAGTCAAATTTTCTCGAATCCGATTGTGGTTGATAAAGCCTCATTTTTCATTCCTAATGTTGACACATTTGGGATGAAAACTCAAACGTTCTACATGAGGGTTAATGGTGAAATTCAGTTTTTAGCATTACCTGCGAGTTGTGAGTAAACACAACATTTAAAAAAAGTTCCATTATTTATTATGGACGATTTGAACAATACCAAATCATCTGCATTAACTACCACAGGACTTTATATGAAAAACGTTGGAGAGCCTGATACAAATGTGTCGATTTTGATGAATCGCGATCAAAGGTTCAATGGAACATCCGGAGCCAATGTAAATTTTTGTTTAATAAAATTGTTTAGTCTAGTTTTGAGATTTTTAATCTTTAAAGGCAGCTTGTAAGTTAACAGGGTCAGTATTCAAGGCGAAAAACAAAAAATCGAATGGGGCGAAGAAGGTCGAGAAAACAATGATTTTGATTTTTACAATTTTGCGTGCTTTTAGCGATATAATTTCGCATAAATTGTATTGCACTAATGAGAGAAAGCTCTAATTTTTGAAATTGAAATCAGATATTAACTGACACACTGTCTTTAAAGAAGTAAGTTTTTGTTTATTAAAATTTAAAGACAGTGGGTCAGTTAAGTTGACCCTACCTGATTCATATCTTTATTCAGCATTAAAAAAATAGTTTCAAAAATTAGAAATTTCTCTCATAAGTAAAATGCAATTTATTCGAAATCACACCGATAAATACATGCCTCATAGCAGCGGTCCAAAGTTGAAAAAGTCTGAATTTGAATGCGCGCCAGATCGTGTGACGCGGTCGTGGATCGTGCAACGCGGTCGGAATTGGCGCGAAGCGCAATTATTTGAATGTACATATTGTTATTATTTTCTCGACCTCGTGGGCCCCCATTTAAATTTTTATAGACTGATTTATTGTTTTTTTTTTCAAAAAACAATATCAGAATATGAGTGGAACACCGTCTCTAAGCGTTATATTTTTCAGTTTAACGGCATCGGAGTGGGTAATGTTATTGTTTCTGTTGTCGACGACGACGGTTCGGAAATAAGCATGGGATTCTCAAATACCGGCGGTCAAATAGCGGGTTTTGAAACACAAAAAATCGGGGAAAAGATGACGATTAACTCAGTAAATTCATTAAATGCTCGATACTTTGTGCAATACTATTATATCCGTAAGTTGTGAAAACGAAATACAGAAACAACTGATATTGTTCATTTTTGCAAAATCTAAATATTCTTAATATTTTAGAGCATTTAGGATATTGAAAATTTCGCTTGGAAGAAATTGTCGACCTTTTTTCTAGTCTATTGAGAACTCAATTTTTTGAAAAGAAAATAATCATTTTTTTAGAAGGGTCCCAAATCTCGGACACAACTCCAACTCCCATCAGAACAACTACGAATCGACTCGACACGACTACATCAATTTCACCGAGTCTGAACATTTTTTGTTCATTTATTTTGTCATATTTTGTTGGTTTGAATTTTTTGTAATCAATGGAATGAATTGAATTTTCAACATTGTCTCACCATCCAACATTTGAAAATCAAAAGAATTTGTAATTCTAAAAAAAAAAGAAACAAAACATAATTCGTTGATTATTCATTTAAAAGAAACATCATCTTTCGGAACATTATAAAATGAAACATTTCCAAAAAATTAAGAATTTAAATTTTGCACGAGAATCATCAGAATTTTGCAATACATGCTTTTTTTTAAAATGACGGCATTCTATTAAGCCGGAATTAAAATTTAATTTCGAAATTTAGTTTGATTTTTAGGTTAAATATGTTTGATAAGGTAATCTTAGGGCGTTACGGAAAGTTAAATTTATCATTTGTAGGAATTTTTTGTACAATTTCCCTTTTCAATTTTTTTTTATTTTCAGAGAAATGCAATTTTTTATAAAAGCTGTCACCTTGTGCGGTTTGATATTTTCTGTGACAGGTAAGCTGTTATTAAAAATTAACCTTGATGGTTGTGTGTGATTTAATTCGAATTATTGAATTTTGAGCAACTGCTTTGAAGTTTTTCCACAAGAGTATTTTTCATAGTTATCATGGAAGTAATTGAACAATAATTTCAGCTCAACAATCTTCAACGGGTCCAATCCAATCTACAGCTGTCCCAGCACAATCCTCAACCGTTCCAGCTCAATCAACTAGTGTTACGGGACAGTCTTCACTTGCTCCTGCTCAATCTACATTGACTCCAGAACAATCTTCAACGGGTCCAGTCCAATCTACAGCTGTCCCAGCACAATCCTCAACCGTTCCAGCTCAATCAACTAGTGTTACGGGACAGTCTTCACTTGCTCCTGCTCAATCTACATTGACTCCAGAACAATCTTCAACGGGTCCAGTCCAATCTACAGCTGTCCCAGCACAATCTTCAACCGTTCCAGCTCAATCAACTAGTGTTACGGGACAGTCTTCACTTGCTCCTGCTCAATCTACATTGACTCCAGAACAATCTTCAACGGGTCCAGTCCAATCTACAGCTGTCCCAGCACAATCCTCAACCGTTCCAGCTCAATCAACTAGTGTTACGGGACAGTCTTCACTTGCTCCTGCTCAATCTACATTGACTCCAGAACAATCTTCAACGGGTCCAGTCCAATCTACAGCTGTCCCAGCACAATCCTCAACCGTTCCAGCTCAATCAACTAGTGTTACGGGACAGTCTTCACTTGCTCCTGCTCAATCTACATTGACTCCAGAACAATCTTCAACGGGTCCAGTCCAATCTACAGCTGTCCCAGCACAATCCTCAACCGTTCCAGCTCAATCAACTAGTGTTACGGGACAGTCTTCACTTGCTCCTGCTCAATCTACATTGACTCCAGAACAATCTTCAACGGGTCCAGTCCAATCTACAGCTGTCCCAGCACAATCCTCAACCGTTCCAGCTCAATCAACTAGTGTTACGGGACAATCTTCACTTGCTCCTGCTCAATCTACATTGACTCCAGAACAATCTTCAACGGGTCCAGTCCAATCTACAGCTGTCCCAGCACAATCTTCAACCGTTCCAGCTCAATCAACAGGTGTTACGGGACTGTCTTCACTTGCTCCTGCTCAATCCACATTAGCTCCAGAACAATCTTCAACGGGTCCAGTCCAATCTACAGCTGTCCCAGCACAATCTTCAACCGTTCCAGCTCAATCAACTAGTGTTACGGGACAGTCTTCACTTGCTCCTGCTCAATCTACATTGACTCCAGAACAATCTTCAACGGGTCCAGTCCAATCAACAGCTGTCCCAGCACAATCTTCAACCGTTCCAGCTCAATCAACTAGTGTTACGGGACAGTCTTCACTTGCTCCTGCTCAATCTACATATGTCCCGTCTCAATCCACGTTGGCTCCAGTGCAATCTTCAACCCGTCCAGCTCAAACAACACCACGCAGGGCTACTCACACCACCACAAAGACTGTGGAATCTACAACTACATCTGGATCAGTTGACTTGAAATTTTATTCGTCAATTATTATTGTTTCTCTATCTTGGATGATACTTTAAATTTGAAAATCGCAAATAGTTTTTATTGTTTGAATAACATTACGAAATATATGAAAGAATAAAGAAGTTCCAACTAAAAAGTTTGTTCTTTGATGCTGATAAATAATTGGCAAAAATTATTGTTTAGATAATGAAATATTAAAATATCAAAAATAGCTTAACATTTGATTTTTGATGAATGAAATGTAAAAAATTTATTATTTTCAATTGGGAATCGTGTGAGCTCAATTACTGATCACATGCAAGGTATGACTAGTTATTGAAGTTTCCAACGGGAAAATAAGTATGGGAACTTTGTGAGATAGTTTTCTTGGCGTGACAATATCGAAAAATGCTTTTCTCAAAGGTTTAGTGAATCCGAGCATTGCCATTGTTGAGATAGAGCCATGAATTGACATAAGGATCAGTAGAACGAAACCGAACGCTGAAAATATAGATTAGGCCACAAATTCATAAATAAATGTTACAATTGTATGACACAGTGAACAAAATTGCATAAACAAATCCGATCACAGGAACAGCAAGCATAATGCCATGGATGGCAGTCTGAAAAGAATTTTATTTTATGATCCCAAACTTGAAAGTTACTTGTATGAATAAACTTATCAGTAGCATTCTCTGTAATTGAACTGTTTTATTCGATAACGAACGCTTAATTTCATCCAACTTTTTCAACAAAACATAAAAAATATATGGAACTGTGGTACAGGCGATAAGTACAGCAATGGTTATCAAACTCATGATCGGTGTGAAAACAGGATTAAGAATCGGTGGTGCTATAGCAGCTGTATTACAAATTATTTCGATAGAAACATCAGGGTTTTTCTGAAAAAATGAATGCATGATCAAACATAATTATATTTCCAGTAGAATGTGCTTATATTTTTAGAATCAAAATCGAATTTGTTAGACAACAGTAAGGTTTAACCTACCTTAATATACATTTCCTTGTAAATAATTTGTTCTGGAACACATATGCTAAGTAACGAAAAACCCAACAATGGGATCATGACTGCAACAAAATAAAAAACTAATAAAGATCTGTGAATCAGTTTCTTATTAAATGATTCTTCTGAAATCAGAGCATCAAAACGATATTTCAACATTTCCAAAATCGTTAGACCGGTATCTTGAAAATTACTATGAATACGAAAAATTGGTAATCCACTTACGAACAAGGCAAAGTACCAGAACGTAAAATTGAGCCACGCCACTGAGATCGAAATATTTCACCAAACCTGATCCTCGGAGAACAGGGGCTGGGAGATAAGTAACAGGAAGCATGAAAACAGAAACGTAGATTTCGAAAACGAGATTTCTGAATAAATACAACAAATATGTATAGAAAAATGAAAAAAAATACCCCGCGGTATGCCACAGCAAGTAGTTTCGATACTCTTTCAGAGGTTGAGGGCTTTTGGCGATGAGTAGAATGAATGCCAGTGTATAAATAGGAAAAGTAAGAATGTGCAAACATTGCATCACATATCCGTAAGTATCTGGAGCACCTTTCAGACAATCTATTCTCCGAGCATGAATTTCCATACTGCTGATAATATTCATATAATTTTTATTGTGATGACAAAATCCGGGGGGCCCTAACTCTAAGAAGTACCAATTTTCGGAAACCGCGTCAAACAAATACCGAATGCTAAAGACTTCTCAATCCGACTTTAAATGAGTTGAGAATATAGTGGTGATAATTTAGTTTTTGAGAGAGATATAGTGGTGATAATTTAGTTTTTATCTCACTGCCAGTAAGAACTATTGAATGTTCAGACTCATTGAAACAATTGAAGGATTAGCAGTAGGTATCAATTTATGAGTATAAAACGTAGCAAAGGTATGATTATTTAAATCTGTTGTCTCAAGAAGTAAAATATATTTCTACGAAATAACTCATTTGTTCAGTAACACCTGTGAAAACCCGTATGTTTTTTCTCGATTATATTAAGAAAAGGAGAGGTAGTCTTTCATTAGACAACTATAGCTATAAATTATTAAATTTTCTCTATACTTTTATGCTAACTTAATATAGAAGTGACCAGAAATTGTGTTCCACTATATGAAGCAAAATTTTGCTCATTGATTTATGATGAGCTAAAAAATGAACATCACAGTACCAGGGGGTGTGGGTAGAAGTAAACCATGTTTTTTATGTAAGTTTCAAATTGTTTGATGTTCGCTTTATTCCAAAAATGAAAATTAAAGTCAACAATGTTACAAGAAGTATAAATCATCAACTCAAAATGTTTGTTCTGTTACTGAAAATACTTGATTTGTGACTGAAAGTCGAGTTTGAGTTTTCAGTAGTAGTAAACAAGACAATCGGAACACTTTGTGAAAATTTCCTCGATTTTGAGAACGGAAGCATAGCAAATAATCCTTCTCGCAAAGGTTTGGTGAATCCGATCATCGCAATTGTAGAAATTGAACCGTGGATTGAAATGAGAATCAATAGAGCGAATCCAAGAACTAAAAACTTTGTTTTCCATGGTTTTCGAATTTCATAAGTCTTACAATTGAATGGAAGTGTGAAGAAAATAGCATAAACAAATCCAATAACAGGAACAGCCAACATGACGCCATGGATAATTGTCTAAAACAATTTCGTTTCTCTATTTTCAAATATCTTCTAAGACTTACTTGAATAAATAAACTTATCAGGAGCATTCTCTGCAATTGGACCGTTTTTTGTGACAAATGGCGAGCAACCTCATCCAATTTCTTCATCAAAACCATAAAAGAGTATGGAACAGTGGTACAAGCAATAATAACCGCAACACTTATCAAACTCATGAACGGCGTGAAGACTGGATCAAGAAGAGGCGGTGCTATAACTGCGGTATTACAGAGAATTTCGATTGATACTCCAGGATTGTTCTTAATTTATCATTTACTTTAATTTCAAAACAAAACTTGCGTTATAATGTGTCAGCCTATAAGTATTTTGTTTTGGGACACATCTTTCAAGAGTTGAGAAACCTAAGGTTGGGATCAAGGCTGCAACAAAATAGAACACTAATAAAGATCTGTGCACCAATTTTTTGTTAAAAGTTTCTTCCGCAATCACAGCATTGAATCGATATTTGAACATTTCCAAAATCGAGAGTCCGGTATCTGAAAATATAAGGTATTGTTGAGCTAAATATTCCTGGCCGCCGATCTCGACAACGCGAACTCCCCCTTTCTGAATTAAATGGAAGACTGCCAGGACACCTTCCCGTTTTCAAGTTGTTATGGGAAAGGTAGGAAAGTCTTCTGGCAGTGGGTCTGTTATTGTCAACTCAAATATTCTTGATCGTTCAAGTTAGTTTTGACCTACCCAGAACAGCTAAGTCTCTCACACAATCGTGCTATTTTTTAATGCGAGCGGTTGCGCTGCGGTATTTCAGTAGAAAATGGATGATCCGAAATTTTTAAGTTGGCAATAATAGAGCGTGTATTGAATGAGAGAACATCCGTAAGTTTGAATTCCCGCGCTTTTTAAGTTGGAAAAATTTTGGATCATCTATTTTCTACTAAAAGACCGCACCGCAACCGCTCGTATTTAAAAATCGCGCGACTGTGTGGGAGAATTTTCTGTGTAGGTCAAAACCAACTTGGGTAGGTCAAAACCAAGTTGACAATACTAAAACGAAACATTTTTTACATGAAAATATCAGTTAATCAAAGATTAAATCAATTATCGTGCCAGAAAGAAAAAGACAGTGTGCCAGCTAATTGGACAAGTTTATTGTCGAATGTTTAAATTGAAATATTGGTCTTTTGCGCCTTACGTATGAGACAAATAACCAATATGTAGAATTGAACTAATCCGCTGAGTTCCAAATACTTCACCAACCCTGCTCCTCGTATGACAGGAGATGGGAGATAAGTGACGGGAAGCATGAAAATTGAAACGTAAATTTCGAATATAAGATTTCTGAAACTGTGTGAATTGGACCGATTGAAATACTACCAAGGTTACCCAGCAGTATGCCAAAGTAAATATTTTCGATAGTCTTTGAGAGATTTCGGACTTTTGACAACGACTAGATAGAACGCCAAAGTATAAAGAGGAAAAGTTAACACGTGCAAAAAATGCATGACATATTCATAGGTATCAGGAGCTCCGTTTAGGCAGTCTTCTTGAGATGGAAACATTTGAAAGTGAATTGCATAAGCTTTAACAAATTATTTAAAGCCAAAAAAGCTTCAGAGGCGTGGATAACTTAATATTGCCGCATATAATCGAATCATCTTCATAAGCTTGATGTTAGTTGGCTTTCAGAAAACGAAACAAATTAACCAAGAGATCTTGAAATCACTGTGAAAACTGAAGAGAATTTGTTTTCATAATTCAATATTCGGTTGAAGTTATTTACCTAAAGGTTTGCTTATTTCTTCACGATAAATTCGTAAAAATCTGAAGATTATGTAACGTTGCAACGAAATTATTTTTTCGGTGAACATAATTAGAAAATCGTCATTGCTTAGCGTGGATTTATGTAGATCAATTGCAATAATTATTTATCATTGGTGAATTAAGATGTGAGAGCAATAAAGACATTTTTAGACTGGATCCTGTTTGTTACCGTGACTTTTGAAATTTCTGTGAGAGCAGTGTCGCGAATGAACTTGTCGGACATTTTGGACAGCAATTTTGTGAATTCTCTTCGAGTTGGTTTGATGAAAAAAACCATTGCACCAGTGGATATCGAACCGTGGAACGAAACAAGAATCAATTGGAAATATGCGAAAGCTGAAATTTCAACTAGTTATTTGTTAATTTGTTAATTTGTCCTTTTGACTCTACCGTTAGATTCTAGATAAAAGACGATGGCGTAAATAAAAACAAAAAGGGGTATCGCAAGCATTACTCCGTGTATCAAAGTCTGAAAATGGATGAATGGTTGCGTGTATACGGTAGTCATGCTCAAATTAAAGAACTGATGTTACCTGTTTATACAAGCTGTGCAACAACATCCTTTGCATTTGTATAGTTTGCATTGAAAATTTTGAAGAGAATCTATTCAAAGCTTCAAAAATTGCCCAAGTTGTATAGCCAATAAGCCCCAATGCGGTAAAAATAACGGTAATTATCATGACTAAGAGTGGTCCGAACACAGAATCGAATAACGGAGGAGCGATGACAGTAGTATGACATAGTATATCTGGATTTGCATTTGGATGTTGTAAGAAAAGGTTACTTTTTAAAACAATTTGTTTGGGGATACAGAAGGGAAGCATTGCGATTCCAAAAACTGGGATGAATAAACAAAACCATCTATGAAGGAAAAATAAACGAAAAACTAATTTCTTGTGCGAACCACTGCCAAGAACAGCAGCGTTGAATCGATATAGAAACATTGATAATAATGATATTATGATAACTGGAAAGAACAAAATTCTGAGGGGTTTATTAAAGATATTCTTTATCCCTGAATCCGCTTTTATCGATTCAGAATCATCAAATTTCAAATTGTACACAATGAGAAAAATTACGTGCCCCGTGGAAAGAACACAAAGACATTTTCATATCGTGAATGACTTTTTGAATTGGAAGTTCTAATCCAGTTATGAATATTGTTTAAATTTCGGATGCCCTGAATATTTTGAGGTTTGGCGGTCTACTCATACCCGTAGTCGCGGCTAAAAATTTTTGGTACCCATTCTGTAAACTAGGCTTGTTACAGCGGATATTTTGCAGGTTCAGTTCGGAAAATGTAATGATCCGTTTCATTGGAACCTGTTGGTTCTAAAAAAAATGCATTCACAAAAAAAACTTACGGACAGCTGTAATGACAAAACAATAAAAAAAAGAAAGTCCACTGAAGTCTAAGTGTTTCAATATTCCCGCTCCTCTAAATACCACATGTGGAAGATAAGTTTGAGGAAGAAATAGTATTGATAAATAAACTTCGAATAAAATATTACTGAATATTTAAATATTTTTGTTGGATATAATGTGGATGTTCAACACGTGACCTCATGATGAAGTATAAAAGGACGATGATTAGTATTATTATTGTTCTTTACTCTAGTAATAAAGTCTCTTCCTATTTGCGAGCAACACAAGTATTAGGTTGTCCCGATTTAAATGGGAATTTTTTCGATTTTTTTCAAACAAAAATTTATTAATTGTAAACAATTATCAATGAGTGATATATTGGCCCTGTTGTTGGATGACCTCGTGCCAACGTAGCGGAAGTTGTTCGATTCCCTTTGCGTAGAATTCCGGGGGCTGGCAGGCGAAAAAGTCATCAAGGTACGATTCCAGGTGCTCTCGGTCGTCGAACTTCAAATCTTTGAGAGAGTTTTGAAGTGAGCGGAACAAATGATAATCAGATGGGGCAAGGTCCGGACTATACGTTGTATGTGGAAGAACTTCGATATCCAGTGCCTGCAGTCTGTCCTTGGTCGCCAAAGCGACATGTGGTCTTGCATTGTCATGAAGTAAGAGAATCCTTGAGGCTCCTGGACGAAGGAGTTGGTGTTGATCGTACATTTTTTGTATTTGGAGAGAGTATAGGTCCGCATTGACATTGGTTCGATCTGGAAGAAGCTCACGGTAGATAATGCCTTTCTTGTCCCACCAAATCGAAAGCGTCACTTTTTTTTTCCTTTTACGTCTGTTTTTGGCCTTTCTCCAACTGCTACCCATTGAAGCTTTCAACTATGATTGAACAAAGCACAACACTTTTAATCTCCAATGAAAATATTTTGAATTCACTCCGTGTTCCGTTTTCGGCAGAGCAAAGACAAAGCAACGCATGCTCTTCTGGTCAGTCATAACGTGAGGAACAAGTTGACCAAACTTTGGCTCTTTCCACTTGCTCGGAAGTGGCTGTGTACTGTTGTTTTGTGTAGCCCAAGTGCCGAAGACACTTCACGAAAACTTAATCTGGGCTCTTCCTCCAGCTCCTTCTGGAAACGCTCGTCTGATGGCGGCCGTACAGTGGCTTGTTCGAGAGATCGTCGTCACTTTCTTTGAAGCGATGGAACCAGAAGTTCACCATTTCGTATTTGAGGGTGTCCGTGTCTGTCGCATCGCACAAATTTCGATGAACAATAGCGGCTGAATGTCCCAAGAGGAACTCGTAAAGGAAACAGCCCCTGAGGGTATGGTTATCTTTCAAGAGAAATTCCACCATAATAAGGATTACCTGAAATACGGAAACACATATTCATTGTGAAAGACTTAATGCATAAAATAAAAATATGAAAACGGAAAAAACTCCTCAAGAAATGAACGAGGTGAAACAGAAAAAAATTCCCATTTATTTCGGGACAACCTAATATTTGACAATTTTATTGATATATACCTGGAGGCCACCCGGGAACTTTTAATACCCCCTAAAATGGCCGAAACGACAACACTTGAGGTCACTTACGTCAAAGTATGAAAAAGAATATAATTCCTGTATGTTTTGAATGTTTTCGGCAGCCGAATCAATAAAAACATTGAAATAAGATATATTGGTGATGATATGAAGTGAAGCCAATGCATAAATCCACTAAACACACATTTTTAAGTTCTTGAGAAGAATTCTGGGCCAATTAATTACCTATAAACTTCAGGAGCCGCGTTATGGCAGTTCAAATTTTCCATAGTTGATGAAGAACTGAGAAGAAAGAAATTCTTCAAAAAACTAGATATGACACAAAAATAATAATCATTTAGAGAAAAAGCGGTAATTTGAAAACGAGATTTGCTTCTGAATGATAATTGAGACTTACGAAATATTAAAAAAAAACTATATTTATTTTGGGGCTTTATTTATCCTTTTTATTTTTTATTGTCAAGATAATAATTTCTGGCCGCTCGTTTTGCGGAGTGTCGTTAGGAATTTCCTCGCAGCGCGACCGCAACGCGCTCAAATTCAAATTTCTCAGTTGGTCTTGCGTGTTGCGGTCGCGCTGCGAGGAAATTCCCAACGACACTCCGCAAAACGAGCGGCCAGAAATTTTTATCTTGAAAATACAAAATGGCATCGCAACCAGCATCACGTGAAATAAGCAAGAAACATTATAAAAAAGAAACATTATAAATCGGGAAATTTGGTTGCCATATTATTCAATTTTTGGAGAAATTTGCAACCATAATTTAATCTTAACGAATTTCTAAAGGATTGGTATTTGAACCTTCACTTGCAAATGATTTTGAACAACTTGTGAATTACTGATCGCCAAAAAGATAGAACGAGTGAAAATCGTCAAATGATAACATATATTTTCGAAATTTGTATACTTTAAAGACAATGTACCATCCATCATTAATATGAACCAAACGTGAGTAAACAGTTTCTGAAAACTTGAGATAGGATGTTTTTTTTATTTCTTGAAGATTAGTGGAATAAAATTAAACTCGGATCCGTAATCCTTGTACCGTTTTAAGAATATACCGTTTATGTCAACGTTTGTAGTGGAACTTCTTTCTATATATCATGCATTTTTGAAAATTTCCACAACGTATTCAAAATTGAACGAAAATTTTTTATCTTGCTAAGTGAGATATGCTACGCTGCTATTTCTTAAAAATAAATCTTGCAGCTTTACAACATTCTATTTAAATAGACATATAATATACAATTTCCAAAAAAAAATTACGAGCTCTATTTGGAAGAACCTGTTGCAAGCAACGGAAGCGGATCATCAATTGGTGTCTTCTTCCGTTTTGCTGGTAGTGTGTCTGGCAGTGGACGTCCTTTAGTTTCAGGAACATAGAGCTGGAATGCGATTGCATCGAATACGCACATACCAGTTAGAACTGCGTAAGGAAGACTTTTGTAGGGGCACTGAAATAAATGGCGGTTAATAATTTGTGAATTTCTTCATGAAAGTTGTTCAGTAAATTTGACCCTACCTGATCTTAGTTTCAAAAATTAGAGCGTTCTCTCATTAGTACAACGCAATTTAATGCGAAGTCACACCGATAAAAAAACACGCGTCATAGCAGCCGTTTAAGTATGAAAAATCAAAATTTGAATGCGTGTCGGAATTGGCGCGAAACATAATTATTCTTTGGAACACCTGGGCTCCCATTCGAATATTGATTTTTCCCTTGAATTTGGATCGTGTTTTCTGACAAGCTGCATTTAAAAACCGTGATCCCCGGTTTCTCTTTGGTAGAAAAAGAAGACACTCAAAAAAAATGAAAAGCTTTACCAAAATGAAAAGCTGCGGTCCTAAAATGGTACCAATTCGACTTGCAGTTGCTTTGAAAGAAACTGCTGAATTTCGAATAACTGTCGGATAAAATTCCATCAAAACCATTGATTTAGTAATAAACACTTGAGATGCTGTTGCAGATGCAAGCAGAGTTGCAAGTCGAATAATTAGTGCGTATTCTTCATCGAATTCTACAATTTGCGAATTTAGTGGAATTTTTTCGTAAGATGAAACCTAATATATACGTCAGAAAAATGACAAATACGCAGAAAGCAATGGTTAATTTGGAAACCAAATGAATATGTTTACGTCCAAGAGATTTGAATCTGTAATTGTTTTTTTTAGAAAAAAAATGTTCTTCATAAAACTGGAGGCAGTCAGGAAAATTAAGAAAAATTAAGAATGTCATGAAGTGCAATTTTTCAGCTTCTACGTTGGTTTCGAAAATTATGAAAAGAGATCCCAATGAAACTTTCTCGAAAAATTAAAACCAACTTGATATCTGCCAAACCGAAAGCGATGTTAAGCGTCCATCTAAATGATCCCATCAACAAAGCGTTTACGTAAATAGATCCTGATAGTTTCTCAATATTGAATACGAAACCGTAGTTTGTGAACGCGGTTGAAAACATTCCTATCCACATGATTAGTGTGACAGCTGTCATGTACTTATTCCAGAAAAGGTGTCTCATGTTATAATTTTTGCGTTTTCGTGTCTGCTCCGCTTGTTTTCTCTGTTCATTCATCAGCAATTCTTCAATTTGTGCTAAATTTTCTTCCGACGTCTCACCATCAATTTCCAAAATTCTCCGCAAAACCTTTCTCGCGTCGTCAATTCTTCCCGCTTGAATCAGCCATCTTGGAGATTCTTGTACAAACCTGGGTGACAAACCAAATAGATTTTTACTGTTTTGAAGGGCTACTTACAAAAAAACAAAAGCTCCTGGTATCGAGACTGCAAAAATTGCGTATTGATAAGTGATCCAATCATGACACAAATAGGCGACAACACTAAGAGCCATATAATTTGGAGCCCAGCTGATCATTGTAGCAATCCAAAACCTATGTTGTCTTGGGACGTGTTCCATTTTATACACACCATATGTGCTGAAACCCTCATATATTTCAAAAAATAGTTCCGAACTACCTTAAAAGACCTCCTTTAAACACAGATAAAATCGTGCGAATTATTGTAAATACCATCAAGTTTGGAGCTCTAGTATTAATCAAGCTGAAGATGGAAACCATGAAAAAACACACTGACAGAACCTAAAAGTTAATCATATATGCATTGAATATTAACATTTTATTCTCACTTTCAATCTTCCATACCTATCTGCAATTGTACCTGAAAGGACAGACCCAACTAGAACGCCGACCATTTGTATTGAAATACTGGTTTTGACCCATGCTCCTTCGTTGCAAAAATGCCCATACTGGAAAGAAAAAGCTGAGAAAAGTGAATAGTTTTTTAAAAGTTATTTTCAAAACGGTGGTCTATTTTCAGCTTATTTTTAAGGGGCATGTTTTCTCAGAGTGAGAGTCTTAAATAAACTTCCTACAAATTTAGATTTTAGAGTTGAATATCATAAACTCGGAGCACATTAGTTATCTGTATCTAAAATTCATATTTTTACTTAAAAAAAAGAAATCGGCTCAAAATTCAGAAAATGTTTATTTCAAAACTTACAGCAACATTTATAGACTCAAAATCATAGGTGGCAGTCAAACTACAATTCGGTGGATTTTTAAAGTCGTAAGACGACTCGCAAATATCCTTGATATTCACATCGGTTCCAGTACATCCAACGATTTTCGGTGCCGCTCCGGCATACATCATATAAAGTGTATTTCCAGCACCGCAAAGAAGCATAAACTCTGAAAATACCAGAATCAACCAGCAATATCTTCCAAGTTTCATGAACATGTCAAGCGTTTTTTCTGTCGGTTTCTGTAGTGGTGCATTTTCAGCTTCTTCGGCAATTGTGAGCGTCGCTGTAGACGCCATCTGAAACATTTTTACTAACAAAAGACATACTGTTTTGTTGTTCATGAAAAAAAACTGAAAAGTAACAAATAAATGTATTGAAACGGTACCTGCAACATAAACCATAGCACTTCCAAAATTTGCATAAGCTATGTTTAAACCCAGTGCTCTTAATTTGTTTTCATTTTTCATAGTTTGTGAAAAAAGGTTTGTTTCAAATCGGGTAATTTTTGGACTTGATCTATTCTTTCATAGCCGCAAAAATAATGTGTAATACAATTAAAAGATCTTTCCATGTTCTGAACATGTTATTGTCGACTCAATTATTCTTGATCATTGCGTTTTGACAGCTGATCAACCTCACAGACGCTCCGCAAGCACGCACGCGGCTGCCGACACTCAGCACACTGGAAAATTCGAAAAATGCATTTTGAAGATTGAGAAGCTCTCATATTTAACGCAATGATAAAGAATATTTACCGGATACGCATTAACATTTTACAAGAAAATCGCAACTGTGCGTGGCGCATTCTTCGCGGCGAGAGTCAGTACGTCAGATTTCTTCAAGAAATAAGTGAAAAAACATTGGAGTTTTCTGTTATCCCTGTGGTGTCTATTTATCTCCGGTATCTAGTTTTCCCTAATTTTTAAAGATTTTTTTAGGTCTAGTTTTCCCTATTTTTTTAGGATCCCAAAAATTTTGAGCGAATTCAACTAAGTTTTTTTTACTTAAGATTTGTACTTACTTAGTTCATAATAAGTTGCTCCTGACCATGATTTTTTGAGGTCGGAGTGTTAACGAGACTCAACGTGTTAACGTGGCTCAAAATTTATAGAAATTTTATAAAGTCAGCTAGTGGGCATTATTGAAAATGGCATCTGACCTTTAGAACTATCTTTGGAACCAGTGAAAATCCAATGTCAAGTTTCGATACTTCCATTAGTTATCTTTCGATTTAATTTCTAAAAAACCAACCGAAAAACAAGTCCTCAAGAGATCATACGTTCAAGTTCTTTCGAAAAACGAAAACCCATACAATAATCAATCAAAATTTTAGACAAATTTTTGTTTTTCTCACATATTTGAGAATCTCGTTCCAATTTAATCTTGAATATTTGTTCCATTCTATTTCCGATGTAAAAAAAATTAGAATTGATAACAAATAAGAAAACAAAAGAGAAACAATTAAGAAAAGGAATCATATGTACAAGATATGATTACATCATATTTTTATCTTTATTATCTATCAAATTTTTAGATTTTAGAAATGTCATGGTTGGAACGTAATAAGATGTCAGAAAGACGATGAGAGAATTAAAAACCATTGCGCGATTTTGATGCCGATTTTTCGACTTGAAGAAGGGGAAGACTGGCAAATTTATAGAAGATGTCGTCCTGAAAAATGATACGAAAATATTTCGTTTAGTATGGTAACAAAATGGTTCAAACCTCATGATTTGCAACTGCATCGTATTCGGGAGTGTCATCCATATCCTTGAAGCTGAGATCAATAAGTCTGTAAGTGAGGAAATTGAACACCTAGGAAATCACAACTAGTCACCTAAGAAAATTAACCATCCAGGAAAAAAAAAACGAAATACATTTTCATTATTTATCGATTAGAGATCTTGTTTTTAGCGCGCATCCTAAATTAAAGATTATCAGAAGAGCTCGTTAAAAAATGTTTTCAGGGAAAAATCCACTAAAAATCTGTTCCTGGAAAATTTCGGGGACATCTATTTTGAAATTCATATTTTTCTAACCTTTCCGGTGCGCTCCTGAACGGCAAAAACACATTCTTCTTATTGGAATTCGAAAAATCGGATATGTCTTGTTGTGCCGCTGTGTCTTCACGGATCCGCGTAGGTAGCGTGCAAACAACTGGTAACAAAAATGATAAAGTAATGATGACTGATTTTCGGAACATTTTTCTACAAATTATGTTTTTTCTCTGGAACAATAGATTAAAATAAGTTGTTATCATCATCAGCAAAATAAGAAGAACGTTAAAATGTTGTGAGAAAAGCGGAAAGTGTCTCTTTTGAAAATCGACTTGTTGAGATTGAATTGGGGGTGGAGTTTCGTGATAATTTTTGTTCTAAATTTGTCTTATTTTTGCAATGAAAAATTTCAATTCTACAAAATTCGACTGGAACTATTTTTTCGAAACTTTTGAAAACCATAATTTCAATTTTCTTAATATTCCTAAGGATGCCGGCATTTTGAAGTTCTAATAGTGTTGATCTCTGATGTTCATAGCCTGTATCTGTCCTTCAGAAACCATTTCTATTTTTAAAACATAAAAATCAATGTTCATCGCATGATGATCGGAAATGATTTCCAATACTTACGAATGACGATCTCTAATCTAAAATTAGACCAGTTTTTCATAAATATTTCTCTACTCAATCCAGAAAGCAAACAAAATTCTGCAAAAACCATAATTGTATTTCAAAAGTAACAACTCATCAATCATTTTTTTTGCAATTTACAGTAGAAGAAGAAATTCTGTACTTATATTTACTTCATCGCTCTTTGCATCTGAATGATCAGGAAACAATTATGATTTTGAATGGTTATTAACTTTTGAATGATTGGAAATTTTGTGATATAAATCGAATTCACAATCAGCCACTTATAAATTGAATTTTTGTTTTAAAAAGTTTTAAGCTGATAACACTGAAAACGATTATTTCTCAATAACTGATAAATTTCCAGGCAAAATGATCAGTTGTAAATATGCGACTTTTAATTATTCTATCATTTTTATTGGTAATTTTGTCAGTTTCCGCATTGTTTCATGAAACGGTAGAATATTTTCCGAAAATTTCTGAACAGGAAAAAAGTTTGAAAGGATCGGATTTAACACGCTTCGTGAATTTGAACCAAAAGCTGTGGAGAGCTGAACCGTCGAAGTTTACAGATTATGAGAAAAGGGTAAGATTGATCAGAACGAATATTGCAGAACTTAATATTCATAATCTCTAAATCAGTTCAGGCTCGACTTTCAAATATCCGTTACATCAAGTCTAACGAAGATGAACAAGTCCAAAATGCCCCTGTGCTCGCTGATATTCCAGCAACATTTGATGCCCGTCAAAACTGGCCATCTTGTACAACTATTCAACAAATTCGGGATCAATCGGACTGTGGTATTCACTCAAAGAAAAAATAATAATAGAAAAAATCTTCTGGCAGGATCTAGCGCTCAATTGGCAGTCGCAGCAGTAGCATCCGATCGTACTTGCATTTTTTCGAATAGTACTTTCAACTGGCCTCTTTCTGCAGAAGATCCATTGTCTTGCTGTATTGGGTTGTTATCGATATGTGGAGATGGTTATGGGTAAAATTTTTTGGATCCTTAATACTTTCAGCTATTGTCAAGTTAAAAATTTTGGATCATCTATTTTCTACTAAAAGACCGCACCGAAACCGCCCGCATTTAAAATAGCACGACTGTGTGAGAGACTTAGCTTTTCTGAGTAGGTCAAAACCAACTTGCATCATCAAGAATATTTGAGTTGAAAATACAACAAAAAATAATTTTAACTCGTTCGTGAATCAGTTGAATACGAGAAAGACTGGTTCTCCATAAAAAACATCTTGTACCCAACGCAAGTTTTGGGAATGGTGTCCTTGCAGTATGCCAGTTCATAGAGCGCTTATTGAATAAATTATGTGACGCTCTACCTTTAAGACTAATCTTCTCTAAATGTGAAGCGAAATAAAAAATTTTACAGATGTGAGGGAAGTTGGCCGCAAGACATTTTAAAATGGTGGGTTGTTCATGGACTATGTACTGGTGGTGAATATTACGACCAATTCGGTTGTAAACCTTACTCCATTTATCCTTGCAACAAAACATTTAAAAATGGGACCACAGCACCACCATGCCCTGGATACCACACACCTACTTGTGAGCATAAATGCACTTCAAATGTTCCATGGCCGATTGATTATTTGAAAGACAAACATTTCGGTAAGATTTACGGAGGTCCTGCGACGCATCTAGACTTATTTTCAGGAAAATCCCACTACAAAGTCGGCAAAAAAATGACTGACATTCAAACGGAAATAATAACAAATGGTCCAGTTGTTGCTTCATTCATCCTTTATGACGATTTTTGGGATTATAAAAGTGGAATTTATGTTCATACAGCCGGAGATATGGAAGGTGGAATGGTCACAAAAATCATTGGCTGGGGAGCCGAAAATGGTGTTCCCTATTGGTTGTGTGCTCATCAGTGGGGTGATGATTTTGGAGAGAATGGTAAGTTTAAAAAAATGAAGTTCGCTTGGATTTCGCTAAATTTTATTTAAATCACGAATTTTTTAAAAATTGCCGTTCGCTAGCTTGTTTGGACCGCATTATATTGTCAAGTTTCGCAGTGATGACATCGAAAATGAGCTGCCAGAAACATCTTGACAATATAACATCAAAGTTCGAACATCCTCGAAATTTACAACGACTAAGGTTTATTATTCGGCTTAGCATTCGTACTGAGTTTGTATATTTTTTGCAACGTTTGAAAAAATTTAATTTTTTCACATTTTAAGATCCTTTTCAGGCTACTTCCGAATTTTGAGAGGTGTTAACGAATGCAATCTCGAACATCAGGTTATAGCTGGATTGCCGGATGTGGATAAACATAATTGAAATCTAATGTTGTTTTTTATTTCAAAATCAAATGAATAACTTTTATTTTTCAAATATGTATGAAATTGAAGGATTTATCGAAATCCTAGAAGTTTATGTCAAAAAACTTTATTTTCTTTAACAATAAAGTTTTGCCCGAAATGTTCCCCTTGTTAAAAACTAACTCCATTTTTTAATATTGTTCGGCGGATAATAAACCCTCGTTTTTCCTTCAATTTCATAAATACCTTCCCCGCTCATATCGTAGAAAAAATAAGTTCGTTTTGCTCAAGTCCCATATGCTCGAAAAATTTAGAATGAAAATAGTACAAGTGGGTTGAGAGGCGAAATAGATGTATTAAAATCAAAGCATTTCGCGAAAAGCGGAGAGTTTCGAGTTTTTTTGTGAGGAGGTCCTAGCACTGAAACAGTTTTGTTGTAATGTGAGTGTGATATGCTTTGCTTCTACTCTTTGAAAAATGTACTATGTTTTGTTGAAGAACTCCTCAACGCTCTTCGAGTTGTCATCAATCATCTTAAGAAAGGTTTTCTTTTTTTTTGAAGGTTTGATTTTTTGTTAAAGGTTAGGTCTTGCGTAGTTTTAAAAAATTTTTACTATATTTTTTTTCGACGGATGTTTGCAAATTCCGGAGTTTTGAATGCAGTTTGCGGAGGGTATGCGCGAGGACAGCATCAATCACGCGTAATGAATTCAACATGTCAAATGTGTGGCGAGTAGCCATTCATGTTATGTTTCGTGAAGTTTAGCTTTTTTTTAAAGTTTCACATCAAGTTTAAAAAAGACTCTATGACAGTTAACGTTTTTTTCCAAATATTAAAGAGGGGGGGGGGGGGCGGAGAGCTCAGAAATGGGTACCTGAATAAGAATATTATTATCAAGCTAAACTAATTTTGAAATCGAAAAAATAAGAAATACCGATGAAAATTTAAAAATTTAAATTTAAAAGGCCATTGTCCATATTTGACTTATAAATTTTTTTATTTTTTATCGATTTTTCTTATTTTTTCGACTTAAAAAATTTTTTGTTGGTAGACAATCATATTCTTATTCATCTGAAAGCCATTTCTGAGCTCTCCGGAGCTCAACTGACATCCTGTCTTTAAGCGTACTTATTATTTTCAAATAGAACTTAATGATGTTTAAATGTTTAAAATGTCGATCGATTGATTCTGTCCTGTGTTCCTAGTTTCCCCGAAAAATAGCACCTCATTAATAATTCATGTATTTTCGAACCCGACGAAACAAGCATATTCAAACATTTCGGATCAATTTCATTTCATAAGAAATCGAACATACGTTTGAGATTTCAGAAATTTTGTTTAAAGACGGTGTGCCACATGTTTTATTTTGAAAATATTGAATTTTAGTAAGAAGCAATTCATTCAAAATTTTAAGAATTTGAAAATAGTGTGTGATTCTTAATATGGTTAGTACATAGTTGAGCGCTGAAAATTAAAATCTGTGAAAATTGGTATTCAAAAATTGAAAAAACAACATCTGAAATTCGAGCGATTTCAGAATAAGAATGTTAAGGTTCTTGGAGACAGTGTACCACCGATTTTTGCATAATTTGAATTGTACTTTTTAAATTTTTTAAATATTCTAAATTACAAAATTCATTTACCAATCGAAATATTTTCCCCGTTTTATTTCCCCCCGTGAAGGCGATTAATCGTTGCGGGTCCTCCCTTCTCTTTCCACTTTTCGCAGTTTGTATGAATTATTCAAATGATGCTCACCATGATTATTCATGAATATTTTTGTGATGATCCCCCCTATCTCTGACATTTTACATATTTTTTCAGTTTTTCGAACATTCAAAAACTAACTTGTTTTCCCGATTCTTATAATAACACTTTGTCGAACTTAACCACAAGTTCAATAATAAGTATATTCTAAGTGAAGAAGAAAGATTGACTTTTTATCAGTACGCAAGAAGGGTCTGAGCAAACTCAATGAGTACCTTCGCATTCGTCTTATTTACCCAATCAGCTAGACCTAGCACTAAACGCTCATTTTACCAAAAAACCGATTAGTAGTAAAGAATTTATTGATTAATTGGATATTTTCTTCAACTAGGTTTTTAGACTTTAAATAAATGTATGCTTGTTGTTTAGGTTTTCTGTTTTAACTTTTTTAAGACTAATGCCTCGCCTGTAATTCATTTACTATTTGGATAGCTAGAATATTTCGGTGCTTCAGTCCCCCAATTCAGATCACCGACCAAAACAGCTTCATGAACAAAAATTAAATTCGAAGCCTATTTCGTTAGCCGCAATGAGGTATAGCCAATTATAGTTGGGAGCCACAAATACGCACATGGTGTCCGCTCGACACAACCGACTTAGCCCCCCCCCCCCCCCCCCCCCCCCCCCTCGATATATAGATTTTGTTTGAATTATTTTGGTATGGGTCCCAGGAGAATTTGAGAAATGATGGTGTTTTAGGGTTTGTGGACGTTTTATATAGAAGTTGTAGAACTTTTTTGAGAATTTTCAGTAATTTAAAATTCCAAACTTTTAAAAATGACACTTCGAAAACATTATTTTATGAGACTTATACGTTCTTAAGAAGTTCAGATTTTCAGCTCAGATATTCGCGAAGAATTAAACTAAATAATTAATGAGATCATGATTATTTTAACCAACTGATTACAACTGTTGCAGTATTAATTGATTTTTTATCAGTTGTATTTTATTTTCGTTCCCAAAGTACACATTTCCAGCATTTTTAAATAGCATTTTTTTCTTTCTTTTCTCAAGATCTTTTTGTTAAGACCTCATTCCCTTCACCACCTGTCATCTCATTTCCTAATTCCATAAACTTGTGTAGTGTTCTCAAATTTCGCAAAACGCTTTTTCTCTTTTTTCTCGTAATGCTCTAAACATAATAACCATAAAATATTTTGCGCCCATAGTCCCAAGCTCATCAAAACGCGGGCTGTGAAGCCGAAAAATCGTAAAATTTTAGTTTGAAAACGTCTTAATGAACGGAATCTGCAAATTCCAAAAAAGCTTCCGATTATTTCATTTTATACTCTTAATTATGTTTAACTTCAATTTCTATAATAGCTTTTCGTATACATGTGTTTTTTGGCAACACTAGGAAGTACAATTAGTCATCATTGCTGGGTCCGAGACAAGAAAATGAAGGAACAATTTTTCAAACAAATTCTAGAAAAGAACAACAGAGTGAATCATATTTTTCGTTTGTGTACAGTTTTAGTATGCCGTTTTTTTCTGTAGCTTGAACTTTTTTAGCAGCTTTTTAAAGGTTGATTAATTTAACTCACATGTCTGCTAAATTTTGGATTAATCCGTCATTGATTCAAAATTATTATTGATTTTATTTTTTGAAATTTATACTCCAACCTGAAAAATCAACATCTGGATTGCACACATAATATATATTTATTTTTTAAAGATTTTCGAATAATAAGAAAACAACTTCGCTGAAAAAAACTCTTTGGGCTGTCTAGCAAAATTACATAATTCCGATGCTTTTTGTTGAATTGCATTTTGACAATCAGATCAAAAGAAATGCGCAATGACCCATCGACGCCGCACTCCCACCCACAAACTAATACACACACCCATTCATTTTTCATAGTATATAGGAAAAGAAACACTTATTTTTACTGCTATGCCCTTCAAAACACACCCTTTTGGCATGGCCACGAATAATAATACCACATAAACATTTCATATACATTTAGATTGTATTCGATTGAACTTTTCTAGAAAAACTTTTGAAAAAAAAACATTCGAAATTCCTTCGGTTCTTTGTGTCCCGTTTTACCGCGCCTATGCCCTTTTCATTTTTTTCCATTTTCTTTTTCTCTTACACTTATCCAGTTTTGTGTTCAAGTTTCAGCTGTTTATTTTTCGAAATTATATGTTAAAGACAAATATTTTCCTTGTTGCCTATATTGCTTGGCTATCTAATGTTTTCGGATGCCTAATTTTCCAGCGTTCCATGTTTTCGTGGCGCCAAAATTTTATGTGTGTTGTTTTTTTTTTCAAAATAGCATGTTTAACCAAATATCTTTGAAAAATTAGCTTAGAACTCGGGTTAGAAAAATATATGTTCTCTCGAAATTATTCGTCATACGATTATCAATATTCTATATTTATGTTGAAAATAAGCGTCTTTTAGATTTTTTTCTGAATTTTTAACTTTTCTATAAAGTCATTCAAAATACATTTTAAAAATTGTAAAAAGATTAGATTTCCAGAATTTTAATTTTACTTTTTTTTAAATTTTTACAAAAAAAATTGTGTCCTACTTAACATTCTCAAAGCAAAGTACTCAAAGCAAAGCATCCATATTGTCAAGTTAACAATTTTGGATCATCCATTTTCTACTAAAAGACCGCAGCGCATCCTCTCGCAGGTAAAAATAGCACACCTCCGTGAGAGACATAGAATTTTCTGGGTAGGTCAAAACAAACTTGCACGATACAAAAATGTATGTTGGCAATACCATTTTTTTTGAGCCAGAAACTGATACCAAGCACATCCGGATAATTCACCTCAAATCTCTCGGTCTTCATTTAAAGGCAAGTAACACCTTGTTTGAACTCAACCGACAGTTTCGGAGAAAAAATACCAGTTGCAATTTTCTAAGATTCAGATACTTCTAGTCTACAGGAAGCACATTTTGAGGAAGTTCTCGAAAACGTTGAAAATTTGTTGAACATCATCAAATGAATATATGAAATCGTTTCAAAATTTTACAAATTAAAATGAGTTTTTGTCCACATCAGTCCTCTAGAGCTGTTCCTAATACTTTTTGCAGTATTTGTGGGTGTATGTGTATGTGTATGCACCCGTCTTCCCGCACTTGTCACGAGAGAAACAGCAAGGGAGAGAGAGCCCTTGTCGCATAAGATGCCTCGGCTCTACTGTGTGTATATGTGTATGTGTGTAGAGTGAGTCTCAGGCTCTGTCTATATGTATGTATTAGAGCAGATGGGCGCAAATTGGTTTTGGCTGACCCCGCCACAGCCCATCCACAAACTGCTAAACAAAATTTTCGCTGAAAATCAGTGTTTTTATCGATGTTTTCATAGTCGTTTTCCTATTGCGACCAGTTCCATTCTAAATTTTGCCAGAATTTCGAAATTACATTTTTAATGACTTATTAATGGGTTGGTTATTTTAAAGTTTTATTTCAGAATAAAGTAATTCATCATGTCCCAAATAAGCTGAACTATCCATCATAAACATGAAAAGCTTCAGTTAACCGGAAACCGCTGCTCAATTGACACATGATGCCTATCTAAATGTCAACCTACCTCAAAAATTGTTTATTAGACATATAGCCTTTAGACTCCAACTATTTATGAATACTGTATTAATTTCGGCAACTTTTATTGAGTGGGTCATAAAGTCTTGTTGTAAAGAGGATTAGTGGCGGGTTAAGGTTCCACATCACACATTTTTTGTTCAATCGAATCCACAAAAGTTTTATTTATTTTTTCTGCTCCCTCAAAAAGTAGTCGTAGTCATTCACTGAACACAGCAAAGCTTCGAATTAAATTTGCATAATCCTTGAATTTTTATTGTTTTTTTTTCTTTTTTTGCACTTCGAAAAATTGCTATTTTAAAATGTAATATAACTTAAAAAGAAAGAAGAGGGATTTTCTATCAACCTCTGAAAACAAGCTAAAACACATATGGTCCATCTAACCTAAAAAAAGAGCCTTGGGCGGCTCTTCAGTCGAAGCCAATTTATGCATCAGTGCGTATTTGTAGTCGTCGTAGTTGTCGTGTTTCGTCGGTCCGTAGAGCTGTCCTTGACTGCTCGCCGGTCTTAACAAGCCAATCATCGACATAGGCGCCCTTGTGGCGTTTCTTGTTGTAGTATTCTAACGCTATTTTGTTCGCTTTATTCGTCATTTTCAATGTTTTCTTTATTTTTCATCTTGTGTTCTAGTATTGTAGGAACAAACTAAATTAATTTTTCTTAACGACAAAGGGACAATTATTTTTAGAGCTTTTTTTCTGATCAAAATTTATACTATTAGGGTTTTGTTGACAATTTCATTTGAGCCATGTTACCACCAACATTTGTAAATTGGATTTTGAATTATTCAGTTTTGAGGTATTTCCGTTCATATTTCCGCTACTAATAGCTTTTTTGCACTTTAAAAATTTTCCTCTTGTTTTTCAAAGATAATTTGCAATTTTTTGAAAACCTTGAGAATTATTATTTTACCCTTACATCAAATTTTTCCTAATTATTTTGTGAATCTAAATTTTTTTGTTTAATTTCAGATTCGAATTATATTTGTTACTGTCATATTTTTAAACATATTTCATTATGGCAAGAATATAAGAAATTACATCGGGAACTAGAATTTTTTCAATTAAAAAGTAACATTATTTCAAAAATCTAGATCAGTGCTCTGAAATCCGAGATTAATGTTTCAGAAATACAGATAAGTGGAAACTAAGCCGTGTGCCTGATTTGGGAGTTTTTCGCATTTTTTGCTATAAACAGGAACTAACCATTTTGTAACTTCCCCCTCCACCACTAATCTTATGAAACTATTCCAAGTTTTGATAAATCGAATTATTGAGTTGTGAATTTTGCATTTTTATTCGCTTAAAATTTTTTGAGCATACTGATTTTCTTCTAAAACAAGTTTTGAACTGACAATCACTGCATTTTCATAAACACTATTTTTTTGTAATCTAACCCCGATGCTCTTTACATTCAGAGGACACGGCCGAAAAATGAAAAATGTTCTTTCTTAACATTCAACAATGTCGCAATCACAGTGTCAAGAACGAAAGAAACCCTCTCAAATGTGCCTAGTATCGCCAGTGTGCGGTTTGTGTTACAACGTCGTCTTCGGGCCGGCCGGACCAGCAGTCGCAAACCTCTATCGAAGTGCGCACTATTGCCTGTGCATTCGTCTCTTTCCCCTATCACCGTAGAATATACTCGATCACTGGCAAAAATGCAACTGTTGTGTTACGTTTTGTCTGATGCCTGCCTGCTGCTGTTACTCAGGAGACATCCTTTTTGTTGTAGGTTGAGGAGGACCTTACCTCCCGCAAAACTTTTCCAATATATGCCAACTGGCTATCTACCAGGAAAAAAAATAGAACATTATAATATTTTTAAAAGAAAAAACTGATTTTTTTGTCACCTTTTCACTCCTAAAACTTTGTGTTCACAACCAGCCTGCCGAAAACCGGTTTGTTTCACTGATTGAAATTCGTTGTAAGGTTCGTTGATGTTGGAGACGAAAATATCGATTGTGGTGTTCTGTTCCATGAACGAAATTACAACTAATTTCCTTTTTCCTTGAGCGTAAATTCCTCGTCCCCGTTTTTCAACATTCTCTGTAGTTTCGTAGACCTATTGTTTTTTATTCTATTGAACCTAGGATGTCTCAACGCGAGAAAAATGCACAATTCATTTTTTTTGGTTTTATTGTATTATATTTACACCATTGTTATACGTATTAGTAAAAAATTGTGAACTAAATTATTGATTAATTTTACCACTAATTAGAAACGTAGAATAAAAGCGCACCACATCAGAATTGATCGCGTTGTATCAGACAACCGCGTTAGAAAGGATCAATTATCAAATGCGACCGAGTCGCAAAATTAACCTGTTGTTCAGTTATTCAGAATGTTTTTGTGGGCGCTTTTAATATATAATCTTTTTGAAAACATTTTCGCTTCAACATTTACAATTTTTATTCTGAAAATTAAATTTTCCCGCTATTCCAAATGCGCGAGAAATGTCAAATAAGTGAGTTTGTTCGTTTGTATCAGCGCCGACTTCCAGAAAGGGGGGAGAGCTTTTCCCAAATTTAGTTTTCGTTTTTCTTCTCCTCATGTTGTCTGTCGCGCATCCGGACGTCAATGGCCCAATTTCTGATTCTTGAAAACGAATTTTTCCAAAGTTTTTTTTTCCATAGTAAAAATACTAGATAAAAATACTAGGTTTGATTAAATGCAGCTTTTTACCAGCTGATAAAAAAGTTGGTAGCACATTGTCTTTAACACTTCAAGAATTTTCCCACAAACACCGTGGGAAAATCTCCATTTCTATTTCTCTCTCCATCGCTCAGCTGGTTAAAGAGGTTTCTAAGATCATGAAAAATTTCTTCTTCTCCTTTCTTCTCTCTTTTGACTCGTTTTTTTTGGCCTCTCAGATCATCATCTTGTTTATTTTGGATATCTTCCGTTGTGGTCACTTTTCTTTTTTATTTTGTTCTTCTTCTCTCGATTTTTTTTCATTTTGGAAGTGTTCAAAAAACGGAAAAGAAGATTTGAATTTTTGCAGGTTTCGAAATACAATCGTATGCTTGGAAGTGTTTTGACGACTAATTCGGCTGATGATTTGAAAACACAGGTCAGGATATTGAATATTATCAAAACTTTTGACTAGGGGATTCCACTTAAAATAACCGCGTAACCATATATTTTATTTTGCCAGATTTTTGACTCTAGATGTTAAAATAATATTATATACTTTTAAATTTTTTCTCTTGAGCACCAAATTGGTAAGATACATTCTTATGAAGCTCTGTCTTGGAGTAAATTAAGATCGGGTCACATTTTATCCGAAGGTTCGGTTTTATAACCCCATGATCTTCTAATTCGCACATTTACGAAAGGAGTAAATATTGTAAGGGTGGATTTGGCGTTAATTGAGCGTGTTCCAATTTTTTAAAGGTTGGAAATTGTTTTTTGAATGCGTTCCAGAAATGAATAAGTGTTTAGTTCTAATATTCATTCTTATTAAAATTCATATCGTCTAAATTTATTTCGAAAAATATTCTGGACGCAGACGGGTGCTGAATTAATTATGGGAAAGTTTCCGACATTCAGCTAAATAGGTTTTCTTACCTTTGTACTTTTTTTTCAAAAACGTAAAACTGATAAAACAATCACAACGGGGAGCCACTTGACACAGGTTGTTTGTGTATAAAACCCTCTTCCCCCTTTCTCCCCCCACACACAACGTCTTCCAACAGCCGACGGCGATCAAACTACTGTAAAAAAATTGGAGAATGAGACGAAGGAAGTGTGTACAGCATTTGAGAATTACGAGGGAAGGCGTCGCGCAGTCAGCGCGGTGCGATGGCCTTGAACCGATAGCATGCATCGTTACGTGAAGACGGACGGTCGAGTATGTGGAGAAGGGGGAGAAATGTGATACCATCTCGCAACATTACTATTACTATTTTACCTTCTTTTCCAAAAAGTCTATTTTCTTCGTTGCTGACCATTCTCTGAGACCAATTTTTAGAATGCTTCTTTTGTTGAAAATTTCGTTGGCCATCATTTTCGCCCCATTGATAAAGTTAGATTTGTTTCTATCGAACAAGCTTAATATCTTTTTTTTAAGACGGAGGGCGTCAAAACTTTAATAGATTTTAAAAATCCGTTTTTAGGTTGATCCTCGTAAACTTTTTTTTATTGATTTGTATGTGCCCAAATTACGCTTATTTTTTTTTCTAAATCGGTAATAATTGTCAAAGACGTGTAATCTTTAATTTTCGGCATAATTAAAAAATCGAAAATCAATCAAAAAGAACCTCATGGCCACCACCCGACCAAACTTGTCACCAATTTTTCACTCTGATAGATCCGAACCCTTATCATGGCCATTAGCTTTTTGATTGATTCATCGATCTTAGTTAGTGTCCACTTCGCAACCTTCTTTTTTCCGTCTACGTACATGTTTTCATTAAATTGTCTTTATCTTCTCCAATCCATCTTTTTTTTGCTAGTGCCAGTCTAGTCATCCCCCAATCATTTAGGTCAGGGTGTTTTGATAAACTTTTTTTGGTTTCTTTTTGCAACATATTTATTTTTGAATTTTCTAGACGATGTCTGGCCAACCAATGGATTCTTATGCTTGGCATACGGCACCACCGTCAACTTCGGTAACTGGAACTTCCGAATTATTTAGGTAGAACATTTTTGAAACCTATTATATATTCATTATTTGTAATATTTATTTTCAGCTCAACGTTTGCTATGCTAAGTGACAATTCTGCATATCCTGAGCAATGGGGAATGAGCAAACCAGTGGCCTCTCAATCAATTCTTTTCGAACAGCCACAAATTCAACCAATAATCGGGAATAGTTATGATCCTCCAGTCAGGTAATCCTATCTTTTCAAATCTGATCATCAATATGAATCAAATTTTAAGATTCGACGCTCCTGGTGCTTATCGGCAGACCACAACTTACTTACCGACGGTCGCAACTCAACCTTACTACCCTCAAAGGCCAGTGGTTCAGTTCCCGCCGAGTTACCAGGCTCCCGCTGCACAAGGCCAGAATTATTTTCCGACAACGACAGCGTCGCAGCCACAAGTTTCTCAGACACAGTTGCTTTTGTCACAATCAGTTAATACACAAGTTATGAGGCCAGAGGTAACTATTTTCCATTTTACTACAAACGCTTAATTACGTCCGTAATTGAACCGCTAGACTTATATATCATGAAGTTTTTGTAAAAAGTTTCAAATTAAAATAATGATATTATTGACAATTTTTTAGTTAATAAAATGGTGAATTGTTCAAGTTAGAATTAGAGCATACGCTTAAATCGAGGGTAATCTCTAGTTCGATTTTGACAAATTTGAAATGGCAGGTTGGTCGAAATTAGTTGTAATGCTAGCAAAAATAAGTGACATTCTGGCTTTAAGACGTATAAAAGATAATGTCGATATTTTTTAGCCACTCCGCCCGAATCGAGCAACAAACAATGACATTATTTCGAATAATATCAATCGCAATGGATCTAACAACATCAGCGTTCCAATCGCGAGAGCGACTCCTCCACAGCCAGCTCGTCAAACTAGCGCTGCTTCAGCAATATCTCCATGTGATGAAGTCTCATTAAGTTCACCAGCGCTTACTTCAAGCGGTTCGGCAGCTTCAGGGACCCCACCATTGGCCAATGATCACATCTCGACTGAATTAGAAGGACCAGATGAGGAAAGAGTCATGTGTATGGCATGTCGTGGAGTCTATCCATCGAGACGAAGTTTGACTGGACATATTGGGCGCAACGAAAAATGTCGGGAAATTATCGGAAGAAATTATTTGGACGCGGTAGCAAATGGCACAAATCCTCCGATACCTGGAACCGACGCTGCCATCAAGTCGGGAGCGATAACTACCGGTCAAGATGGAATGTCACCAGTTTGTCCATTTTGTGATAGATTTATTAGCCATTATAAGGTTGGTTGGGACGAAAAAAGAATTGATTTATTATTCTTTAAACCACACATAGACAACACAAAACAAAAATTATTTAGGGCAACATTCGTCGACATATCAACCAATGTTGTAAAAATACGGATCCTTTGAAACGGCAGAAATTCGATCCGAAAGATAAGCATGGTAAGAAGAGACGGAAAACAGAAGACGGGTTCCATCAACCGGATTTCAATGATTATGAGGGATCGCAAATGTCACCACCTTCTTCCTCGTTTTATGGCGGATCGGAGTTGTGCTCACCTAACGGCTATCCGTATGATGTGAGTTCTTGTTTCTGCCGTTATTGATTTTTTGTATTATTTCTTTTTTCAGTTCTCGAAAAAAGACCAACCGACTCCTGACGACGCCTACATTTGCGAAGATTGTGATTTTGTTACAGTTTATAAAGGAAATATGAAACGCCATTTGAATACGTGTCATCCTATTCCCGAGTGCAAAAATCTGAAAGGTAAATAATTGATAAAAAATTGAAATTAAAAAAAAGTTTAGTTACCGAATGGGACAGCAAATTAGAAGGAATGAGAGCTTCAAATATGGGAATAGTTGGAGATCGGTTACAAGAGAAATTAGCTTTGCACAAACAAAATTCGTCGAGAGGACGGAAGCCAAGAAAGAAGAAGGAAAATCAGAATTCTGAAGAGGTTTGTGAAATATTAAACACTTTTTTTGTAGATTTAAAGAAGGTGTCAAAATTAAATTTTTTTGACTAATTTTAGCAATTATGATCACAAAATTTCCTGCGCTGTAAATTAATTTACAGCCAAAAATATAAAATATCAAAGAAGATTTTTATTTTTGAAGCTCATTTTTTTGACTTGAGAAATTTAGATTTAAAATCAAAAATTATTAAATCATACGATTTTGAAAACGGCAACATATGATATTAAATTATTACATGTTAAATCAAATGATACAACAAACAAAATAACCATTTATCGAGATACTCATGAAAATTCTCAACACCATGAAATTATCATCCTCACCATGAAATTATCATTTATAGAAAACTTAAAACCTTTGAAAGCTCAACATATTGTTATAATTGCTGAATTATTTTCACACCATTTTTTACAGCACAAAATGTTCACAATTCCAGATAACGTTTAGATAAAAATTTAGCATAAAAATTAAGTGCCACTCTGTCTTTAAGAAAAAAAAATGACTGTCAAGTAATCCTGATAAACTCAAAATATCTTATTTTTCAGAGCGAGCCAATGGAGTTCAAGCCAGTAGTCAACGATTCACAATACCTCACGTTTGCTCAATAAAATATCCAGAAATTAATTACGTTTAAAATTTTCACTGTACATAACACAATATTTTGCTCAACTCTTCTTCAACTGCTTTTTTTCTTTGTTTTCTATACATATCTTTTTCTCTTTCAAAATATCCGAAAATTTACCCCCTCCCCCCTTTTTTTTAGAAATTCTATGACGTGGCAAGAAAGTTGCCAAGTCATTTTTTTCGTTTTTTCGTGACCAGTGCCATTTTTGTGATTAGTGACAGACTTCGCCTAGACTATAATTATTCCTAATTTCTGTTTAGATTTTTTCATGTTTTTATAGTTTATTTTATGTTCAGACTTTATTAGCTTCTTTTTCTAAAAATATAATTAGCATAATACATAACTATTAATATAAATCTTTGACGGGCAGATCAAAATGCCGAGAAAAATATATTATATACAATTCCTATAGGTTCACAAATGGTTTTCTTTTATTATTTTCATTCTCCTGAATTTTGCTCAGCCTCAGGACTATTTACAGCTCTGATGAACATTGCCTCGAATTGATTTGTTCTAGGAATCGATGTTTTCCCGTTTTTCTCTGTTTTGAATTTATATAAAAAGTTTTTATCATCTTTGGTGATATTATGAAAGATTTATGAAGAATATGTCAAGTGAGCAGAATTTTTGAATGGGTTTATGTCACGCAATGTCTCTTTAGGCAAGGTAGTAAATAAGATGGCATACATTTATTTTACCTCTGTGCAGATAAATGGTTAGTTTTTTAATTATTATTGGTGTGATAATTCGAAACATTTTATCTTAAAGTTCGGTTTCATTCATGAAAGTATTCGACAATTGGTTTGGCGTAAATTTGGCGAAGATGTTTGGATGCAGGTTTTGTGAGTTGTTCTATAAATAATCTATGTTTTCCCGTTTTTCTCAGTTTTGAATTTGTAATAGTCAATGCAAAAAACAGCCAAGAATAATTGTTTCTTAAAATTTTGCGGGGCGAAAATAAAATTCAGCAAGCGTGAATGAATAGATTTCATATTTGAGCTGATACTGTGCTCATATGTAAAAACTCAAGCCTTTTCGTTTGCACCAAGTTTGTCTTGATAATGCAATATTTAAAAACAACATTATAATTTTATTACAGAGAACGTTCAGGCTTTGAGAATGGAAAGGAAAACATTGTCAATCATTATTATTCAGACACTGATACTTATGTTCTGGTCGACAGTGTTGCAATTGTTTTAAGTGAGTTCCAACTAAATTCGCAAGATTTCACAACCAAAATTCAGAAGTCACAAAAGATCAAGTATGGGAAATGTACGGAAGCTTTCTGATCACATACTCAATGGAAATTGGATGGGATGAACTCGTCCGAAGCTTGAGTCCAAATTTGAAAGGGTTTCTCGACAATCTTGACAGCTTGCACTATTTTATAGATCACGTGGTTTACAAAGCAAATCTTCGTGGCCCATCGTTTAGATGCGAAGAAAATCCAGATGGCACTCTACTTCTTCACTACTTTACTAGTAGACCAGGAGTTTATCATATTGTGAAAGGTGTTGTGAAGGAAGTGGCAAAGAAAATTTTCAATCTGGATATTAATTTGATTGTCGAAGGGAGAACACAAAGAAGTGTTCATATGAACAATGGAGAGAGAGTTGAAGAGCATGTCATTTTTTTGATAAAGGTGGATTTTCGTTTAAAATAACATCTGAAAAATATGAGCAATTATTCTATCCGATTATTCAAGAATTTTTAAATTTCACTCATTTTCAATGTTTTGAACACGAAAACCTTAAAAGCACAATGTGTGTCTTACCGCCGCCTTTTTCTAACTTTGGCAGTTTTTTCAAAATTATCAAAGTGCCGATGAAAAGCGCACATGATGGTCTGGTTAAATATCTTGGATTTACAATTAGACACACTCTTTATATTTTCTTGACAGAACATCGGAGAAGAGCGTCGTGACTCTGACGGTTCGCATGCAAGTATGTTACCATCTGTGTCACCCGAATTAACGGACGACATTCTTCGAGTCTCGTTACATGATTTTTCAAAAGCTTTACCTTACCATTTTGTGATCGACGAAGCTTGTAAATTGGTTCAATGTGGAAATGAATTATTGTGATTACCGCCATTTTTTTTCATATATCATTTAAAAATTTTCAGCAACCATATTCCTAATGAACTCCTCCAACCAGGAACACCAATTTTACGCGTTTTTGAAATCAATCGTCCTCAGATGCCTCTCGATTTCGAAAATATTTGCAATTTTATTAATGCAGTTTTTGTTCTGCAAGTTAAAACTTCTCCGCTTAAGAAAAAACATTTAGAACTGAAAGATACTGATGATGACTCGGATAACAGGTTATGATTACCTGATATGACAAAAATTTAATAACGAATTCACAGACAAGCTTCAGAAGATAGTGAACTGAACCAAGGATGTCATTTGAAATTGAAAGGACAAATGATGTTGTTGTCCACTAAAAAAGTTAAAATTTTAGCAGCATCTCATATCAACAAAATTTTGCTTTCAGCATATTATATATCTTTGTTCACCATATGTCACATCAATAAACGAGCTAATGCAATTCGGAATGCGACTCACAGCCATGCCGATGCATGATGCTACTCGGGACATGATACTTCTTAATCAACAACGTCTCACAGATGTTGAAGTCAAGTAAGCTATATAAGGCCGTCTCTGTAAGAACCGAACTTTGCGTGCCTTAGGGAAATATTTTTATATGATCATATAGCGGATGCCTAGAGTAACTGGTTAGATGAAGGATTTTGCAAAAAAATCGTTTACCGTAGCGCGGCGTCGTAAAATTCGAAAAAATTCGAAATCTTCAAAAATGGTTCTAGAGTATTAAAACTTATATCATTTGATAGCTTTTAGCTTGCTGATCATTTCTTCAGTTGAACATTTGTTTCTATCTTTCTTAATTTTTGCGCTATGACGCAAAATATTCCAAAAATCAGCATTTTTTTTACTTTTTCAAAAAATTTTCTCAATTTTTGGAGAGACGTCTCCGCGAGAGAGCAACCGTAAAAAGTCCACGTTACGTGCTATATTATAAAAAAAAGAAATCAAAAAATCAGGTGGACTATACAGGGTAGACGACTTGTTGAATGTCATCACTTTGAAGCCAAAAAAATAACCGTCAAAACTGGTGCTTTGGTGCGTTGCATAAAATGCATGTAAACATTATTTTTTGCTTTTTCCGAATAGAAGGCATTAAAACATTATTATTTCAATCAATATTGTTGATGAAGATTTTCTAAAAATACTTGAACAGCAATGTCAATGAAAGTATTCGATTTTTTCGTGAAAAATTTGTTTTTTTTTCAATTTTTGACCATTACGAAGTACTGACATTCAAGCTAACTTTTATATTTTTGAAATATGCGTGTTCAAATACGTATTTTGACTAGGTTTCGTAACCACTTTCGATATTGCATTGATATGTATCAGGCCGCGAAACATGATAAACCCGACTCACACCCAAAACAAAACAGCAGCTCCTATGAAAAACTAGTGCTCCTACGGATTATTGATTAAGAGCTATTATGAATTAATGGATATTAGTGTGTCATTCAATTTCATTAATTTGGTGACCCAAAAATATTGCAGTCCTTAGACATGTTCGCTCGAAGTGTGATATCTCAAAAATGTAAACTCGAAATAGGCTCCAAAGTTTGACAGTTTGTAACTTTCCAAATTGTGGTCCGTTTCGCTTGTTTTATAGCTCGTTTGATAGCAAAAAAGTAATAATTTATAATAATATAAATGACATTTAGCTAATTTTATTTAAATGTAAGTAAAAGTGGGGCGAAATGTAAAAACACCCATTTAAAATAGCCTTGCAAGCATTTTTTACGATTTTTAAATTCTGCATGATCGAAAACCTGTGAAGATGCCAGCTGTACATGGTTTCCGCCTGATTTACAAAATAACAAAATAAATTATCACTATAACCGTGGAAACTCGCGCTAATTCTGAACTGAGTGCGCTGAAATAGTATCTCTATATTTTCTTCCCACTTTTGTTACATTTTTGTAAATGTATCTAGATTTTGCTTACAAAATAATAAATAATTACATTTTTGCTATCGAATGAGCTATAAAACAAGCAAAATGGACTACTAGTTTCAAATTTACAGTGTGTCAAACTTTAGAATTTATTTTTAGTTAGCGGTTTTGAGATATCACATATCGAGCGTACATATCTAAAGGCTACAATATTTTTTGATCGCTAAAATAACAATACAGAATAACTCAATTATAGCCATTAATATAAAATAGATGCCAACAAAATAATCCGTCAGAATACCATTTTTTTCTAGTTACTGATTTTTTGTAAACTGTGATTTTTCTAAGCTTCTGCTCCAGCCGAAATGAAGTTTATCGCGAGCGATTTGGACAAATTGGTGATATTTAGCACATCTAGTTAACATCACACATAAAAATTATATCATGAATCGATTTTTTTTCAAAGTAACAGCAAGTTTAAAGAGGTCATTTTAAAGAATAGTAGGATATTTTCCACACCGGCGAAAAGTGATTCAAATCACTTTTTTTTAGATTTCTTATAAATTTCAGCATTGCGGTCACAAATTAGTCTCATTTTTTTGAATATAAATAATCAACTGCTCAGGGAAAGCAATGCACCGGAACATTCCCATTTTGTTCGGGACTGCACCGAAATTTGTCCCGGGACGCGTCCCGGGGCAAAACCCGGATAAAACGGTGCAGTCCTGGACAAAACTTGGACGGTTCGGTGCAAATAAATGTCTCGCCGCCTGCGTCGTGTGGGTGGCAATCTCAGGAAAAGCGATGCACCGGTGCAGTCCCAGTTTGTACGGGACTGCACCAAATTTTGTCCGGGACTGCACTGCACCTTCATTTTTCCGAGACAGTCCCGGACAAAAATGGTTCAAAATTCTCGGGAAAAGCGATGCACCGGCGCAGTCCCATTTTGTTTGGGACTGCACCAAAATTTGTCCTGGACTGCACCGCACCTTAATTTTTTCGGGACAGTCCCGGACAAAAATGGTTCAAAATTATCAGGTAAAGCGATGCACTGGTGCAGTCCAATTTTATATGGGGATGTATCAAACTTTGTTCCAATTATTCCGGACAAAGAAGAGTGCGAAGTGCAAGAACAACAAAATTCGAAAACAAAACTGAAAATTGGTTTAATTCGAGCTTTTTTTGCGAACGCAGATGTAATGTTTTTATCTAGAAATTTCCACGAACCAAATTTGCTGAAATTTTGGCACTTCAAGACGTAATGGTTTATTTGTGATTGCCTAAAATTTTTACCTAGTTAGCTCTTCAGTTAAATTTTTTTTGTATTTCTTAAATTTTTTAAATAATTTTTTGAACTCGAAAACTAATTATCGAGAATGAGACTTGGAGCCACGTGCTACTTTGCAGTTTTTGAAAGCAGTTCCTTTATCAGCGTAAAATTACATCTCAAATGAGCTATGACTCATTTAAAAATACCAGAAACGATTCAGGCACTACCCGCTCTGAGTTTCTCTTCAAAAATCTTAATGAAAGCAACGGAAATTTTTTTGTATATGTTATTTGTGAATATCAATTTCAGTTTTGAAGATTTACACAATTATCGAAGATAGAGACTTATTCACTGTCCCCTTGCAAAAAATGAAAATTAGAGTTTTCTAAGAAAAAAAAGCTACTATATTTTAACAATCATCTTTCAGTCTATAAGTTTTCAAAACTTGAGCCCTATCTGATTCCTAGAACAATAGTTATGCTTATCCAAGTTCTCCGATATGTAGTCCTATGGAACTCTGGCGCTAGCGCACATATAAGCGCGCCATCCCCCTTTCCCCCCAAGTTCAGGTATAGTCGAGTGGTTCAAGATCTCGTACGTCAAGCAAGCAGGAGTTCAAGTCGTCGCGGGTTCGATTCCAGGAGGCCAGTCGCAGCCATTGCCACCCACACGACGCAGGCGGCGAGACATTTATTTGCACCGAACCGTCCAAATTTTGTCCGGGACTGCACCGTTTTATCCGGGTTTTGCCCCGGGACGCGTCCCGGGACAAATTTCGGTGCAGTCCCGAACAAAATGGGAATGTTCCGGTGCATTGCTTTCCCTGAGATGGCTGCGAGAGGCCTCCTGGAATCGAACCAGCGACGACTTGAACTCCTGCTTGCTTGACGTACGAGATCTTGAACCACTCGGCTATACCTGAACTTGTGGGGGAAAGGGGGATGGCGCGCTTATATGTGCGCTAGCGCCAGAGTTCCGTAGGACTACATATCGGAGAACTTGGATAAGCATAACTATTGTTCTAGGAATCAGATAGGGCTCAAGTTTTGAAAACTTATAGACTGAAAGATGATTGTTAAAATATAGTAGCTTTTTTTTCTTAGAAAACTATAATTTTCATTTTTTGCAAGGTGACAGTGAATAAGTCTCTATCTTCGATAATTGTGTAAATCTTCAAAACTGAAATTGATATTCACAAATAACATATACAAAAAAATTTCCGTTGCTTTCATTAAGATTTTTGAAGAGGAACTCAGAGCGGGTAGTGCCTGAATCGTTTTATTTTTATTTTATTTATTTATTTCATCATCAATGTTCCACAAAATATAACATAAATAATAATAAACAAAGTGAATTACTCATTGAACTAGATGATAAAATGCTTAAAGGTTGGGTACCCGTAAGAGTATTCAACCAGTATTTATTTGACATAGAAAAACAATTGAATAATGATGCGAATGGAAAGTAATAAAAAAAGAAAATAATAACAAAAGTATTTATATATTGTTTAGTAATATGCTTAATTTGAATCAAAGTATTTCGAAGGGAGTTTTTTGAGTGTATTTCTTACTGATTCAATACTTGGACAGTCCAACAAGTTATGTGATAACTTATTCCATAATGGAAGGATTTTGTCAAAAACGGAGTCTGTGTTTTTCATTTTATTTCTCAGTCGAAGTGGATATCTCCTTGTAATACCAGGAGCACAAAATTTGGAGAATGATGGTTGATGGGTCAGATTTTTGCGACATTTAAAAACATGAATCAGAGATAGTATTTTCATACGTTTTGAAATGGAATCAATATTAAGGATAGTGAGTCTATCTTCATAAGAAGTAAAGGAAATATTACAACGATAACAAACCAAACGAGAGTAATATCTAAGAGTGGATTCAAATTTGTTGAGAAGTTTTTTAGAAATATAAGGAGAATATACATCAGAGCAATATTCAAGTATTGGGGTTTCTGGCTTTTTTAAATGAGTCATAGCTCATTTGAGATGTAATTTTACGCTGATAAAGGAACTGCTTTCAAAAACTGCAAAGTAGCACGTGGCTCCAAGTCTCATTCTCGAGAATTAGTTTTCGAGTTCAAAAAATTATTTTAAAAATTTAAGAAATAAAAAAAAATTTAACTGAAGAGCTAACTAGGTAAAACTTTTAGGCAATCACAAATAAACCATTACGTCTTGAAGTGCCAACATTTCAGCAAATTTGGTTCGTGGAAATTTCTCGATACAAAAAAAATTAGCAAAACAGTGTTTTTCCAATTTTTAAGTTGAATGTATTTTTGGTAAACAAACGAGCTCGAATTAAACCAATTTTCAGTTTTGTTTTCGAATTTTGTTGTTCTTGCACTTCGCACTCTTCTTTGTCCGGAATAATTCGAACAAAGTTTGATACATCCCCATATAAAATTGGACTGCACTAGTGCATCGCTTTACCTGATAATTTTGAACCATTTTTGTCCGGGACTGTCCCGAAAAAATGAAGGTGCGGTGCAGTCCCGGACAAATTTTGGTGCAGTCCCGTACAAACTGGGACTGCACCGGTACATCGCTTTTCCTGAGAATTTTGAACCATTTTCGTCCGGGACTGTCTCGGAAAAATGAAGGTGCAGTGCAGTCCCGGACAAAATTTGGTGCAGTCCCGTACAAACTGGGACTGCACCGGTGCATCGCTTTTCCTGAGTGACATTATTTGTTTAGCTACTGCTGAAATTACGAATATACTACGCGATATAGCAAAGTCGGTTTTGAGTGTGTTCCAGGTTCATTATGTTTGGCCACCTAATATATATCACAACGTTTCGAAACCTAGTCAAAATACGTATTTGAACACGTAGATTTCAAAAATATAAAAGTTAGCTTGAATGTCAGCACTTCGTAATGGTCAAAAATTGAAAAAAACTAAATTTTCACGAAAAAATCGAACACTTTCATTGACATTGCTGTTCAAGTATTTTTAGAAAATCTTCATCAACAATATTGATTGAAATAATAATGTTTTAATGCCTTCTATTCGGAAAAAGCAAAAAATAATGTTTACATGCATTTTATGCAACGCACCAAAGCACCAGTTTTGACGGTTATTTTTTTGGCTTCAAAGTGATGACATTCATCAAGTGGTCTACCCTGTATAGTCCACCTGATTTTTTGATTTCTTTTTTTTATAATATAGCACGTAACGTGGACTTTTTACGGTTGCTCTCTCGCGGAGACGTCTCTCCAAAAATTGAGAAAATTTTTTGAAAAAGTAAAAAAAATGCTGATTTTTGGAATATTTTGCGTCATAGCGCAAAAATTAAGAAAGATAGAAACAAATGTTCAACTGAAGAAATGATCAGCAAGCTAAAATCTATCAAATGATATCAGTTTTAATACTCTAGAACCATTTTTGAAGATTTCGAATTTTTTCGAATTTTACGTCGCCGCGCCACTGTAACCCAACAGCAAGACCTGAAAACTGCTCAGTTTCATAAACTCGGCGTCTACTATATGTACAGCGAATATCAACTCTGTAACTCTCATATTCGCCCTAAGGCAGGGCCCATTGCCTCACAGGTTCACTCTTATAGAGACGGCCTTATATATATATATATGTATATATAATTAGATAAAAGTATTTTCAATTTTCAGTCTCCAACTTGAAGCAAACAATGAGCAACTTGAAAGCATGACAAAAGATTTAGAAGTTGAAAGAGAAAAAACCGATATGATTCTTAAAGACATGCTCCCAGCTAGAATAGCACATCAACTTTTAAGTGGTGAACATATCGAACCTTGTGAGTATGAAGCAACTGTGATGTTCTGTGATCTTCCTGCTTTTCAACTCATCATCCCAATATGTCCACCAAAGGATATAGTAAAGCTTTTGAACGAGTTATTTCATAAATTGGATCGATTGGTAGTGATTCGCGGAGTCTACAAAGTTGAAACAGTAGCGGATAGCTATATGACAGTTAGCGGGATTCCGGAATACACTCCAGAACATGCTGAAAATATGTGCCACGTAGCTTTGGGCATGATGTGGGAAGGCAGATCAGTAATTGATCCAGTGAGTAAAACCCCGTTCCTTTTGAGAATTGGTCTCCATTCTGGCACTATAATAGCAGGCGTTGTTGGAACAAGAATGCCTAGATATTGTCTATTCGGAGAAACTGTCACAATGGCATCACAGATGGAATCTCTTGGAGTCGCCGGCAAAATTCAATGCAGTAAATGGGTAGGGAAAACCTTAATATTTTTTATCAAACTGTCTTGGATTAATGCGTTTTCCAGACATACTCTAAAGCTATAGCTACCGGCAGATTCGAATTCGTTTATAGAGGACGAGTCACGGTCAAAGGAAGAGGAGAGACGGAGACGTATTTTTTGACCAGAAGCTTGAAGAAAAGCATTTGGGAAATTACAGAACATGACAGAGGTTTGATGTTCTATGAAGTTTTGTAAAAGCAGAAGTTTCTTTTTCAGACGTGAATGTAAATAGTATCGAAGGATACGATGAACTCGAAACCTTCATTGAAAGTGCAAATGTGAACCAGAAACAAAGTGAGCCTGAGCGTCAACGCAATTCACAAACATGTTCAATTTCTTGAGTAATATTTTATTTTGAATATAACAAGATTATTTAATCTAAATTCGAGATATCAACATCAGCAAAGTAGCAATCTCTTTCAATTCCCATATTATATTTGTCACCTTCTCCATTTTGGAACTTTGACGTGACCACACGGAACCAACCAAGCTCTCCCTAAAGAAAACAATCAATTCAAGAAAACAAGACAAACGAACGAACCCAAGCTTCTCCCCAACTATTTCTAGCAATCCAATATTCTACACCGTTTTCATCGACGCCCCAGCCGGTCAAAGAAATGATATGATTTGATTCAATATCGCTTTTCTCTGAATATACTCCTTTCACATATTCGTACTCGAATTTCTTTGTAGCTCCGATCGCGCACGCCAATGGCCCTCCTCTCTTCAATTCGGCCATTATATTTTCACGTCCTTTGACGGATCCATAATCTTTAATATAGTATCTCGTGTAGTTGGTCAGTGAGAAACACTCATTTGGCCAGCATGATCCACATCTGCGGAATGGGTTGCATTCTGAAAAAAACGTGGGTTGGATAATGAATAATTAATTTTTTATAATCTTAACAAGGAAGGCTTTAAATTTGGCCCAGTTATGGACCACGAAAGTGCCACAAATTTGTACTTTTCAGTTTAATATGAAAATAATTAGTAATCAAAAAGCTAACGTGCCAATTTAAAATCTTTTGTGTTTTTTACGCTCACAACAGTCTCATGAAGTTCTTCCTTTCACCAAAGTATACCTGAATAAAACGAGTTCAATTTACGGACTCTCTATAGTTCTTAAAAATTTCACTCCAAATTCAGAAGACGAAAAAAGAGCGGTTCATGTTGAAATGCAAAATAATACCTCCATTTGTTGCTCTATAAACATTGCATCCTTCCTCAACCAAACCTTGAATCTTTGCATGCTCCAAAACATTTCCAATTTCCCCACCTTGACAATTTCCCTTTCCGTTACAATCAATGATTTCCTGAGATCAATTTAAATATCTTGTCTAGTTCCCATACTTTCCAACCTGCGGTGACAGCTGTGTCATTGGCCATCTACCATTCCTCGCAACATTGAACCTATCATTCAGCGCGCCAGTTGTTCCGAACACCCAACACGATCCACAATAAACCGGAATATGCTGATTTCTTGTCGGACTGCAATAGTTCTTTCCGCTAACATTTCTCCAATCCCATGCTGCTGGAAGTTGAACTGGATTAAATTCGGATGATTCCCATTCTCTTGGAGCGGTTTTCGACTCGAAAATTTTTCCTGATTTCTTAAGACATCCACATTTTAAATATGGTCTCGCTTCTTCCCATTCTTCGGAAGATGATTCTTCTGAAGATTCTTCTGAGGAGCCTGAGGATTCATCCGAAGCGCTATCGGATTCCGAGTTTTCGTTCTCATAATATCCCTTCTCGAGTGGAACATATCTAACAGGCTCTAGATTGATTTCTTTTTCATTCTGCGAGTCCATTATTTCAATAACTGAATCATCGACATCTTCAAGATAAACAATATCATATTTTGGATTCCGGAAATTCTTTTTCAACATGTTTTCAGAGTTCACAGGTTTCAAGTTGAGTTTTTCATCAAAAGGCGATGCTAGTTCCATATGCTGGAATTAAAAAAATTGAAAACAAAACATTTCAGCCTGCTTACCGGTAAAAATTCGTCAACCTCTTCCAATGATCCATCTACGTCTTCATTGACTTCAATTTTCAAATCGCCAACTTCTTCATTCTCAGCCTTGAGCTCTTGAGGAACTGGCATTTTCTCCATAGCAACAAAGGATTTTGTCAGACGAAGGGCGGATCTCGGGAGATTGATCCATGTTGACTGTGTAAGTCCTACACTTATAAATGTCAAAAATAAAAAGGAGAGTTTCATCAGGCAGACCAATAAAAGAAAATGCAACTATTTGCACAAAGAGGAGTTGTTATCAAATTGTCCTTACATTTTTTTTGATAATTGGTTGGTTTTGTTATCAAAAAAGACAGTGATGGCTCGTAGAAACGTTTATTAATTTTGAAGTGACATACAACTTTCTAAAATTCATAAATGAAAAAAGTAAAAATCGCCACCGGTAGCACAATGGAAGTGCAGCAGACATGTAATCTGTCAGATGCTGGTTCGACTCCGGTCTGGTAAAGATTGATTTTTGCGAAGCTACTCCCGAACCTCATTTGAAAATAAATGTGATGAATTATTGATAAAAAAACGTTTAAAAACGTTTAAACACGTAAATAAATAAACTGTGCATCGGCCTCCGTTATCTAGCCTATTTAATTTTCTGGGAAAGAGCACCTGCTGGGGCCCGAACGATATCTGGTGTGGCGTGTTTTTGAATACGATTCATACAGAAACACGCTTCGGTGCGCGGAAAGATAATGTATTCGAGGAGACTTAGACAAAAACCAAAATGGCAAACTTGTCTGTCTCCAGAGCTAAGGCCGGCCGTTCGACCCTTTTTTCAGTTGAATCACAATATATTTTATAACTGTATTTATCCTACTACTAACGAAACTCAAAACTCATTCAATGGTAAACTAACTTTGAAACGATGCTACCACTGATAAATTAAAATATTCCAAACATTTTTCGGGCATTCTCAGTCATTCGAAACACAAATTCCCTGAGACGATTCCCAGATGTTCGAATCTTCGGCAGATGGTCCATCAATTGAATTCGTACATTCACAAGTAAAATGTTCCATTTTGACCTCGAAAATCCAACTGGTTTTTAGGTACTTTGTATGTATTTCGTTTTCTCTTTAACGTTATTAATTAGTTTCAAACATCCTTTTTTGTTCTCGCAATAGTTAGTTGATCTATCCTCGAGACTGGCCATCGAACCAGTTTTTTCACGAATCACCTTTTTTTTTAAATATGTTACATTTTTTGTATTGTTGTGTTGCCTTTTTTTTTAAATTTTTTTTCGCCGCTTCTGTCTCATTTTGAGACATGAAATGTATTCAAGAAAAAAAAACTTCCAACTGAAAATAATGCAACCGGATTGTTTCAAAACAAAACAAAAGTTCATTTTCCAAAATAAAGTGGTTATGACTAGTAAAAACCTGATTTTTCCAAAACAAAAATGTTTTAAAAAATATGATAACAATTCCCGCATAAATTTCAACCTTTGCCGACCCGGTGATGATCCGATTCTATTCGACCCTGGGCGGTGCTCTTGGACCGGTTTTCAAAGATTAAAAAACTATATTTCATCGAATTTTTCATTTATAAGTTTTTTTGTCTTTGAAGTTAGGTATACCCGTTGTTTTATTTCATAGAAACGAGCTTATCGGAATCACTTTTTTGTCGTCGAGACTCTCACAAAATACGAAAACGTATCCCACCAAATAGAAAAATTCCAACTTATAATTATAGTAGTAATAATGTAGTCTGTTCTGTAATTTTTCAGAATTTTTATTAACTTAGCAAATACTTCTATTTTTTGAAATTATTGATACTTTCTGGGAGACGAGTGCTATTCTACATATATATGGGCGGCGTGAACGCGTTATATGTGAATTTTGATGCAACGATGCTCATTTTTGCGACGCTGTTGGAATTTGAGAAATAAATATTCAATTCCCACAATTTGGTGTTCAATTTAGAACACCGGTATTAACTGGCATACTGTCTTTAAGAGATTTAGAACGATTTTTAAAATCTCATTTTTGAAACAAAAATCGGCATTTTGTTGTAATAATTTCTTACTTCTATGTTTAAATTTTGCCGTTTTTTATAACAATGTAGCAATCAAACATTCTAAAAAATGATATCGAAACCGGTATGAACCATCCTTTCTTTTCATTTTTCATCATCATCTTCATCATTGAAAAAATTTTTTGGTCACAGTAAGAGTTGATTACTGTAGTAAATAACGGAAAGTTAACAGTATTCAGGTTTTGTCGACATTGTGTTGACGGATCAACATTTTTTCTTTAAATGATCATAAGAATCTTGGTTCAGGTTTTTCGATGTTTGCAATTGAAATAGAAGAATTTTATCATTAAATATAGGAAACAACTGACATTTTGATGTTTGTTTATTTTGCCTTGTTAAAAAAAAGTAAATCTTAAAATTTTGTTGGTCCATCAAGTTATAAAAAATGTTGATAAATTAACAGATAGTGACCCTATGTCTTCATAAAGTCAGATTTTTTTTCAACGTCAGCGTGGTAAAATAATTAAAAATTAGAAATTTTGTTTTAAGCTCGACCATGTGTTACATTATCAGCTTTGTTCCAGATTTCAAGGTTCTCGAAATGTTCCATATTTGTGCCTTAAACCACATTATATCTTACCATTTCTCTATTAACTGTTAAATAGTATAAGTACCTATGAGACAGAGTTGAACAGAAGTATATATTATAAATTCCATAACCAGTTTGGGGTCTAGAATACACATAGAGACACATAACACACGCCAACCTATTTACACACTTTATTGCCATTTTAGGTTGTTGCCAACCAGGTTTTTTTTCAGGTGTCACAAAAAAGTCTTCTTCTTTTTCTTCTTCTTCTTCATCTTCTTCTAAATTGTTGATTTTGTTCGATTTTTCTAAGAAATTTTACTGAAACTTGTAATTCAAAAAACGATCTTCAAGTTCATGCACCATGCTGCACCAGGCCCCCACAGACAATCTAGTTCTTCAACTAACCTCCACTCTAAAAATCAAGGTCGACCCCCAAAGCAGAATCTTTTTTTTGTGGTAGTCAGTTTTTTTTTCGACCTTTGCAGTAGTTTTTGCACTGGTTCACCCTTTTTTCCGATCGAAATGAAATGGCTTCCGTCAATGTCATTTTTGATTTGGCGTCTTTTGAGATCGGTGTTCGAATTCTTTTTTTTTTGAGATCAGGGTGTCGAAGGTAGGTTTCTTGAAAGTTTTAATTTTTTATGATACCGAATTCGGCATCAAGGTCAGAATTCTCGCTTAATATATATAATAGAGTAAAGAATTCATCATACGCCATTGATCCATGCTTGACTTTCAGCTAGCATAACCTTTTTCCTTAAAATAGTAAACGTTCCAAAAAATAAGTTTTCAGCCAATGAGATAAAACGTATAATGTTATCGTTCTTCTGAAACCAAGTAACAATTTTTTCAAATTTCTGAACTATTCGATTCGCTGAATTTTGGACATATGAGATATGTGTATGATTATTTATTGTTGTGCTTGCGCTTGATTTAGTCGCCCACTGACTTCGTGGATCCCTCCCCTTCCACCATTCGTTCCAATTTCATGATTGTTTTCCAGAATTCATTGGAAAATATAATAAGATACAATAAGAATGCCCATATTAAGAAGCCGTCTGAAATAACAAGATTCTTCACTTAGAATGAAGAAAAAAGCGAAAATCTTTTCATAAATCTATCATCACCATTGATGGTGATTGGTGTAAAACTGGAAACCATCATCAATAGGGGTTTTGCTTCCTCCCTTCCTCTCTCTTTCTCTCTAATAATGCCTTCGGATGAATCGAACTGGACCAGGTATTTAGAAGACTGTAGACGTATTCCTGTCCTTTGGAATCGTGCCAGTTCTCCCCGACGACAACAACTCGTTTGACTGGTATCCACTTCTTCGTCGTCGTCTTCTTTTTCTAATTCTTTTTTTTTGCCTTGCCACTGTCAACCGGACTGGACGTACGTTGCCAATGGCAGAATTCGGATTTTTCGCTTTAGAGTGTGTTTGAAACGACGAGGTTTTTAAAAAACGCTCTACAAGCAGTGAAAACCAACTGGCTTCAGATGTGTTGAATGTATGTGTTGAATGATTTGTTTCCAAGTGTTTTACTTCATTTTTTATCCCCTTTTGTCCCTAATGTTGCCTTAGATGGGATATGTGTAGCAGAGTATACAGATTATGACGGCTGTTCAATGGCAAACCTGTCGGAATAAGGTTTCTTTCAGGGGCTTCTTCTATTCATTACGTTTAGTTATAATCCATATCATTATCGTTATTATTTTCTCATTTTGAGCTATTTCATTAAAGTTAAAGATTAACCGCTTTTTTGAGATTGTATGTTGAAATTTGGCGCTCTAGCAGAAAAATCGGCGAGAGCGCCAAATTGAGAAAAAAGATGCCTGAAGTATTTCGCCGTTAAGCCTCAAACTCAACCGAGGCTAGAATCGAGGTTTTAAGATACCTGCGTTAAACAAGCTTTAGATTTTGAATAACCCTATGCTCTCGTTAAATTAAAAAAAAACATATCTGGAATTTGCACCGGTCGATACCACTTACAAATTTAATTTTTCAATAATCTTATATTTTAACATTCAAATTTATAGTAATTCTGGAATGTATTCTTTAAAAGCAGCCACCAAACCATTCTATAGCTAATCACAATCCAGCTTGTCATTTTTTTTTACAATCATTCATTTTCTACAAACCGTTTCTTTTCTCATATTCCATTCCACATTTATGATTTATACAACACGTTTCTGATCTTCTCTGATCTGGCATTTTCACCATTTCGGTTCTCATTCACCTTTTTTCCGACGAATTAAAGGGCCAAGGCGCTTCTTTTAGCCTTCAAAAATATCTTACAGTATTCGAAAGGTCAGATGAAATTACGATATCCTCCTGCTATCCTCTCTCATTTTCTTTCTCTCGCATTCACTGACCAGACCAAATTCATTCTGTTCAATTTCGATGAACCGGTTTTCTGCTGGTCGCAGTCCGACCCCCTTTTTGACAAGGTTACGCAATCGAGTGAAGATGCATACATGACACGGAAAATAGTGAAAGAGGAGGTATGGCGCAAGAGGTACATAATTTTTGTGTTCCTTTTTTGAAAGATAATGTAATGTGTTAGTTTTTTTTCTTTTCTTATTGTTATCTGCTTATATTATTCTAGTTGTGATGATACTCGAGCGAGCTTGATTCGCGTTTTATTTCAAGAACACACAGTTGAATTTTCTCAAAATGAGCCTTTTGTAGTATCGTTCTGCCGAGCATCGTGAATAAAAAATTCTATAAAGAATGCCGGATTTTCGCGCCATTTCAGCAAAATTAATTTTCCATTTTAAGTTCGCACTTTGTTTAAAGATAGAACTCTCGTTCTATTTTCAATTCAATTTTCGACTCAATTCCAGTTTTTACACAAATAACCTCGTGGATTTTTTTTTCTTTTTCTAAAAATATGCATGTTCGAGCGGTAAATATAACTGTGAGCCAACACAGTGAGAACCCAGGTGTTACTAGTTTCTTGTTTGTGAACCGCCCACATTTTCGCGAGCAGTGTCGTCAATTCATATTTTCATCTGTTGCTTCGATTTTTCCCATCACTTAAACCTATTTTAACAAAAAAAAACTAAAAATATATATATTTGAAATTCGTTATTTGATGCTAAACAATGTTTTAGGTTTTTTTTTACTTCAACTTAAATGCATAATGTTTCTCGTTTGTAATTAAATCCTAAGGTTCAAGTACACCAATTTTCTTTTATTAACTTCCCGTTTTCCTACTCTCATTTTTTTACAACAAATAAAACCTTTTGGCTCAAAATTTGTTCATCAAATAGAACAAATTTAAACAGTATGTTTGCGAGTCGTCTCCCAGAATAGCGAAATATAATTTTACCACTAACAGGTTCTACGTGTTGCACAAAAAGTAGTGAAGAGGGAAGGAGGAGTCGGTTTCAAATTTGAAATCTTACTCTTTTTCGCATTCCAAGGTCAACAGTTTTTTTCTAATTTCGTGCTGTGATTTGTCTTTATTGGATTTTAAGGTTCATTGCTACTGATTTTTAGTATATTTGTTTTCGAATTTTGAGAATTTTCCTTTGTGATTTTACGGGCCCTCAAGTTTGTATGAAGTGTAAAAAATACGATTATTTTGCTAATTTTCAGTCAGATACGACTAGGATTCCGTTAAAAATAAAACTAAAAATAACAGATATTTATTTTGAAACTGCATACCAAAATTTAATAATTTCACTTTAATAAACCGAAAAACAATCATCCCTAACGTTTAACCGCGATAAAACGTCTTTTCGGACCGTTTTTTTTAAATATTTTCTGGAATTCAAGCGTACTCTTTAATATAGCGCTTAACTATCCTTATTAAAAAGCGAAATCGCCAATATTTCAATTTCAGAAGCTCCAATGCGTTTCCAAACTAATAAATATTACATGTATAGTTTGAAACCGTTTGTTTATCTTATTTGTCAAGCGCAACAGCAAAGAAGAAAATTTCTCTTTCCTGACTCAAATAGTAATAGGACTTTGAGCTATTCGGACAAGTGGTGTTGACCTAAAGAAGTTTACACAGTGGGAGAACCAAGAGATTCTTTCCGTTTAGAAACTCATTTAAAAACTGTCAAAGAAAGAGGAAGTGGTTTTCAGAGCCGCGTTCACCCGGAAATCGAGTTTTTAGCAATTTTTTCTGTCACCTTTATGAAAGCTTTTATTAATTGTCGTGGTGCTCAAATATTGAGCGTTATCGCTTAACGAATGCTTAACTATTTAAATTGCACTGTTTCACACTTTTCTGGCTCATTTTACTCATGGCGTTCCCGCTTGAACATTACATTTTTATCCTATTTTCAAAGTACGTATGCGATGAAGGTCATCATTGGAAATGAGAGATATTGGCATTTTTCCAATCTATATCCAATGACCATTAGTTTTTCGGGGTAAATCCTTCTTAGTTTCTGTCGAGGCCTTGAAAGAGGCCGATTGCATTTATAATTTTTCATTTTGCTTAGTTTTAGTTTTGTTGTTCTTTTTATCAAAAAAATCGTACATAATTATGATGTCCAAAGTAAACATCTGAGAGACCAAAGTTTAATGTTCAAGTATACTTTATGATTCTATGCATTATCAAAAAAAAATAATATTAGAAACTTAGCTTTAAACCACAAAATTTTAATTTGTATCTTATGGGAATTTGTTCCCATACAAAGTGCTCTGGGTCTGAACATATCTAAAATTTCATAAATATTATTTATCGTATGACTTTTTGCAATCACCTTTTTAGTAAGGCTTACCTGATAAGAAGAACTGTTTGGTCAGAACTTTTTTGCTTTTTTTCACTTCAATCAAATTTTAACCCTCAAAAATTTCGATTTCTCTCCTCTATGTGTCACTTTTCTTAATCAGATTGGAAAAAAAGTTTCCAAACATTGTTTTATCAGTTATCATCAATGATTGTTGTGCTAAATTAATTTCTGCAATTTTTTATTTCTTAAAATCATCCAATCTGGCCCGCTCTTAAAATTAATCACGGACTTCAAAAAAAGTCTGCGGGATCTTACGCATGATTTTCAAGCTTTTGTAGTCTATAAACATTTTTTTCATTATGTTCTTTCAAATTTGTTTCCTTATCAAAAATTTTTGGAATACTATCATCTAAACTCCACCTTAAACCGAACCCTGAAGTGCCAATTTTTTTTGTGATACCATTCATTTTCTTCTTTTCACCTGACGTTCTATTGTGTAGTTTTCGCAACCATACTTTGTACCTTTTTTTGAAAATTTGAAGAGTTCAAATAAACTCCTTTTCAAAACCTTTATTTGTGATTGTAGTCAACTAACTTTGGAAGTTTTTAAATCAAAACATTTTCCTCATCCTTCTCTGAAAATTCCTTGAGATCACATGACAATTTTCCCTACCAAATTTAGGTCAACACTTTCCTTTCTTTCGGCAAAACTCTGTTTTTTTTTTCTTCTTTTTACAAAATTCCTATCTATTTAGGGTTCCAATTCGAATGAAAAAATAGAAGATGGCTCATTTGTATTCAAGTATGTAGATTGTATGTAAATATAATGCACTCTCACCCATATGCCCCCCGTTTTTTTTTTCGTTTCCCCTTCAGAAATTATGTCTTGATGGCGTCGCCCATATTTTTCCTTCGGGTGACGCTCTCCGCCTTTAACTGACATCTGAATAATGATTAGGTGGCAAAAAAAGAGCTTTGGGTTTTTGTTCATTATTGGGCTATCTATATACATTTGGATGCTTTTGGTAATCGTAGAAGCTCGACGCAGTCATAATCATCCATTCTTCAGTTTAAAAAAAAAAATTTTTATGGTTCTTGATTTTTACGTTCATGTAACGTTTACGCTTTGATGGCGCTTAGTTAGTTGGGACACGCTTTTGTGATGCTAAAATTGGGTTTTTGTGATATTTTTTCATTTTAGGGTTTTTAAAAATCGAGCTATCTGATTTCTAACGTTCATTTAAGATCTGAAAGTCCGTAAAATCACGTACACATAAGAAGATTTCAGCAAAAAAAAAGCTTATTCATAACATTGCTCACCACTGTATGATGATGACTGTCTCCAAAAAACCAACACAAAAAACACACTCACCGCCTATTATTCATTATATTATTCATCACATTCGTTTTTTGCCTCTTCGAGCCAATGTATATCGTTTTCTATTCTCATGCAAATTAACTTCGAAACTTTCCTTTTTTTTTACATGTATCAACATTCACCAAAAATTTCGAAAAATATATATATATATATTTATTTATTCATTTATAGCTTGAATGCTTGCCTCAATGAACGGAGGTGCACAAGTTGTGCCGCCACATTTGAATTCGAAGTCTAATGGAAATCAACAACGGCAACATTGTTTTTTGTGTGATTTGCCGAGATGGCCATGGGCGATGTGCAATGATTATATTGAGCCGGTTTGTAGAGGATGTGTTAATTATGAAGGAGCAGATAGGTAGGTTATATTTTGTTCTATTTGTTTGATAATATGAGTACTGTATGGTGAAAACATGTGCGTTTTGTTTTTACATTTATATAGTTGTAAATATTTGAGCATTGTCCTGATAACCTTTCATTAACCTTTTGAACATTGGATCTTTGAAAACTTGGTGAATGTCTATTTTGATATTGTTTTGCGGAAGATTTGTGTTTAACTTTTCTGAAACTTGCATTACATTTCCATTTTATGAATTATTGTAATGCTAAAAATCCAGATTAGTTTTTTTCTACTTTTTGATGTTAAAAACGTCTAGAAGTTGCAAGGATTTTTGACCGCTTTTTGATTTTTTAAAAGTTATTTTCATTGTAGGCTTCGAAAAAGCTAAAAAAGAGAAAAACATCTTTTGCAGTACTCGAACGGCTAGGAAAATCAAAATTGATTCCGAAATAGCCTAACTTTCTGCGTCTCTCTTGTGTATGTGTTCGTTAGCTGCAGAGTTAGGCCATTCTCAGGGAATTTTTCGCGGATCCGCGCATATAAAAGTGGCGGATCCGGGGCGGTCACTACACGGGAAGGCAAAAACCAGTGCGCGTATCCGCTATTTCAATAGTAACTAGTTGAAATGGAGGATCTAGAAAGTGACGGATCCGCGCGTAGGAGAGTGGTGGATCCGCTACTGTTATTTGCGCGGATCCGCGAGAAATTCCCTGAGTTTTCGATACATCTTAAATTCTTCGTCGTTAGAGTACTGCAAAAGGAAATTTTGAAACAATTTTTTCTTTTATTTGGGCTCCGAATGTGGGTCGAAGAATGTGAAAATAATTAAAAATCGGTTAATAATCCCTTTAAAACGACTTTTGGTAAGAAAGTCAAATTAACTGATACACTGTGAAAAACTTGGAGTTTTTAAGCATAGTATGGCCTTTGATTAACCTTTGACTAGATACTTTGATTAGCCTTTGATTAGATAAATGAGTTCTTATCGGAAAATTTCTAGATTATAGGCATATGACGGAACACATTTATCAGTATTTAATCGAAAGTGTTTGATGCTAATCTACAATTTTTGCAGGATCGAAAATGTTCTCGAAAATGCACGTCAGATGAAAAAGGTTCACGGATTTCCTGTAGCCGATCCAGTCAACGCGAAAACCACAACAAACGATGTTCTCCACCATCCATCCACCACCACTTCAGGCCGAATAAGTCCACAAAGACAGACGACCGCTGCACCAGCTCCTCCACAATTTCAGCTTGCAGGGCTGAATTTCGAAGCCCTGGCACAGCAGAGACTTTTGCAGCTAGCTTCTGGTAACACCCGAGCAATGGATGAAATGCTTCAGCAACAGTTCCGCACATTAAGTCAGCAGCAACAACTGCTTCATCCTTTTCAATTAGGCATCAATAGCCTGCTTCCAGCAGGATTTCAAGCCGCTCAAGTGAATATGAGAAAGCGCGAACGTGATGATGATGTAAAACCTGATGTCTATGGAAAAGTACAAAGAGGTATGGTGCAGGGTTGCCGTTTTTTTTCGATTTTTTTTTCGGTTTTCGTGATTTTCGGGTATTTTACGCCGAAAAAGTTTTATTTATTTCGGGTAGCGCGAAGCGCGTAAATTTTTATTTTATTTTTTTCGGTTTTCTATCCTCAATTTTTTTCGGTGTTTCCGTCTTACGAAAAACAGGTTTTTAAATTTGAATATACCATTTTTTTAAACATCAATTTCCAACTATTTTACTAATTTTTAACTGAATGAAGGTAGAAAACCTTCAATCGTTTTTTTTTCTGATGAAATATGATTCATTAATCACTTGGAACGCCGAAAAAAATTTTTTTCGGTATTTTTCCAATAAAACGAAAAAAAATTTATTTTTTTTCGTCATTTTTTCCTGGCCGACGAAAAAATTTATTTTTTTTCGGCATTTTTTACTGGCCGACGAAAAAATTTATTTTTTTTCGGCCAAAAACTTTTTCGGCGGCACCCCTGGTATGGTGGTAAAAAATAACATACTACTGTAATGACACAACGAAAACCCGTTTTATCCGATGATGGCGTAATAATGTGTGCCGCGCGGAGAAGTTGAGAACCCGAAGGCCATACGAGCGACCTCGAGAGAGATGGGGTCACCCGGGCCGCCGCGGCAATGCAAGGCAAACCGGTTTCCGCAATCACTTCCTTTCCTAACTTTTTTTGGTATATATGGGTACCTGGTGCCCCCAAGCACTGGGGTTTTGGTTTTTGACGAGGGGGGAAATGGAATTTTGGAAATTGAGGGACATTCTAATTTACTAGTTCATGGGTTTCTTTAAAAAAATATTGCGATTTTGAGTAAAGGAAGAATAATAACCTGATATACAGATTTTAATATTTTTGAGATTTTTAATCCAAATCGATGTAACTGTCAATTTATTTTATGGATAGCTGCAATTTAAGTTTTGTAATTTAAGAAATATTTAATTTTCTAAAAGAAAAACAGATTTATATTTTTAGTATCATGTACCTCTATCGTTTCCTCTAATATTGCAAAAAAATCACAGGACACCCACGCCACTCTTTAAATTACAAAATCCGCGAAAATCTCAACAAACCGAAGTTCAAATTTACAGTTTGTCTAAAGAAACTAAAGCTACAAAAAAAACTTGGCAAATATTTTATTAACAAACAAAAAAAACCTTACTCAACTCTTTTTTACGAGTACAAAATATACAAACCTATTTATTCCTGAAGGGAGTTTCAAATAAATTTCTATTTTCAGGTGATGCTCAAACGACTTCAGTCTCCCCGACTTCAACAAACTCACCAGATAATGCATTGTTGGATAGGAGACGAGCGATGGTATCTCAAAATGAACGGGTTTTAAGATGTACTCTGTGTAACGAAAGGCTTGAGGATACTCATTTCGTCCAATGCCCGAGTGTACCGGCGCACAAATTCTGTTTTCCATGCTCACGAAAATCGATTAAGGTAGATATTGTTAATTTAAAATCTCAGAAGAGCCTTCAAAATTTAGGATCAATGCAAAAGCAACGATTTGTACTGTCCATCTGGTGACAAATGCCCATTGGTAGGCGCTGCAATGCCATGGGCTTTCATGCAGGGAGAAATTGCACAAATTCTTGGTGATGAGTATGATGAATTTAAGAAGATAAGAGAATCACATGGGTTGGCACCGCCAACGGGAGCAAACTCTGCTACTGCCGCTGCCGCGGCGGCGGCGGCGGCTGCTTCAGCTGCCTCTAACCAAGTAAGTTATAATTTCTGATGAAATACTCTCTAGAATCTGCGTAGTCCTAAATTTTAATAATTTTAACTAACGTGTACATATTTTCGCTTGAATCGCGCTTAATTAGGTTGTAGTTTTAATTTGGTTTTTAATGTATGATAATTTAAAAAAATTGATAATATTGATAATAGAATTCTCAAAATTCTTGCAACTAATTCGAAATTAACAAATTTCAGAATTCAACCGCGCAGCAATCATCCCCAGCCTCGACCACCACATCAAACACATCCTCATCATCCGTGGCCACAACCCCAAATGCGGCCAATTAAAAAAACCAACTATAAAATAGTCAATTAGTTTCTAGAGCCCAGAAAGTTTCAAAAGTTCAGGAAAAAAATGTTCATCCTATTATCAAAGCTCGAACGCTTTTGTATACAAATTCAGATCTCTATAAAACAAATTTTAAACACTTTCCTTTTCTTTCTTCATGTTTTTAAAACCTTTTTTATGAAGCCCGGTCCGAAATATTAAATTTAGGTAGATTTTTTAAACATTTCACACGTTCTTTATATAGTCTTCTTTGTACCAAATGTTTGTTTTTTGCTGGGAGACGGTTTTCATATGTTTGAATAAATGTTTTTTTTTTCGATTTTTCGGTTATCGGTTACGTAGAAGCGAAGGTTGAAATTTGTGGTCGCGATTTAATCAGTATAGACGTCGAGTTGATTTTTTTAGTGCATAGATCGCCATTCTGGATGAGTCTCAGAATGAAAAAAGAGCATAACTATTCTGAAAATATGTTTAATAATTAGCAAAAAAATATATCTTGCCTACCCATCTATTGCATGAATAGCGAGAAAGGAAACTGATAGAAATAAAAATTTGTACCAAACTGCTGGATTTAATTTATAAAGTAAGGTGCAATTAATCATGTCAAAAAGACGAAGACAATCTTGAGTTACACTCTGGAACTATTAGTATACTTTTTTTTGTTAGATGAACCAGAATTAATCAAAATTATACACACTGACGGGACACGAGCCCAGAACTGTCGTTTTAAAAAACGTGCCGCTCCGGCAGGCCTCGGGCCAAAATGTCATTTTTATTTCCAACAAAAAACTTGAAAAATTTGAAAATATTAATCGTTATATCAAACAAAAGTTCTAAAATTCTAAAAGTGTATTTCTATGATTAAAATACCACGATTCTTAATTTTCTAATTTTTTTCAGTTTTTTCTCTTTGTTTTTCTCATATGGATACTCCACTAAATAATTAAAAAAAAATTGAAGACCTGAAAAATTTACAAAAAAAGTTTATTGAAATTAAGCCAGTGTGTAAAATGTTGACAAATTTTGATTCTAAACTTTTTTCCAACCTGAATAAACATATTCCTGCTTCTTTTCCGACGATAGACCCCATTTTCTGCACTAACACCTGTAACGGTACTATGTACAAGCTTCATAAAAGTGACGAAATTTAAAGAATTTGAAGATATTGAAAGAAGTAAAATACTGTAAAAAATGAAGCCTGATAACCAATTGGCACAATCAAAATATTCCGGTCGCCATGACATTACATCTGGATCGAAAACGAATCCACATTCGGAAGGTAATCCAATTACTGTATAGATTATTGCCATGAGAAAAGCTAGGGTAATTGCAAAGTTTGTTACAGGTATTCGTGTAACTTTTAAGGAGCGCATTGGAAAGTAAAGCACATAGAATCGATTGACTGACATGAGCAATTGAAGACATGGCCCTGGAAAAAATATATCAATGGATTGTTTTCATTGTTCATTTGCTTTTTCATTTTGTTCATTTGCTTCATTGCTTTTTGTTCATGTTAAATGCATCCAAAAAGACTTATCCGTTAGGCCTATGTATATCTAAGTAAAACAATTGTACCGTAAGTTATACGAACTTCGTTTGAATGTGTCCGCATTTTATTTATTTTTCTTGCTAAAAATTCACCTGTAGTGTTAAATAGTGCAACAGGTGTTTATTGTTTACTAATTAATTTTTTGATGTTGTAACCAAACTACAAGTATGTCAAAAAAGTACACTCACCAAGAATATAAGCTCCCCATCCAGCGATTTGTCCAATTGCAACGTTCAAGTTTCGAGGAATAGACTGATAATTCGGAGAACTGAAATAGTGTTTAAAATTCTGAGTAATGAATTTTTTAGGTAATCAAATGCCCATAATTTATCTAACGAGTTTTATATTCTGCAGATGTCATAAACCGAATTGTCTAGAACAACATATGTTCTTATTAGAAAGCTTTTATAAGCTGAAAAACATGTTCTTGTCATTATCACAGAAACAAACATATGTTTTTAAATTTGTTTTCTGAATATTTCCAGTTCTGAGGAAAATTCTATAAAATGTGTGCCTTAATATAAAAAAAACTACTCACAAGAAACACAGCGGTGTGGACCATAATAAAAACGCTAAACATACAATAGTGTTCGGAATAGTTTTCGTAATACAAAGTTTATGAAATCCACTGAATTGTCCATGTCTTTGACATAACTTGAGAAGAACATAGATATTTATGATGACACCCATTAAGCTCAGCTGTAATTTCAAACAAACAAGAAAGGAGTTATTGTTCACAATTCACTTACCATTAAAAGAATAACGGTAGCAACCGCAGAAAAAATGTGTATCATTGTTTTACACGGAAATAATTTGGAGCATATGAATTCTTCGTTCTGCAGAACAAAAATCTATTTGCCCGCCTCTATTTTCTCCTTACTCACAATTTTTTTTGTTTTGCACCAAAAGTATTGTTTTCGATCAAAAAACAAAAACCTGGAAATTACGAGAACATTTAGACAATAATTTACAAAACCTCATGCGGTTCTGAAACTACTGAAGTTGTTTTGGTAGTTTTATACACGCTCAAATCCCATTAACTAGGAATCCTATTTTCGCGTCCTACGTATTTTGGAAAGAATATAATGTATATGCGTAGGTATGTGTGTGTATAATAAAATGTGAAAATATTACGATCCACAACTACCGTATACCTGAGATAGCCATGCGCCTTTAAATCCATGTTTTTTCGAGGTCATCCGTTTGGCGGGTTGTAACTTTTTAATGGCTTTATCAATTTAGACAATCTGTAGCTCAAATTGAAGCTAAAATCATGAATTTTAATAATATTTAAAAAAAAATAAATAAAAATTAGTGTTTTATATATCAAAAATAGAGAAAAGGAAAAAAACATTTTCGAAAAAATGAAAAAATGAAAGTTTTGTGCATTAAGCTATCATTTTTCTTGCACATGTGGCAATCACTAATTTTCTATGTCGTATAACTTTTTTTTTCACCATATTTTTTTTTTGCATATTTTGTGATATAAAGGTTTTTTAATGCGTAGAATCCGATTTATTTTTTTTTAATATTATTAAAATTCATGATTTTAACTTCAATTTGAGCTACAGATTGTCTAAATTGATAAAGCCATTCAAAAGTTACAAGCCGCCAAACGGATGACCTCGAAAAAACATGCATTTAAAGGTGCATGGCTATCTCAGGTATACGGTAGTTGTGGATCGTAATATTTTCACATTTTATTATACACACACATACCTACGCATATACATTATATTCTTTCCAAAATACGTAGGACGCGAAAATAGGATTCCTAGTAAGTTTCAAAATAATTTATTGTTTTGAAATTTTGTGAATATATGAACCATATTGAACGAAAAATTAGAGCTTTCAAAATTTACATTCTTCTCATGATTCAATTTACCTGAAATACATTCATCAGTGTTTTTTCACATTGTGAACTCGGGCACATTTTCAGAAATCATTAACACCTTTTTTTTAACCTGAAAAAAAGTGTTAATGTTTACTTTTCAAAATTGGTTGGGCTGGAAAGAATTTTAGGTCACTAATTGATATTTTGGTCATTGATGACAGTTCCCCCAACATAAATCTGACGATTTTACTTTATTTATTTTGTTATTCTGATTGTAAAGGTTGTAAAACAATATTTAAAAAAATACAATAAAACTGTTTCTTTTCAACGAATTTAATTTAAAATAGTTTATTAATTTTTCAAAATTCATTATTGATTTAGAAAATTTGAGAAAAACAAAACAAGGTAGTATTTAATAACACAAAAAAAGAAAACGCTTTTTGGTGGGAATATCTAAACAATAATTAAACGAAAACAAAAACTACTTCCTTCTAATCGTGAAATCGTCTTTTTCTAATAATTATTTTCACGAGATTTACAGTTTTTCAAGTTATCAATTATCCATAATATCTCCAATTAAAACCATGTGCTCCTTTTTGTCAATCTTCTTGACCAAAGGACTCACAAAAAGAAGGTGCAAATCTTTCTGAATTCGTTGCTGCCGTTCCAAGATTTCTATTATCCCTAAAAGCAGTGGGAATCGACTGGGACCGCGTTTCGGATCACGGATACAGTACTCGAGTAAAGAGTTGGCATAAAGTTCTCTCTCTCTTTTTAAAATCAATTGTGCATGTTCTGAGAGATCTGGTACGACTGAAAACGAAATAAATGAATAAAATACGTTGATAGGCGCTCAGTTTCATTTTTTACCTGGATTACAAAGGCATATTGCTTTCAGTAAAACATATTCAATTGAAGATACTCCATAACGAATTAAAGGCTCTATAGACATCACCGTTTTGGAATATACCAATCCTCTAAAAATAAAAATAAATTATTTTTTATTTCCAACAAAATCAAAGAAACTGACTTTACTCCTGGAGGAAATGTTCCATCTGGTAGGTAACACTTGTCGAATTTCTGCTGGACACTGTAGAACGAAACTAGCAAATTCATGCATGACAATGTGCTATATTTCAACAGAATCACTCGATCGACGTAGCTTAATTGATGAAAAAACATGAATGTTTTCGCATATTCCACAGTCGTCAGAAGATCGAAATAAAACCACGACTTTCTGAAAATGTGCATTAATTCTTAAATGAAGAAAACAAGAATTTGGCTTGATATTAATGTGGGAAGATATTTTCTAACTGGCTCGAAAATGTTGCAGTTTCTTTTTTTCAGAAAAACTATTTCTTTTAGTTCTATGAAAATCCAAAAACTCACTGCTTTGGATGGTATTTGGGTCCTCTAGGTGTTCCATTCAAATTCGGTGGAGGTCTATTCTTTTCTTCGAACCCTTTCAAAGGCCATCCTGGCATAGGCCCTACTTTATCAGAAATACTAATTTTGGTTTCTTGGGCCATAATCCCTTCTAAGCCGGGAAGATCTTTCCAATCAGGATTGTATGAACTTTTTCGAAATCGATCGACTTTCAGTTCCAAATACGTTAAATAATCAACGATTCTTGCTATTCGATTATCTAATGAGACCAATTCTTTTAATTTGGGAGTTGTTGGAGATTCGAGGTCATTTCCAAAAACTTGTGGATACTCTTCGCCCTGAAGTGGTCTCTTTGGCTTAGTTGTCAACGTTTTCTTCTGCTCATCTTGCTCATTCAAAATCATTGCTGAAAGGTATTGATTGGAAATATGGAAAATGTATATTTTCACCCTCAGCATTCATTCCAACAGCCAAGCATTTTGCATATCTACATGCTCTACATTTAACAGGTTGCGCTGCAAACAAAATATGTCCAATTTACAATTTACAAATAATAAAATGATATTGTGTACCTCTAACTGTCAAATCAAAGCAATCATTTCCAGCTTTGCAAACGAAAAGTCTTTGTGAAATCAAAATTCTACGAAAAAAAGTTTTGCATCCATTGCACGATGGCACGTCATAATGATAACCGTTTGCTTCTCTTCCACAAATTGAGCACTCTTTTGGGCGTTCTTGTCGGTCCTTAACACAGTTTTTGCCTTCCTGGATGGGATCCAATTCAGGTAAGTTGAAGTCCAGGTCAGGTTCAGGTTGATAAGAAGTCGTCGGAGAATCCATATGTACTAGCTAAGAAATCACTGATGATTAATTAGAAAATTAAAGTATTGTTTCGAAAATTGCAGCAGATCGAACGAAAAGCAAAGAAAATTTAAACGGAAAATAAAATTTAGCGGAAAAAAAATTTAAGCAGTGCAAATGGCAAGAAGAGAGAGTGAGAGAGAGAGAGACGCAGAAAGGAAGGAAAATTAGAAAATTTATATCCACTTATAGGGTTTCGAATATGGCGAAGAAACTGAAAGTAAGTAAATGGCAAAACTTGGTGAATAATCCCTTTTATTTTTCAATTTGTTAAAATTCATAAATTCTTTCGATTTTTTAAAGATGAAGAAAAACTCTGAAATTTTTGAATTATCACGCTTTTAAAATTCGTTGAAAAAATTGATTTTGAAAAAAAAATTTAAATCCTATTCGACTCTCTGGGAGTTTTTCTTATTTTTTGAATATTCCATAAATGTAACATGTAAAAATGTATAAATAGTAAAATGAAATCAAAAGACACGTTTGTTTTTACAAGGTTTAAAATTTTAAAACTTTTTTTAAATAATCCGAACTATTAAAAAATAAATGAAACACCCCAACTCCCCAATTTTAAAATATTTAGTAGACTAATTTCGAATACCCTGGAAACATAAAACATAAAACACGTGTAAAAAAAGAGACACGACAAAGAAGAATCAATAAAATTTGTACATGTGTGCGAATTAGACTCTCACACTCTCTCTCTCTCTCTCTCCCTCTTTTTAAAGTTCAAATTCCAATTTCATTTTGGTATTTAGATTATTTGTTTTTCAAAGAACTCTCATTTGAAAATCTACTGGATAAAACTCATTTTTAAATATCATTTCGTTTATTTTAGTAAATCAAATTGAACTAAATTTTCGCTTAAAAATAATGCGTTCGGTGAGAAGAGGCAGTATCTCCCGCAAACATATTTTTTTTAATAGAACAGAAAAAGAAGCGCGAAATCAAAAACTACTGATGGAGAGAAGCGACCAAAAGTCGTCCAAAAAATAATGAAAAATGCTGAACTTTTGGATCTCCCGTCGCTGATTTTGAAGAAGATAATTGATAATTTGTCGCTGGCTGATCATGAACAGATGAGATTGGTGTGCAGTTTCATACATGAGGTTTTGTTTCAATATCGCACATTTTTCAAAAATCAAGAATCACCAGGAAATTGAAATTTATTGGAGAACACAAAGATGTGTAACAGTCGAGAAGATGATCGGGTGGTTTCCAAAGTTAAAAAATGAGGAGAAATGGAGAATACAAAGTACAACAACCATGATTTATCAGGTAAGAGGCGGAATATATCGTGAACGCCGTGTAATGTTTATCGCCATGTAGAGAAGTCAGCCGAAAAGAGAGAAGGGTCACACTTTAAGATTAGAATCGACCTTTTGGTATTGTCCTCTCACAGCGTCATAAAGGCGTGCTTCCCTCTTCTGTTAGACAGTGTTGTTTGGAGAGAGGTAGTTGTCTGCGTAAAGTCTCCCCCCGTTATATTTGCATGCGAGCGCTTCGTTTTCGTTAGAGCGCGATTGCTTGTGTATAACGCTGATTTTGTGAACAGCTAATAACATACGAAAGATTTTTGTGATATAAAAACGCGTCGGAAATTTTGAAATGCAACGTTTTCAATTAAAGAAATTATTATTATATAAGTTTTTAGTGCATTTTTTTTGTTTAAAGGCAGATAACCGAAATAAAAAAAATAATCATTAAAAATCCCAGGATCTTAAAATGGAAAGTCATATAGGATATAACTGAAATTTGTATAGGGCATAGAAATATTCGACACCCTCAGAAAATTGAAAAGAAAAATTAAGTAATTGAGAAAAAACTATCAAATTTTGAATTAAAAATCTTGAATCCCCTGCGATTAGCTGATCAATATGTCGGTTTATTAAAACAGTAAGCGCGCTCTAAAGAAAACGAAGCGCTCGCATGTAAATATAACGAGAGGGAGACTATACGCAAAAACAACACTCTCGTAGCAGAGGGAAGCCCACCTTTAGTAAGCCGATTTTGTGAGAGGACTATAACAAAAATTTAATCATTTGTAGTAAAAACTATCAAAAATGCAAGATCAAAAAAGCATTTTAAGGCTTTGTTGTGACCTCTTGCCTTTAAAGTGCGTCTAAAGAATATCCGCACAAAAAAAGTTTGCGAAAGCTATGACACGAAAACATTTTTCGTACTCTTGTCTGATTCATGAACACTAGACATGTTGTTCTAATGAAAATTTTCATCAATCTCTTGATTTAATCGGTTTTAGCGGAGATTTCAAATTTTTTGTTTTTTTCGTCACAGCTTCGTGCAACCTTCAATCTTATCAATCCATCGAATTTGCAATCTTTGAGTTTCGCTGGCATAAAGACTGTGAATTTTGAAGCTATTTCGAAAATTCTCAAGTTTGTAAGTTTCAAAAATCATCTATAATTCGTAAGAAATCAATTGTTGTACAGTCAACATGTGATCCAAAATTCGAACACTTGGAAAACGTCAAGGAACTAGATCTTCGAGGGTGCTTAATTCGACAAAAGGATTTCCGATTGATTTCAAAAATGTTTCCGAAATTAAGAGTCATTTTGTTGGATGATTGGAATTATGTTCAGAGAAATATGTGTGGCTTATTGAAAAGTGATTTTTTTTGTGTAAACCATTATTTTTCAGAATCATTCCGACAGGCCAGAAGTATTCGATTAATAAATTAACAGGTTATGAAAAAACAATCGGGGAAACAAAAATAGGGGTTGTATCTTCAATTGATCAAAAATTTATTTCTGTGATCGAAGAACACTGTCCGAATATTGAATCGATATTCATGAATCTAAGTTTGGAATAAGTAATAAAAATATGATTTTATTTGTGTTTTTTTTTCTATAGGAAGATGTTTCTCGATTATATTAATTTGGGTAACGACTTAACTTAAAGTAGTACTAATTATCGATGATATCTTCAAACAATGTAATTCTCTCATCTTCTCGAAGCTCTTCAACAAATGGAGCGATGTAAAGCAGATGCATGTCTTTCTGAAGTCTTTGTTGACGTTCCAAAATATCCATAATCCCAATAAGAAGGGCAAAACGACCGGCGCCAAGTCGTGGATCTCGGATACAGTGGTCAAAAAGAGAATCGGCGTACATTTCTCTTTCTTTAGTTAGAATTCTCTGTGCATGCTGGGAAAGATCCGGTACTGCTGAAAATTAAAAGCCTTCGTTCCGAGAATAAGTATTGAAGAAAACTATCACCTGGGTTGCAAAGACATATAGCTTTCAGCAAAGCATACTCAGGTAACGATATGTTATAACGAATAAACGGCTCTATCGACATGGACATGTCATATGTGACTACACCTCTGAAATTAAGCAATATTTTTGACTTATGCTAATCAGTTTTCGAAACTGGATTAGATTTCGCGCCGTATCCGGAATGGATAAGACAGGAACTCCTACTCAAAAAATTTGGACTCAAGTTTGATTAAATTTGAGCTCGAGAAAACCTAATTATCTGAATATTTCGAGTATCAGACATTTTTTTTTACTGTCTAGTGAGATTTCTTTATAAGTTCCTCTCAATGTGACATTATAATTGAAATTTGACGCCGCGACGATGAAGAAAAAAAAAGTTTTTTGACAACCGAATGTATCAACTGATATCATAGTGAAATAATTACTTTATTTTCGGACCAAATGACCCATCCGGTAGGTAGCACTCATCAAATTTGTTCTGAACAGAGTAAAATGAAACCAGCAAGTTCATACAAGCCAACGCGCTATATTTCAACAAAATAACTCGATCCGCATGATCCAATTGATGAAAAAACATGAATGTTTTTGCGTATTCCACAGTTGCTAGAAGATCAATGTATGTCCATTGTTTTCTAAAGTTTACATTTGAAAAATTAAAAAACAACTTTTAAGGAACTTACTTCAATTTGTCATATCGCGGAAACATTTTTGAATTAAACGGCAAGTTCGCGCGGTATGTATTCGCTAAAACCTTCACAGGCCAGCCTGGCATAATTCCAACTCGATCAGACATGCAAAGCTTATTTTCCTCCATTATTAACTTTTCCAGGCCATTGTTTTTCCAGTCCGGATTGTAAGAACATTTTCGAAATTTGTCGATTTTTAATTCCAGATACGTTAAAGCCTCGATCATTCTCTTTTTACGATTATCAATTGTGACCAACTGTTTATGAAATACGTTTTCATTTGTGCGGTCATCATGATTTTCTTTCTCTGATGATCTTTTCCTGAGTTTTCCATCGTCCTCTTCTTTCAAATTCATTGCTGGAATTATAACAACTTTTAAACATGAAGTCGCTCAACGTATTCAGTTTTCACATGTTTGATATAATCTACATAATTCTTCTGGAATTTCGGTTTTGAGCTAATCAAGGAAGCCAAGATTTCACCAAGAAAAATCCCAGAGTAGCACTGTTTAGCTCTAACATAACCGATTTTTATATACATGTATGTACGTAATGGTGAATAAAATCTGAAGCTTTTCTGGATCGTTTGTTGATATTTTAAAGATCCATATATGCTATTTGATATTAACATTAGTATTTATTTTTCATTGTATTACGTTTTTTAGGTAGAGTTTTAAAATTTGCGTAAAATAAGAATTTTTAGGATTTTTAAATTGTATTTTTACAAAATTTTAGTTGGTTTTTGGGGAGACTAATAACACAATTAAATTAAATTTCTACTGTCGATAAAATTTTTGCAAAAATGTTTAACTTTTCAAAACGTCTGGTCAACAAAAAGTGGCATAAAACATATCATGTTCATGATTTTTGTCTAGTATTTACAATACTGAAAAATTACCTTCTGTGTTCATACCAACCTCGACACATTTTGTATACCGACACGCTCTACATTTTATTGGCGCAGCTGAAAAATGTCTTGATTGAATCTTTACAGACCATTGCGTTTTAATACTATTCACTAATCAAATACAATTAAGCCAATATGCCACTATTGAATTCAAAACTTATCAAGTGGCACGGTACCTTTTAAAAAATTTAGACTTACCTCTTTTTGTTAGGTCAAAACAATCGTTTTCAGCTTTACAAATCAGTTTCGTTGACGAAAGTAGCGTTCTTCTGAAGAAAGTTTTGCAACCATTACATGATGGAACTTCGTAATGATATCCATTTGCTTCAAACCCACAAATAGAGCATTCCGTTGGACGTTCTTGTCGACTGGATTTTAATTTTTTCGCCGGCGTATCCGGATCTGGCTTTATTTGGAGATCCTCAGGTAGCTCAAAATAATCGACATGAAAAGAAGTTGATGGTGACTCCATCACAAGTCTAGAAGTACATACAATATATTATTTCAAGAATAAAAACATAAAGTGCGAGCACGTCGGCTACAAATCACATAAAATTTTGGCTTAGCAACCAGGAGATTATATTAGGAGATCGAAAGTTAAATGCTTTTATTATGCTATTCCAGATAATTTATCGGAACATGTTGGAAATTATTCCAATTTGAAAAGGGGTGAAAAAAAAAAGAATTCCAATTTGAAAAGGGGTGAAAATTTTCCCCCTGTTAGTGTGGGTGTCTAAAATGTATTTGTTCAGGAGGTACATATGGAATTTCGGTCTGTAATGCAGTCGTCAACTAATTTTCAGAATGACATCTATATGAGCCCATAGACCGTTGTGAAAGCGAATTTCAGAACAAAGAAACATGGAAATAATTACGGACAAAATTTCAAATTTCATTCAATGAGATTCGCACCAACTCAGACTGATCCGACCCTGACCGAATGAGGTTCTTATTGTAGAGACATTATTTGTGAAACATTCCGGGTGATTTCTGACGTCACCAAATATCTACGTCTCTTTCTCTCTATCTCTCTCTCTCTCTCTCTCTCTCTGACGGTCCGAATATCGAGAGTCTGACCGGAGTATCGAGAGTCTGACCGGTGAATGCAATTATTTTATTTGAAAAATAAAGGCCTGCCGGGTCAAGAATTATGGTGTTGGGAATGAAACCGGATTCGAGAAAATAGAAACTAGAGGCTGGAGAAGAAAAACAACAGATAGGAGAACTTAAGAAGAATAAAAAAACATGCAAATATTAATTTAAAAACTTTCATAAAGGGCCTTACATTAGAAGTTCGTTTAAATGTTCTTACACAAAAAATTGAGCGACGCAACAAAGTGCGTACAAAAATTAATTGGGTTCAACAAGTCTGACGGAGAAACAGCACGCGGCGTCAAATCTTTGTGTTATATCGCGTTTATTTTCCATTTTCATTGAAAAGAAACGTTAGAGAAACAAACGGCAGAGAGTGCATTGCTATCAAGTTGCATTTCTTTCTTTTCACCCTCCTTAGAACCCATTATCTCTGCTGGTTATTATTCGTTTTCATACAGCTATTTGTATAAAAGACATACAATTTGTTCCTTTTTAGACATGAATAAATCGATTAGAAAATTAAACATTTTGTACTGTCACGGGTTGGGCTCGTCTATTAATAATCGGCACGGATTACAATTGAAGAAATATTTTGAAAATTACGATGAAAATGTATATTTCGAACGATTCGTGTATAAAAATCCAGGATCTGTGGATCATGTCTGGAATGTTAACGAATGGAAGTCAGACATTGAAAAACGAATAGGTGAGTATTTTTTATCTTAATTTAATTTAATTTATTTACTTATGCGGAAAGGCAACGTGGTAAAAAAAAAGTGAACATTTTTCACAACAAACTATAAAATATTCGATTTCAATACAAGTATTTGGGATTTTATGTTGGAAAACATCTTGAGGGGTTGTTTAAGGATCGAATTACAAACTTCTTTTTTTCTTCTGCTTTTTCATAGTATCATAAATCGCCCTCCTTAAAGACAACGTGTTCAATTTTTGAGCTTCATTATCTCGGCTAGAAAATGACCATTTATCATGTTTAAAATTATGAAAATAATTTTATGATTTTTTCTACAACACAGAAACTGCATTTTTCGAATTTTTTGTCTATGGTTCCATCTGCTCATAATATTTCCTTTCAGGTACCGAACCTTGGATTCTAATAGCTACAAGCGGAGCATGCCACGCGGCACTGAATATAGCGAAATCGAAGCCAAATATTGTCAAAGGTTTGATGTTGCTATGTCCTGGAACATCACTGGATTTCGATTTTGTTGACACAATTGCTCCAGGTGCTCTTCAAAAGTTAATCAAGGATGGCTCTTTGATATACCCTCCTTCAAGAAATGGTTATCCTGCGCTGTTGAATTATGCAAGTTTAAAGGAGTTTTTAGATGTAATTTCAATGCAATAGTTCTCAAAAATCAGAGTTTTTTTTAGACTTGTATCACTCGTGAGCCTGGCTCTATTTCAATAAATTGCCCAGTTTTGATATGCCACGGAACGGAAGATAATGTAAGTTTCTTTATGTAGACATCTGCAATTTAACTCGTTTTTTTCCAGCTTGTTCCATATAAAAATTCAGTCAGATTACTTGAAAGACTGACAGCGAAAAATAAGAAGCTTGTGACGATCAAAGGAGCTAATCACTATTTTGATATTGATGAAACAGTTCAAAAACATATAGATACATTTATTAAAGACGTGTCTCTGACTTCGAAATTATGAAGCACTTCCACTGATTTATGAAAATTTCCGAAAAATAAATAATATCAAATTGACCTATTATTCCCTAATGAGCTTGAGGTAAAATCAACCTTACTTCCAAGTGGAAGTCTCATACGCTGACATAAAAATCTTCTGAATATTTCTAGAAGCAATTTAATTGCGATGGCTCGATATTCCGAAATTATACAAATCACTATAAGCCCGTCCATAGCCGGATAAATTGACAATGCACAAAGTATAGCCCCGGTTGGTATACTAATTTGAAGGGCAAAAAATGGGAGGACAAACATCGCCATAACAGGGAGAAATACTGTACACGTTGGAACGGTGATCTGTAAAAAATGGGTATTAATTTTGGATCGAATTATGATTGTCTTTTGAGTCCGGCCCTTTAAAGCCTTACTGGCATATTCCACTTGGTTTTAACCCTTTTATTACAATATCTTTTTTAGCAACATGTTGCATTGTACTAATGAGAACGATAACATTTTCATATTTGCGTTCTTGTGTTGATTGTTTTTAAATTTTTAAATCCTGGATTAGATTTAATACCTGAACAACCAGTGTCTTGAACAATTGTCTTTGTACCATCCGATTTCTAATTGAAAAAATTTTCAGCTTCTCTCCCATTTTAAAATGAATCTGTGTCCCACAGTAAATCATAATACTATACTGAATAATCTGAATCAAATAATTTACCGGAAACGTCATATTTAACTCTACCACAACTTTCGAAACACTTAACATAACGCCCGTACTTCTCCATCTTAAACTGCCTTGAGAATCCTGAAAAATGAAATTATCATTATGTTTTGCTTGACAGTCAGTTACATAGACAACAGCTGAAAAATAAGCCAGAGTTGAGATGTTCAGACTATATTTTTCGTCAATTTCATCTCTGAAAAATATATTTAATGCTAGAATGATATTGATTAAAAATAATTTGCACCTTAAGAAATCATCCGAATAATTATCAGACATTCCTAGAAAATAAACCGAACAGCTCCAGTCAATACCAAAAATCATTGCAAATAAAATCCAGTAGAGAAGTTTGCAACCTCTGAAGAGCGAGATCTTTCGTGCACTGGAATATTTTTTTCACGATCTCCAATTTTTTTTCGATTGACTTACTCGAAAATCGCAAAAAATCTATAAATAAATTGCACCGCTAATAGTGAAATAGTTGCCGCGTAGGTGCTCGAATAACCCGCTAAGAAAATTTTTGCAACTTTTGTAGGGCAACCAAATGGTCGAGAGATGGTGAAAAAGGTGAAGCTGGCGTTATAATTATGGGTGATCTGTAAAAAATTCAATTATTATTTTTAAACTGATTTTTTGGATTAAGGTGTCCTGACAGTGTGCTGTGGAATAGCCACAAGGAAAGAGTAAATAACATACAGGTTTTATGATAAACTCAGCAACTGCGAAAATTATCCCCATGGAAGAAAATGCAATAATTAGATATTTATATGCTCCAAATAATTGTTTTGTTTTGAAAAGAATAAGATAAATGAGAAAGACGTTCACAGTGAGAGTTGAAATCAATCCTATTTCCGATGCTCGAAATGCAAGCTGGATCCAAAACACGTAAGAACTCATTTCGAGTGCTCGCGAACCTGAAAATATTCCAAGTAAACACACTCGAAAACGAAACGGCAATGTCTAGAACATATAATTTTTGATTGCCAGATATGCAATTAGATGAAACTTAGCACGTGTCGTAGGAATACCAAAGTGAACCGATGAAACTTGCATGAGTCGTTAACTTATTCACGCTTGTTGCTTTCGGATCAGACTTTAAATAATAAACGAAAGTGGGTGATTTGCTCTCGTTACAGAAAGAAACGTTTTTAAATTTGAAAACTGTTCTCGAAAAGTTGAAATTGGAAAAAAATAATACCAAAAATGTGGTAAAAGTTCATATTTGCAGAAAATTTCAGCTGCACATATTTTCACATAATCAGACAAATAACAAAAAAAAAGAACAAAACAACGTTTACGGGTACTGTTTTTTGCGAAAACAATGAAAATTGCTTAATTTCCTGCATTCAAGACTCCTCTCGAACTCGTTTCAATCTTTAAGAACACATCGACTTTACTGAAAGTTTAATTTTTCGTACTTTGAGATGTGAACTCAATTTCCGCTTTACTAACCTGATGCTATTGTTTGATGAAGTAATTTTTTGCTTTAATGTTGATCATAAATTGACGTTCATGGCTTCTTCTAATAATGATGTCGCGTTTTGCGGAGTGTCGTTGGGAATTTCCTCGCAGCGCAACCGCAACGCGCAAGAGCAACTGAGAAATTTGAATTTGAGCGCGTTGCGGTCGCACAGGAAATTCAACGACACTCCGCAAAACGAGCGGTCAGAAATGTTTATCTTGACAATAACCGAAAATGTTTGAGTTTTAAAATTTTATTTTGATTTTATGTTCCACACTCATGAACGCCGGTTCAGCAACACGGTTCTGAAATTATAAATTATTAGCAATTCCTCTTTACGAAAGCGCGGAAATGTCAATCAACTGAACAATCTCATGCTGCTTCCAATTTTGGAATTTCAATACTATAATTGTCATTTCCTGCTTGCACATTCTTTTCATGAAAACTTATTTGCAGGAACTGGCACTTATAGTCAATATTCCTATTATCGGAAATGATTGCCAATTTACTGATTTTGTTTTTTACAATTTGCTCATCGTTTACTCAACACAGACATTCTCATCGTCGTTCTCGACATTTTTCTGATATTGAAGAATTGAGTGAAGAATGTTTGAACGAAGCACAATTGATGGATGTTCTAATAAGACAGAATGACTATAGTAAACATAAGTTGCCAAGTAAGTGACACGTTGTCTTTGAATTATAATTTCAAACACTTCAGAGAAGGGCGGTGTCAACGTCAAGGTCGAATTCTGGATCCAAGAAATAAATTCCATTTCTGAAATGACAAACGATTTTGAACTTGAGATTTACATAAACGAACTTTGGAACGACCCGAATTTAGCATTTGGTCATTTGAAGGCTTGCAAAGAAAATTTGACACTAGATCGGCAGATTTTAACAAAGTTTATTTTGCAGGCTATCATAATTTATTTTCTTGGTTCAGGTTATGGACACCTAATACATGCTTCGTTAATTCAAAATACGCTGAAATTTATGAATCACCATTTCAGAATGTGTTTCTAACTCTTTTTGAAAATGGAACAGTTTGGGTGAATTATGTGAGTTTTTATTAATCCAATTAATCAGAATCCTGAATTTTGTACACTGTGTAAAAATAGTCACGTCATGAACAAATCGAATTGTTTGTCGTCAAATGTCCACCAAAGCTCAGTTGGTGTTCTAAATTTCGGTGAATTCTGATTAATTGGAAGGTAATTTTAAATTTCAGAGGGTTCATGTCAAGGGACCATGCAACATGGATCTTATAGATTTCCCAATGGACACGCAATCCTGTAGATTAAATTATCAAAGTTTCTCTTACAATAATGAAGAAGTTCAACTCCAATGGAATGATCAAAGATCCCCAGTGTTCCCCTTACAAGAAATCCGTATCGCAGATTTTTGGCTGAAAAGTATGACCCCAGCAGTGATAAAACGAGTGAGCCCTTCGAAACGGAAATGATCAAAAATTCAGAAATATCAGGACTATCCAGCCGGTTTATGGGACGAGCTAGTAATAACATTTGTTTTTGAACGTCGCTACATGTGGTACTTTTTACAAGCTTATCTTCCAACGTTTTTCTCAATATTCATAAGGTTTTTGTTATTCCCAGCCTGTTTCTAATACAATTCAAGTTTTTTTCTAGCTGGCTGGCATTCTCTCTAGGACCCCAAGCCATCACACCACGAACAATGATCGGTGTAAACGCATTACTTTCAATGATTTTTCATTTCGGCTCAATTATGAAAAATTTGCCAAGAGTTTCATATATCAAAGCGATAGGTTGGTCTCTGGTGTAAAATTAAATAAATTAGAAATCATCATCACATTTTTTTTTCAAAAAGCAGATGTTTGGATGCTCAGCTCGATGACGTTTGTGTTTCTTTCACTTATTGAACTTGCAATTGTTGGCTACAAGCTTCATATGAAGAATGAGAAGCATGTCGAGGTTATTGAAAAAATTGATAAAGTTGCCAGATTTGCGTTTCCAGCGGCTTTTAGTATTTTCAATGTGAGTGTCTCTTTATCCCTGAAAAGTATGGGTGACACAGTATTGTGATTGCTACGAATTCTTCGCATTTTTACCATAAAGTACAATTTGTTTACAGATAATCTACTGGGCGAGATATGGGTTCAAAATCGGCTAAAATTCGAAATCATCCCTGCAGAAACAAAAAAAAATAAGTGGGACGGACCAATAATTTCATTATCCAGATGCTTTGATGCACTTTTTATTATTGTTTTTAAAATTCTCCTTTGTTGTTTTTTTTTTCATCACGAGCCTTGAAAAATGGAATAAAATAAAATAAAGTCTTCATATAATTTCACAGGAAGATGAAATTACAAACTGCGTGCTCATATTTACACAGTTTCAAAAATTTATGAATTTTTCAGAAGAATTCGAGCATTTATACTTCTTTTTTTTTTTTAGATAATAACCATTCCCTATAAAAAGGTGTGGATATGAAAAAATACTAAAAACCTCTTAAAAAACCAATTCTACAACAACATTCGGTGTGATGAGCCATAAAATCGGTGCACATGTGAAAAATATTTTTTTTTTTGAAAATCAGGCAAGAACCAATTTTTTTTATTTTATAATAACCAAAGCTTTTATATTTGTTATGATTTCCTCCTTCAGATGTCTCAGAATTCTCATGCATTTTTTATTTATGATTTTAAAACAACCTCCTTCCACAACTGGACAGGAAAAGAAAATAGTCAAAAAGCTTTTATGCTGTTTTTCACTTGGAAAATATTAATAGCTTTACCAGATTTCAGAGTATATTTTTTAACCCTAAGAACCATTTTGTTTTATTCACTTCCCTATAATTATTTTTATAGCCATTATAGCGCGGGTTTTAGACACAATTTGTTGAAGTTCAGAGTTTTCGAGTATCCTTTTTCTCCCAACTTAAAGCATAATAACCCAAGCTCGAAATAACCCAAGCTCGGTACGATTCGTGGTTTGCTTTAAATTCACAAAAATCTCGCTTAAAAACTCAATGGTCTCATTTTCCTTTGTGATTAATATTCCTATATTTGTAAATTTTTTGGATGACTACTAGTTTCATTTCTAGACATTTTCTGATTCTTGAACACTAAATACACATATTTCAACAACTAAAAAAACATTGAAAATATATCTCGAAAATTGTATTCACACGCACCTCACACACATACAACTTTTGGCCTTTCTCGCGCTTTTTCAGCGAAATGTATACGCCAGGCACATCATCATATTCAATTTCGTCTTGAAGAAAGAGTTTCTATTGCGTTTCTTTCCTCAATATTTTTCTGTTCAATAACGATAATAATAGTATTTAAAAAAGCTTCTAAAAATTGTTTTTGCTATCTCCAACTGATGGAGTCAAAAGTTAGGTAAGTGAGTTCGCTTCGGAATTGAGCTAATGGCACCCCGTGGCAAATTGGTTGGGGGTTTTATTAGTTCTTCATCCACTGGATGATAGTAATGAGCAAAAAAAAACCAAACGATCCAACAGTTGTTTTTTCCCAATTTTTCTATGATGGGGGGAGCTTCCGAATCTAATTCTTCGAATATTTTGTTTTTTTTCCTTGTTGTTTGACTTGTTTTCCAGTTTAGAAATCATATCTCTGAAAAAAGACTGATTGATCTGCAAGGTTGCACAAAAATGAAATTCACTTATTCAGGCCTGAAATTTCAAGTCTTTTTATTCTTTATTTTCCCATTGTCAGTTTAATATAACAAGTCTGCATTCTTTTTTCTGGAAGCATATACGATCAAAAGAGCATGTTTCTTCTCTTGTAAAAAAATGAAAAAAAAATGTTGGTGACATAAATCTCATTGGAAGGTTTTTTCTTATCTCTATTGTCCACAACATAAAACAACAATTGCGTTTGTGCGTATGTGTAAATTGAAACAACATCCCCACAATCATGATTAATGAGGTTTTTCTTAACCCCCGTTGTTAAGAGGACATGAGAATTTCTGGCTCATTGTGACATCTAATCAAATCATGTCTACTTCCTCATCTCTGATGTCTGATGAATCGTTTCAGAATCATACGCGGCAACTCACCAACTGAAATGTTTTTTTATATCGTCCACAACATTTCAACGTTTCCTTGTGACAGGGAGAACTGTCACATTGACACTTTAGACCTTTATACCTCTTAAGTCAATCAGACTTATAATTGTTATATCTACCGTACCCTCATATTGTTATGTCTACCATTTATATTATTTGATCTAGGCGTTTAATGTTGTATTCTTTTATTGTAATTATCGTCGCCCCCACATTCCCATTCGGCCTGATTTTTAATATATAGTTTGTGTAGCAATAAAGCAGTGATCAAAAAGCCTTGTTGCACAACACACAAATACCATTAGTTTGTGTACCCTATTTTTAATAAATTTTTTCAATCCTACTTTTAAATGTTTTCGTTAGAGAATCTAATTTCCGATTCTGGAATCAACCCTTGAAAAAAAATGATTGTCTTAAAGAGAGGGTGTTACGTTTTTCAAAGCTCAAAAATGCGACTCAGTGAGTTCTCTTTTCCTAATGTTCTTTAAATTTACCCTTTTTTTGCATAATATAGTTCAATTTTCGATTGTCAATTAAATCATGACGCAATTTTAACTCGCTGTTCAGATTCACATCCACTTAGAAGCACAAAACATGCATATTGTTAGTTCAATCAGGAATTTAAAAAACCAAATTTCCTTTTTCGATTCTCAAAAAGACAGATTTCAAATACCAAATAATCCACGAACAATTTTTCATATCGTTGTTTTAATCCTCAAATATTTTACATTTGTTTTTCCGTGAATATTCTACTTTTTGGTCTCTTGCCCACCTCAGAGTTTTGGGTAACGATTCTGCAGAATTATTCAAGCTACCTTTTCTTTTCGGGGTACTTTCCCTCTATTCTACAGGACGTTTACCTGCACTAGTGCATTGCTTGGGGTTCTAATTCTTGATCTCAAGAAAAATTCCAAGCGATCATTTATATTATGAATGCTTGAATCTCTTAAAATAGGCCGTAGACCTCAAAAAGAAACAAAATGTGTTTTATCATTCATGTCCTTTTTGATGATGATATTTCTCATTTTTGTTATATTCTTTTCTTTTCTTTTTTTGTCTCCCCCCGAAAAAGATGCTCGAGCTTCTTCCTATTTTAACCCCCAAAAACGGCCCAATTAACATTTTTTCTCCTTTTTAAAGCCACATGTTCTAAATTTGGCATCATTTCAGGTTCGTCACAACTGGCACACATGAAGTAGTTGAACTATGCAAGATGGAAACTTTTAGGGAAAAGCTTAAAGAGGTTTGTTTAGAAAAAATACAAAAACTAGTTTGTTGTTTTTTCATACATGGATTATATAGATTTCTAGGAACTCTTTTATGTTTTTACTGCCCGGTTTTTGATGAATGAGAAGTGTTTAAAAAAGTGTTGGAAGTTATGAAACCTTAGACTCTCCATTTTCACTGAAAATTGGAGAAAAATAGGTTTTTAACATCAAGGATGTTCATACACTGCACCAATGAAGCTGGGTAGCTATACTTCATGTATAAGTTCTTAAGAGAAATTAATTGTGGTAGTGAATTAACAAACTATACACAAAAAAAAATTGAAATAAGTACCCACTTGAATTACTTAAAAATGCGGGCGGCCACGAGAAAAAAAAAGAAAAAAAAGTGGAAGAAAAAAAACTTAAATTAGTTAGTTTTCAAATTAGGAGCCCCACATGTTAAAGTGAAGTACATCAAGTTTTTTTTTGCAAACCACTTGAAGATAGGGTACATACTCAATTTTATAAATTTTTGTGAACCCGAAAATAAAATTTCAGGTTTTTTTCTGGTTAAAAAAGTTCAAGTTCAAAAAAGCTTCTATACTTTTTGCCAGTGTTGTCAAATGCGTAGCACTCGCGTCGCGGCTCTTAAATGAATGAATACCTATCATATTTCGATTCTATCAAAATAAACACAAAAGCTGTCAAGAAGAAAAAAGTATTGGGTTACATTTTTCAGTCGTCAATTCATAAATTATATCCTAGTTTCTGAAACTGAAGTTTTTTTATTACCAGTTTTATGACGTCGAAGAAGGCATTACAAAAAACTTAATTAAAATTTGATCCTGAAGCAGCAAAAAATTGATCCCGTCGCCTAGAAAATTTGTGATGTTTTTTTTTCCTAAGGCATCAGAAATTGATGTAAAAATTGCGGGAGGATTCGAAGCTTAAAAAGCGATGTCAGACTCTTCAATGAGGCATGTTTGTGTATTATCAAACTTTTCAGATCTGTGAAGTTTATGGTTGACAAAAAGAAAATAAGCAAAAAAATAAAGCGGCACAAAAAGTTTTGTATTTAAATGGAGAGGTATTCTTTAGCTCTACCATTCTTGGGTACATATGAGTTTGTCTTAAAGTTTTGAAATTTCACAGAAAGATTCAAATGTGTAAGATAAATTATTTTTTTGCACACTGAAAATTTTCAAACCTGAAAAAATTCGCCTTGGGATGCATAAATTTTTAAATTTTTCTTCTCTCGAGGATGAGTTTCGAATTCTGGAAAACTAGGTGAAAAATGATTTTATGGGCCTTTAAGGTTAAAAATCAAGTAGTCTCAAAATATCTGAAAATCAAAAAAATGAGAACGAAAAGTTATTGTCACTCTAAATGTAGTCTGGAGTAAAATTCGGAAATGCCACACATTCTCAATTTTCCGAAAATCCACAATTTTTTATGATAATTAAATTATTTTTGGATAAAATGAAAACTTAAAGATTCCCTGCGTCAAAATTATTCAAAAGGAAAGCGAATGTGGAATTTGAAAGGAACTTTATAGAAATTTAAAATTGAATTGTATACTCCCCCTTTTTTATTTCTTGACATTTTATTATGAGAAATCACAAATTTTACTCAAAATCTAACAACTACCCTCCCTTCAAACTTCATGAGCATGAAACTACGAAAGTTCGTGTTCCTATCTCCATACAAATCTTCCTCGGTCCCCTTTAAAATAGTTCCCGCCCATTTTTTTCGTTTTGGAGAAAAAGGAGCAAGAGTTGCAGCTTATTTGGAATTTTCGCATTTTTTTACTAACCCTTTGTTTTTCAAAAATTTTCTGGTTTCGGCTGGAATGGTATTTCATTCGAGATCTGCAAAAGCTTCGAAGAAAAAAATCGAACTTGCACAGGTAAGTGAGGTTTTAAAGACAAGGTGATAGAAATTTGAAAAAAATTGAATATTCGTGTCAATGTTTTTTTAAAGCCTAGTATTCTAATCAGATTTTCGAAATAACAAAAGTTCGGTAAATAGAAAATAATTTTTTAAAAATATTTCACCACCCAAACAGGAAATGATTCATGTTCACACATGTCCATTTCTAAAATTTTCACAAAGTTCGAAGAAGTTCCAAGAAGTCAGCCACAAAATAGATTAGGAAAAAGACAAAAGTCAGACGTTTTGGCCAATTCAATTGAGTTCATCCGCAAAAGAGGGAATGATGACTAAATGCGATTTTGTCTACAGCTTGTGTCCAAATTCAAAAACATTTCTATTGAGTTTTGATGTAGAACAATGTAGACGCAGAATTTCGCAGCTCCGAATTTTTGATCATTTGGTTTCTATTAAATCACTTGAGTCCTTACACTCCCGTAAATTAGCTATTGATGACATTATTCAAACTTTTCAAAAGGGTTAGAAATCGGCTGATGACTAGATTTCAAGATCTGATTTTGAAAAAAAAGTAGAGAATTTTCATCCTGGATGTCTTTTTTTTCGAGAGAAATGCACCAAATGAAGGCTTTCTTCGGTTTTTTTAAAGTGAAAAATGATCACAAAAATATGTTTTAAATATTTATTTTAACTCACCAAATAAAATGTTTTCTGACGCCTATTCCAGGAAAACTGGAGTTGGAAGTACAAAATGAAAGGTGCCTCCTTCACTTTTTGGGTTTTCGAAGGGCCGTTTTGCTCGGACAATTTTTGGTGATGCCATTAGAAACTGGTGGTTTTTATTTTTATTTTTTAGATTAACACAAAAATTGAAAATGAGCAAACAGTTATCTTTTAAAGATTTTCTACGCGGTCAGATCGTGAAAGTTACTTCGTATGACTGCATAACCGCGTCGCAAGGGCAACAGAACGCGTCATTTAAAGGATGACTTTACGGAGATAATAAATGTACCTTAAATGAAAATATACTTTATTCTCGTTCCAAATCTGTTTTTAAAATTTTCTAAAACTATCTAGAAGCCGAGAAAACACGCCTCAAAACAATGGCCTAGAAAAAGGGGCCTCCTGGCCAAACTTTTTCCAATGAGCTTTTTTCGCGTTTCGTTAATAAATAGTTATGCAGAATGCTTATATTAGTCATTTTTTAATTTTTTATTTTGAGGCGTGTTTTCTCGGCTTCTAGGTGGTTTTAGAAAATATTAAAAACGGATTTGGAAATTGGGCATAAACGTTGCTTGTTTCGATGAATTCGAAATAAGTTACAGAAGCCGATAAATTCTCGAAATTTATAATTTTTCCGGATGGTTCTTTTAAATTTCTTGTACAATGCCCTTATTTTTTGACATCTTCAATGCCCTTATTTTTTGACAAAAAAAACTTCCACTATTATTTTCTTTTTCCCACGGTATAGAATACTTAAAAACGGAAGTAAACATGCCGAAAAAGTAACAAATTACAACATCTCATTTGCTTGAAAAGATAGTTATCTCTAAGTGTTCTATACACCCCATTTTTTCCATCTTTCGGACACCGTGAAATAAATACACTGGGGAATGTTCAAAAGAAATTTCTTACAATAACTAAAAATGAGAGGGTCGCATGAAAATCTCTCATTGAATACGGCCCGGAAAAAATTCCCTCTCTCGCCCACTGGGGAACGTTTTCGGCAACATTCTCGAGAAATCTAGTGGTCAGTTATTTACGAGTGAATTTCGTAGCAGTGGGTGAACATGTTTTTGAGTTTAGCAGTCGTTTTTATGTAGTTTGACATGGAAGTTGGGGAAACGGGAACTTTACGAGACATACATATGTGACATTTTTATACGGGTGGTCTGGTTTGAACTGAGTAACATTTTACTACTTGATCTTATAGTTTAAAGATTGTGTATTAGTTGTTTTTTATTTCAAACAATGACAGCGAGACAATTGTTCCAGAACAGCCTTAAAAATTTTCACAAATTATAATTCGTTTCTTTTCAGTTCACACCATACGCCCTTCATCTGGCAATGGTTGCCGCAGTCGTTGCGTACGTTATCGGAGGTGCAATCACAATTCGTCAAATCGAAGCGTCTCCTGTAGAAGTTCAGGTTCATCTTTTGAAACATTTCCTTTTTTTCAAACATCAGAAATGTCTGGCGCAAGAATATCGAAAATCACCCCCCATCCGCAACTTTTCGCCCATATTTCATGTTCATATCAGATTTTCAGCAGCGTATCTATCCTGTTTCTCTCGTTTTAGCTCTTGCTAGTTTTTTTTTTGTCGGCGCGGCCCGTTATCACATTTGTGGCTCTCCGGGGAGTTCAAAAAAGCAGTGCAAATTTTTTTTTCGAAAACGGCACGTGGAACATGTTTTTCTACAGAATCCTGTTGAGACATCATCAGTTTCATCGTCGTCAACACCAGAACCAAATGAAGGATGGAAGGATGGGTATTATGAACCGTTGATTTCGGTGAAACGAACTAAAGAGTGTGTCGTGAAGGCTCTGAAAGAGATGTCTAAAATGGGGAATTGCAGTCAAGTTCCGGTAGGGTTTTAAAATTTTTACGAATGCCTGGAACAATAGAAGAAATTAATTACCACCCTTGTAGACTGGACTTTTCAAGTTCCTACTACGCAAAAGTACCCACTGTTTTGCCACACTATTTTCAGCAAAACTATTCCAAATTTCCAGAAAAACTTAAATCTTCTCGACGCCTGCTACGCCGACGACTTGAAAAAAATCGCCCTCATCTCCGAACAACGACAGTTTGAAGGTTGGTTTGATTTATGAACGATGTTCGCATTCTTTCTTTTTTCTATTTTTTGATGATGGTCAATTCTCAGGAGAAAATGTTTTTCTAAAACTGTTCTGCTCTCTCTCTCGGAAATCAAGATAAATTGACTCGTTTTTTGAGCGAGGACAAATTTGGAAATTTGTACAAACTTAAAATTATTTTTTGAATAAAAAGAATGATGGGTTCGGGGGAGAGCTGAATATGTTTTGTGGGAATTTCTGTGAATTTGTTACAGCAACTGGAAGTCCTGCAAATGTAACAACTAAAAATGAGATCATTGATGGATATGAGTATTGGACAATTATGGATTCTGTTCTATTTTGCTTCACAGTAATCACAACTATAGGTAAGTAATTTTTAATTCGAGGCAAGGTAATATTGTCAACTCAATTATTCTTGATCATTACGTTCGGAAGGCTGCTCAACCTCACAGCCGCTCCGCACGCACGCGACGCTACGACCTCCCACTTAACACACTGAAATATTGGCGGGAAAATTAATTTTTCAAATTTTCCAGGGTGTTGAGTGTCGGCAGCCGCGTCGCGTGAGTGCGGAGCGACTGTGAGGTTGAGCAGCCGTGTAAGGTTGAGCAGCCTTCGTAATTTTCAAAAAGTTAAAAATTTTTTAAACCATAATTTTTTCAAAGAGGTTCCGATATATTGATAAATTTAAAAATTTAAAATATTTTCAAATACCTTTTACCAACACCGTCAATAAATATTTATGTTGTTTTCAGGTTACGGTAACGTTGCTCCACGAACATTCCAAGGCCGACTCTTCGTGATAATATATGGCTTGATTGGAGTCCCATTCACCATGATGGCCATCGCAAACATCGGAAAATTTCTAGCGACGCTTCTGAAAACTTGGACTCGACCTTTTCTAATCTGTTGTCGAAAAATGCGAAAACGAATGGCAAGTAAAAAAACGAACGAAATCAAGGAGACGCAAAGACTGATGGAAAATTCGAAAAAGAAAGCGAAGAAAATCGAGGAAGATGTTTCGTCGAATGGTGAAGAAGAGAATGCTGAAGAGGATCTTGAAGAGAGTGAAGGTAATTTTTAGTAAAATTTTAATTTTTAATTTTGAAACAAAAAATGGGTAAATGTCATATTAGAAATTATTGAAATTGATATGGCGGAAGATGAAGAAGCTGAAGATGAAGATGAAACTGAAAATGAAAAAACTACCAGTGAGTCGGCACGAAGCACCAACTTTTTCTCTCGATTTTCTTTTCTTGCCAAAGTTTTTTAAAGCTTTTTTTGCAAATTTTCTCTGAAAATGTTTTTTATTTTAAAAACTATATGCTCAAAATTTTTAGGCACCGAAACATTCGTCCTATTTTTTGCATTCGTCGTCTATATTGTTGTCGGATCGATCGTCATTGCAGCATATGAACCGGAAATGGAATTTTTCGAAGCGATTTATTTCAATTTTGTGACTTTGACTACTATTGGATTAGGGGATTTGGTGCCAAAATCCGATACATATTTGGTAAAGTTTTTGATTTTAAATAAATTTTAAAAAATACGACAAGTTATCTGTTTCCAGAAAAGAAAATTCTCAAGTCGAAAAAATAAGAAAACAAATCAGAAAATTGAAAAAAATCGAATTTAGAATGTCCGAAAAACTTTTATTTTGGTTTCTATGCGAATTTATTAGTAGTTCTAGGTTTCTTGTGGCATGGTTAATTTTCATGATTGATTAATGACCATAAATCTATGCTCACAATAAAAAAGCGCTAAATGTTAAACCTTCCAGGCCATCACATTAATATACTGCGCAATCGGTCTAGCTTTGACAACAATCGCGATCGATATCGCAGCGGATACGCTCAAAAAACTTCACTATTTCGGAAGAAAAATTGATAATGTCGCCAATGTTCAAGTATGGTTTGGAGGACAAAAGTGAGTTTTTCTCATTAAATCTTTGAACATTGCATTATTTTTCAGAATCTCCATGAAAGCTCTTGTCAAAAATCTTGGAGACCAATTTAATGTGCCAGTTGAAGAGCTGGAAAATTTGAATCTTTGCAAATTTGTCGATGATGCTATTAAGGTAGAAGCTGGGGAATTGTCGACGTTGAGGGTGAGTTTTTTTTTAGGATTTGATGTGAAAAAAGTTGAAGATGTGTGAAATTGAGTTGTGAAAAATGAAATTTTCAGAACGATCGAGCTTGGATGAACTCTGAGTATTGGCGAGCGATCGAAAGTGGTTCAATGCATTACATGGACGATGAGGATCTTGTTACAATTCAATCAAATCGTAATTATTACTCCGAGTTTTAGGATTTGCTTGAATTGAATTGAATTGTTTGAACTGTATTCTCTTCATTTGTCTTTTACGGGTTTTCTCTGAACATTTTACCAAAAAAAAAGTGCAATTAGGTGTTTTTGTGATGCATGAACTACTTATTCTACCCTAAAATCTACACAAGATTGTTTTTTTTGTGTTTTTTGACCTTAAATCACATATGAATTGTTTGATTCTTCTGTAATAAATATTTTCTCTGAGTCGCACTTGCACACTTTGTGTAATTATTGAAAGCATGAACTAGAATTTTTTTAAAAAACATTTAGAGTACCCCAAAATTAATTACAGTATCTGGATCACACTACCAAATTCCACGGCCTCGGAAAAGTAGATCATACACTGTTACTGTGAATCCGGAACCATTGATCGATACAGCTTCGGAAAATATAGATGTTGATTTTGTGTCTGAGGGTTCTGAAGAGCCGCAACCGCTTGCAGATATTCAAGAAATTGAGAATGAAGTGAGTAGTTTCTAATATTTCTGGCTTAAGTATGCATGATATTCAGGAAGCCAGTGACGTTCAAAATACTTCAACTTGTGTAGAGACTCAACGATTACTGCAAGCTTTCAAAGATTATCAAAATGGTATGAGACAGTTATAGCCTCAAATGTCGAGCTGAAATTTGAGAACGACTTGATACGAAACATAAAAATTTGAAATATGAAAATCTCGGTCGATTTCGCATATTTTCGGCGTTGACTAAACAGTTATGTAAAATAGGTCAAAAATTCTAATATCGAAGCACGTACACTTCAGTCACTCCGCGAATTTCGGGTAATTTATGTTAATAAGAAATGTTAAGTTCTACACAACAAATAATGGGTTGAAATTTTGACATATATTCCAATTCGGCATTTTTTTAAGTACATCGGTTATGATTATGGCAGCCACTCTTTTTGACATACCTACATATTAAGTTGCCAAAATATGAGTTATTACGTTGGAGAGGGTTTTCATTTTCCTGATCTTCATATCCATTTCGAAACATTACTGTTTTTTTTCAGAAATCAATGCCCAAGACGGTCGATGGAGCGAAGAAGCGAGACGAAAATATCTAGAATATCAAATAGTTTGGCGAAGGTTTAGAGAATCTCGGAATATGCACTAATTGTCGAATTGTTTTGTACATACAATTTGTTCTTTTTTATGAATTAATTAAAAATAAAACTGTGATACAACTACAATTGCAACTGTAATTGATAACGACATAATATAAATGATAACATATGATTGAAAAAGATCAGAAAATGGTAAACATTTTAGAGTTTTTTTGGGTCTAATGTCTAAAACTATAATATTTGTGGTAACGTCGATAATCTCTGCATTTGAAATATATCTTTTACTCCTTTTGTACTCTGTTTCGACTTCTGCCGCGGTTTTGCTTTTTTCTATCAGGGTATCGATAATGTCATTTGTTTCATCGAAATCTGGAAAAATATTAAATTTGCATTTTTGAACCAATTAACGTTTCTGGTCCCTGCATATTTTAGAGGGATGTTTCACAATCTACTATTTAAGGATAAAATTCCACTAACCATTCTGTACAGATTTTACATGTTTTCCTCTATACGGGTTCGTTTTTCCACCTCCTGCCACTTGTATTTCACCATCACAAATCGGTCGGAAACATTCCTTAAAATTTTAGTGTCACTTAGTGGGTCTGATTTCTCGGTACCTCATTTGGTTCCTTGACGGTTATTGAAATCTGGCATTGAAAATATAAAGAATCTCGATCTGCGAACTTATAGACGTGGGCTTCCTACAATTTCCGCAAACCTGAACTATTTTCAATTTTCGTTAATACCTGTCCAGCTGTTAAATCCCCAGGATACTCAAGATTTGAAAGTAAATAGCGATCAATTGAGCAACCATTCGAATCTATCAGAAATGCTTTATCACCTTGTCCATCTTCAGTAATACAAGTATGTACAAACATGCAAAATGTGTTATCTGAAAATGTTTACTGTAAATTATTGGGTGACCCATGTAGGACCATTTTCTGTTTGACACTTCCATTGATGATATACCTGTTGACCGATTAACCCAAATTTCACAGGTGCTCCATTGGGGCCACCATCTAGGATCTAAACCATGAATTATTTTAAATCTTAACATTTATCAAACTTCGTAGGAGCATTTTGGCATTGTGATATTTATTGGAACGAACCGCGTGGTTATTTCATCAGCTTCGATAGATTGAGAAACGAGAGCATCAAATTCTTTGTAAATGCATGTCAAATGGTAAGCACGGTCAACTTTAGTGATGAAAAATGGCTGTAAAACTATAGATGTCTGAGATATCGAAAAGAAATCCATTTTACGTGAAAGGAAACAACCACCGTAGTTTCGATTACAGTACCCCGAGGGTTGAGAGTCCTACGACGAAATGCTCCACAGAGCCCGATATCGAACACAAGAAGAGCTGTTAATCTACCAGTACCACGTGATAAACACACATCGTCTGATGAAAAATCCTAGAACTTCAAAATTGCACAAGAACCTTCTAAAAATGTTGAACCTTAACATATAAATTTCCGAAAAATGGATTATTCGTACCAACTTGAATCTGAATTGTTTGGGAATCACATTCTAGTTTGAGGTCTCCTAAAAATTTACTAATGTTCTAAATAACCACCTATTTCATTATATACCAACAACTGAATTATCAATCGGGATGCATGTAAAAAGTTTAGGAAGCAGCAGAAAAAATATCGACATAAATGTTATGATCTGGATATTTTGTTTTCATTCATCAATAAGATTGGTATATACCAGAAAATCCACTTGTAGAAGGAATTCCTAATTGTTGAGTGTTGTTTTCTTGTAAATTTGTTTTTTTTTGGCTATGAAACTTTGAACAACATGTCCAAACATTGAATTGAGTTTATTCTACTTTGAAAAATAATAAAGAATTTTGCTTTATAACCATTTTTCCGAAACGAATGCTGTTAATGGCCTAGCAATTGCAGAGGGACTAACTTTTACACACTTTGGTGTCTTAGTCCCCCCCTCGATGACTTTTCATTTTTGTTCCGTTTTAAAACAGTTTTTTTCTCCGTTTTCTTTCACGCGTTGTATTTCCACTCAAATCTAAAATTAAAATGTCACTTTATGAAATACTTTTGTAAATGTCGTCATCATTTTTCGAAAAACGTTTTTCTTTCGTTTGATTTTTGTTGCACCACAGATCATTTTTTCTCGATAAACTTTTACATAAAGGCACAGCCTCCAACAGAAAACTATTGACCTTGACAAACATACACCTTTCAAAGTAGCGGCCTTTTCATACTCTGTTCTTTTTTTAGTTTTGTATTTTTGTTCCAATATTCGTTTTTTTTTAGAAAAAAATGCCAGCACCATTCGAAAACGTTGTCGGAGGAGCTTACAAGCTTAACACTGGTCACTTTGTTCCATTGGTCGGATTTGGAACATATAAAGTAGATGGAGAGCATTTGGTTCCGGCCATTGACGCTGCCCTTCAAGCGGGTTATAGATTGTTCGATACCGCAATCTACTATAACAACGAGAAGGAGCTCGGAGCTGCCCTTTCTGTAAGACAATCATTTTTTTATATTTAAAATTAAATTTGCTTTACAGGAGCTTTTGCCCAAGCATAATCTCACCAGATCTGATGTTTTCATCACAACCAAACTTTTCCCAGAACAAGAAAATACTTTGAATGCTGCTAGACAAGCTATTGATACTTCTCTTCAAAATCTTCAAGTAGAGTGAGTTGAAGAAAAAAATCCAATTTATCTAATTAAAAACAATTAAATATTCAATGATGTATTTACTCACCAATTTATGATAGTTTTAACAAATTTTCGGATTTTCGGACTTCACATAATTCATTAATTTTAATTCTCTCATTTCTTCCACACAGCTAAACTTTTAAAAAACAGTTTTTTAACAGATATATCACATTCAGAGACTTTAAAAAAACGTTCATTTACAGCTACATCGACCTCTACTTGATCCATTATCCAAAACCAAATTCCACCGAAAATGATGATCCAAAAAATCCGGAATACCGCAGATTGGCTTATCAAGCTCTTGAAGAAGCTCACGGTTTTTTTCCAATGTAACATAAAATTTTAAATTTGTTATTTTTTCTAGCCAACGGAAAGATCCGATCCATTGGAGTTTCAAATTACGAAATCAACCATATCGAGGAAATGAGAAGCTGGGCTAAAGTTTTCCCAGCTGCCAATCAATTGGAGTATCATCCCCACTTTGCCAGAATTCCACTTCATAACTACAGCAAGGAAAACAATATTTTCTTCCAGGTTTATTTAAAGGTTTTTATAAACTATCAAATTATTTTGCAGGCATTTTCTTCGCTTGCTCGCCACGAGCCAAAACTTATCCAAGATCCAACAGTTGTCGAAATTGCTCAAAGACATAATACCACAGTTCCAGTAAGATATTTTTCGAGAAATTTATCAAATACGCTAATTTTTTCAGCTTGTTCTTCTCGCCTGGGCACTCAGTCAGCGTGTAGGAATTGTGCCAAAGTCTGTGACGCCAGCAAGAATTATTGAAAATTTCAAAGTTGTTAGTGTCAATCTGACAACTGAAGAAGTTAACGCTTTGACAGCATTAGACAAGAATCAACATTACATTCGCACAACCGGATGGCTCGTCGTATGAGTTCCCTGTTATATAATTTTGATATTCTTTCAAAAATTGATTTATCATTCCTGTGGATTTTTGATAAATGAATTTCATTTCTTATCACTACGCGTTTTTTAAAAGACTCAAATTTGGTCACTGATCACAATTTTCAAAAGCTCCATATAGAAAATAAAAAATTAAAGAGTCTGGAAAAAGTGATACCGTTGAAATAAAAAAAACAAAGGTTGATAAAATCGAAGGTTCTTGACATTACACTGTAACCCCATAACAATAAATTAAATATGATTGAATAGTTCAATCGGGGGTATAAAGATATGAAGTAATTTGGATGATTTAATGCATTATGCAAAAGTGAGGAAGCTTTTTTTAATCGTATTACGAGAATACCATTTTACAACTTTTCTGGTATAGGGTAAATTGACGAACTCGAATTGGTAGACCTTTGGTAAATCGACACAAATTGATGAAAATGTTTTAATCCAACGTTTCGGCTTTTCTGGTTTACAGGAGAGTAGTTGTAAAACAGCTAACTTCAAATTAGTGATTAAATATTTTTGAAAATAATATTTAAAAATTATTGTCTTTTCAGAAGTAACCCAGTACAGAGTGAACACGGCGCGAAAAACACTACGCGTTGTTTTTAAGTTTTTGGATATTTCAAGAAAGAGAAAGGGGTTTTTTTCATTTTCTGATCAATCCTCCGCACGCACGCTACGCGGCTGCCGACACTCAACACACTGGAAAATTTGAAAAATTAATTTTCCCGCCAATGTTTCAGTGTGTTGAGTGGGAGGTCACCGCGTCACGTGCGTGCGGAGCGGCTGTGAGGTTGAACAGCCTTCCGAACGCAATGATCAAGAATAATTGAGTTGACAATACTCCGACGGAGATCCCGGTTCATATCCCGGTTCAACACCCGAGTCTATGTGTAAAATTTTCATGTTCATCATTTTTTCAACCTTCTTCAGTGCCCGAGAGTTATCTTAAAGACTGGTACCACTTTTTGACAGATAATAATAGAATTTTATTGAAGGATTGAAGCGGATCACATTTTTTTATCCATTCATTTCAATTGTTCGACGTTCCGAGTCGTTATTGACAATTTGAAATTTTTGACCAGAATTTCTCTTGAATACCTCCGAAACCAATGTGCTTACTTACAAAGCTTCACTTTTCTGTAGCCCACCCAAAAAAAGAAGCACTGGAACACACGGAATTCAGATCTAAAATACCCAATAAATTTGAAAACGCGTTCACTATTTATCTAGAACACACTGACATCGACTCCTAGTTTTTAATGCAAAAGGAAAATAATTTTCACAATGCTTCATTTCATTGCCTACACGCAAAAGTAACCTAATTGAAGAAGTATGAAATGAAAATGTTCCCATGTTTCCCAGGCAATATTTCCCTCTCAAATGCCATTGTTTCCCATACCACGAAACCCATTGTTCAGGAATTTTCCTTCGGATAAGCGCAATTAAATATGTCGTCTTATCGCCAATTGGCGCGCCACATAAATTCAACGCCTTTTGCACTTTTTCTACATGTAAACGATATTCTTGCGCAATAGTGATGATATCGCTTCCCACCTTGATGAATTATCTTCGTGGAGAATGGGCGGTTGTTTCAAGTTTTTTGTTTCAACAGGTTTTTAGGCGACGTAAAGCCCTAGGCGGAGTTTTGCGAAGGTCGAAGAGGAATTGGTATAAATTAAACGAGGTAAAAGCTGAAAAGTATAGTCTAATTTAGACTTCACTTAAACATGCAAAAGCTCATCGTTGCCTTCGCAGTTGTTGCCGTTTCTCAAGCTTTCCTCTTCCCATCAGGAGGTGGCGGCGGATGTGGATGCGCGTAAGTTTTATTTTCAGTAATTTACTGATAATTGTACTATAACTTTTTTAATTGTCTGCTTTCAGTCCACCACCACCACCACCACCACCATGCGGATGCGGAGGCGGAGGCGGTCTCGCTCTCCCACAACTCCCACCACTCCAACTCCCATCATTGGCTCTTCCATCCCTCGGAGGAGGAGGTGGATGCGGAGGACCAGCCCCATGCGGAGGAGGTGCCCCACCACCAGCCGCATATGCTGCCCCACCACCACCACCACCAGCAGCCTATGCCGCCCCACCACCACCACCAGCTGGAGGAGCCTACGTCACCGGAAAGTAAATGCAGAGAGAATCTTGAAGTGATAATTTTGTTCGTTATTTGTATATCTGAATTGAACCTCATCGTCGACATGTTCTCATCATGCTTTTCTTGCAATTTTTAGTAATAAATATTACTATTTCTCTAAATTTCTTTTTTCCATTGAACATTAAAGAATTCTGAAGAAAAGGCACATAAAAATATTTCGAAAAAACTCATCGTCTGTGTAAAATTTGGTTTATGACGGCGATTCAGATAACATGATCCGTTGTATTACGAAATCTGAAGGAATGATAAAAATAAAAAAAGGGTAAAGAAATATTTCTAAATCAAAATAAGCTAGGCATATTTATCTTTTAGAAGCAGTTTATCACTTCATTTTGTCCGCTTTTACTTGAAATTGTATTGGGGTGTCCACCTAAAACGTGCAGCATTATAAATTTCAGATTTTAAAATTTCCCTTATGATCTAGATCAAAACTTTCCCTTTTTTCAATTCTACCAAATTTCATATCTTTTTTCCTGTTATTTTGCTGAAAAAAAACTGAAAAAAAGTAGTAAAAATCAATAACGAAAAGTGTAGAAATAATGAAATATTTGATTTTTATATTTCAGAGCTCAACACTGATCTATACCTTTTTTTATAATTTAAAAATTGTTTTTAAAAAATTTAATTATTTCAAAATTAGCAATATAACAATTCTGAAATTCTTTCTCAATGTTAGACAACACATTTGAAATAATGTGGTTTTTTTTCCAATTATTGCTCGAGAGGGGAATTTCAAAGATTACTATCTCGTTCAATTTCAGACATGACTGAACGCTGAATGTTTCGTATTGATCATTATTTTCTCGCTCTACACAGTGGTCTGATTCATTTTCTGAAAATTAAATGTCTACCATAACCAAATCTACACAAAGCTTTACAAAATTTTTATGAAGTCCAGATTTTGAATTGATCTTTTGAGTATTCAGTGTACTTTTGTACAACATTATTACAACGTAGAAAATGCAGATGAGAACACATTTTGTAAATTTAATCTCTCTTTTAGTTTCAGACATACGTGGCTGAAAATTATTTAAAAAAATTATTTTAAAATATTTAATTTCCAATATTCCGAAATAAGATTATTGATTGTTAAAGAAATTTCTAGAAGATATTATTTTAAAGGAGTACCAAATTGTTATTGGATTTTTAGATAACATTAATATACATTTATGTGGGCACTAAAACCAAATTTCGGTGTGCATCAATATCCATTTTCCAAATTTTGGAAATTCTATTTTTCCCCGTTTTTTGTATGAATATACACTTCCATATCATATAGTACAAAATTTTTCTCTTTTTTTCGTTGTCTGCTTTCAATTCGGACATATAATTCGGAAAACCCGTTCCAAATTTCTTTGCAAAAGTACAATCGTTTCCGAAATTTCGATCAGTCTCAGACTCTGAATCTTTTTCAAAATCAACCAGGCGTACAAAAGGAAGACTCAGCTTTTGTAGAAGACTTTGTAATATATCCATTGTCTTTTCTTCAAAAAAAAGAGCGTTTATGAGACATTTCGCTGGGCGAAAGAGAAATTTTCGAAGGACTTTGGCATGGCAGGAAAGCGAAAAAAAAAGGATAAACCTACAATGATACGAATGGGTGATTAGGAGAATGGGAAGGAGAAGAAGAAGGATCATTTGATGGACTGGAACCAAATGAATGAATGAACTTTTGGTTTGGGGGAGAAACATTTTTATAGAATGTTGGATAATTTATGTTTTCCTGGATTTTGATTAATTCGGATTTCAAAAATTCAGGTTTCAGAAAAGCAACAAGCTGAATTTAAAAAACAAGAACTCTATAATCTTCAAACATGTTTTACTGAACCTCAACAGAATTGAATTTTTTTTTAAACTTTCTTACAAATGACTATTTAGAAAAATTCCTACTCTCGCAGGACTTTCCTTCAAATTCAATTTCTTTAAAAATGTTTAAAAAAATTATTGCATTAATTTTTCGAAAACGTTGTGGGACATAGTTGGCTAGAAAAGGAACTTAACTTAATGTTATCCATTTTCAGAGCGCAAATTAACATCGTAATGTACTACTGTCAAAAGGTACCACGTAAAAAGTAATTTCCTTCACATGTTTATATGAAACCCTATCTCAAAGAGAGCGTACGAGTTAATTTGACCCTACCAGATTTAAATGTCTGAAATTAGAGCATTCACTCGTTAGTACAGCGAAATTTAAGCAAAAAAATATCGATAAATGGACTCCTTAAAGGCAGCGTTTCAGTTAATACGATCCAAATCCAAAGCGAAAAATAGAAATTAAAATGGGGGCCGTGAGATCGAGAAAACAATGCCACTATTTAGAGATATTCAAATAATTGTGTTTCGCGCCAATTCTGACCGCGTTGCACGATCCACGACCGCACCGCACGATCCGGCGCATTCAAATTTTGATTTTTGTAACTTTGGACCGCTGCTATGAAGCGTGTATTTATCGGTGTGGTTTCCCATGAATTGCATTGTACTAATGAGAGAACGCTCTAATTTTTGAAACTAAGATCAGGTAGGGTCAAATTAACTGAACAGCTGTCTTTAAGGGTGGAAATGCAGCAGAGCAGCAGACATGTCATCTAGTGATGAGTTCAATTTTTTAGAAGCTATCTCCCGAACCATTCAAAACACTATTATTTCAATGTGGCAGTACTGTTTTTCATCTTTCTAGGATCCCATTTGACTTTTTTTGTTCGGATTTGAATCATGTTAACTGATACGCTGTCTTTAAGGGCTCATTTTGCCCAATAAAAGGAAAAATTAAAAGTATATTAATATAAAAAATTAAAACGAAATACCGTTTCGCCGTGAAACTAAGACGGTCGATCCCCCTGGTATTACTATTAAATTAGTATTATAATATTTAAAAGTTTTATATCCATCGACAGTTTCCTCCAGCTTAAATGTTTCTTGGTTTCACCTCAGCAATTCCGTTTCAGGTTCGACTGACTAATAATTATTAACATTCTAACTTTAAGTTTTTTTTAAAAAAATTTCTAAATACAATCCTCAATTTTGTATTTTTCCTTCGCAATCTTCAAAACAAGGAAGTGTGCTTACGTAATATTTCTGATGTGATTCATTCAATCGAATAGAAAAGACACAACCGAAAAATATGCGCTTCACAAAAATCAATCTCTCCTTCGCATGCCAGCTTCGCCAGACTAACACCACACGCATAAAAACATGTTAAAGAGAAGCTTTTCAAAAGAAAAATGAGTAGCGAAAGTGAGCGTGATACGGTCAAAATCTTGCCAGTTTTAGAGGTCATTTGGAGTGAATTGAGGAATTTGTAGCTTGTTTGATTACGTAAGTGTCTGATTGGCGCCGAAATTTTTACAGTGGAGGATTTACGGGGAATGTATTGTAATGTGAATGCCAAGTGAATATTGAAATGTTGCGCAATATATATTTTTTACAATTTTTTGTTTGATAAGTCGATGACAAAAAACATTTGAGGAAATTGTCAGATGACTTTTGAAAGGGAAAATCTGATGTTTATTCTGATATAGTGCAGTAAATTGAAAAGTGTCAATGTGAATGTTAGGTACGCAAGGTCCAAAATTAAAAAAAAATCTTCTAAAAACTTGTTGGCCGGTGGTAAAACATAAACTATTAAAAACACGGGAAACTTACAATCACGGAACTATTTATATTGTCTCTGGAATTATTTATATCGAGAAGCAATATAAACTCTTAATCAAAATTTGAGACAACAGAATTGTACACTTCTTAGCAAGGCTCCGAAATTTAGAAAAAAAAGTTACTGGGATCGCGTTCATAATAATCAGAAAAGCGTAAAAATCCAGATGCGGGCTCACTACCGGTTTTATGAAAAACTGGCTGAAATTTTCCGACCACGAGGTTCAAGCAGCGCAAATTTATTTGTTTTTGAATTTGCGTAAAAGAAAATTTTAAAAAATAACTGGAGCTATTAGAATTCATGATATATTATCTTCCAATGTCCAGCTGCCGATTTCAACTGACAATATAAATCCAAGCTTCTTTCAAACCAAAAGACAGCAATGCCAATAGCTATATTAATTCTCATGATCATCATAATCCGAATGATAATCAAATCCAATTGTCTCAAAAATCCACAATCCTCCTAAAATCACATTAAACATATATACACTCATAATTCGAGACCTGTCTATTCAACAGGCCCTATCATCACTATCCATCGGCGAATCAAGCAAAATTTGCGAGGCAGAAGAAGATATCCTGTCTTTTCGTTTTTACGTTTTTCGAAAAAGCCATTTTCCTTTCTTGTTTCGGTGGGCGGGAAAATTCTTCGAATTTACTCTAATGCTCCCAATGGCATTGAATGGGCGGGACCCAGAGGAAAAGCCATATAAAAAGCATTTGAAATGGCAAATAATCATCGTCAATTTCGACAATCACAACTATTCATACTTCTCTAAACATGCAGAAGCTCATTGTTGCCTTCGCCGCTGTCGCCGTTTCCCAAGCTTTCCTTCTCCCATCAGGAGGTGGCGGAGGATGTGGATGCGCGTAAGTTATATATTTTAAAACTCCTATCTTTAAAATGTTTCTTTTTTTTTCTCAAATTATTATTACTACTATTATTTCGTTTTCAGTCCACCACCACCACCACCACCACCATGCGGATGCGGAGGTGGAGCCGGACTCGCTCTCCCACAACTCCCACCACTCCAACTCCCACAATTCTCTCTTCCATCCCTCGGAGGAGGAGGTGGATGCGGAGGACCAGCCCCATGCGGAGGAGCTCCAGCCCAAGCTGCCCCAGCCGGATACGCCACCGCCCCAGCCGGACCAGTCGGAGGATACGCCGCTCCACCACCACCACCACCACCAGCCCCAATTGGAGGAGGATACGCCTCTGCTGGACCAATCGGAGGACCAATCGGAGGACCAATCGGAGGACCAATCGGAGGACCAATCGGAGGACCAATTGGAGGACCAATCGGAGGAGGAGCCTCATATGCCGCCCCACAACAAGCCCCAATTGAAGCCGCCCCAATCGGAGGAGGAGCCGGATATGCCCAACAACAAGCCCCAGTTGAGATCGCCCCACAAGGAGCTGGATACGCCGCCCAAGCCCCACCATCAGGAGGAGCTTACGCCGGAGCTGGACGCAAGTAAACGATTCAGAAGAGACGTTAATTTTATCTAGGTTTTCGGAAAATCGTTTATTTATTATTATTTTTATTTGGTTTTGTTGTTATTTGTATATTCGACGACTTCTCAGTTGCATTGAAAAATACACATGTTTTCAATTTATTGCGTTCAATCTTGAAAGAAACAGAAAATCAAAAAATCCAGAGTAATTACAGAGAATCTAAAAGTTTAAGCAATAAAAATTGAGTATGTATAATATTCAGAATCTGAGTTTTAATAGAGCGTTCTCGCTTAAGTTTTGAAAGTTACATAATATATTCGTTTTTTATGGAATAAAAAAGGATTATACATATTATCATTAACTTTATTTATACAAACCCCAACAAAAAGATAGCACCAGTTTTAACCTCTTGAAAAAAATTTAAAGGTTTGGTTTTATGCGATTATAATGGTCTCAAAATAACTAAATGACCTATTTTTTTCAGAAAACACATAAATTGGGATTAAAAAATATTCTGAACAAGAGTTTGATACCATAATTGAAAATTAACTGAAAATCCGGGGAAATTACTGCAGCCATTGTATTCTGGGAGCATTATAATCGCACGTAGCCAAAATTTTGAACTACATATTAGGTGCCTGTTGACAATCTACTTCTGTGATAGCTTCGGTATAGGTTTGTCCATTGACCACAGCGCTATAATTCCAAACGTTCGTGGTAGTATCGCATGTTAATGTGACTTCGATTGTCTGAAAATCATGATAATAAAAACATTCGAATTTAGAAATCACCTGAGGTTGAATTTCTGTAACTAAGGGACCGCCTTGGCCATTGTTAAAACCCATGTAAGTGTTGTATCCCGTTTGAGCTGTACAGTATACAACCATTGTAACTGTTGTTCCAGAAACTGTGTAGCTGAAAATGGAATTTTATATCAAATATGTTATGATTTTTATACTCTTTGTTATAGACAGTGATGTTTACTGGAGGAGTACCGCTGTCTTCAGTACCATAGGTAATTGAATTGGCGAGACATGTAGCTGAAAAATTGTATAATCAGTTCTGGTGTTAATGAGTTTTAGCGGGAGTTGAGCGTAATCTCGACTCATAAGTAAATTGTCTTTTTTTTTCAATGCTGCCTACCTTGCATCAACTGTTTCTATTGAAATTTGAAATTTATAATTTGAATACATTAATTTTAATAAATATAGGTTCCACTGGCTTCTCTAAAACATAGGAACATAGGATACTGTAAAACAGAATTTTACAATATTTGATTAGAGCTTGATGATTTTTCTCAAAAAACTTAAGTTTTGAATTTTATATATCTCTTGTTTGAATTTTTTGGATTTTTACTAATGTGAAACCCGACAACGTACTCAACGGAGCTACAGTTGTTGTCGTTGTTGTAGTTGTAGTTGTAGTTGTAGTTGTTGTGGTTGAAGTATCAGCTACTGTAGTAGTCGTCGGTGTAGTAGTAGTAACATCATACACCGGTGTGCTTGTAGAAGAAGTTGCGGCACAATGTTCAGCAGTTTTAAAAAAATTATAAATAAGTAACAGATTAATAAGACGACATTTCATCGTGAAGTGAATTGCAAAAATATCGCAAAACTTCTCAGAAAGGCACTTCAAAAGACCATCCATCTTCAATTGAAGATGTTTCAATGCGTGTCAAAATGAAAGGGTGAACGGGATTTAATTGCGAGCGGACAAGAAGAGTATAGTATAGTCCTTCTGGTTTTTCGGGAGTTTAAAAGCCAGCTATGTAAGAAAATGATGAAATATGATGAATTTTGATCTTTTGGAGTAATTAAAGACAAGGAGGTATCATTTAACGAATTCATTTAAAACATTATTTTAAGCTTGTGAACATTCTATTGAATTAACTTTAGTTGATTGAACTGCTCCATTCACTAAGTTATTATAAACCCAAATGTTTTCTTCCAGACTACACGTCAAGGTGATTGTTGTTGTCTGAAATAAAAGTTTTATCATCTGGAAGTTACAAAAAATGTTCATCATCGTGATGGATTTTTGATTCCATCTCATAGCTACTTTTGAAAATCTAGCAAAATTAAGGGTAAACCGCATCGAAAAGCTCGAAATTTTTTTTTCAAAACAAGTTTCTTAATTATCTCGATCGGGAACGCAAAAACCCCCCCAGCTGTTTCGATTTCGTTGGCTTGGTTTCGGACTCCTGGTCTTTGTCATGAGTCCAAAAGCTGTCCAGTGAAGCGGGCACGCGACAATTCGGGAGAACATCAATTCGGGAGAAAGGCAATTCGGGAGAAACTGGGATCTCTGGTCGACAAAAAGTGGCAACCGAATGGAAAAATATGGAAAATACCTTTAAACCATTTATTGTCAACTCAAATATTCTTGATCATGCAAGTTGGTTTTGACCTACCCAGAAAATCGATGTTTCTCACAAAGTAATGCTATTTTTACCTGCGAGCGGTTGCGAATGTATTTTTTAGGAGAATTCGAGTTTTTTTGTGCAAGAAGATGTGCTTTTCGACCATGGAAGGATAGACTGGACGTTCTTAAGATGCGCCAAAGGATCACCAATGCCCGAAGGACCGTTTCCCTGCCAACAATCCCAACAATCATCTTCACTCGCCGCCCGACTTCCTCAACTGCCGTTCAAGGCGAATATTCATTCAAATATCGATCGATTGGTTTTCCTTGATGAATAAAACGTTGATTAATCGAGCATTCTCCATCAATACGCATTCTACCACACAGTATAAAAGGGGCCTAGTTTTGTCCGTGGCTAGTGCGCTCCCACATGGTGCATCGACGGTTTGTACGGATTTGGGGCCACACGGACAGGAGGTATTTTTCAATTTCAAAAATAAAAATAAGGAAAAGGTAAAAACACGCCGATTCCTAATACGTTTCCTAAAAAATTATTAAGTATCAAATCATTTCAACAAAATTCCAAATCTATTTCGAAAGCAAAAAAGATCGAAAGGTCGTTTATGAAGCTGGCCTTATTGGCATCGTTTGGGAATTTTGGAAATCTATTGGCATCGTCTGGAAATTGGAAATCTATCCTTAGAGGCTTAGTCGAGGATTTTGGAGGTCGAGTCGAAGACTTCGGGAACATGTGTGTTGAGGAATTGAATTGAGACTAGGATTTGAGAAGAGATGTGAATGTTGGGTCAAGAAAGTTGATTTAGAGATGATTGGTGATGAAATTGGAGTGCAGAAATTCATCGATTTATGGAGACGAAGTCGATTAGAAGTCGAATTTTGCATGAAAGAACCCACTAGCTTCGTATGTGAGTCGCGAGGATAGGTGGCGGAAATTCTCGAAACTCCACAAAGAGTTTGAGGTATAATTTATAATCAAAAAAGAAAAAAAGGGTAGCAGACCCTCCAAATATCTGAATTTTGCTTAAAAAAGGGTAGCAGACCCTCAAAATATCTGAATTTTTGTTAAAATAGGGTAGCAGACCCTCCAAATATCTGAATTTTGTTTAAAAAAGGGTAGCAGACCCTCCAAATATCTGAATTTTGTTAAAATAGGGTAGCAGACCCTCCAAATATCTGAATTTTGCTTAAAATAGGGTAGCAGACCCGACAAATATCTGTATTTTTTGAAAAGGGTAGCAGACCCGACAAATATCTGTAATTTTTGTTTAAAAAAAAAAGGGTAGCAGACCCGACAAATATCTGTATTTTTTGAAAAGGGTAGCAGACCCGACAAATATCTGTAATTTTTTGTTAAGAAAGGGTAGCAGACCCTCCAAATTTCTGTAATTTTGTCACAAGGGTAACAGAACCTTCAAATTATCTGCATTCATTACTGTTAGTGATAAAAAAGGGGAAAAGACCCTCAAATCGTCGGCTATAAATTTAAATTTAACTGAGATCTGTATCGCTTACCTTATATTATTATCGTGGTTTATCACTTACAATTATCATGATTATTCGAAAAGAAAACCTGAAAAACCTTGGCTGTATTACAGACTCTACAACTTCACGATGAGTTGGAAGCCTAGCCCGGAGATGCTGGATACTCTAGAATTGGTATATCCTCAAGCAGCGGCAAGGTGGAGACTTGAAGCGAAGGTCGAAAAACAGGTCGACCAAGAGGCAAAAATAGGAAGGTTATCCAATTGGGCTCTCTGGGAGCACTTGAGATCGATTGCCGAGGGCCATCTCAGCCCAAAACTGGAAGCGTCTGGTTTCCCAGAGCCCAAGGAAGGCGTAAAGCGATTTAAAGAGTTGCAATTGGAATCGCAAAACTATCAAGTAAGTCAAATTCCATCTAAAAAACCATTGGTAACATGATAAGTTCAGGAACCAACAAAATACAAAAAGGAGGACAGAGCAGATTCAATCAGAAGCTCTTGGAAAACACTAATCCATAATCCGGACATTTCACAATCATCAGGATCCGAAACTGACGAATTTGGAGGATATTGTCAGCAATGGATTGAAAGAAATTATGGTGGCAAAAAGGTCGAAGTGAGTACTTTCCTTCAAATTTAAAAAATTAAAATTCTCAATTTTAAATATGTGTCAGGAAATCCTTGAACATGTGCAGGTCACATAGGGAAAGGAGGACATGACACACAAAAATTAAATAAATAAAAAAGTTGGAAAAAAGGCCACAAATTTATACATAAAGATCTTCTCGAGCTGATGAATATTAATTCAGAGACCAAAGATCCAAACATCAAGAGCAGACCCACTTCGCCAAAAGATTATCTCAAAGACATTCCACTGGACCGAACAATCACATGGAGAATAGAAGAATGAGCTTAAATATTATTGACATTAATATTATTAACATCGCGTAATAAACCTGAATAAAATTCATAGTTCATTAAAAACAAAGTGAATCATTTGAATCCAGACAAAAGGGAAAAAGAAACACAAAAAATACGTCCTTCAGGAAATAAATCAGTCGGTCATGAACATTTCAGATTCAATCTCATGAGACTGAATGGGCGACTGAACTTAATCAAATGTTTAGCCAAATTTATTTATATTATTCTTGAACAATTAAATTATAAATTTATTATTAGTGCACTTTCAAAATTAGTGTATATTCATAAGATAGGAAGTGGGAAAAAATGAACACAGATTCTATCACTGAAAACAAATCGTTTTAAGATATTAACTTAAAGCGGAAAATATCAATTTCCCATAAATAAAAGTTAGACATCGGTTTAATTCCAAAAATAAATCTCAAGTAAAAAAGTGTGGTGATATTATTGCTTCCAAGGAAAAAGAGATATTATGCATTTCGCACAAGGGAAAAAGATGAAACTTTCGATAAAATAAAATCCTTCAAAACGCAAATTGTCGAACAGGATAAAGGAAATCAGAGTTATTAGATCATGGAAAAGCAAAAGAGAAGCTTCGGAAAAATCGCATACCTGAATTGGGAATGAGACTATTCGCAGCTGTTGAAACCTGTTTCGCGAGCATGCTTCAACTTAGCATCCATAGGATTAGTGGGGAACAAAATAGGTCTGATCAACCATAATTTAAGCCCTTCTAAAACTTATCAGTGATGTCCTTAGGCTTGGACACGATTGAAAATATCTGATATTCCTGATTCAAGTTCAAAATAACGTGAAGTTGGAAATTATATTATTCTATAGTAAAGACAAATAATTTTCATGAAATTGGTAACCCCATTGAGAACCCGGAAAAATGGGAATTAAGGAAATGAAAATAATAAGGAATACTTCACATCATCGGGAAATGTGGAAAGACTACAACGGGCACTTAAACAAATGATAAAGCTAGCTAGCGGGAACGTTTTCGTTCATTATTTCAAAGAGTTTACCTGCTCAAGGGAAAAAGAAACCCTTCAGTGGATGGAAATCAACAGTAGAGAAAGTGTGAAAGTCATTAACCGGCCTGGACTACCAGGGGGGACGAGTAACCTCGCACTGTGATTTCATATTGTAGCACGGATTAACAGCAGAGAAATTGTGAAAGTCATTAACCGGCCTGGACTACCAGGGGGGACAAGTAACCTCGCACTGTGATCTCGAGCACGGATCAATCGTAGAGAAATTGTGAAAGTCGTTAACCGGCCTGGACTACCAGGGGGGATGAATAACCTCTTACATTGATCATAAAGTATTAAACATAGATTACTCTCAATACCGGAACAACAGTAGAGAAATTGTGAAAGTCGTTAACCGGCCTGGACTACCAGGGGGGATGAATAACCTCGCACTTTGTAAAACTCCGAATTATTGAGAAAGGTTTAATGTGTTTGACCGTTATAGTATGGCCCTAATTGTTTAGCTTCGACCATTAAGGTAGAATTGCAATTAGTGGAACGTTGTCTTCAAAGAAAATGCGAAAGTTGATAAGCAAGAAAAGCAAACGACTGGAAAAAATTTGCATGATATTGAAATGAAATAAATCAATCAAGATGAAAACAATAATATATAATAAGACCTGAAATAAAATATGATAGAGATTTAATGGAAGACAAACCAAAAGAGTTATATGATACAAAAGAAAAATATACATTGGTTTTAATTGTACTTATCTCGTTATGTCTGTTGGTTATCGCTTGTTATTGAAACTTTAGATTCTTGTCTATGAGAACATGAAAATTGACAGAAAGTTAAAAAATTCAGAGTTTTCTCCAAACAAGCTATCTAACAACGACAACAATGGTTGTAACTTTCAAAGCATGCAGTGCTTCTCTAACTGCAAAGCTCTCTGGAGCTAGAAAAGATTCGCAAGCTGCGGATCTTTTCATAAATGTCAACACTCCGGCATCATCAGTCGGCTCATTGACAGTTAATCATCATCTGAAAAAATTGACAAGAATCGATGTTTATCTCGGTCAATTGACTAGAAGAATCGAAAAAATGTCGGAAGATCTAACAAATGAAATTCATTTGAATAAACAAACTTCGGAGGAGCAATGGAATGTCGATTACAAGGCACTCTTGAAATCACTCATTGAAAAGGCTATGAAATACGAACCATCTGACATTCAAAAAACAGTTCAAAGCCAAATCAGAACAATCACTGGAAAATATTCCGATGAAGAGAATCTGAAAAGGCATTACGGAAATGCGGAAGCTGACCTTTCGGGATATGAATCTAGACTCAAAGAGGATGGATTCTCCGATCTGGATGAAGCTGTCGAAGTCATACAACACAAGCAAGTGACAGATGACGTGACGGTGAATGAGACCGACGGCTCGGCATCCAATATCGGAAACATGACAATGGTGAAAAGAGTCAACTCTGAGATCATCGGAGATCCGAAAAGCGCAAGCACGCCATTGTTCACGACAGATATCGAACAACAGGCAGTTCATACTTCCGTCCAATCAACAGTTCAAGTTCACCAACAAACTCCGAACCTTTCGACATTAGTTCAAGCTCTTCCAAAGTCTACTGACGGACATCAGGGAAACTTTCTGACTCGTTGGGAAAATAATTCGGCTCAGCTGAAAAATATTCCAACGTATACACAAGAAATTCCATCTCGTCCAAGAATAGGTTTTGTGAATGAAAACAACGATCTTATTCAATTTGATCAAGGTGAAAGATACATTCGTCACCAGCATGACGAAATAATGAATGTTCCACAACATCGGGAATATCAAAGCTATCATGACGATGGAAATATGACGATTCACCGTCAAAACCATCAATTACAATCTCGAAATCAAAGAATGATCAGCTCGATGAGAGATCGGGAGAAGGAAATTTCTTCTGATTCCGAAAACGAGTACGATCATAGAGCAGATCAGAGATTGAATCAGAGAAAATATGGGAAACAGACTCACCATGAGTCTACGAATTACAAAGAGACTCCAACTTATCAGTCATCAAGAATTCACAAAGACAAAGGTCCATTATCTTCTTCTTCAGAGAGAGAGGAATCAGAATCTTCAGGCGATGAAGCATATAAACACTTCAGAGTGGAAAAACTTCTTATTTCGAAATTCTCGGGAAAATATGAAGATTTTCGTGCCTTCCGCGAAACTTTCAAACATGCCATTCACCGAAACCCGAAAATGGGAAGAATGTCAAAATTAATCACACTGAAAGGTTTGCTAGAAGGTGAAGCTCTGGAACTAGTTTCTTCGGTACCAGTTGCCAAACAATACTATGATAAAGCTTGGGAACTATTGATTTCAAGATACAGTGCCAAGCACAACGCGGGAGAGAAGTTGGCGGAAATTATGAAAAGAATTCCGGTTGCTTCCGATCATCCTGAAAACATGTACAAGACTTGGTGCAAAGTTTCTAATGTTGTCACACAATTGAGAAGTGAAAACATCAATGTCGACAACGCATTGACAATATCTGAAGCTATGAGCAAATTTCCAGAAAACCTTCGAATCGAATTCAATCGTACGAAGAACAAGGAAAAAAGGGTTTATAGCATGGATGACTCCCTTGGTCTTTTGTTTGAATTAATCGAGTCAGAAAAGTCGGTTCGAGAATTAAGATCGTCAGATTCATTCGTCAGAAACGGCACTGACAAAAGACACGTTGATGTCAATTTCGTGAAAGCCCAAGAAGTTAGACCACAGCAACAAAATACCAGAACAAACGGAAATTATCAGAATCATCATATGTCCAATAATTCTCATCATCAGATGGAGAGAAGCAGACCAGCCAATTCATTCGGCAATAGCTCTTCCAACTACCATGAACGGTATCACAGTAATGCCTATGACAGACGTCAAAACAACGTCCATCGTGGGCAAAATGGTCAAGGCAGAAATGGAGCTTCCTTCCAAAATCAGGCGAAAATGGGAACAGGTTGTGAAATTTGTAATGGTCCACACCATAAAATGCAATGCCCAGCTCCACTCGAGGTGAGATGGAACATGATTCGCAGTGACGGAAAATGCCACAATTGTCTGAGAAAAGGACACTGGGCAAGAATATGCCGAACCTTCCCATGCCAGCACTGCAGGAAAAGTCATAATTTGGCACTGTGTTACCAATACTACAGTCAAAATATGACAAATTCACAAGATCAGAGACTGCACGGTTATTCTTCGTATCAGGGAACGCAAGGTGATAATGCTTATCAGGGCTATCAGAACGGAGCTCCTTACCAAAATAGCCAAGCACCACCGTTCCCAACTGCTAGTCAAGCGAGCTACGAGCAAGGTCAAAATTTTGGACCCCAAGTGAATGGGCAAAACGTCCGTCAAAATTCTGGACCCCAATTGAATGGGCAAAACGTCCATCAAAATTCGGGACCACAAGTGAATGGACGAAACGTCCGTCAAAATTCTGGACCACAGATGGCAGCTCAAAATGATCACCAAGTTTCAGACACTCCAATGCAAAATGGCAATGGTGATAACGGAATGTGTTTTCGTGACCCAAGAGTCAATGGAAGACAACATTAACTTGTTGATCGATCCTTCCAAAGTTTCTTCTCAAAAATTTTCACTTTCTCATTTTAAGGATCTTTCATCCACCTTATTGTCTCAACCGAATCCTTTCGATTCGGCCACAAATAATATAGTAAAATTGAATTGTGAGACGCAAACCGCGTCAAAAAGTAATAAAGTTGAATTCAAAGCAATTAATGCGAATTCTGATACGGTTATTGAAAGACAAAGCATAGATTCAGGCCACAATAAATCATTTTCAAATACAGATTCAGGCCATAACAAATCATTGTCAAATGTAAAAGTCAAAAATACCGGTTCACAAGCACAAATAGCAGAACCAACAAAAGTTCAAGCATCATCAGATGCAGATAAAAAAGATGTAGAATACATCGAAGAGGTCAATGTTATGTTATCAGAAGGTCCACCAAAAACCTTCCTAATGCTAATAAGACTTCGGTTAGAAAACCAAAAATTCGCATGGTGTCTCATCGACACTGGAGCAAGTAAGTCATTGATTCATGATTCATTGGCAAATAGGCTAAAATTAAACACAAAAAGAGAGTATCGTTTGAAAATAAATGGAGTTGCTGGCTCCAAAGTAGTCAATTCTAAAGAAACACTGCTTAGTATTCAGACGAATGATGATCAATTGATGGAGATGTCTTTCTCATCCATTCCAGAAACGTTGACACGTCTTCCACTTCCTTCGTTAAACGAACAAGAAATTCATTTATTAGCAAATCATCCACAATGGAGATCGCTAATTTCAGATTTGGAAGTAGGGGATAGTGTGATACCAGACATTCTGATTGGAATGGATCAATATCATAAAATCTGCTTCAACAGCATAGACACTGCTCTTCCATCAGGATTGACAGTCACTATGTGTAAACTCGGTCCATATATTTCAGGAGCACAATATGAGGATAGAACACAAGAAGCTGCGATCTTCCTAGCTCATTCTGAAATCGTGGAGGAAGACTACCTTGAAATTAAGGAGCTTCCAGAAAAATGTACTGAAGATCTAATCCGCTCGGAGGATCTTATTCAAAAAATTTGGGAATTAGAAACCCTAGGTGTTAAAGACACTGAATTAGTAAATACTGAAAAAAGCATCAACGAAGCGGTCGTCGAAGCATTTCTAAAAAGTACCACCACCGAAAACGGTGAGATTAAAGTAGCTCTTCCATTCAATGGCAAAGAAAATCAGTTATTAGATAATTTCCCAGTAGCGAAGAAAAGACTCATGTCACAATTGAATCACTTAAGCAATGACCCAGAAGTCATGCAAGACTACGACCAAATTATCAAAACACAACTGGATTCAGGAATCGTAGAAATTGTACCGACCGCTGAATTGAACAATCCAGAATCACTGAAATTTTTTATTCCGCATCAAGTAGTGGTAAAAAAGGATTCAAACACTACAAAGCTGAGAATTGTACTAGATGGGAGTAGTAAAATGAGAGGAGAGCTATCGTTAAACGATTGCCTCCACACTGGTCCTTCCATGATCGGTAACATTCCAGGCATTCTGATAAGATGTAGGCAATACAAATATCTACAATGTTCTGATGTAGAGAAAGCCTTCCATCAAATTCGAATCCAAAATGAATTCAAGGATGTGACCAGATTCTTGTGGTTAAAAGACATCTCAAAACCACCATCAGCTGACAACATTCACCAGCTACGTTTCAATAGACTCCCGTTCGGTTTATCATGTAGTCCATTCTTACTGAACATCACAACAAAGTACGGACTCACAACAAACCCACACGCGTTTAATGAAATGATCTTGAAAAATATTTATGTCGATAATGTAATCTTAGGCACAAATAGTTCAGATGAGTTGAAAACCTTCTATAAAGAGACTAAAAAGATCTTCCAAAACTTGAACATGAATCTCAGAGAATTTAAAAGCAATATCGCGTCGGTAGATGAAGATATTCCTGAATGTGATAAGCTGAAAAAAGATTCTATCAAAATTTTGGGGCTCATGTGGGACGCAGTACAAGACACATTATCAGTGAAAATACCACAACCACCAATAGTCCCGACACTGAGAAGTATTCTAGCCTTTTTAGCAAGCTTATTCGATCCATTAGGACTATTATCACCTATCATTGTGAAAATTAAGATCTTCATTCAAGAACTTTGGAGCCTGAAACAAAAGTGGGACCAACCACTCCCTGAATCATTAATAGGGCCATGGGCAAAAATAGCAAATTCTTTCGAACCATACAAATTCGAAACACCAAGACTAGTATTGGAACCTGAAGCAACAAAAGTAGAATTATTGATTTTCACAGACGCATCAAAAACTACTTATGCAGCAGCAGCATATATTCGAGCCACATATGACGATGGCAGAATCACCTGCAATCTTTTAAGATCAAAAAGCAGAATTCTTCCCCGAAAAACGCTGTCAGTTCCAACGTCTGAATTATTAGCCATCTTAATGGGCACAAATCTAGCAGTAGACACTATCTCAGAATCCGAACGGAAATTCGACAAAATTTATTTTTTCTCAGACAGCAAAGTTGCTCTTCATTGGGTCCACACAAATGTGGTACTACAAACATTCCCAAACAACAGAGTAATAGCTATTAAAAAGAATCTCAAAATTATCAGCGAAAAACAGTTCGAGTTCAAATTCATATGGGTTGAAACAAAACAGAATCCTTCTGATATTGCTACTAGAGGCATGGGGCTAAATGATCTGGAAAATAGTGAATTATGGTTCCACGGACCAGAATTTCTTACAAATATTCCAGAAAACTGGCCACATTTCAATCTAGATTTTGAAAAAGTACCAAAATATCTCATGAGTGAAGTATACGCCGAATGTAAAATTCACAACATAATAGTGGAAGAATTCCCAAGACAATATCAAGGAAAAAAGGTTCAGACAAGTGGAACTGAGAAAATTGGAATGCTAAGGGATCACAGCTTCATTCCGTTTCAGGTGACCAACTCTGCGAGAAAGCTATCTCACATCACTTACTTTGTCTTGAAATTTGTGAACAAACAAATGAGGAAAATTGCACCAGAATGGGAATTTGAAGGAAAAATCATGAAAGAATTCAGAGAAGCGGATAAAATTGAGTCAGAAAATGAAAATCGAAAAGACTTCGAACTGTCGGAATCTGAAAAATGTCTGTTAAAAAAGGCGAAAATCGCGGATAGACTATTAATTCTGGAGCATTATAGAGAGTTGGAATTAGAAGAAAAACTGGACATTCCACGTTGTCTTCATCCAAAAATCAATCCAGAAGGGCTGATTATTCTCTCTCATCGCCTAGATAATTCCGAACTATCAGACGAAACGAAAGAACCAATCTTCATTTCGCCAAATCATCAGTTAGCACGTTTACTGATTTATGATGCTCATCGGAAGTGTCATCATGTTGGTCCAACCCATACCATCTCGGAAATTCGGAAAAAGTATTGGATTCCAAAAGCTCGCACTATTGTGAGACAAGTCATCCGAAAATGCGTACCATGCAACAAGGAACATGGACTTCCGTTTAAATATCCTGAATTACCACCACTTCCAGCATACAGAGTAGTAAGGGCACCAGCATTCCAGCACAGTGGTCTTGATTACTTTGGACCATTGGAAATTGTAGATTATGGTGTGAAAAGAAAAGTCTGGGTGATGTTGATAACATGCTTGGTAACAAGAGCAGTTCATCTAGAATTAGTGGACGATAATTCAGCATTAAAATTCTTCCTTAGTATGAAAAAATTCTTTTCACGTCGCGGGATTCCTCAATACATTCTGTCGGACAACGCTCCAGCATTCAAATTAGGAATGGAATTGATCAACAATGATCTGGCCATTCTTACAAATGAAACAAAATTCGTGTCATTCTTGGCTGAACAAAGAATTGAATACGAGAATATTACACCTTTCGCACCATGGAAAGGAGGAGTCTATGAACGGGTAGTCGGACTCGTGAAGCAATTGATCTTCAGATCATTCCGGAAGTCCACCTTCACAAGATTAGAAATGGAAACATTACTATGTGAAGTTGAATGTTTGGTTAACAACAGACCACTACTCCAACAACATGGAGATTTCGAGTCAGTAATACCTATCAGACCGATCGATTTTTTGATTCCGAACATCAGAACAGCTTCACCGCTGAACCAAGATGATCCGGAAGAAAGATATAATCCATCGGCAACTGAATCGGCAGCTCTCAGATACATTTCGTCACTAAATGACGTCTTGGAAGAACTCTGGGAAAATTGGACAAGGTTATACTTGACGAACTTGAGACTGTCAAAAGATAGAAAAGGAAGATATACGGCAACACCCCCAAAAATTGGTCAGTTAGTGATCGTAAAAACGGAAATCATTCCAAGACATAGGTGGCCAATGGCGTTGATCGTAGGTCTTCACCCAGGGGAAGACGGAAAAATCAGAACAGCCTCGATCAAACAAGGGTCAAACATCCTGAAACGATCTATTGATCACCTTATTCCACTTGAAATTGAAGCAGCTACAAATGTGGGGCTTCAAAAGGCTACTGAAAGCAAAGAAGCGCCGACATGTAGAGAAAATTTATCGAGAGCGTGTAAAAAAGCAGTCAATTATTGTGAAAACGAAGAGAGAACGGAAGATGATGAATGGAGTCCTGAAAAGGACAATTGAGTCATCAAACTCTCAAAATATTACGCTACAAAAGCGTGACAATAAAATAGACTAATTCATACAAAAAGCGTCATAGCAAAATAAAGAAATTTATCATTAAGAATATTAAAGAAAATATAAAAAACGTACTAAGCGTCACAAAGGTTATTAATCAAATTTAGATCAGGATAAGTTTATCAGGTAGTAACGGAAAAAATAACGTGCACCCACATCATTGGTATGCATCAACAAGGAAGTTCGAGCAAGAATCAGAGGCCTCATACAACAATTCAGGGACATCGACAACAGCAGCGACATCAAGGAGCAATGGACAGCAATGGGATTCCCCAGATACGGACGACCCCCAAGTTGTAACGAGGTTCGATTCATCATCCTAGAAAACATCACGGCTCCGGTACATTTGCGGTTTTCATGGACTACGTGCACTCGTTTCGGGTCGGGGGGAGTGTCGCGGCCAACAATGACCGCGATTTGGTGGAAGGAAACTAAACATCAGGTTGTCTTTTAATTCAAATAACCGCGCGTTTACGGCTGAGAGCGTGAATGTGCGCTCCATTGAGACACAGATAAAAAATTACAGATATTTGTCGGGTCTGCTACCCTTTTCAAAAAATACAGATATTTGTCGGGTCTGCTACCCTTTTTTTTTTAAACAAAAATTACAGATATTTGTCGGGTCTGCTACCCTTTTCAAAAAATACAGATATTTGTCGGGTCTGCTACCCTATTTTAAGCAAAATTCAGATATTTGGAGGGTCTGCTACCCTATTTTAACAAAATTCAGATATTTGGAGGGTCTGCTACCCTTTTTTAAACAAAATTCAGATATTTGGAGGGTCTGCTACCCTATTTTAACAAAAATTCAGATATTTTGAGGGTCTGCTACCCTTTTTTAAGCAAAATTCAGATATTTGGAGGGTCTGCTACCCTTTTTTTCTTTTTTGATTATAAATTATACCTCAAACTCTTTGTGGAGTTTCGAGAATTTCCGCCACCTATCCTCGCGACTCACATACGAAGCTAGTGGGTTCTTTCATGCAAAATTCGACTTCTAATCGACTTCGTCTCCATAAATCGATGAATTTCTGCACTCCAATTTCATCACCAATCATCTCTAAATCAACTTTCTTGACCCAACATTCACATCTCTTCTCAAATCCTAGTCTCAATTCAATTCCTCAACACACATGTTCCCGAAGTCTTCGACTCGACCTCCAAAATCCTCGACTAAGCCTCTAAGGATAGATTTCCAATTTCCAGACGATGCCAATAGATTTCCAAAATTCCCAAACGATGCCAATAAGGCCAGCTTCATAAACGACCTTTCGATCTTTTTTGCTTTCGAAATAGATTTGGAATTTTGTTGAAATGATTTGATACTTAATAATTTTTTAGGAAACGTATTAGGAATCGGCGTGTTTTTACCTTTTCCTTATTTTTATTTTTGAAATTGAAAAATACCTCCTGTCCGTGTGGCCCCAAATCCGTACAAACCGTCGATGCACCATGTGGGAGCGCACTAGCCACGGACAAAACTAGGCCCCTTTTATACTGTGTGGTAGAATGCGTATTGATGGAGAATGCTCGATTAATCAACGTTTTATTCATCAAGGAAAACCAATCGATCGATATTTGAATGAATATTCGCCTTGAACGGCAGTTGAGGAAGTCGGGCGGCGAGTGAAGATGATTGTTGGGATTGTTGGCAGGGAAACGGTCCTTCGGGCATTGGTGATCCTTTGGCGCATCTTAAGAACGTCCAGTCTATCCTTCCATGGTCGAAAAGCACATCTTCTTGCACAAAAAAACTCGAATTCTCCTAAAAAATACAAGTTAAGCGACAGCCTCGTCGCGCGTCGCGGTCGAGGCGAGCGTGTCTCAATGGAGCGCACATTCACGCTCTCAGCCGTAAACGCGCGGTTATTTGAATTAAAAGACAACCTGATGTTTAGTTTCCTTCCACCAAATCGCGGTCATTGTTGGCCGCGACACTCCCCCCGACCCGAAACGAGTGCACGTAGTCCATGAAAACCGCAAATGTACCGGAGCCGTGATGTTTTCTAGGATGATGAATCGAACCTCGTTACAACTTGGGGGTCGTCCGTATCTGGGGAATCCCATTGCTGTCCATTGCTCCTTGATGTCGCTGCTGTTGTCGATGTCCCTGAATTGTTGTATGAGGCCTCTGATTCTTGCTCGAACTTCCTTGTTGATGCATACCAATGATGTGGGTGCACGTTATTTTTTCCGTTACTACCTGATAAACTTATCCTGATCTAAATTTGATTAATAACCTTTGTGACGCTTAGTACGTTTTTTATATTTTCTTTAATATTCTTAATGATAAATTTCTTTATTTTGCTATGACGCTTTTTGTATGAATTAGTCTATTTTATTGTCACGCTTTTGTAGCGTAATATTTTGAGAGTTTGATGACTCAATTGTCCTTTTCAGGACTCCATTCATCATCTTCCGTTCTCTCTTCGTTTTCACAATAATTGACTGCTTTTTTACACGCTCTCGATAAATTTTCTCTACATGTCGGCGCTTCTTTGCTTTCAGTAGCCTTTTGAAGCCCCACATTTGTAGCTGCTTCAATTTCAAGTGGAATAAGGTGATCAATAGATCGTTTCAGGATGTTTGACCCTTGTTTGATCGAGGCTGTTCTGATTTTTCCGTCTTCCCCTGGGTGAAGACCTACGATCAACGCCATTGGCCACCTATGTCTTGGAATGATTTCCGTTTTTACGATCACTAACTGACCAATTTTTGGGGGTGTTGCCGTATATCTTCCTTTTCTATCTTTTGACAGTCTCAAGTTCGTCAAGTATAACCTTGTCCAATTTTCCCAGAGTTCTTCCAAGACGTCATTTAGTGACGAAATGTATCTGAGAGCTGCCGATTCAGTTGCCGATGGATTATATCTTTCTTCCGGATCATCTTGGTTCAGCGGTGAAGCTGTTCTGATGTTCGGAATCAAAAAATCGATCGGTCTGATAGGTATTACTGACTCGAAATCTCCATGTTGTTGGAGTAGTGGTCTGTTGTTAACCAAACATTCAACTTCACATAGTAATGTTTCCATTTCTAATCTTGTGAAGGTGGACTTCCGGAATGATCTGAAGATCAATTGCTTCACGAGTCCGACTACCCGTTCATAGACTCCTCCTTTCCATGGTGCGAAAGGTGTAATATTCTCGTATTCAATTCTTTGTTCAGCCAAGAATGACACGAATTTTGTTTCATTTGTAAGAATGGCCAGATCATTGTTGATCAATTCCATTCCTAATTTGAATGCTGGAGCGTTGTCCGACAGAATGTATTGAGGAATCCCGCGACGTGAAAAGAATTTTTTCATACTAAGGAAGAATTTTAATGCTGAATTATCGTCCACTAATTCTAGATGAACTGCTCTTGTTACCAAGCATGTTATCAACATCACCCAGACTTTTCTTTTCACACCATAATCTACAATTTCCAATGGTCCAAAGTAATCAAGACCACTGTGCTGGAATGCTGGTGCCCTTACTACTCTGTATGCTGGAAGTGGTGGTAATTCAGGATATTTAAACGGAAGTCCATGTTCCTTGTTGCATGGTACGCATTTTCGGATGACTTGTCTCACAATAGTGCGAGCTTTTGGAATCCAATACTTTTTCCGAATTTCCGAGATGGTATGGGTTGGACCAACATGATGACACTTCCGATGAGCATCATAAATCAGTAAACGTGCTAACTGATGATTTGGCGAAATGAAGATTGGTTCTTTCGTTTCGTCTGATAGTTCGGAATTATCTAGGCGATGAGAGAGAATAATCAGCCCTTCTGGATTGATTTTTGGATGAAGACAACGTGGAATGTCCAGTTTTTCTTCTAATTCCAACTCTCTATAATGCTCCAGAATTAATAGTCTATCCGCGATTTTCGCCTTTTTTAACAGACATTTTTCAGATTCCGACAGTTCGAAGTCTTTTCGATTTTCATTTTCTGACTCAATTTTATCCGCTTCTCTGAATTCTTTCATGATTTTTCCTTCAAATTCCCATTCTGGTGCAATTTTCCTCATTTGTTTGTTCACAAATTTCAAGACAAAGTAAGTGATGTGAGATAGCTTTCTCGCAGAGTTGGTCACCTGAAACGGAATGAAGCTGTGATCCCTTAGCATTCCAATTTTCTCAGTTCCACTTGTCTGAACCTTTTTTCCTTGATTTACATTCGGCGTATACTTCACTCATGAGATATTTTGGTACTTTTTCAAAATCTAGATTGAAATGTGGCCAGTTTTCTGGAATATTTGTAAGAAATTCTGGTCCGTGGAACCATAATTCACTATTTTCCAGATCATTTAGCCCCATGCCTCTAGTAGCAATATCAGAAGGATTCTGTTTTGTTTCAACCCATATGAATTTGAACTCGAACTGTTTTTCGCTGATAATTTTGAGATTCTTTTTAATAGCTATTACTCTGTTGTTTGGGAATGTTTGTAGTACCACATTTGTGTGGACCCAATGAAGAGCAACTTTGCTGTCTGAGAAAAAATAAATTTTGTCGAATTTCCGTTCGGATTCTGAGATAGTGTCTACTGCTAGATTTGTGCCCATTAAGATGGCTAATAATTCAGACGTTGGAACTGACAGCGTTTTTCGGGGAAGAATTCTGCTTTTTGATCTTAAAAGATTGCAGGTGATTCTGCCATCGTCATATGTGGCTCGAATATATGCTGCTGCTGCATAAGTAGTTTTTGATGCGTCTGTGAAAATCAATAATTCTACTTTTGTTGCTTCAGGTTCCAATACTAGTCTTGGTGTTTCGAATTTGTATGGTTCGAAAGAATTTGCTATTTTTGCCCATGGCCCTATTAATGATTCAGGGAGTGGTTGGTCCCACTTTTGTTTCAGGCTCCAAAGTTCTTGAATGAAGATCTTAATTTTCACAATGATAGGTGATAATAGTCCTAATGGATCGAATAAGCTTGCTAAAAAGGCTAGAATACTTCTCAGTGTCGGGACTATTGGTGGTTGTGGTATTTTCACTGATAATGTGTCTTGTACTGCGTCCCACATGAGCCCCAAAATTTTGATAGAATCTTTTTTCAGCTTATCACATTCAGGAATATCTTCATCTACCGACGCGATATTGCTTTTAAATTCTCTGAGATTCATGTTCAAGTTTTGGAAGATCTTTTTAGTCTCTTTATAGAAGGTTTTCAACTCATCTGAACTATTTGTGCCTAAGATTACATTATCGACATAAATATTTTTCAAGATCATTTCATTAAACGCGTGTGGGTTTGTTGTGAGTCCGTACTTTGTTGTGATGTTCAGTAAGAATGGACTACATGATAAACCGAACGGGAGTCTATTGAAACGTAGCTGGTGAATGTTGTCAGCTGATGGTGGTTTTGAGATGTCTTTTAACCACAAGAATCTGGTCACATCCTTGAATTCATTTTGGATTCGAATTTGATGGAAGGCTTTCTCTACATCAGAACATTGTAGATATTTGTATTGCCTACATCTTATCAGAATGCCTGGAATGTTACCGATCATGGAAGGACCAGTGTGGAGGCAATCGTTTAACGATAGCTCTCCTCTCATTTTACTACTCCCATCTAGTACAATTCTCAGCTTTGTAGTGTTTGAATCCTTTTTTACCACTACTTGATGCGGAATAAAAAATTTCAGTGATTCTGGATTGTTCAATTCAGCGGTCGGTACAATTTCTACGATTCCTGAATCCAGTTGTGTTTTGATAATTTGGTCGTAGTCTTGCATGACTTCTGGGTCATTGCTTAAGTGATTCAATTGTGACATGAGTCTTTTCTTCGCTACTGGGAAATTATCTAATAACTGATTTTCTTTGCCATTGAATGGAAGAGCTACTTTAATCTCACCGTTTTCGGTGGTGGTACTTTTTAGAAATGCTTCGACGACCGCTTCGTTGATGCTTTTTTCAGTATTTACTAATTCAGTGTCTTTAACACCTAGGGTTTCTAATTCCCAAATTTTTTGAATAAGATCCTCCGAGCGGATTAGATCTTCAGTACATTTTTCTGGAAGCTCCTTAATTTCAAGGTAGTCTTCCTCCACGATTTCAGAATGAGCTAGGAAGATCGCAGCTTCTTGTGTTCTATCCTCATATTGTGCTCCTGAAATATATGGACCGAGTTTACACATAGTGACTGTCAATCCTGATGGAAGAGCAGTGTCTATGCTGTTGAAGCAGATTTTATGATATTGATCCATTCCAATCAGAATGTCTGGTATCACACTATCCCCTACTTCCAAATCTGAAATTAGCGATCTCCATTGTGGATGATTTGCTAATAAATGAATTTCTTGTTCGTTTAACGAAGGAAGTGGAAGACGTGTCAACGTTTCTGGAATGGATGAGAAAGACATCTCCATCAATTGATCATCATTCGTCTGAATACTAAGCAGTGTTTCTTTAGAATTGACTACTTTGGAGCCAGCAACTCCATTTATTTTCAAACGATACTCTCTTTTTGTGTTTAATTTTAGCCTATTTGCCAATGAATCATGAATCAATGACTTACTTGCTCCAGTGTCGATGAGACACCATGCGAATTTTTGGTTTTCTAACCGAAGTCTTATTAGCATTAGGAAGGTTTTTGGTGGACCTTCTGATAACATAACATTGACCTCTTCGATGTATTCTACATCTTTTTTATCTGCATCTGATGATGCTTGAACTTTTGTTGGTTCTGCTATTTGTGCTTGTGAACCGGTATTTTTGACTTTTACATTTGACAATGATTTGTTATGGCCTGAATCTGTATTTGAAAATGATTTATTGTGGCCTGAATCTATGCTTTGTCTTTCAATAACCGTATCAGAATTCGCATTAATTGCTTTGAATTCAACTTTATTACTTTTTGACGCGGTTTGCGTCTCACAATTCAATTTTACTATATTATTTGTGGCCGAATCGAAAGGATTCGGTTGAGACAATAAGGTGGATGAAAGATCCTTAAAATGAGAAAGTGAAAATTTTTGAGAAGAAACTTTGGAAGGATCGATCAACAAGTTAATGTTGTCTTCCATTGACTCTTGGGTCACGAAAACACATTCCGTTATCACCATTGCCATTTTGCATTGGAGTGTCTGAAACTTGGTGATCATTTTGAGCTGCCATCTGTGGTCCAGAATTTTGACGGACGTTTCGTCCATTCACTTGTGGTCCCGAATTTTGATGGACGTTTTGCCCATTCAATTGGGGTCCAGAATTTTGACGGACGTTTTGCCCATTCACTTGGGGTCCAAAATTTTGACCTTGCTCGTAGCTCGCTTGACTAGCAGTTGGGAACGGTGGTGCTTGGCTATTTTGGTAAGGAGCTCCGTTCTGATAGCCCTGATAAGCATTATCACCTTGCGTTCCCTGATACGAAGAATAACCGTGCAGTCTCTGATCTTGTGAATTTGTCATATTTTGACTGTAGTATTGGTAACACAGTGCCAAATTATGACTTTTCCTGCAGTGCTGGCATGGGAAGGTTCGGCATATTCTTGCCCAGTGTCCTTTTCTCAGACAATTGTGGCATTTTCCGTCACTGCGAATCATGTTCCATCTCACCTCGAGTGGAGCTGGGCATTGCATTTTATGGTGTGGACCATTACAAATTTCACAACCTGTTCCCATTTTCGCCTGATTTTGGAAGGAAGCTCCATTTCTGCCTTGACCATTTTGCCCACGATGGACGTTGTTTTGACGTCTGTCATAGGCATTACTGTGATACCGTTCATGGTAGTTGGAAGAGCTATTGCCGAATGAATTGGCTGGTCTGCTTCTCTCCATCTGATGATGAGAATTATTGGACATATGATGATTCTGATAATTTCCGTTTGTTCTGGTATTTTGTTGCTGTGGTCTAACTTCTTGGGCTTTCACGAAATTGACATCAACGTGTCTTTTGTCAGTGCCGTTTCTGACGAATGAATCTGACGATCTTAATTCTCGAACCGACTTTTCTGACTCGATTAATTCAAACAAAAGACCAAGGGAGTCATCCATGCTATAAACCCTTTTTTCCTTGTTCTTCGTACGATTGAATTCGATTCGAAGGTTTTCTGGAAATTTGCTCATAGCTTCAGATATTGTCAATGCGTTGTCGACATTGATGTTTTCACTTCTCAATTGTGTGACAACATTAGAAACTTTGCACCAAGTCTTGTACATGTTTTCAGGATGATCGGAAGCAACCGGAATTCTTTTCATAATTTCCGCCAACTTCTCTCCCGCGTTGTGCTTGGCACTGTATCTTGAAATCAATAGTTCCCAAGCTTTATCATAGTATTGTTTGGCAACTGGTACCGAAGAAACTAGTTCCAGAGCTTCACCTTCTAGCAAACCTTTCAGTGTGATTAATTTTGACATTCTTCCCATTTTCGGGTTTCGGTGAATGGCATGTTTGAAAGTTTCGCGGAAGGCACGAAAATCTTCATATTTTCCCGAGAATTTCGAAATAAGAAGTTTTTCCACTCTGAAGTGTTTATATGCTTCATCGCCTGAAGATTCTGATTCCTCTCTCTCTGAAGAAGAAGATAATGGACCTTTGTCTTTGTGAATTCTTGATGACTGATAAGTTGGAGTCTCTTTGTAATTCGTAGACTCATGGTGAGTCTGTTTCCCATATTTTCTCTGATTCAATCTCTGATCTGCTCTATGATCGTACTCGTTTTCGGAATCAGAAGAAATTTCCTTCTCCCGATCTCTCATCGAGCTGATCATTCTTTGATTTCGAGATTGTAATTGATGGTTTTGACGGTGAATCGTCATATTTCCATCGTCATGATAGCTTTGATATTCCCGATGTTGTGGAACATTCATTATTTCGTCATGCTGGTGACGAATGTATCTTTCACCTTGATCAAATTGAATAAGATCGTTGTTTTCATTCACAAAACCTATTCTTGGACGAGATGGAATTTCTTGTGTATACGTTGGAATATTTTTCAGCTGAGCCGAATTATTTTCCCAACGAGTCAGAAAGTTTCCCTGATGTCCGTCAGTAGACTTTGGAAGAGCTTGAACTAATGTCGAAAGGTTCGGAGTTTGTTGGTGAACTTGAACTGTTGATTGGACGGAAGTATGAACTGCCTGTTGTTCGATATCTGTCGTGAACAATGGCGTGCTTGCGCTTTTCGGATCTCCGATGATCTCAGAGTTGACTCTTTTCACCATTGTCATGTTTCCGATATTGGATGCCGAGCCGTCGGTCTCATTCACCGTCACGTCATCTGTCACTTGCTTGTGTTGTATGACTTCGACAGCTTCATCCAGATCGGAGAATCCATCCTCTTTGAGTCTAGATTCATATCCCGAAAGGTCAGCTTCCGCATTTCCGTAATGCCTTTTCAGATTCTCTTCATCGGAATATTTTCCAGTGATTGTTCTGATTTGGCTTTGAACTGTTTTTTGAATGTCAGATGGTTCGTATTTCATAGCCTTTTCAATGAGTGATTTCAAGAGTGCCTTGTAATCGACATTCCATTGCTCCTCCGAAGTTTGTTTATTCAAATGAATTTCATTTGTTAGATCTTCCGACATTTTTTCGATTCTTCTAGTCAATTGACCGAGATAAACATCGATTCTTGTCAATTTTTTCAGATGATGATTAACTGTCAATGAGCCGACTGATGATGCCGGAGTGTTGACATTTATGAAAAGATCCGCAGCTTGCGAATCTTTTCTAGCTCCAGAGAGCTTTGCAGTTAGAGAAGCACTGCATGCTTTGAAAGTTACAACCATTGTTGTCGTTGTTAGATAGCTTGTTTGGAGAAAACTCTGAATTTTTTAACTTTCTGTCAATTTTCATGTTCTCATAGACAAGAATCTAAAGTTTCAATAACAAGCGATAACCAACAGACATAACGAGATAAGTACAATTAAAACCAATGTATATTTTTCTTTTGTATCATATAACTCTTTTGGTTTGTCTTCCATTAAATCTCTATCATATTTTATTTCAGGTCTTATTATATATTATTGTTTTCATCTTGATTGATTTATTTCATTTCAATATCATGCAAATTTTTTCCAGTCGTTTGCTTTTCTTGCTTATCAACTTTCGCATTTTCTTTGAAGACAACGTTCCACTAATTGCAATTCTACCTTAATGGTCGAAGCTAAACAATTAGGGCCATACTATAACGGTCAAACACATTAAACCTTTCTCAATAATTCGGAGTTTTACAAAGTGCGAGGTTATTCATCCCCCCTGGTAGTCCAGGCCGGTTAACGACTTTCACAATTTCTCTACTGTTGTTCCGGTATTGAGAGTAATCTATGTTTAATACTTTATGATCAATGTAAGAGGTTATTCATCCCCCCTGGTAGTCCAGGCCGGTTAACGACTTTCACAATTTCTCTACGATTGATCCGTGCTCGAGATCACAGTGCGAGGTTACTTGTCCCCCCTGGTAGTCCAGGCCGGTTAATGACTTTCACAATTTCTCTGCTGTTAATCCGTGCTACAATATGAAATCACAGTGCGAGGTTACTCGTCCCCCCTGGTAGTCCAGGCCGGTTAATGACTTTCACACTTTCTCTACTGTTGATTTCCATCCACTGAAGGGTTTCTTTTTCCCTTGAGCAGGTAAACTCTTTGAAATAATGAACGAAAACGTTCCCGCTAGCTAGCTTTATCATTTGTTTAAGTGCCCGTTGTAGTCTTTCCACATTTCCCGATGATGTGAAGTATTCCTTATTATTTTCATTTCCTTAATTCCCATTTTTCCGGGTTCTCAATGGGGTTACCAATTTCATGAAAATTATTTGTCTTTACTATAGAATAATATAATTTCCAACTTCACGTTATTTTGAACTTGAATCAGGAATATCAGATATTTTCAATCGTGTCCAAGCCTAAGGACATCACTGATAAGTTTTAGAAGGGCTTAAATTATGGTTGATCAGACCTATTTTGTTCCCCACTAATCCTATGGATGCTAAGTTGAAGCATGCTCGCGAAACAGGTTTCAACAGCTGCGAATAGTCTCATTCCCAATTCAGGTATGCGATTTTTCCGAAGCTTCTCTTTTGCTTTTCCATGATCTAATAACTCTGATTTCCTTTATCCTGTTCGACAATTTGCGTTTTGAAGGATTTTATTTTATCGAAAGTTTCATCTTTTTCCCTTGTGCGAAATGCATAATATCTCTTTTTCCTTGGAAGCAATAATATCACCACACTTTTTTACTTGAGATTTATTTTTGGAATTAAACCGATGTCTAACTTTTATTTATGGGAAATTGATATTTTCCGCTTTAAGTTAATATCTTAAAACGATTTGTTTTCAGTGATAGAATCTGTGTTCATTTTTTCCCACTTCCTATCTTATGAATATACACTAATTTTGAAAGTGCACTAATAATAAATTTATAATTTAATTGTTCAAGAATAATATAAATAAATTTGGCTAAACATTTGATTAAGTTCAGTCGCCCATTCAGTCTCATGAGATTGAATCTGAAATGTTCATGACCGACTGATTTATTTCCTGAAGGACGTATTTTTTGTGTTTCTTTTTCCCTTTTGTCTGGATTCAAATGATTCACTTTGTTTTTAATGAACTATGAATTTTATTCAGGTTTATTACGCGATGTTAATAATATTAATGTCAATAATATTTAAGCTCATTCTTCTATTCTCCATGTGATTGTTCGGTCCAGTGGAATGTCTTTGAGATAATCTTTTGGCGAAGTGGGTCTGCTCTTGATGTTTGGATCTTTGGTCTCTGAATTAATATTCATCAGCTCGAGAAGATCTTTATGTATAAATTTGTGGCCTTTTTTCCAACTTTTTTATTTATTTAATTTTTGTGTGTCATGTCCTCCTTTCCCTATGTGACCTGCACATGTTCAAGGATTTCCTGACACATATTTAAAATTGAGAATTTTAATTTTTTAAATTTGAAGGAAAGTACTCACTTCGACCTTTTTGCCACCATAATTTCTTTCAATCCATTGCTGACAATATCCTCCAAATTCGTCAGTTTCGGATCCTGATGATTGTGAAATGTCCGGATTATGGATTAGTGTTTTCCAAGAGCTTCTGATTGAATCTGCTCTGTCCTCCTTTTTGTATTTTGTTGGTTCCTGAACTTATCATGTTACCAATGGTTTTTTAGATGGAATTTGACTTACTTGATAGTTTTGCGATTCCAATTGCAACTCTTTAAATCGCTTTACGCCTTCCTTGGGCTCTGGGAAACCAGACGCTTCCAGTTTTGGGCTGAGATGGCCCTCGGCAATCGATCTCAAGTGCTCCCAGAGAGCCCAATTGGATAACCTTCCTATTTTTGCCTCTTGGTCGACCTGTTTTTCGACCTTCGCTTCAAGTCTCCACCTTGCCGCTGCTTGAGGATATACCAATTCTAGAGTATCCAGCATCTCCGGGCTAGGCTTCCAACTCATCGTGAAGTTGTAGAGTCTGTAATACAGCCAAGGTTTTTCAGGTTTTCTTTTCGAATAATCATGATAATTGTAAGTGATAAACCACGATAATAATATAAGGTAAGCGATACAGATCTCAGTTAAATTTAAATTTATAGCCGACGATTTGAGGGTCTTTTCCCCTTTTTTATCACTAACAGTAATGAATGCAGATAATTTGAAGGTTCTGTTACCCTTGTGACAAAATTACAGAAATTTGGAGGGTCTGCTACCCTTTCTTAACAAAAAATTACAGATATTTGTCGGGTCTGCTACCCTTTTCAAAAAATACAGATATTTGTCGGGTCTGCTACCCTTTTTTTTTTAAACAAAAATTACAGATATTTGTCGGGTCTGCTACCCTTTTCAAAAAATACAGATATTTGTCGGGTCTGCTACCCTATTTTAAGCAAAATTCAGATATTTGGAGGGTCTGCTACCCTATTTTAACAAAATTCAGATATTTGGAGGGTCTGCTACCCTTTTTTAAACAAAATTCAGATATTTGGAGGGTCTGCTACCCTATTTTAACAAAAATTCAGATATTTTGAGGGTCTGCTACCCTTTTTTAAGCAAAATTCAGATATTTGGAGGGTCTGCTACCCTTTTTTTCTTTTTTGATTATAAATTATACCTCAAACTCTTTGTGGAGTTTCGAGAATTTCCGCCACCTATCCTCGCGACTCACATACGAAGCTAGTGGGTTCTTTCATGCAAAATTCGACTTCTAATCGACTTCGTCTCCATAAATCGATGAATTTCTGCACTCCAATTTCATCACCAATCATCTCTAAATCAACTTTCTTGACCCAACATTCACATCTCTTCTCAAATCCTAGTCTCAATTCAATTCCTCAACACACATGTTCCCGAAGTCTTCGACTCGACCTCCAAAATCCTCGACTAAGCCTCTAAGGATAGATTTCCAATTTCCAGACGATGCCAATAGATTTCCAAAATTCCCAAACGATGCCAATAAGGCCAGCTTCATAAACGACCTTTCGATCTTTTTTGCTTTCGAAATAGATTTGGAATTTTGTTGAAATGATTTGATACTTAATAATTTTTTAGGAAACGTATTAGGAATCGGCGTGTTTTTACCTTTTCCTTATTTTTATTTTTGAAATTGAAAAATACCTCCTGTCCGTGTGGCCCCAAATCCGTACAAACCGTCGATGCACCATGTGGGAGCGCACTAGCCACGGACAAAACTAGGCCCCTTTTATACTGTGTGGTAGAATGCGTATTGATGGAGAATGCTCGATTAATCAACGTTTTATTCATCAAGGAAAACCAATCGATCGATATTTGAATGAATATTCGCCTTGAACGGCAGTTGAGGAAGTCGGGCGGCGAGTGAAGATGATTGTTGGGATTGTTGGCAGGGAAACGGTCCTTCGGGCATTGGTGATCCTTTGGCGCATCTTAAGAACGTCCAGTCTATCCTTCCATGGTCGAAAAGCACATCTTCTTGCACAAAAAAACTCGAATTCTCCTAAAAAATACAAGTTAAGCGACAGCCTCGTCGCGCGTCGCGGTCGAGGCGAGCGTGTCTCAATGGAGCGCACATTCACGCTCTCAGCCGTAAACGCGCGGTTATTTGAATTAAAAGACAACCTGATGTTTAGTTTCCTTCCACCAAATCGCGGTCATTGTTGGCCGCGACAGCGGTCTTTTAGTAGAAAATGGATTATCCAAAATTTTTAAGTTGACAATAATTAATTTTTAGTTCAAAATCAAAGTTTTTTTTTGCAAAAAAAGGTTTCTCCCAGGTTGTTTTTTCGTCACTAAAAATTTTCAATTTCTCCCGAATTGTCACGTGCACGGAGCGCAATTTTAATAACTTTTTTCGATCAACAAAAAGATCCCACATAGGTTGTAAAAAGGAGCAGTAATGAAAAATGTTTTGTGAAAACTGAGGTATATCCAGCACATCGCTGCTACAAACTAAAAGTCTTACATATATTACAAACTGCAAATAACACAAAAACCACCTGTACATTAGAAGAAGGACCTCTAATGCTCCCATTAAACTGAATGGTAGAAATATATCCTGTAATAGCTGTACATCCAGCAGTCATTGTTGCATTCCCTCCAGCCCAGACCATATAGCTGAAGAACTGGTAAATGATATGAAAAGTAAAATGTTCTTAACTTATCGTGAAATACTTCAATTTGAACTTGAGGATTGTTATTGTCACCAAGTGCGAAACTGACAGAGTTCTCTTGACAAGTACCTGTAATTATTCACCTATTATGTAGATAATTGTTAATTTGAGTACCTGGAGCCGTTGTTATAGTTTGTTTTGGTGTTGTTGTAGGAAAACCTGATGAATCTAAGGACGAAGTAGGAATACAGCAGTGGATACAGTGGGTACAATAAAGCAATATTAATGAACGGAATGATCTATCCATTCGATAGAATTTGATTAATGATTCGAATCGAATTGAAGCTCTTATCAAATTTAGAAATGTGTCTGATACACTGTTAGAAAAAATGAAGATTGGATGAATTACATAGAAAGAAGCTGCCACCTCGGTAATTTGAAGATGTATGATGTTAGTTTTAGTGTTCTCAGAGCTCGAAAGACTACAAACTTTTAAAAAATTAGATTCTAATAAGCTAAAACTGATATACTAAAAATTAAAAACAATGTGTTGCAAAACAATCAATGAAAACTTACGGCCTGAAAGCTTAAAAAATATAATGTCGAAACTTCTTGTTAGAATCTAAGAATTTATTAGAGATTTTTAAAAAGTTTATTGTGACGTGATGAAAAAAATAAGGAAATAATGACCTAAAACCATGTTTTACTTAAACTTAAAATCCTTAAACCACAACTTATCGCAAAGTCCACATATCGACGGCCTATCGAAAAATTGACGCCCTCTATTTAGTGTGGCAATACTTGCGCGTCTATTCACCATTCATTATTTTCATACACATTATATTTTTCAAATGTTACGTTCTTTTTTTTTAATTTCCAAAAACAAAAAATAGTGTAATCCTTTGAAAAACCAACATGTACTTATTTCTCAATTCATATTAGTTTTTAGGTAGATACGGAGGCGGCCTGCCGCGAACTGTTGTTCCCCCATTGTCTGCGGGGCTAGCCCCGGCTCCGTTTTTTGTGCGGTAGTCTACATTTTTTGTACGTCTGAAGCCTTTTTAATAGTAAAATTTAAAAGTTACTGAGTTTTGAATTAAGGTCATTGAGTTTTGAATTAAGGCCGCGCGATTTTTTTAGAAATTAAATTAAGGTGGCTGCACATTTCAGATAAAAGGGGATCTCCTAGAAGGATAACATAAATTATTATTTTACAATTAAGATCATTGCATAATTTACTTCTTTTGAAAATGACAGTATTTGACCGCATTTTGGCCTATGGTGGGAAATCACAAATTTATTGAAAAAGTGCAGTGAAATGGCACGCCAAAGGCGTGGAAGGGACGAAGCCGGAGGCGAGTTAAAAGGACTTCAACAAATTTTAAATTTTTATTTTATCACCACGTTTGGAATACGAACAGTTCGTATACCATAAAAAGTAATTTACTTAGAGGAATATAGAAGCGGGTAGTTTATTACTATAAAATAAAAAGAAAACAACAAAGAGTCCAAAATGCAACGAGAACTGGTTACATATAAAAATTCCTCACTATATATTTGAATTCGGTGCAAACACCGTGACGAGCAATTGCGGTCGCACCCAGAAATGCGCACCGTACTCATTATAAATTGGATGGGGTTTACTTCCCCCCCTTTTTATAGAATGTTGCCCGCAACATTGAGATCAATATAGAATATGTGAGTGGATATAAGTGTTCAAGGAATTACAATAACAATATGTACATTTTTCGATTGGGCGAGAAAATTATTGCCTTCTTGCTCTCTTTTCTTGTGGTTCAGCTGGATCTTCAGCCAACCATTCCTCCATTTTCCAACAGCTTTCTTTGACCGTTGCGATGACCACTTTCCAATATTTCTCCATATTTTGTTGATCAAAATCGCATACAATTGTTGACAATGGTCTCTGTTGCTGCGTGCTTGGATATTCTGGCCCAAATTTGACGAGGACACCGGCTTTTTCCCTCTTCAATTGTTCAAAACATGCGCCGATTCTGCATATCTCCGGGAAATCCGATTCGAGTGGCAACGAGACGAGGCATATTTCAACTGACGCTGGAATCCATTGAAGGGCTTTTTGCACTTGTTCGAAATACTGCTGGTCCAATTTGGCACGAATCAACCACAAAATCTTCTCAACATGTTTGAAGTCGAACTTCTCGCCAAATTTTTCGAGAGTGTTGCTTCTCAATTCAACGACTTTTACGTCTTCCTTGGTCTTGATCTTCCAATACTCAACTTTTGGGACGAAAAGAACCTTCTTGACATTGAAACAATATGGTTTCGGTTTGAAGGCCTTGGTCGCTTGTTCCTCTATGATATCAACAGCATCTTTCCAGAAATCATCTGTTTTCAACTTTCCCAAAAATCCCGGACACTTCGCGAATGCTTTCAACGCTTCCATCTTGGTCTCCTTTGGCACATGAATAACGTCGAAATTGGAAAAACATTGCAAATCGTCTGGACTCAACGACGCTCCAGCATTCGACATAACCAAAATTCGAGCAAATTGCAATGGTGATTTGATGACCAATTTGGTGGATTTGTAGTTGAAGTTTACTGAACATTCACCACATCCGCAACCATCGTTCCTGAAAATTTCGCAATTAATGATTTGTTCATCATTTTCATTTTGAGTAATTTTTTGGCACGTTCCCACATTTTGCTGCACATTTCGCTTTTTCCTACCGCGCGATTTTTTCGTCTCAATTGGGCAATCTAAGAACTCATTTGGCACCCTTTTCAACTGATCAAATGGCACTTTAATTTCCTCTGCTTTCCCAATAATTGGAGTAATTGTGGCCGAATTTGCTGCTGTTTCCATAACTCTGTACGGTCCTTTTTCAGTCGGAATTTTCGACGAAACTCTATTACCCTGCTTCGGATAATCTCTTGTCTCAACCTCATTTCTTTTGCCAAACTGCTTTTTACAAATCTCTTGTTGGTTTTGAGAATTCCATCTGGCAGTTTTATGAGCTTCACCCTTCCAGCTATCCACTTTTATTCTGCCGATTTTCGCAGATTTCGGTGGAATTCGTACACTTTCGGCTGCTCTGGTCAATTTATCTGATCTCCATGACAAATAAATACCAAACTTGTCAAAAGCATTTGTACCCAACAAGCACATCCTTTCTGGCCTCTTAACAACTTGGAATCTCACTGTCCTGACAATATTTCGAATTTTGATCGGAATATCAATTTGTTCGACAACCCACATCAATCTATTACTTGCATCTCTCAACTTGAAACTTCCTGGTTCCATTCTTTTGTTGATATGCTTTTCCCAATACTTATTCTTCTTTTTCAAATGATTCACAAAACCAGTTGAGATAACTGATGTTGTGCTACCGGTATCCAACAAAATATCAGTCTCGACATCTCCAATAATCGATTTTTCGATCATCGCCACTCCAACTGATTTTTGCTGATCCAAATCATGTTCAATTCTGTTTACCTTGGCTTCAACGCATTGAAATGCCCAATGTCCTGGCTGTTTACAATTGAAACATGTTGTTGTGTCACGTTTTCCACTACCAACGTCAACTTTGTTTGAATCAGTTGCTTCTGCATACTCTGATTCTTTCCTGACTGGAAACGGTGTCCTCGATTCGAATCTTGGCTCGAACACTGGCTCAAATCTCGATTTATTACGCGCAACGCTGAATTGATCACTTTCAAATTGAAGCACAGCTCGTTTCATACTGTCATACTTGAATCCATCTTTATTCTTGGTTTTTTCAACCGACAACAAACAAAAGAGTGTTGAGCTTGGATCAATAGCCTTCATTACTTTAGTCATCTTCAAATAATCAACTTGATTATGCGGTACATCTGACCCGAATGCTTGTTCAGCTATTCTATCAACTACCAGCATATAATCTCGCAATGACTGATTTTTCTTGATTCGTAGAGATTCCCATCTCTCATGTGCACGACCAATTTCATCAGACTTTGATTCTTTCAAAAGATTCTTCAAATTTTCTTTTGCGGAACCAAATGATTTCAAGCTTTGCTTCGGCAAACTTTGGAACAATTTCTTAGCCATTCCCTTAAGGAATCGCTCTCCAAAAATCGTCAACAAACTCTCATCATCCGGCGCCAAAACCTTATATTTCATTTCGAACACACGAGTGAAATTCTCAAAACTCCTGCTATCTTCTCCCGAAAATGGTTCTGGATCCGGAAGCGCGGACGATTGAAAACAAGCACTCATATTAATCATACTTTGTTGCAAAATCTCCATCTTAGCATCTCTAACATCATCTACCGACAAAACTGATTTAGCGCTGCCTAAAGACGACACTTCGCAATCCCGCTCCCAAGCTTCATTTTTCTTATTTTCAAGAGTTTTTGATTTTTCAAAAATCAAACTACCTTCTCTGGAACGGCTTGTTTGGACCACGGATGCTGGCGGCTTCAACTCCTTTTTGCCACGAAGATTGGCGAAGAACTCGATGTTCTGCAATGTAAGATTCATTGACTCTTTATTTTCATTTGCAGCCATACCCTTTTCCTTATCGTTTTCCTTAGTCTCAACATCTTTGAGGAGTTTCTCGCACTCCGACTTCCAGTGGTTTTGCTCTTTCAAATGGTTCTCACATTGCTCTTGTTGTTCTTCCAATTTCTTCTGCAGCATCTCAATTTGGGACTTCTGATCCTCAACCTGCAATAATAAATTGTTGTTGTCACTTCTCATATCATTAAAGAATTTTTCCAACATCTCTGAAGAGTTACATCGGTATGCATTTAACATTTCCAACATCTCAATTTCATTTTTTGACAATTTTGGAACAATTTGATTTGTTCCCCCCAAAATAGTCAATTCATCAAAATCTCGTTGGACTTTTTTCATCCATTCAGTTATTGGACTTAACATGACATCAGCTTGCCTATCAGTCAACGTCGAATTATTCAAAACATTGCCGATAACTTTTTCTTTTTCTTCATCAAATTTTTTGAATGTATTTGAAAGTACCTCAAGTCCTGGATTCTCAGCGGAAGCAAGCTCTTTGCACTTTTCTACGACTTCTTCCCACTGCTTCTCCTCCATTTCATCATTCGCCGCCAGGAGCACTTTTTCGCGCGCCCATTCTGCCAACTCTTGCGCCATCGATTTCCTTCCCTGCTCACTTTTTTGTTCTTGTGAAGTTTCCATGCTGAAAAAATATCTCTATTATCTTTCACTACTCGAAGATGATTAGTCAACGAATATAATTTGTAAAAGAAATGAAATCTCCTCCTTTGGTGTTAACGCGGGAGAAAGAATCCAAGAGAAAATTATTCAAGAAATTTATCTATAGTCTTTCGCTACTCGAAGAGGGTTAGTCAACGAATAATTCTGCGAAAGCAAAAATCAACTCCTTTGGGGTTAGCGCAGGAGAATAAGATTTCAATAGACAAATTGGAGTTTAAAATCAAAAGAAAGTTGAACGGAAGAGAGAGTAACACAAATTGACAAGGACAAACACAAAAATTTTGATTCGGCCCCCAAGTTGCGTGTTAGGCTACCACGGGATTCAAATCGGCTCGGCCCCCAAGATGCGGGTTAGGCTCCTGAGAAACGAGTTTTAGACCGGTTCAGCCCCCAAGAAGCGGGTTGTTTATTACTATAAAATAAAAAGAAAACAACAAAGAGTCCAAAATGCAACGAGAACTGGTTACATATAAAAATTCCTCACTATATATTTGAATTCGGTGCAAACACCGTGACGAGCAATTGCGGTCGCACCCAGAAATGCGCACCGTACTCATTATAAATTGGATGGGGTTTACTATATAACAAAACCAGGAGTCCCCTGCCGCTACGCGGCAAAACTCCCGGTCTACTGCTCGCCTTCGGCTTCGCATTCCAACACGCCTGCGGCGTGTCGCTTTTGTTAAATTATTCTCAAAAGGGTTCCTTTTTTATGGGGTTCGAAACATGGTGATAGAATATAAATCAACAAATTTTTAAAATTTCATCGGTTTTTCAGAAAAACTTACATAAAGGTTAGGAAAAGCGCATCGATTCTTTGAAACGCGAGTATGTTAATTTACTATTTCTTTGGATTTCGCTCTCTTTAACCTAAACTCATCCTAATTTCCTAATAATAGCTTTTTCTGCGGCTCGGAGATTTTTGTTAGTTTATCCTTTATTTGGATTTTGCCTTTTTCAACCTTAACGAATCCTAATAACGTTTTCTACGGCTCGCCTCCGGCTTCGCCTTTTACACGCCTTCGGCGTGCTGTTTCATGGCATTATTACATTGGCGATTTCACGCCTTCTGAAATTAGTTGTCGGGACCGAAATATCTTGATCGAAAAGTATTGGAATGCGAGCCGAAGGCACAGAAGAAGCTCGCCTGCGGCTCGCTTCTTCCGTGCCTTCGGCACGCATTCCAATACTTTTGATCGGTGTTCCAACACCGCTGCGCGGCGAAATGATCATAATTTCAAGTTTAACAATTTCACTGAAACGTTCTCAAAACACCAACCATAATTGTCACATTTTATTATTTATCGAATTATTTAGTCTTCTAATCCTAATTAGAAGACTAGCGACATAATTAAAGAAATAAATCTGAAAAGAGGTTAATGTTTAAAAAAGTTCTTCTGAAAATAGGTTCTTCTTTTACTCTAGCTCACCTCACCTAGCCCTCACAATAGAACGATCATTTTCTTCGAGTAAATTTTAAAAGAATGAATCTCAACTCAGAAATGACAACAAATAATTTTAGAAATTTGACCTAGTTTCATGACCTTTTTCTTAACTTTCTTTTGTGGAATTTTGACAAATATTTAAAAAAATGAAGAAATGAAAATCCGCAATCATTAGGTTTCAAAAAGTTCATTCTCTTTCGGTGACTTCGATGGTCTACCGGTTAAGTAATTATTTCTTTACGTGAACCGATGCGAGTTCAATTCCGTTCCTCCTACCTCTTAATTTTACAACAAAAAAAAAGTTCACAGAAAAAAGGTTACAAAAAAAAGGTTACAAAAAAAAAGTTACAAAAAAAAAGTTACACAAAAAATAAGCCCCGCCTCCTTATCCATTTATATATAAGGATATATAAGGATATATAAGGATATATAAGGATGGGTACGCCGGAGACGTGTTGGAAAGCAAAGCCGAATTCCAGTAGTCTTAATAAATAGTTATAATTTTTCGTGCATAACAACCAATTCAAGTAGCGCGACGAGCGCCTTCAGTAGATGTATAGTAAGTAAAATCAAAATTATTTATTAAAGAAGAACAATACATATATATATATATATATATTGTTTTCCTGAGCGAAATAAAATAAAAACCGAAAAATTCAATAACTTGTTACTCCATAGCAAATTAATGCCGTTATTTCGAAAGTTCCAACTTTCCATACATTTTCGTTGACATCGCAAGTCACCGTCAATGGTAAATCAAAAATATTACCGGCGGCGCCTAAATTAACTTCCATCTCTTGAATTAAACCCGTTCCTGCCGCCGCGCACGTTACAGTCATGCTAACAGTTGTTCCATCTGATTGAAGCACAGGGCTAAAAAAATCAATAATTTATCTATATGTTTGATTGAGACGAACTCAGAATAAATTGTTTGTATCTCGAGTGGTAGGCTTCCATCTCCATAATATATTAAGTTCGGGGAACAAGAGCCTGAAAAATGAAGATTGATTTTTTAAATTTTTTTTTGTTGCATGATTGGAATAAAACATACTGTGAGCTCTTGAAAATTGGTGCTTCAACTAAAGGGTTGAAGACAAGTTATAAACCTCCAAAGTCTGTGTCTAATACGATACTTTTAAGATTCACAATTCTGCTCCAAGTTTCTAAACTTGATGAAAATATTGGCTTTTAATGAAAAACAGTGCATATCGGATTAGAAACCTTCAAAATTACTAATTTAAAAAAGAACGAAAAACGAGAGAAAACATTTTTGGATGCAAAAAGTCTAACATCTAATCATAAAAAATTATCTTAGAATAACCCACGTGACACGTATAATTGATTTTTTAAGTTGAGTTCATAAAACACATTTCCTTCTGTGGGTAAATAATTTTGACACGGTGGAACATGAGTAGTCTATTCTAATAACCCTCTGAAGCTGTGGGACTTGAGTCAAAACTAACGTATTTGTTTTCGGTCTGAACACCGCTCTGTTTGTGAATTGAATTACCTGAAACTGTTGTGGTTGTGGTTGGAGTCGTGGTAGTCGTAGTTGGTGTTGTCGTAGTTGTCGTTGGTGTAGTGGTCGTGGTCGTTGGTGTAGTAGTCGTGGTCGTTGGTGTAGTAGTCGTTGTAGTTGTTGTAGTAGTCGTTGGTGTAGTCGTTGTTGTAGTGGGTGTCGTGGTAGTCGTCGTGGTAGTTGGCGTCGTGGTAGTTGTTGTTGGTGTAGTCGTTGTTGTTGTTGGTGTCGTGGTAGTAGTTGTGGTAGTTGGTGCCGTTGTAGTCGTCGTGGTAGTTGGTGTCGTGGTAGTTGTCGTTGTCGTTGGTGTAGTGGTCGTTGTAGTAGTCGTTGGTGTAGTCGTTGTTGTAGTTGGTGTCGTGGTAGTTGTCGTTGGCGTAGTGGTCGTTGTAGTTGTTGTAGTAGTCGTTGGTGTAGTCGTAGTTGTGGTAGTTGGTGTCGTGGTAGTTGTCGTTGGTGTAGCAGTCGTTGTAGTTGTTGTAGTAGTCGTTGGTGTAGTAGTTGTGGTAGTTGGTGTCGTTGTAGTTGTTGTTGGTGTAGTCGTCGTTGTAGTTGTAGAATTCACAACCGGCACAACTCCAGAGCTCATGGCCATACAACTTTCAACCCTTCCAACATAGCTCAGAAATAATAATAAGTGTATGAGAAAAATCATGTCAGCCGCTCAAGAGATGTGAAGCCAGACATAAACTGTATTGAAATGCCTGATTGAGAAAATCCCATTCAAAAAGTGAAAAAGGTGCTTACAAGGAGATTTAAAACATGGCGACAATGATCACGTTTATAGGCGTGGTGCCGTTCTGTCGGCTAGAGTTCACAAGCCTTTTCTTAATAATGATTTATGGGATCCTTGTTTTTTTTTTGCTTTTTGGTCTTGGAATGTTGTATACATACCCGGAAAACATATACGAAGTTTATGTTTATGTTAATTGGTTCGTCGAAATCGACATTAATTATGCAAAAAAAGTCCTGAATAGAGTGAAAGTCTTTTTTGTTTATTTGGTCATGATTGGAAGGTAGACAATATCTACTAGCTGTTGAACCTTTGCAGATTTTTATTCAGGACAATTATGTTTTATCTTTCAATCTTTGCCCTTTTCGGAAGCACGACATCTAGTGTTTTTCGATAATTTTCCTTTTATTAGTCTGGTAATTGAAAACGCATTTGTTATTACTCTCTAATAAATTTTTGCAATTTTAAAGTTTCATTCTTTTTTCAATTTTTGAGTATACCCCGTTTTCGGAAAAACAAAATTCAAAGCGGTTACAAATAAATAGTTTTGCATTAAAACATTTTGGAGTTAAAAACTTTATTGTTTTTTGATATATTGTTTTCTAATCACGCGACACGTTGCGGCATGCGGCATACTTAACTTCAACAGACGTTTTAAATTAATCGTCGTCATATCGAATGCATTGTACGCAATTGTGCGGCATTCTCAATAAATGCAGAAAACATTTTTTTTCTTTTTTTTAAATCTTTCATATTTTTTAAAATCAACAACAGGTTTTTTGAAAAAAAATCTAGATTATGCTACTTCTAAAAAATCAGAAACAACTTCCTGCATTAATTGCCACGTCCCAACTCATCATAAATTATTTCAATTTTTTAAAAAATTTCAAGACTTTCGTATTTTTGATTGTCCAGAGATCCGTCTCAGGTTACGTTATCAGTGATTTTTTTAAAAGTTTGGTAAGTGAAAAATGATAAATAATTGCTGATGATTCCAAAATTCCAATAAAAGTGAGTTCTCGAAAAATATGTCTGAAGCGCTCGTTTCAGAATTAAAAACTAGAAAAATCCTGTTTTTTTTCTAAAGAAAAACACATTGTCCACACCATTTTATTTTTTCCCCTACTATCAGCCAACTGGACCAACTACTTGCAAACCCTGCCTTTTTATCTTTTCCCTCTCCAACTGTTCAACATTTTCCAAACCGCCCTTCTTATCTTCTTTTTTTTTCAAATTGCAACGAGAACTGATGTTCTTCACATGAATGTCACATTGTTTCTGTTAATTGTTTTCCCCAGTATATTTTTTTAATTTTGCAGCTTCAGTATACTCTTCCAATCTATAAATACCACTCAAATCTTTGATTTTTTACCATTTTACTTCTATTATCTGTTTTTTTTAGAACACGAAGGGTAACAATTGAATAATGGCTTCTTCGGCGGCAACTAAGTTTTTGACTGATAGAGTTGCTCTAGTAACTGCTTCGACGAAGGTATTTTCTGAAAAATTGGACAAGAATTGAAATTTTGTTCCTTTTTAGGGCATTGGATTTGCTATCGCCAAACAACTTGGTGCCGCCGGTGCTTCTGTCGTCGTTTGCAGTCGAAAGGAACAAAACGTTGATGTAAGTATTTTTTTAATACAATTTTCCATTTTTTTTCACGTTTCAAAGCCCAAATAGATAGTCAATGTGGTTTGTGTTATACTGAACATTTCCACCGAAAATCTGATAAATTTCGAAAAAAAAGTGATCCCTGCTTTCAGGAAGCAGTATCCGCTCTACGAATGGAAGATATTGATGCTCACGGAACAACCGCCCACGTTGGAAACAAAGCCGATCGCACGAAATTAATAGACTTCACCCTTGAACGATTCAACAAGTTGGATATTCTGGTGTCAAACGCCGCCGTAAACCCACACTACGGAGATATGATGTCCGTTTCTGATTCTCAATGGGACAAAATGCTTGATCTGAATGTGAAATCAGCTTTCGAGTTGACTAAAGAGGCAGTCCCACATTTGGAAGCTTCTGGAAGAGGAAACATCGTTTTTGTATCATCTGTTGCTGGATATTCACCAATGAATGATATTGGAGCGTACTCTGTGATGAAAACTACGCTGACTGGATTGGGAAAATCGTTAGCTTTGAATTTGGCCAGAAGGAACATTAGAGTTAACACTATTGCACCTGGTAAGTTTTTAAAATCAAATACTTTTATTTATTTGAAAAAAAGAGGTGAGTGCAACAGCAACTGTTTCCTAAATTTTTCTCATCATGTGAAAGAATCGTGAAATTTTAAAAAGTTTTTTAGTCAAAAAATTTCACATGGTATTGAGGTCTGTTTACCTCGACTCTTCGTTGGCTGAGCATCTCGTGCCTATGTTTACTTAATTTTGAAACAAAAAAAGACCAGAGGTATTATTCGCATATAAAAACCGTGGTGCACCTCCGGTGCCAGTTGAAATATTTTTTACTGAGATAATTTATTGTAAAAAAATGGAAAATAATAATAATTAAATACCGATGGTTTTTTTTTCAATTTCTTCGCAGTACTTTTTTGAACACTACAGTAAAATTAAACAATTAAAATCGATTGGACACTTGCGCCAAAAACCAAGTTCTAAGCAGATCGCCTTCAAATCACCCTGAGACATCAAAATACATTTCATTTTTCCAACTTAAATAATTTTTATAGGAATCATCCGCACCGATTTCTCACAAGCTCTCTTCTCGGACGAAGCTGAAAAAGAAAAATGGATTTCTCAAATTGCTCAAAGAAGATTTGGAGATCCAGATGAATGCGCAGACGCTGTTGCCTTTTTGGTACTTGACGTTTTTTTTTAAATTTTGAAGAAAATGTGTGCTTTCCAGGTTTCTGATGAAGCAAGCTACATTTCTGGTGAAACTATCGGAATAAACGGGGGAATGCAAGCAAGGATCTAAATTTATAAATTCCTAGAATATTATCTTTTTTATTCTGCTTTTATTTGTTTCATCAAATTTTCACCGTGTGAAACGAGTTGGCTTTTTTCCTTGTTCTCAATGCACTATTTTCGATGCGAAAATGGTTCACATAGTCAATTTTTGTGTCTATTTATTTTTTTTTCAACAATTTTGGATATTTCAAACCAATGCTATAATTTAATGGTATAATTCACAGCTGGTATAATGAATCATTTTTAGAGCAGGAAAATCGAAAATTTCGAAATGAAGAGCAAGGGAGAGAACAATAGAGCTCCGAGAAAATTGAAAAGAATGCTTAATTGGTGTAAAATGTCATTTTGGCAGGAAGCAATTTTCCGCTTTCCATTATTGGTTTTTTGTTTTCTGAAAAATTTCGCGTAGTTTGGATAATTTTTATTTTTGCGTTCATCGAGACTAGTTTCGCTTGTTTTAGAAGTCTTGTCAGAAGCAATTTGATTTTAATTTACACCGAATGACACTATCGAAACTGGATTTTTCTTACCAAAAATGGGATTAACATTTCGTAAGCAGGCTCGGATTTTAATGAAAGTTGCTGACGAGCAATTAAAAACAGGAGTGTGTTCGAAAGAGGTTTATTTCTACAGTAGATCAATCGATTTTGCCGATGGTACGGTTACTGCGGTATTGTCAACTCAATTATTCTTGATCATTGCGTTCGGAAGGCTGCTCAACCTCACAGCCGCTCCGCACGTAATCGACGCGGCTGCCGACACTCAACACACTGGAAAATTTGAACAATTCATTTTCCCGCCAATATTTCAGTGTGTTGTGTGGGAGGTCCCCGCGTCGCGTGCGTGCGGAGCGGCTGTGAGGTTGAGCAGCCTTCCGAACGCAATGATCAAGAATAATTGAGTTGACAATATTTCGTTAACAAATAAGAAAAAAATATGTACTTAATGTACCAGAAAACTAAAAAAAAACTGCAGTGACGAGACCATGGCTTGGGATAGAGCACGCTTTCATCCCACCGCATCAGCATTGCTGCAGTTAATCAATACTTCTTACGGGTTTTAAAAATGTTTGTTTAATTTTAGTTTTTTTGTTATAAATACTTCGCGGCAGAATACATATTCTGTTGAAGCGAACTATCACTACGACAACTGAAGATGCAAAAATTAGGTTATCAAATTTCACTCAGAACTTCGAAAAAGTAGTCGAAAAACACAACGTTTAGTAAAAAAAAACTGTAATACAATCATTTGTTATTCATTCATCGTGTCATCACCATCATCTTTAAAGTTTTTTCTTCTTTCTTTTCAAATCGTAATCGTACTGTTTTCTCTTCCTTCTTCCGTTTCTCAAACACGCAGCTAAATAAATTTTTTATTTATTTTATTCACTTCCTCGCATCAAATTGTAGGTGAACTCTTCGAATGTCAATTGAACGGGTTATGGGGGGTAGTTGAGTGAGATCGATCTCTCAGACCATTCTCGCCTATTTTTCTTATTTTTGCTCTTTTTAGTTTGGTTTGGTGAATACTTTGAAAAAATCATATTATTCTTTTTAATGAGATATTTTAGTTCGTATTTTCCTCAAAGAATTTGTCGTAGTTTGTAGCGGACGTGTAGAAATTATTTTTTCAAGATTCGGTTTTTAAGGTTTTCAATTCATAAACCTGAAAATGTCTCTTATTTTGTTTTAGCTCCGGAGAGCTCAGAAATGAGTTTCTTATGGATTAACAGGAAAACGATTGATAGAAATAAAACTGTTAAGTTTAAAATATAAGCAAATACTACAAAAAGGCGCTGCTAAGGCTATTTTTGAGAAACTACAAAATTCTCTTAAAAAGAAACTCAAAAAATCAACATAAACATGTAACTACACATTCATAAAAACTGGATAATCCTGTAAGATGCAGGAAAAACACGAAAGAAAACAATAGGAGAAAAGTGTGCGGGCTCGCCACCAAACAAAAAATGCGAAACGCAAACAGTCGAGGACGAAAATCCATTGGGTTGTGCGCATGTTCTAGTGTTACTTCCGACTTGATTGATGATTTTTTTTTCATTAAATTTATATATTTTTCTCTAAATTCGTCGTTTTGTTCTACTAAAGGTGGTATGTTAGTCATACTGTAGTTGAAAACAAAAGGAAAACTATGTACGGTCGAAAAAAAAACAGTTGTTTACATAATTTGTAATTGGCAAGCAGCTAGTATTGTCAAGATAATAATTTCTGACCGCTCGTTTTGCGGAGTGTCGTTGGGAATTTACTCGCAGCGCGACCGCAACGCGCTCAATTTTTAGCGGTCGCGTTGCGAGTAAATTCCCAACGACACTCCGCAAAACGAGCGGGCAGAAATTTTTATCTTGACAATAACCACAAAAACAATTTTTAAAAGTTAAAATTTAATCGTGAACTTATTCACTTGAGAAGTTTTATTACATCAGTCAATTTTAAAACTTCGTAAATCACTGTCCTAATTTTTTTTTACAAAATTTGAACAAAAAACAACGATTCAATTCTTTTTATTTTCTTTTAACAGCCCATTTTAATTAAACACAGTCGAAATTAATTAAAATAATTTGAAAGAGAAGTATAATTAAAATGTTAATAAAAAAGGAAACAAATTAATTACCATTCTAAAATGACCTTCGAACACTTTTTTTCTAGCCGTTTGATTCTATTCGAAAAAAGATCAGATAAAAACCGGGCAAATCAGAGAAGATTTTCTACACTGTTATGGTCTTCTTATATGGTGTTTTTCGCTCATTCATGTGGTCATTTTTATTTCAAATGTTAATGTTTCTTTGAAAAGTTTAAAACTATATTATGCGAACGTGTTCGCTTTTTTTTGCCATCGTCATGTATAAAAGAGTATAAATGTAGATTTCGGGCGATTTGGTAAAGTCACTTGTTTCGTGTTGAATGTCTCAGCAGGTGGTCTTTTAAATGCAGCCTTTTAAAAATCGAAATTCGTCTTTTTTTCCGATGAAGCTGAGAAGTTGACAGTTCTGATTCACATCTTGAAAATAGTTCAAATTTTATTTAAAAATTTTTATTTTGAGAACAATATCTCGTTGTAACGGTTGTACATTTTCTTCATTTGTTTTGATTTTTTGTGGTTACTACAGAATTTTGGGGTAACATTTTATTTTCAGGTTTTAATTTCTTCTAAAGTGGAAAGTTTTGAGCGTTCTTCGAAATATATATTTTTTTTTAAGCTGTGCAGTTGTTTGAAACTTAGTCTCAAAATATTAATAACTTTGTATGTCTAATGACTAAGTTCAATACTTTTCACAATGAACTATGTTTTTTCGTCATTGTGTTTGCACTATTTTTTTAAACATATATACGGCATTGTCACTTAATTTTTTGAACACTTACATACTTTTCAAATTTTCGGGAATATTCCAATATTACATTTTAATGACAGGGTTACACTTTTTTTACTTAAAAAGGTTGATGCTTTTAAAAAATTCAATAATTTATCGTGAGTAAATTTGATGCTTAATATGAGCAGTAACTGAATAGTGAAAAAATCTCAAAAATCTAATTTCACACACATTTTTTACGGATCAATGTCTTTATTTAAAGTTTTTGAGGCCACGATTCCGAAACTTTTAGAAATTGACTCCATGCGTCGCTGTCATGATACATGATGAGCTTCAAGTTTAATGTAATGCAGGTCATTATTTTTTGACCAAAACAAATCGAAACAATAATTAATCGAAATCCAACTCCCATCCACTCTTCATAGGCGTGATCCATGTAAAAATGCTGGTACATTCATGTATGCATAGCACTTTTGACCTGTTTCGTTCTAATCTTCATTCGCTTCCCTTTTCTGTTTTCTCGCCGCTTTTCCGCCTTTCGACACACGGCGCGACAATTTGTTGTACTTTCTCGTCGCCTCCGGAATCATCGTCGACCCCCGTCGATTATTTCGGAAGCGAACATGACAGGCGACAACTTTCAATTTTTGTTTTGTTTTCATCTACGCATACATTTTTCAGGATGTTTCGTCTTGTTTTTCATTTGCTACATATTTTCGAAAATCTTAGTTCTTATTGAGGACTTGTTTTCTGATTATTACCTTTTCCAGCAGTCTTTCAATTAAAGTAGTTTATTTCTTTATAATCAACTAAATTTGAATTCAAAATAAGTTCAGAATTTTGAAATTTGTTCAGAAATGCAAATTTATGATTGAAAATTTAAAAAATACTAACAGTAAATATATTTCTAAATTTTCACAATAAAATTCTACTTTTTTCGAAATAAGTGGCACACTTTCTTTAATCTGATAAAATCTTTAGACTTGCGCAATATCGAAGTATTTCTCCCCATAAAAACCCCATAAACGATAAAAACAGTACATTTATCTCTCCCAATAAAAACTATAAATGAGTTTTTCTTTGGTAAATGATGTACACATTTTCAGTGTAATACATATAAAAGAGAGAAGATATTGAATATTCGCACATATTGGCCCAATTTTATTTCATTTTTTTCTTAGAAGGGGCGAAAGTTCGTTTCTTTTTTCGTCTCTTAAAAGACTCGTTTCACTTTCTCCAATACCATATGATTTTCTTCTAATTATTATTATAAAATTTTTCTTACCTAAGATTGTTACAGCATATTATTTTCTGTCGCTGTAAAATGAACAAGAACCAGACTATATGTAGGTTGTCATTTTCAATCATTCGAAACGGTTACACCCTTCCTTTAACACCGCCAACTAATCATATTCTAAAAAATGTTTCTGAAAATCATACTAACTTTTTTTTTTGAAAATTGAAGACTTTTACACTTTTTTTTGTTCAAAATGCGTTATTTAGAATGCAAAAAATAGATTCTCCTTGCAAACCTCTCGAATGAACATTTTAGTTAACGATGCATGATATTTCTTGGGAAAAGGTCACATTGAAGGTACAGAAATGTTGTTTTTGTTCAATAGATTTCTATTCATTCAATCAAAAAGTAATTACACAAAAAACTAAGGATTTTTAGGATTTTTGCTTGAATGATTCTGAAAGAGAAAAGTTTTTAACGGAATATGTATTCGCAAAGTTCGATCAAGTGAGAAGTCTGGTTTTGGTTTTGATTACTATCATAGATTGACTGTTTATGACTTCTAAGTTAGAACATTCTACCGGAATAATGTGGTAGGAATTGGGATTTTAATGTAGTTTAATGATGTAATTTTTATGACACTGTTTTTTTAATCGATAAATTAATTAAATTTACAATCTCAAATTTTATGTGGAACCGAAATTTTGATACAGCAATTAAAAAATAAGTGGCACATTTACTTTAGAGGTGCCCTTATGAGCGTTATCCTGGTCTCCATATCAAAGATTTTTTAAACTGAAAAATGTCTGTAGAAAAATCTTGCTATTACGAATATTAATTTTTCCCAAAAATCTCATTTTCCCAGGAAAAAAAAAATATTCTTCACTTCCACGGAGCTCTCCATTCAATTAATCATCTCCTCCCATCTTCCTTTTCAATTTATTTATTTTTTCGAGATTCACATAAAAGATTCTACTCCTTTTTTTGCAAACTATTCTCGACTACTGCCACATAATTATCATTACTGCGACCTAACCTACTTCTTTTTTTCTTTTACCTTTACTTTCTAACAATACAAATCCTTCGTTCTATTCACTTTCGACAGAAAATAATACGATAATTACCGTGTCGGAGGATAGAGACGCTAGGGAGTTTCCAACAATGTGACGGACATCATGTTACCTACATAAAATACTTCTCTTTCTTTACTTTACCAGAAAATTCTCCAGACCTTTTTATGAAATTCTTGTTCACTTATTATTCATTTGCTTCAAGTTATATTCAAAATATTTACTCCATCTTTTCAATTTTGTATTGTGTAATATTTTTTTCTTTTTATCAACAAATTCTTTTTTTTTCAGATGCGGTCCATTCTCGTAAACACATTTGTGTTCCTGATTTCAAGTCTGCTTACAGTTTTGGCAAAGTCCAGATTCCCGGACCCACCGATTTTTGCGTCACCTGGAACTTATCCAAGTATTTGCTATCTTCCACCAGGTATGAATGATGTTTTTTACGACAATTGATATTTGTCCGATGTTGTTCTTCATGTTCATCATTATTGAATATAAATTAACTAAAATGTTAATTATTGAAGAACTGCTTCCATGATTTTAAAAATTACAATTTCATTTCCACCAAAACGGTTAAATCAACGCTGGCAAGAAAATTCATATACAGAGTTTCAGTCCGACTAAATACTATCTTAAAGGGGGGTTTTACGGAGTTAATGTATGCCTCTGGGATGAAAACTAACTTCATACTCATTCCAAATTTGTTTTTAAAATTTTCTAAATCCACCTAGAAACGGAGAAAATGAGCTTCAAAACATTGGCCTAGAAAAAAGGGCCACCGGCGAAAACTAGTCCGCAGGCATGAAAAATCCAAAAAATTAAAAAAAAAACATAAGTTTAAATTTAAAAAAATAAAAAAGAACTTATATAAGCATTATACGTAACTATTTATTAACAAAACACGAAAAAAAGCTCATTGGAAAAAGGTCGGCCAGGTGACCCCTTTTTCTAGGCCATTGGTTTGAGGCGTGTTTTCTCGGCTTCCAGGTGGTTTTAGAAAATTTTAAAGACAGATTTGGAATGAAGATGAGGTCTATTTTCGTTTAAGGTAAAATTATTATCTCCGTAAAACCCTCCTTTAAGATGGAAGTCTATGAAGTTAACGATTTTAAGAATTATAATACTCTTAATCTTCAGGAACTGACCAGACAGAAAGCGCAATTTATTGTACAAATTTTTTTTGGAAAATTCAAAACAGTTAATTTCCAAATATGATTTTTTTAGACTCCGCTCTCTGCGACAACACCGCCAACCTAGCAGACATCGAGCTTCTGACTCGCTACTATTTTGACGTGGCCACTCAGGATTGCTACCCGTTTGGTGTTCAAAAATGCGGTGGTAATCAGAATCAATTCCAGTCTCGGCAAGAATGCCAGGATTATTGTAAATATTCAGAGAAGTAGAGGCTTTGGGATTTTTTTTTGAAAAATCCATTTTTCTCGGGTTTTACTTCAGTAAAAACACATTCTATATTGTTATGACGGGTTTAATTTGTATAAAATAAAATGTTAACATATTTAAAACTTTTTTTGATTTTCCCCAAAAATTATTGAATAGAATTCGAATGAGATACATGATTATGATGCGTGGTTCCAATAATCGAAACCGTGTTATTTGTAGTAGATCGAGGCGGTTTGAATCGGACAATTCGAAAAACTCCATTACGAATTGTTGTGTTCATGAAAAGGTAGATAATTGCTGGGCATCCATGTCCAAGTTGCCATGAAATGTGACCGATTACGATAACAAAATCGGCAACTTTGAAGAACTGCATGTAGACGTAAACCATGGCGGCGATGAAGTTGGCCAGGCAGATGATTGTTGACTGGATGAAGATCTGAGAATATTCTGATTTAGATTTTTAATTGAAATGTGCTAATAGACAATAAAAATATATTTGTGTAAGAAACTTTCTCCCTTCTTTAAACTTCTGTTAATTACCTGTGCATGAGACCTCTTGTTAGTTGATTCGAGTCTTTTCTTGAACTGTCTAGAAATAGCTGTACAGAAAAATCCATACAACAAACAAGTCGCAACAACAATGAACAAATTGTTGGCAGTATGCGGGTAATTCTGATATTCCCAAGTATAGCCTTCAAAAATGAATGGATCGAAAAACCAGGCTTGGTATTCTGAAGTGAATAGTAATGGTGGTGTGAAAAATATGAAATAGAGTCCATAAGCGATAGGCATAAGAAGAACGAATGTTGTTCGAGAGCTAGAATTATTATTAAAATGTTGTGAAAATTTGAATCGATTTTACCCCGAGAAATACTTCTTGACCAGGATCGGGTACAAAATATCCAAGACGCGATTCAGGACAAGTATCAAACATACAAAACAAGCACAACACCAAAAACCAAGTCCCAGAGATCCAGTGATGAAAATTGTAGTCGGATGAGAGCAATAAACAGCTCCCTCGATTAATAAATATCCAGTTTCGATTGAGTTAACGGCTAAAAAACATAATAGTTGATACGCACAACTGGCCGCGACGCGTTCAATCTTACCTATAGCACACATGTCAACAAATCCTAAAAGAAACATGATCTTAAAGCATGATAGTCGAATATGTTCCTTCTGTGCCATCACAATCATACAAGGTAGATATGCAATTTCAATCGATATTCCATAAATAAGGTCAATAACCCCCAAAATTTCATGCTTTGTCCCTTTTTGACGAGTCCATTCTTCGCCAACCGGTAGTACTTCACTGTAAAACGTAGAACTTGATTTCACACATGCGCTTATGAAAATCTAGCATAAAACTGAAACCCGTATCCAAATTTAGCGAAACGCTTACAAAACATCATAAGCGCGTACTATAATAGAACATAATTGAAAGTATAGAAAAATTAAAATAATTGAAAGCAAGCTAAAACTGTGTAGGAATTTAGAAAAATTCGAACAAAATATTGTCAAGCTTGAATGAATCAGAAATTTTCGAACTATAGTAAAACAAATTCATGAATTAAAGATATTTTTGATAAAATTAAGCGTACACGCTCGAAATAGATCATGCCACTGTGACTTTGCTATCAAGTAAAGTCGTGGATAGCGTGATACCTCACCTGCAATTAAATAATGGTATTGCACTGACATCACCTCCCTTAGAAATGAGCCACTCCATCCAAAGGAATTCTTAAGAAATAATAATCATCTTCAGCATTTTTTTCTCCAAATTTATAGAAGTATTGATCAACAGTAACCCGACAACTCCGCCCAAGAGCAGCTCGAATGAATGATGCATTTCGAAGTTTTTCATCATTCATGATTTTAATCCGGTTTTTAATATTTCACTGCGTAATCAAACAAAATTCGGGTAAAAATACTACGACAACAAAAGACGAGGAGATTAAGAGTAAGTTGGAAAAATATGATGAAAATATATTTTGAGAGTTTTGAGAGGGGTTTGAACCATTTATAAGAAAGCTATATTATAAAATCTCACTGTGACGAATATCGGCTTCTTGAAGTATATAATAGGATTTTTATAATGAAAAACAAAGAAAATAGAAAAAGAACAGAAACAAAAATGTATACATAGATTCTTTCGATCCTTCAGTGATCTTAAAATGAACCCAATCAACAAAAGTGCATGAAAGGGAGTAGTTTTCATGTTTGTCAGTTACACAAAGGTATGTATAAGGATTCAGATAACAGCGGAGTACATTCAGAACGAACACTACAAATTAATTCCTGAATGTGAAAGCAATCCAATCGTTCGTACTTGAGCTTATGGAATTCAAAGTACACAGTTTTGTATATTTTCAGACGAAAATCACATCTAAATTCTTCTCAATGGACGTCACGCAATATGATTTTAATTATGACTCAAGTGGTGCATGATTCTAATCGAGATATGATAACCATCAATGTGATGTCAATTCAAACGTTCAGACTGTATCTCCGAAACAAATTCGACACATCAAACATTAATTTCCGCCGTCGTACTTTTTTATAATTTTTCCGCCGTTGTACTTTTTTGATTATTTTGAGCTATCTATTACAAACATCAGATATTTAATAATATATCAACATTTGAGTGAAAATCGTCAATTTCTTGTGTTAACTACAACTGCTTCATCTTTGAGCATCAGAAAAATGTAATTGGCTCTAAATTGAAAATATGAGAGGGAAAAAAAATAACAACTGCACTCTATCAAAAATAACATTCATTTGTTACTATCGATTTGGCTAAATGCAAACTCATAAAACGGAAAAAGCATACGTTTAAGAATTTAGATCCTCAACGTTTTTCAAAACCTACTGAAAAAATGAGCTATTTTCAAAATAGAATAACATACATCACAGTTCTTAAAAAGTGATATTGTTTCGAAAAGCTTTTGAATTTCAACATTTTTCCACCCAATAAATATCTCATCTGATTGATTGGTTAAAAACACTTATATGTAACATTTTGCCGGTTTAAATTAAGCTATCATAAAATCTTCAACAAGAACCACTCATCAAAACAGGTGATCGATCTCTTAAACAGTCCTTGAAGCTGGTTGAAGTGACGTAGAATTTTCGAATCTGATATGTTCAAAAATCACGCTTAGCAACATTGTATTTCGCCTTATCTTCAATAAACAAGGTGGTGATGAACAGATGACGTTTCGTAGTGTATCCAAATCCTGAGAATAGTTATCAAGGAGTGTAATAATAAAGCGAATCATTTTGGATGCTAGATAAAAATCAAGTTTTTTTTCCATGCATCTCAATATTTTAATTTGAAAGTAATTTATGAACAAAATCAGTTAATGATGAATGAAGAAATAAAAATTTCAAAGGAATTAAAAATTCCTTTCTTCATTCAAACAATGTTAGAAAATGTCTTAAAAACAATGGGCATGTAATTCGGAAAATCAAACAAGAAATTCAGAAAATCAAACATTTTCGTTTATAACTCATAATTTCCTTACTGCTAAATATAAGAGGCGTTTTTTTCATTTTCAGCTAGATTTCATTATTATATTGTGATTATATTAAATTTTCTGAAAATGGCATCAAGATATACTTCCTTCTTTGAAAAAAAATCGGATTTATGTATCTCCCCTTTCCATCAAAATCAAAAATTGGATTGGCATTTCTCTCCCTTTTTTTAGATTTCGATTCATTGAAAGAAATTGGCAATCGTTTTTTTTTTTCAAAAATCCTCCTTCTTTTTTCACACGTATATATTTCCACAGACAGATATCTATCCTCAAATCTACCGTTGGTCGCTCTTCGGTCAATCTTCTACCTTCACCCGCCTTCATTAGTCGAATCGTCAGTACTTCAGAGAAGAAGCTTCTCTTTTCAATTTTATGCCAAGAAGACCTAATCATTTAGAGATCCAGAACGAAACAAATAACATTTTTGCAAGTGATGTTGGTAGAAAATCACAAATTATTCCGATTTTCGGACCGGTTTTTTTGAGATTTCTCAACAACATTATTTTTGATTTATGCAAAAATTCGATAACTTTCCCATTTCTCAATTTTCATGAATTTGTGATTTTGTTGGATCACCATTTTTTGCGATTTTCACAATTGTAATATTAATCTGAAAAAAATCTGAAATTTTGCTGAAAATCATATTACAAGTGATAAATTTTCTAAAATCCATAACATTTCTTGATCTCAATTCTTTGTTACGATTTTTAGCTCAATTTTCAGAAATTTAAAACGAAAATCATTTTCAACGCTTCTTTAATCGAAAAGTTTGATTCTTTTGTGTCCTATTTACATTCAAAATTTGTCATTCCACTAATTAAATCCCGAACGAGTTTCCTAACAAGTTTTCTATTGAATCCGGAGCCTTCCGTTTCATTTTCCAGTTCAATTTTCATTCTACAGAAGTGTAATAATTTTGTTACTTTAATCTTCGAACTTTCCGAATCCAAAACACAGTTAATTCGAAATCCACTTCTCTCTTAATTTCCCTTCCGAAGAAACATGCCAATAGGCCTGCTTTAGTGAAAACAACATCAAGTTTTTGAAACATCTCAAGAAAAAAATATACAATAAACAGAATACGCGAACAGACCATTTGAGGAAAATTTACTGACGTTCGTTGCATCATTAAATTAAGCAATTACTGATTTTTATCTCCATATTCTTAAAAAAATACTTGTGTACCTTTTTCTTTTATTTATTTTTATTATATGCTTTAATAGCGATGTCAGTAGCTTTATTATTACTGATTTTCTATATCTTTGTGTAAATATACCAACTTTTTTTTGTCACCGTTTACTTTTCGTGTGTCTGGATTGAATCGCTTACACTCCAGTGCTCCAGGCATCCGCGCTTCATTCTGTCTTGGTTTGATTTACGTTGAAATATTTTTTTATTCTACCTGCAAGTTTTAAATTAAACTTTTAAAGAGCTCTTGAAGAAGTTGATTTTTAATATCTCCGTTCAATTTTTTTAAATTCACTCTCTCGACAGTTTCAGCCCAATGACGATTTTTAAACTGTATTGGATCAAATGTTTTGCCTTTTAAGCGGTCCATATTTTTATAAAAAATTGAAACGATTTCAGACATTTTTGCGCAAAATCGGAGTTCTACTTTTTTTGAAAAAATGTAACAAAGTAGCCGCTCCTTTTATGATACAAGATTGTGATCGAACTAATAATCATCCGAAACCCTCAGCTTTCACTTCAACCTCCCATTAACATTTAAAAAAAACTCTCTTTGTCTCCACAGATATGATCCGAAAATGTGAAATCATTTGTGAATCTTATTCAGTTCATCGTCTGCTTTTTTTAGGTTTTGATCAAACAACGACAATTCATAAATTTCTTCTGATTGCATTTTGTTCCGTACTGAACATTTATCTTTATTTTTATCCTATGACAACATATTTCATTATAGATGTCGTTCACAGTGAATTCTGGTGAATACATGGCTGCATGTTATTTTGAAGACGAGGAATTTAAGATAAAGAAACCGAGGTCAAAATCTGAAAATCGAAAACTGAAATTTGGCCATGTAGAGGATGATAATGTTGATATTTCGTATTTGGATTTTCCCGTGTTACGATTAAGTTTAACGTTTACAGCAATTTCAATGGTTGCGTTCATAGGTAAATCCCTTCGAATATTTGAAAATAACAACGAATTTTCAGCTGCTTTACTTGCTGCATTTAATTCAGATTACAAGCCAATGACAGATGAAGAACTCCTTGACAATTCTATAATTATAAGATATGGTGGGAAACCATTTCGCTGTAGTGTGAGTTTGAGGGTCGCGACGGAGCTTTAGTCACTTATTTTTCAGACTTTGCTCAAATTTCCTATCGGTGGACTTCCATCAATTCTGAATATGATAGAAATCAATGTTTGGGGAAATGTGATTTTTCGGTTCGCGACTTGTCTAACGATCGCTGTCAGATGTTTTCATATTATTCTCTTCAAGTGAGTTGTTAGGTAGTTCCTGGATTTTCGTTGTTGATCGGCATTGGGTGATCCGCTAGGTGTTTAGCCCCATCTATTCCACTTGAAGTAACATCCATCAAATTTTTTTAGGCATCTACTTATGAAAACTTATTGGAAAGATGGTCAGAACAGAATATTCAATTGGTTCTGCGATTTGATGCCAATGGCGACTGCAATTGAAACCATTTCCTTGGCAATGTTTACGATTATAACCATGCATAGTGATTTTAGAGGTTGGTGACTATCTTTTAGTTCAGAATGTACACCTGTTGTTCAAATACTTCCTCTTATAAAACTGAAAAAAATGCCAGGGAAAAATAGTGATTTTAGATATCAATCATTTCTGCAAATCAGTTTTCGCAGTCGCCGCCACTGTCAACATGTTCATCCCCATAACATTTTTGTTCATGGCCACGATGAATTCAGCAAATGTTAGTATATGTCTCCAGATCAGAAAAAACATTCTCGATTTTTCCAGATAAGAGATACCATAATTGTTCTGATTAGAGCCGTGTGTGCCGCAGTGTTTGGCTATTTTGCACCACAATATTTCCAGTTCCATATTATCTGGACAAAGGATTCTCTGTGCCATTCATATAGTGAGTAGAAATGCGGAATAATTACGGTAGAATCAAAACATTTTGTTCAATTATATGGTTGATTAGTCACAATTAAAATAATTTCTCAAATATGTTTGAAAAAGTTTTTGTTGGCAAAAAGCATCCGAAAAATTAAAAATCATATTGACACCTGTATTTTCAAAATCAACATGAACTTTCATTCAATCCTTGACGTTTAGTATTAAGCGCAGACTAAGCGTTACCGATTTTGAAAGTTAGTTCTTATATTAAGAATCGGATTCTCCCGCAATTTTAAAAAGCTTCTCTTCCAAATTCCGATTCTTACAGTCCCTTACGACTATGCCATTATGGAATATTCCATCACCATCTCATATGCAATCTTCCATCTGTTTTTCCTCTATGACCTTCGACAACTTCAATTCATCTGTTTTCCCAGAACGTGTGGCGGTGAATGCGAACCGTTGGATCCCAAAAATTTCGAAAAGGGTCAGAAATACGAGTATTGTCGAGCTTTTGAATATAACCAAAGAAGATTGCGTGACAGTAGCATTGTTAGATTGTGAATTATTTATTTTTGATAACCAGAAAGACAATCAATAAATATGTACATAAAAAAGCTCGTTGTTTTGTGTAACAGGCAGAATAAAAACAAAATTGGTCCTTGAGGTTTGATGAAGAAAAATCAATAAATAAAAAAATATGAGATCATTATTTGATGGTAAGAAGCTCTTTTTAAACCTAACTACACAGATATTGATTTTTTTTAAAGTTATAACTTATCAGGAATTCCGCCGTATAAGCGATTATGCCTTAAATTAGTTGTATAAAATTGGGGAGAAGACATATCAGATTTTGCGTACAAAACATCAGCTGGCTGATATTTTGCACTGGATCGTGAGTTTCCCAAGCAGCAAATGGCATTTTTCCATGATGATAAGGTTTTTGTGCTGCATACCCAGAAGCCTGATGTCCAGCCGACGATGCACATGCAGCAGGTTTTGATAAGCGAAATTACGAGAGAAGTGTCGCCTGAAAAATATATAATTGGAAATTTTGTTTTTCGCATTGTCACGTTAAACTTTAAATTCAGCACGAGATAACTTAAAATAAAATCGCGAGTGAAATTGATAGCTCATTTTCCAGTATTTATTTTGCATATGCAACCACACGAAATAGATCAAAACTCACCAATAGATTGTCTCGGGAAACAAGAACAAAGATGATCATTCTCCCAAAGCGGTCTATGATTTTGCTCATAAAACATGACAGAAATAATCAACAGCGATGGAATTGTATACAGCAGTGAAAATATTCCAATCTTCGACATCAATTGTGTAATTTTGTGCGCGTTGTCCAACGAAGGATGCTGCTTTTGAACTTCATTCCTGATGCTCCAAAGGTTGAAGAAACCGATGATCAGAAACATGACACCAAGTGTGAAGTAGACGACTAGAGGGACTAGAACAAAAACCCGTTGGAAAAAGATGTCAGTGTTTCCAACGTAACAGATTCCCGTGATTGGATCACCGTCAATTGCATTGAAAATCTGGAAAAACACGTTTCTTTTGAAGTGCTGAGTTTAACATGTTCCTTACCAAAACCATAACAGTCTGCACTGCTGGAACACACCATCCCACAACATGAAAATGGAATGAATATGATGCAATTGCTTCCGATGACCATTTTGAAGCAGCGGCTAGTACCCAAGTTAAGGAAAGAATCACCCACCAAACTGAAGCTGCCATTCCGAAAAAGTAGGTGAGCAGAAATACCTGAAAAAATAATAGTTAAAGAGGGCTATTATTAGATCGTCCACACAAACATCATAACAATGTTCAGTAAAATAAATATTCTTACCACAAAACAAAGGGAGCCCGAATTATCATCCTGTCCCTTAATCCTCATCGAATCGCAAGCAACCTCATCATGTCCAACAAAATAGCGAATCATAAAACCGATCGCAACCATCAGCTGGCAAAAGGCCAACATAAAAATAGGGCGTTCGGGATATTGAAAGCGATCAGTCTCGATCAAAAATGTAAGGAAAGTAAAAGTGGATAAAATTCCACAAGTGATCGACCAAAATGCCATCCAATTCTCAATCAATCCTTTGTTCTCAATATAAGCTGGCGAATGACACGAATATGCGCAATTGCTAACATTTCCGACCATAGCTTTATCTGACTCGACAAATTGGAAAGGTTTATTACATGTGCATTGGCAATGTTGTTGCGGGTTTTCGGACACTATTCCAACGTGCGGCCTGATTGGAATAGCCAAATCGCTCACTGGTTTGTTCTTCGGTTTTGGCGTGTCTGGTGGCGCGGCACAAATATTTCCAGACGTCATTTGATCCGACATTCTTGGTAAAGTGTCGCATGAAAGAGTAGCTGGCCAGCGGAATCCGTATTGTGACATGATTGGACTGCATTTCTTCTTCGCTTCAAGACAAAGTTCCATGCATGGAAGAATGTCATGATCGTAGTTTTCTTGACAGATTGGGGTGTACATGGTGCAAAGGAAGAATTTCAGATGTTGGAAGCAGCCGACCTGGAAAAAAGGATGTCTTAGGGGATTTCTGAAATTGATCTTTTTTGGAACGCCATTCGTTTTTTTTTTGCCTTTCAAACATCATTTTTGGACATTTTTTAATAATGTGCTTTTGAAATCATAAACCACCTCATATAAAAATGAGGACTTTACGGAGCTAATGAATTCTCAATGAAAATGCCCCTTTTGGTCATCCTCATTCCAGATCTATTTTTTAAAATTGGTAAAAACAACGTGGAAGCCGGGATAACACTATTCAAAACAATGTACTAGAAAAAGTTTTCATCCCCCGAAAACTAGTACGGGGGCTCAATTACGTGAGGAATCCAAAAAATAAAAAAACGTACATTAAAGTGGATTAATTTAACTACATTTCATAAAAGTTCCATTAATTAGCTCCGTAAAATCATTTAAAGACTGCCATTCCAAAAATTATAGATAATAAGTAATACAATAAGTTTAATAATACATTTACTTACCTCTACCAATGGATAAAACTGATGAACTTCAAGCCCAGCTTCCTCTTGCTTTTCATGTCCATAGCTGTTCGGAAAAGACGTCATATTGTACCCAATTCCCTTGCACAACGGTATAGTGATTGGCTCGCATTTTTTCTTAGCGCTTGTAAAATTAATAAAAAATGCTAGCACTAAGAACCAGATGCGCATGTTTGCTGAAAATGTTGAATTGTTTTTTTTTTAATTATTCAAAAATATGAAATTAGAAGAAAGCGAAGGACAACTAAGTGTAGGAAATTGATGCTTTTGACTTTAGTACAAAGGATGTGCTGGTCGCAAAAATATCGGGTTACAAAATGGAAAAGCACCTGATATGTATTAATTTCATGAAAGCGGCTTGGAAAAATAGTTCGTAAAGAAAAGGTACTTGCTCAATTTGAGATAAGTTTAAATTAATATATCGATAGCCAAAGATGATCATGATCAATCGACCAGAATCTCTTTTTTTCCACAAATCCGCTATTTCTCAAGTGCCTGCAAATAGACAAAAAATTGTGTTTTTATGCTCAAAAATCTAGCAGAAAAACTATGATATACTTAAATGATATTTTAAGAAAAAAAAAGAAGACTCCGAGCAGCCGAAAAATAAGATTCTATTTGCAAAGAATAATACAGAAAAGGGTGGAGACATTTGTGGTGACATAAGGAATGTGTTAGGCAGAAAGGTGACTAATTTGGGTGGTCCATTAATGGTGGTGATGTTTTTACAACAAGGGGGGGGGGGCGAGTGATCGACGCATGCACAATTTTTTGAAGGTATCTAAAATTTCTAGGATAGGAGTGATAAGTGACGTTCTTTGATTCTATTTGTCTATCAATTATATAGGAAACGAAACGGTGAGCAAAAAATAGCGAGTGATATAAATACATTTGTTTGTATTTTTGAACACGAGATTTTGAATGAGAAAAAAAAGTTCTAGATATCGTACTTTTCATCTCAAAAAAAGTCGTTTATTTTAAAATAAATTGGAAAAAGGCATGCCTAAGTGATCCTCAAATTCTAGTTTAGCTTTAATATAACTCATTTTTAAATTTTCAGGCCGCAGAATTTATAAAAACTTTAAAAATAAATGAAATCATGTCATAAGCATAAGTTCTTGGAAAAAATCCAGAACCATTTGGAAAATGACCTAACGGTAGCAACCCATGTTCCGGTATATCCATAAAATAAACACCGTCGTTAAGTGGACCACTAAACACGTGGATATGTATGTTCATAATATTTACCAATCTGTGAGGTGTCTAACAACAACTTGAATATATTTCTAAGAAATAAATACTGCTCCGGAATGTTTGAATGTTTACACAAGACGCAAGAATGGAATAGAATGGTCAATGATACATTAAGACCCCCATTGCTACCAGAATATTATAAACTATCTCGAGATTTTTTAGATGCATAGGGACCACTGGCAATATATTTGTATAAATCCGTCAAAATCCGGTTGTTAAACATTCTTAATCCTAATATGGACGGGTTAATAGAAGTGTCAATAATAGTGATGGATGAAACTGGCAACACCCAAGTGTTAGTTGAACAAAAAAACAAATGGATTAGCGAATGACAATGAGTGTCAAAAATTGTCAAAATGTTTCAGGTGCTTGATTTAGCACCTTGGTAACCAGAACTAGATGTCCATTTTCCGAACAAAAGGAGGTAATTTGCATATTTAAAATTTTCTAGCTATCGGACAATTTTACTAGTAATATTTATTACGATTTTCAGAATAATCATTTTGAAAAAGTGCCCCAAAAAATATGTAGACATCCATGTTAACTGATGATGCGTGAATATATGAAAACTCAGCATACACAAAAGAATTGAGCCAAAAGAGAGCTCCTGCTGTGAGCAAGGAGCGTATTTTTCGAAAAAGTAGGGAGGGTTGCGTTATGAATAGAATAGAGGAGTAAGTTGCATAAATGTGCACACCTGATGGCAGTTGGGGCTTTTTCGGTGTTAGATTTCCGTTTTATGGAGGTATTGGGGATGTTTTTTTTATTCTAAAATATTGTGAAAAGTTTTAGAATCAGGATTATGTAGCTTTTTAAGGACAGTGTGCTAGTTGGAATTATCAAAATTTAGGGGATTTTCATTTCACGGGTATTTAAGAGCATCTTGGTTTTTATTACTTAAAGACAGTGTTCCATTCATTTTAGATTTTCGCAGTTGAACCTACGATTGAGAGATTCTTAACAACATTATAAATATAATAAAGATTAAACTAAAAAGTTGTCATTATTATATCATTTATGCAATATTTTAAATTGTTTTTGAAATTAAATTACTTGACAAAAAGTCTTTAAAAAATTAAGAATAATTTTGATCTTTCTACAGGAAACAACCAATTATTTTTTAAGAAGTAGGATTAATAGTTAATAACTATGCAACGCATAAGGAAACAAAACAACGTATCCAGGTGTTCTTCATGCAACTAACCACCTGAAATGATGTAACAAAACATGTCAGGATTACAATCACTAATTACATAGCTCATAATTTCGTATAACTGCAATAATTACTCCAAAAGCATCTAAGTCTTGTAAAAAGTATCAAGAATTATATAGAAGCTAATGAAAAATTGATAGAGTCAGAGCGTGTAGCTTTTATAACCATATATATATATACACGCTAATGAAAAAAAAATGAAGAGAGAGAGAGGTAGAGCTGGTTTATCAATATCCAGGCGGTCTGCAAAAAACGAGCTGGAGCTTGGAAAAAATAGTGAGTGGCTATGAATTTTAAATGAGAATTGGTTAGGTTTTTTCCCAATTCAAGACAAAGATACAATTTTTCTGCTATAATTTGGTGTGAAAACAGCTGCCATTTTAGCAGCCTCCCTAATTAGAACATGACTTTTAACCGACGTAGGATTTTGTCGGCAAAAGTCTAAAAGGGATTTTTAGTCCGGATATAGAATGTGGTCCTAAGTGGCGGTGACACCTAGTATGCTTTTAGGTTTTGTTTGGTGGAAATGCGTTACAAAATATTTATTTTTAATGGCTAAATTGGGCGGAAAACTTTAGTTTAATGGGATTCAAAAATTTGAGAAAAAAACCGTAATGTGCTATTTTAATCCAATTACCTGTTTAATACGATTAATTTTAAATTGAAATCTTTAAATTTCGAAAGAATCAAAATAAGTGATTTAAAGGAGGGTTTTACGGAGATTATGAATGCGTCTGGGAAGAAAATAGGCTTCAGACTCATTCCAAATATGTATTTAAAATTTTCTAAAACCACCTAGAAGCCGAGAAAACACGCCTCAAAACAATGGCCTAGAAAAACGGGCCACCTGGCCGAACTTTTTCCTATGAGCTTTTTCCGTGTTTCTTTAATAAATAGTTATGCAGAATGCTTATAGTAGTCCTTTTTAATGTTTTTTCATCTTAATTTATGTTTTGTTTTTCATTTTTTTGGACTTTTCATGCCTGCGGACTAGTTTTCGCCGGTGGCCCTTTTTTCTAGGCCATTGTTTTGAGGCGTGTTTTCTCGGCTTCTAGGTGGTTTTAGAAAATTTTAAATACAGATTTGGAAGGAGTCTGAAGCCTATTTTCATCCCAGGCGCATTCATAATCTCCGTAAAACCCTCCTTTAAAGAAAGTGTCCTACCTAATAAAATCTGAGATTGAGGTGGCTAGTTTAAGTCTAAAAACTTGGGATAGAAAAATCTAGAAAGTTAAGATTCAATTCTAGTTTTTAGTTTTTTTTCCATACATTTTGAACCATTTCAACCCAGAAATGTAAATAACTGTTTTTAAATTAACAACTTGACACGAAAATCATCAAAATGAGTAATAAGAATAGGATTAATAACTTAGTTCACAGAATTTTAAAATTTTTCATTTAAATTCTCCTCAACGGGGCGTACTACAAATTCCGAAAATTAAAATCCATATAAATACTACTCTAAAAGTTATAATAGAACGAACGATGAAAGCGTGTGAAGTGGGAAAAGGGGGGAGGATTCGTAGAGTTGATTAGCAAATTGCAATGTGCCAGCAGCCGCAGGCAGCTTATAAGTAGTTACCCCTTTTCTTTAAAAGTGTGAAATCGTCGGTTTATATTAAAAATGTTGCGAGCACAATGATTTGACATGAAACAGCGGATGAGAGAGGGAGAAAATGTCTAAAAAATTGTTTAGAACATTTCGTGACTGGACGATGTTATTTTTTATTCGTTCGAGAGAGAAAAAAGATGCTACATATTTTAAATAGAATGAATGTGTTTTATTTTCAAGTGAATTTTTAAAAAGAAATTTTACAAATATGTGGGCAAAAAGCAGAAATTTAAGCGATGAAAGTTTTTAAAATTTTTGGAATAGACCTCATAGTAAATCAATTGGAAGATATCCTAGGTTTCGTAAACTAGACCAAAGACTCCACTAATTTTAATTTTAAAAATTATATTATTCTCAAATTCTCAAAAATTAAAAAATCGAAAATACTTGGAAAACTCCCACAAAACGGACAACCACAAGTGTTATTCAATCATACTCCGCTCGGATTTGATTATGAAATTCAGAATTACGCGCATATTCACTAAAGAGGCTGTCTCACTAATCCTACGAAAGAAATAGGATTTTAAAGAAATAAAATTAGAATAAAAAGGAAGTCTCCACAGAAGAAAGCCAATGTCGAATGAATACCTAAAACAAGGTAAATAATAAATAGAAAGAGCGAACAAGATATTAATAAGAGACTACTGACTATTGCAAGAGCAAATACATGAAGCTGAACACAAGACGGCCGAGAAGGACAAGCCACTTCTCGATAGGAATAGGAATGTTTTTGCAGCTCATCTTTTTCTTGTTTGATATTCGTTCAGCTGTATTGTTTTTTTTTAAATCAGCAAAACATTGAAAAATCGGTTTTTATTGAAAAAAATATGACTAAATGTTTTATCAAGATTTAATAAACCACATCCGCTGTTTTTCTTTTATAAATTTTAGTTGAATTTTTTAATAGAAAAATAGGAATAATAAACTATATTTAAAGGGATTCTTTACTGTTTTTGGGTTTCTATTCCATTTTCATCTTCTTCTTGATATTTAAAAACCTATACACGAAAAATATTTTTTCGAAATTTCCTTTTCTACTACACGAAAAAGCACATTTACAGGATAAGGCGGCGAATGGCCTAACAATTGAAAACACTCTCACATTCGAATGCTCTCTCGCGCGCGGCCGAGAGGTTAGGCCATTCGCCGCCTTACTCTGTAAATGTGCTTTTTTCGTGTACTAGAAAAGGAAATTTCGCAAAAATATTTTTTCTTGTATAGGTTTTCAAATATGAAGATGAAAATGAAATTGAGACCCAAATTCAGTAAAAAGTCCCTTTAAGCTTGAAAAGGAGATATCAAACATAAAAGTATTGCAGGTTAGCAAGAATTTTTTGAGCCTTAAAATTTTCAAAGGTTTTAAAAAATTATAGGAATACGATTCCACGAATAAGTTATTTACGAATCTTCTTTTCTCTATTCAATAACTGATACGCATTTCAAAACAAATTTGACATCCCACAACGCCACCTCCAATCAACCTCAACAATTTTGATGAGAAGATGTTTTATTCCATCAAAATGGAAGAAACACACAATGTCTTCCTTTCCCCCCCCCCGCAAAACTTTTTCGGGTGAATAGGTTGGCTGGTGTATGAAAATTGCAACGTCTCAAATAATTCGCGATTCGTCCCGATAATCGTTCTGACAGGCACCCTCCTTTTTTTCTGAACAGACGTTGAACAAAAGTTTTTTTTGAAATTCTTCTGTCAAATCTGAACACGAATTAATCCTTAAAACGTCAAGTAACTTGGAATTTTTTCCTACAAAAAATTGAAAAAAAAGTGAAAAGCCCTCTTTTTTTTTACTACGGCTATAAAATGCTAATGAAAAAGTGAGGATGGGGTGGAAAAGGCGTCGGAAAATGAGCAAAAAAATGAATTTGTTTTCTTTTTTTAATTACGCATTTCCACTTTAGAGAATGGACATATGGGGAAGAATGCATCAGAATCTAAAAAAAAGTGCACTAAGAAAATTAAAGAATTATAACATTTATAACTCAGACTACTTAAAAACACCTTTAAAAAACTTTCGAGCACATAATTCATTCACTTGATCGCGCTTAAAATAGTTGTACAAGAGTTATCGTTACGTGAATTCCGCTTATTGATTTTTTGGATATTTCAAATTTTTGGATATCAGATTTATACCCCGCTAATAAATTTGATTAATTCAAAAAAAAGTTGATGAAAAACTAATAATAACCTATTGACAGCCTCAATTCATTAAAACGACAGCAAATGATGAGTAAATGCACCGAAAACAAGGTACCAGATGACATTGATTAATGAAGGAAAAATGATGATTGAGTGAGTGTTGTAGATATTTATGCGCGAGAAAAATGCAATGTTCAAGGGTGGACAGTTGGCTGGAACAAAAGAGTTCGAGTGGGGGTGGGAGGAAGAAGAAATCAACAACAACAATTGAATTTGCAATCTGTTAAATAAAAAAGATGAGGCGTTCGAGTGTTTTTGGTTTTGTTCAGGATTAGTTGCAATTTGTTATGAGTGTGGGAATTGGTGAAGAGGATGGGGAGGTATATGGTGAGAAAGATATTCTGAAGATAAATTGTGGGGTATTAAAATGAATTGGAAACATTTCTTAAACATGGAAAATATGGAACTACTTTTTTTTTTAAATCAGTTTTTCATTGGAATAAATATCTAAAAGTTGGGTTTTAAGGTTTACAGTAATCATTACCTAAAACTCGCAATTTTAGAGGAAAAGCTGATATCAAATGTATAATACTAAAGCGAATCCAAACAATCTGTCGAGTTTTCAAGTGGTTTGGATTTTCAAAAGTCTTCTCCTAACTACTACAACCAGCCGTCCTCATCCCGTTCGCTATTCCATTATTAGCGATGCTTAACACAATTTTCGCTAACGAGCCTCAAAACCAAAATCCTCTTTTTCTTTAGCATCGAGAATAAATTCGCAACATTTGTAGAGAATTGAAAAACGAACAAAAAAAATGTAAGAGTTAATGGGTGTTCTTTTTTCACGAATATATGTTGATGTAGAGAAGATTGACTGCTGATTTTTATCTCCATTTCCCCTTACGGCGCATTTTTTGAAAGTTTTGAAGAGAACACAGAGAGAAGGTGACTATAAATCATCATCGGCTGTGCATTTGAGCGTGAAATTATGATTATTATGTGAACGTATTGTTACTACTCTTGCTAAAATTACTAGTCACTGACTGTACTTTTTGTTTATCTAGATATGATTGAAGGTTGAACACTGGTGGCAACAATTCTTATTATTGTTTTTAATAAATGAGTATTATTGTACTCACGATCATAAAATGTTGGTCGAATTGTACTTATTGCACCTTCTTGAAGGAATGAGTTTAAAGTTGTAGAATCCTACTTTGAAAATAAAGGAAGAATTTACTGAGAAGTATGGAAATCTAGACGACTTCCAGATTTAAAAAAACTCAACTTCTGCTCAGTTAACACTTTCCAAAATTCCAAAATCAATATACTTCAAGAAATGATCGAATTAACGGCTATTATTCACCCTGTTTCGAAACTATCCCACAATTAAAACTAACAATTCATTTATTCAATTGACAATCTGTCACCGCTACGGTAATCAAATTACAACATGCCCACATGTTCAATTCATTTCTCATCATTTCGGTCGGTCAAGAGCATCTCATATATGCCCTTTGAAATTTACCGCTTGTTTGTCTATAATTGCGCAACAGGAGTCCTCAAGAAAAAAATAATAAAAGAGAACGTGTGAACACAATAAATGTAATTTATTATAACAAAACTATATAAAAGATTGATGGGTGAAACGGGACGAAATGTTAAATAAAGAGAACTTGTGCAATATCTGAGGGGAGCATCTTGAAGTCTTCATCTCTTTTTGAAAAATCCTCCGGCTCTTCAAAAAGCTGTCATAATCCAAACGGACGGGGAGAAGGGACCAACTGACAATTGGCGCGATGTCACAAAATATTGTTTGATCGGCACACTTGATTATCTTTGGAAATTGGGAATGCAGAGATTTTTCACATTTTTGCTGAAAATGTCGTTGATAATAAACATGTTAATACATGATAATATTTACCAAAAAGATAAGAAAAACGTGACTTCACTTCCTGGAGTGTGCAACTGAAAAACATACTGTGAACATTTTAAAGACTTTCTACTCTTTTAAATTAATTTATTGCTTGGGAAAATAGTTCCGACAAAATATGTACTGGAGAACATTTTTCAGAAAACTTTGGATATATCGTAGGCCCAAAAGAGGAATACAAACGAAACTTATTTTTTTATTTATTGAAAAAAAATTTATTGAAAAACTATACTTCCATTATCGTTTTTTACACAAATTCGTTTTTTTCTAAATCTAGACGACCTCCAGATTAAAAAATCTCACACCATGAATTTAAAGGCAGCTTGTCAGTTAACACGACCCAAAATCTAGGGAAAAATTCAAAATTCGAATGGGAGCCCAGGTGGTCCAAAGAACAATGCCAATATCTAGCCAAATTCAAATAATTGTGTTTCGCGCCAATGCCGACCGCGTTGCACGGACACCGACCGCGTCGCACGGACACGCGGCAATTCAAAATTTTATTTTTTCAACTTTGAACCGCTACTGTGACGCGTGTATTTATCGGTGTGATTTCGCATAAATTGCATTGCACTAATTAGAGTACGCTCTAATTTTTGAAACTAAAACCAGGTAGGGTCAAATTAACTGAACAGCTGTCTTTAAAACCACGTGGTGATAAAATGGTATTTTTTGGCAGTTCCTGCCATTTTTATAGTCATAATAAAAATTGAAATAAAAATAATCGATTAGAATTTTTTATGTACTCAGTTCATTTAAACCCCCTCTACACATGTTCAAATGCGTTTTACATACATACATGTCAATATCATAAACACCACGTTTTTTTTTGTCAGGCGATCATAAAAACAGAAATAAAAGCGGAACGCAACATTTTGTTGTTCGAAAAAAATGGTCCTAGAATTTTGAAAATTTCTTTTTTATGTGTTGTATTTTTTATTCAATTCATTACAATTCTGTATTGCATATTCAAATTATATTTTTATCAGTTTAATCACATTCTTCAGAAGTCAGTTGATTTTAAATCTCCCACCCTTCCTCTTCTTAAACATCATTTATATTATCAGTAGACTTTAAAATTTTCATTTTTTTGCAGAAATACGTTCATTGGTCAATTTTCTTAGAACTTTCAAAAATAACCCCCGAACCCAATTGCACAATGATACCTTAAATAAGCAAAATAAACAAAAGAACTTGCTATAAAACCTACTATCACGTTGCATTTTTATAGTCTCATTATCAGTTTTTTATAGCAACATGGCTGAAGTTCCCGGGAAGGACGATGTGTTCTCGCGGAGTATTTCATGTAGGATTTTTTCTTTCGAATTTTATTTGAATTTTATTCTGATCTTTTAGTCACGTCTAGAAGCTTCGAAAACAATGTGGATTTTTTGACAAGGATCAGATCTCAAATCGAGCCATATTTTGGAACTGCTGCGATTGTCATTTGTATAATTGCTTATCACGGATGGTTAAGTAAGTTGAAAAATCCTTACACTGCGGCATAATTTCGCTTTACTTAAGTTTTGTATGTCGGCACGAGTAACTTTCAGCTCGGATTAAGCGTAGACCGAATTCCAAATTTTCAGTTGCTGCTGGGATCATAAACTACAACAAAGCTGCTCCAATGATTTATGTAACTGTATTCCTTTGGTCATGCTACATTATTAACTTTTTTGTCACAACATCCCGTTTCAAACAGTTTTACGACGATTTTGCAATTAAACTAGAAAATTTTGCAAAAGAGAAGAGATTTGTTCCAATGTGAGTCTTTCATTCTTGAGTTTTCCGATATTCTCAATTTTCAGAAGTATAAAAATCGCGTTCATTCTTGCGTTATTAGCCTTTACAATTTTCGAATCTTTTGACGATTTCTCAAGACTTTCTGGATTTTCAGCTTATGTTTTCTTTATTTTGTTTATGTTTGTATTCTCAAATAATCGAAGAAAGGTTTGACAATGTTTTAACTATTCTAGTTCACTAAATTTATATTCTAGATAAACTGGAATATAGTCTCAAATGCTCTTATTATGCATTATTGCCTAGCTCTAATTATCTTGCAATGGAAAACCGGTCAATGGTTCTTCGAACACGTTGCTAGTTTGATAGTTGGATTTTTGGAATACGCCCAAGAAGGCGCCAAATTCGTATTCGGATTTATAGCCAGTCCCCCGAATATTTGTAATATGGCTCCGGTTTTTATTTTCACTGTAAGAACATAAATTTGATATTATGAACTTTTTTGGTATTCAGTCACTTCAAACTCTTATATTCTTCGCGTCGGTTGTCGCCCTTATGTTCTATTTCGGAGTGATTCAAGTTCTTCTCTCGAAAACGACTTGGTTCATGAGAGTACTGATTGGAACTACAACTGTTGAATCTGTGAATGCGTGGGCTTGCACCTTTCTGGGAATGGTAAGAAAAGTTTATAAAGTTTAGACCTCTCGCAAAATCGAAATTTTCAGACCGAAGCTCCTCTCATGATTGCCCCATATATCAACAAGTTAACAGACTCTGAAATTTTCGCTGTTCTAACCAGTGGTTTTGCCTGCGTAGCTGGAACTGTCTTCGCCGCTTATGTCTCCCTGGGAGCATGTCCACAATACCTCCTCACCGCTTCACTCCTATCGGCTCCTTGTTCATTGGCATGCTCAAAATTATTGTTCCCAGAAACGGAGGAATCTAATGTAAAAGATGAAGATTTAAAGCTGGCCCATGAGTATGAATTGACTAATGAAAGCTCATTGACTTTGAATTTTCAGCTCGGAAAAAAGCTTTTTTGATACTCTTTGCTCTGCCGGGGTCGCAATGGTCCCAACAGTTTTTGCAATTGGTGCAACATTAGTAGTTATCATGTCCCTTTTGGCATTCCTGGACACTGTTATGTTCTATATAGGTGATCTTATCGGCTGCTCTGGATGGAGTTTTCAGATGCTATTTGGTTATTTCTTTTTCCCACTGGCTTGGCTGATGGGTGTGAACGATGACTCGAATCAGACATTGTTGTATGTAATATCTGAGGATCACCAAATTTTTCATCAACATTTCCAGGGTTGCCGAGCTCATGGGAACAAAAACAGCAGTTAATGAATTCGTAGCCTATAATAAATTAGGTGAGCTTCAGAAAGCTGGCGCTTTACATGTGAGTTTTTGAGATGGGGATTTTTTTAAAAAGTTTTTAAATAATGACAATTTTAGAAAAAATCAGTTCTCATTGCAACTTATGCATTATGCGGTTTTTCAAATTTCTCTTCAATGGGAATGCAAATCGAATTCATTGGTGGAATGGCACCATCTAAAAGAACAGTCATTTCCAATATGATGTTCCGAGCATTAGTCGCCGGATCGATTGCATGCTTTATGAATGCTACAATAGCAGGTAATTTGAAATATCAAAATTTTTTACATTTATTTTAAAAATTACAGGAATTCTGGTTAGTGATCCTGTTATTTGCACCAGTCCGCATTCAAATTCCACGTGTTTTATGATTCCTTAAATTATTTGGCGGGTTAGAAAAAAATAAATTGTTTTAAACTATCCAACATTTTATTGTTATTTTTTTAATATTATGATTCCGTTTCCCATGTGATATTGTTTTGCATAATGTAAATGCAATAACGAATGATAACAAGAAAACAAAGAACGTTTCCGCCTTCCGGAAAGGCCATTTGCTCAGAAATGTTCTTTGCTAATTGTAAGCATTTTACGAATCAGCCCCAGACTATGACTGAAGTTGAATGATAAGAACTTTTTCGAACTTTAAAAGTTCGGCGACAATTTTCAAAAACAGTGTGAGGGAGGTTTTATATGTTCTGGATGCTTTGAAGCACTTTAAGTATCCTAAACTATCCTAAAAAATGGGTTCCAAAATACTGGATTTTCAGACAAAATTTATTTTTAATGTTGAATTGCGAAAAACATTATTTTTCATATTTTCAATCAAACATCATGCTTATTTGTAACAAATTTAAGATGATAGCCATCATTTTTAAAAGTATATTTTAAAAATCCCAAAATCTAAAAAGAAATCAATATTTTGATTACTATTTTTCAAAAAACCTGCAATGTATCACCATCTTCTTCAATTGAAAAAAAAAACAAAAACCATTCAAGTGTAACAATTACGGGGTCGCTGTCTTCACAGTACACTTCCTATTCTCAGTAATACTGTTTCACAAATGAATCATTTTACGGTTAGTTTTTTTCAAATTTGTATCCATTTCAACGGAAACTTTTCCAGATATTTCTAATCTTCATTTCTTTGATAATCAGCACAGAAAGTGCTGGTCTTCTAAGCTCCATATTTGGTAATAATACTGCACACAAATGCGGAGAAAATGAGGAGTTTTTAAAATGTGGCACAGCTTGTGAAGCTCAATGTTCCGAAGGATTGGTGGTAAGATTCTCCACTTATTTTACTTATTTTCCGAGAATAAAAACTCCTCTATTCTAGATGTTTTGTACCCGTCAATGTGTTGTCGATGTCTGCCAATGTAAAAAAGGATTTTTGCGAAATAAGGACAAGAAATGTGTTTCAAAGGATAAATGCAAATAAGTTTGTTTTATTCGATTCTAAATAAATCTTTTCCAACTATACATCAACATTAAACCCGAAGATTTAAAATATATACAAAAAACCGGCCACAAAATATTCAGCACCCGAAGTTAGAAAGTCCGAAGTCTGAGTTTAAGGCTCATCTCCGAACGCTTCATCCAATATCCCCATCGGTCCAACTCGAGTCGCCGAAATTTTTTGTTCCTCGTTTTCGACCACATTTTTCATTGCACTTTTGATCAATTGTTTTTGGAGAAGAATCATGGAACTTTGATTATTCATCAAGAATTCTTTCAGGGAAAGTAAGCCATCAGCATAGTCGACTGAAGAACGTTCCGACGTCATGTCGTATCCTGAAAATGTTGACTGTTGACATGTAGCTGCTCATGCAACGGTTCAATAAACCGAAATTTAAGTATTTTTCCGATCCGTGCGTAATTCCCGGTTAATTAAACTTTCCACCAGCTTACCTTTAGGTGGTCTCAACCCAAGTCCCATATATCTCTTCTTCTTCTTGAAGCACAAAAACGATCGGTCTTCGACTTTCACATCCATTTTCTTGATCATCCAGTTCAAAAGTTGTCGCACAACAATTGATGAAACGTTTGATAAACAGTAGAAAAAGCATGCACCAAACGTCAAGATTATGAAGTTAACAAATCTGTATGGAAACATGAATTCAAAATAATTCATGAAAAATATTCATACCGATAAAAATCTGGATTTACTTTGGTAACATCTTTCTGATTCGACACATAATCCCCAAAGCCGATTGTAGCAAAGCTGAAAGAAAAAATTTTGAGCTTTTTTTTAAAAAAATAGTTTCAAAATACCTGATAAAACAGAAATATAAAGCATCGATGTACGGCCAATCTTCAATGATTGAATATACATAAGCCGACAAATTTATTAAAACAAGGCACATGCTGAACAGAATGAAGAACACTTTATAAACCGATGGCCGCCAATTGTCCATTTGTCCTTCGCAGGAGCTGAAAATTCTGATTTCTCGTTATGTTGAAATAGTTTCTCAACCTCGAAGACTCGTTGAAATCCTCATTATTTATCAACAATGTCACTGGCTTCGTTCCAGCACCTTTCATGCGCAGGTTTAGCTTTCTTTCACGTAGGCTTCTGTGAAAATAATTATTTCGAAAGCTCTCAAGCTACGCAATATTTACCTCAAAATATACGACATTCCAGTGACGAGACGTTCGAGGAACAAATTGAAAAACAACACACAGCACGTACAACCGACGACACCGTAGATTATCGTGATAAGCCGACCGATACTTGTTCGCGGGGTTGATGTCCCAAAGCCTGCAAGATTAGATAAATCTGTATTTTTAGCGGTATTTAAATTTTAAACGGATTATTTGTTTTATCCCGATTTTTGTAGATTATGAGAATTTGAGTTTAAATGGTAACATTTGTTATTTAGAAGCTTTACAAATCGTTCTTACGATTTGGAATTAAAATGATATCATACTAAAAACTAGGAAAACTCAGTTACCTCTATGCTTCATATCTGAACATTTATTTTTTGCATAAATTTTGAAAATTTAAAATCATCAAAAAGCTGAAAGTTAACAAAAAAAAATCTTTTGCGAAGTCAGGGCGTTCGAAACTGGCAATTCTTCAGAAACTGTCTCTGCTGGCGTGCCTTCACAGCGTGCGTACATTTTTGATTATATTAAAAGATGTCTACAAATAAACGCGAATATTTGTAGACAACATAATACTCATCAGATCTCAAGTCCTCACAACTTCAAAAACCATTTATTTATATTCCTTACCGGTTCCATTCATTTTAATATGTATCATGTTATTTTTTTCTAGTTTTTGAATAAAGAAATACTAACTAAAAAAAACCAACCTATCGTCGAAATAACGGTTCCAGAGAAAAACAGCGAGCCCAAAAAATCAAATCTCGGTCTAGTGCTCAATAATCCACCTGACGTTCCGTCGGCGACAAATTTGATCAGCTCTTCGAACGGGCATGTCTCCTCCGTTTTTCCCTCGCAGAAAACTTTTCGGAAGTTTTTCATTTTCTCGTCGAACTGAAAAAAACAAGGAAAAATGATGTTTGTTTTCTCAATAACAAAAAACTAATCATGTTTTTGAATGATAAATATCCTTGGCAACCAGATACGTTTTTAGCTCTTTTCCCAACAAAGAGAAAAAAGAAATCCTGGGAAAATGTGCACTTTCTTTGTGCATTAACTCCTTTCTATGTATTACTTCTTTATAAATTTCTTGTGAGTCGTTACGTAGTCGATCTCATTTGAAATTTATACTCTTCAAATCGTATTCCGGGTTTGTGAACCAAAAAATGAATGCATACCGAAGAAGAGAAAATGAAAAATATGGCTTTCTTCTTGAATGAGCTAACAATAGAAGGGTAGATTATTTTATTCGTATCATCAAAAAAATAAAAAGCTAATCCTAGAAAATGCAGAAAAATCTCTGCTTTTTCACATTTGATTGGATATTTTATGGGGGGGAAGAATACATTGAATCAAAATTATTAAAAAGGAGAGGATCTTTAAAATATATTTCATACTCACCACATGACGTTCGCCCTCTTCATTGTCACTTTCGAGCCAATGAAACATGATTGCTCCAAAAATCAAATAGATCATTAGAAGAAAACATATCAGAATGAATCGAGCATTTTCTTCGTAAATCCGAAGTCGCGCGAAGCATCCGACCTGGAAAATTTGGTTTGCATTGGGAAACAATTAAGCTCTTGCGCTTGATTGTCGCTTATTTTAGTTTGATTCTAGAAATCAAAGTCATGCATATTCCTATTTCATTTTTAAAATATAGTGTTGCATCTTAAGTGACTTGCTGAATTCTTGGTGTTCGCTTAAAAACTAATTTTCTGTGCTAACAACGTTTTTTTCGACAAATGGTCAATAAAAACCGCGCTTGAATAGACATGGTATTTGTTATTTGTCGCTTCAGGTGCGTTCGCTGTAACCACGCCAAACTATACTCACCTTAGCTCTTGTAATTGATGGCAATGTGTTGGCTCGAAGCATTTCTCGTTGCCCGATACCGCGAGCGAACTGTAATTTATGCATGACTGTTTGAGATATAGCCATCTATCAGAAGAAATATTTTTTTGACGTTTGCTTGATCTTTGCCACCCCCCAACTACAGTAGTAATTTTCTGCAGAAAAACCCAGGTAAAATATGTTGAGATCAATATGTGAAAGTATATATAATATGGGAAAGTATAAACGCTGGCTCTGCTCGATAATAAAGCTCTGATAATATTATCAGAGGTGCATAAGCCTCCCCCTTAGAGGCAGGTGCTCTCTGTTCTTTTTTTCTCGTTTTCCAGCGAAAAGCTGCGCAAGCCGAAAGCTGATCAGCAATAGGGTGGAGCCAAAAGAAAAAGGGATAACTGATTTTTGGAGACTTCGTTTTTACATACATTTTTTTGGATGAGGGAAAAAAAAGTGGGTGGGTTTTAAAAGCTTAGGTTTCGGGATGAATGATGATAATATCGAAAACAAATTATTATAAAATTTCGGATTGGGTTTCGTATAAGTCAGTTATAAAGTTGAGATTTTTCGATGGTCTAATATTTGATAGCGTCGCACATGAGAACTTTTTGAACGAAAATTATCTGAGAGGTTTGTGACAAGCCATTTTAGAAGACTTCAGATAATGCGTGTTAAGTTTTTGATATGATTAGTTCCACTAGATAATTGAGGGAAATTACGCTTCTGAAAATCAAAGTTAGTGTCTTTAATAATGTTATCACTATCCCTAATTAGTATAATTGCCTATATTAATATTTTTTTCATTACTTTTTAATTTAAAACATATTTTCTTGTGTACACTGAAATTGAGTTTCACTAAGCAAAACACTTGGAATTTTGAACACCTGAGAGAAACAACTCTTCACAATTTCACCTTTTAAAAAATTCATATGCTTTCAATTTCCGTTCGAAGTATTATGTTGCATTCCTCTCATTTTGTGTATTTATTAAATCAAAATTTCTGCACTCAGTTCATCGAAATACGTTATTTTTAGAGTCACTATTTTCGTCAGAAGACTAAAAAACGTTGTATTATTACTCATTTTCTAATTTTTGTATTCTATCACACAATTTAGTGACGTAATTGGCGAAAAGATCGCTGAACGCTCATTTTCAGCTGTATTTCATAACGTTTGGCATTTGCATGTTTTATATTTTATTTTCAACTTCGTAGATTTCAAGTCCTATTTCATCAAAAGGGCGGCAAAATCAAGCCGACATGTATTACTTACATGTCAGTCTCGTTTTAAATCATTTTGTGTTTGTTTTGGGGTTTCAACTAGAATTAAAAAATGAAATCTTAGGAATTTTCATTGATGAATGTTCTAGTTAATATAATTTCGATTGATGGGGCCAATTGAGCATTAATAACAATCCAGGAAATTGAAAAATTGCATTTCAGAATTCCGAGTGCTTTTCGGACTGCAAATCGCAAGAACCTGTTTCATCAATATTTAGCAAGGCTAGGTGAAACGTTCTGTTGTAAAAAAGCTGATAAAAATAAGATCACAGGGGGCATTAAATTAAATTATATATAAAATAATATAAATACTTTCATCCAAATGAAAAATGATAGGTTTTCTGAGGTGGAATGAAATTTAGAAACCATTCAAGTACATATACCTATCATGCTTTTTTCGAGAGGAGAACAAAATAAAAGAATTGGGTTCATAAAGTATCAAATTTCAGTTTTTATTATATTATGTATATAGGTTCCCATTTTTTTCCAAATAACATTCTAAAAACCTACGGTAACCTTTTTGCGTGTCTTCTTCGTCCGCATCAACACAACATGGTGATCCATTTCGGAAAAAAAATCAGAGTTTTGTTTTAAGAGAAGGAGAAAATAATGAGAAGAACAAAGTGGGGGTGAATCGATTGGCGGGGGGTTGGGGGATTAGATGGAAACGGCAACACTTGAACCTGCGAAACCGGCACCAAATTGAAATTGGAGCAGCGGAAAGATGAGGGCGTTTTTCTATTTTTCTTTCAATTGAGAGATGGTTCATTGAGGACGTCATGAAAAGAGTAAGAATCAAGAGGAATATATTGTTTTTTTAAATAAAAGGTGTCAGTTAAATTCCAAGAACAGAGTCAACTGTTTTGGTCTCTTTTGATTCCTAATGCTCTTTAAAAAAAACTTAAAGAGGTTATGATTGGTTTCAAAAAAGCTGGATCAAAAAACTGTGAACTTTTAAAGGCGTTTCGTTAAAGGGATTCTTCACTGTTTTTGGGTTTCTATTTCATTTTCATCTTCTTCTTGATATTTGAAAACCTATACAAGAAAAATATATTTGCGAAATTTCCTTTTCGAGTACTCAAACACACCCATTTCTAAGATTAGGCGGTGAATGGCCTAACAATTTCATACACTCTCATATTCGCATGCTCTCTCGCGCGCGACCGAGCGGTTAGGCCATTCGCTGCCTTACCCTGTAAATGTGTTTTTTCGTGTACTAGAAAAGGAAACTTCGATAAATTTTTTTTATTCTATAGGTTTTCAAATACGAAGAAGATGAAAATGGAATTGAAACCCAAATTCAGTAAAGAGTCCCTTTAATTCAGAAAATCGGTATTAAACCAGAAAGTCGTCATATGTCTATCAAGTTGGAACTTTCGACATATATAATTTTACCGAATTTTGAGGCTTTCCATTTTACAAGTCCCACTAGATCATCGATGAAAAATACACTTCTGAAAAATTATGATTCGTGGGGTACCCTCTCTACCCTAAATTAAACCGATCAGCATGTGACATTGTAAAACAGTTTTTAAACATTATTTTGTTTAAAATTTTTTAGAGCACTTAATGAACAATTTTATAACGATCAGATAATTCTTTTGCACAAAACATCCTCGACTAACCGCTAAACCCTTACTTCCTTATAATTTAATAACCTTAATCAATTAGTTTTCTTGGAAAAATGAACAATTGAGAAATAGTTTTGTATGGCTTCCATATATATTATTGTTTTTTATTCAAAAGACGTTATTCGTGGTAATGCTCACAACGCACAAAACTATAATCAGAGAAAGGGATGGGGTTAAGTAGATTCCTACTGAAAGTAATAAGGGTGCTCCCAGAGAGGAAGATCCCACCGAAATGATCCATGAATTCATAACGATTAACGATTTTTAAGAGAGGGTCTCAAGATAAATAATTCGGGGCTCTGACCAAATCAATTAAATTCAAGGACAATTCTGCCATTATTCGAATTCGATAAGTAATACAATTAGTTTCCTAGTAACGTTTTGCAAAAATAAAAAAAAACTAATTTTATTATAAAAACGTTCGATAGTGAAAATACGTCAGCACTACCAGAACTTAAACATACATAACTGAAGTTCTTCCCAATATTGAAAGAGGAAAAATTGATATATATATTCATGAGAAAACTTGAAGACAACTGTCAGTTTTCTAGAATATAAACCCAAAGTTGAAAATAAAAATGATATCAAGTTCAATTATCAGGTGGGATAATTTGCAGAACGTTTCCCACCAGTTGCACATTTCTCATAATTGCATTTACACAGGCTTTAGAATACCCGACATTTTAAAATTATGCAAAAATTAAAGATTGATTCAAGAGTCAAGACTATTATAGAATAATTAAACATTACCTGTTTCGATGAAGATCTTCGAAGAAATGTTAGCTCATCTGCAACCCATAAAGAAATTCGTCGTTTAGTGCGAAAACTCATTTTAAGGCTGAAAATCGAGTTAGTTCTAGTTATTTTCAAGAAAGAAAAAAATAATAATTGGAGTGCTTATTCATTATGCAAGCTCAAAATAATATTTTAATAAAACTCTAAGAAATTCAAAACAAAATGGATTTCGGCTTCACGAAACAACTGGCATGCCTCTAACAAGTGATTTCATGCCAAAGTATAATACCCAAAACTCCATTCAAACCCTCAAAAACACTTTCACAAAATATATAAAAACATGCTTTTCCACACGGAACACAAACAATTGATTATAACTAAAATGAAATTCTCTCATAAATTAAACAGCGGCCGCTTTCTTGCTCAGAAATAAAGGAAACAGCTGAAAATTTTTGAACATGACAACGGCGAATTTCTTTTTTCGGCGGATTTCGGATTAAATGATAAGAGAATAGGAGGAAAGACAAATTTTTGTGCATTTGAACAAAAAGGATTAGAAAAAATGAAGAAACATTTGAAAAAAACCATATTAGGAACAGCTGAAATTTTAGAACTTCACATAATTTCTAAAGAAACGTTTTCTTTTAAAAAATTATTGAGTTAAAATTGCATTAAAGGAGGAGTTTATGGAGATAATAAATGTACCTAAAATGAAAATAGACTTCATTCTCATTACAAATCAGTTTTTAAAATTTTCTAAGACCACGTAGAAGCAGAGAAAATGAGCTTCAAAACAATGACCTAGAAAAAGTGTCCACCTGGCCGAACTTTTTCCTATGAGCTTTTTTAGTGTTTCATTGATAAAAAAATTATGCAGAATTCTTATATTAGTCCTTTTTTATGTTATTTTCATTTAAATTTATGTTTTTTTTTGGATTTTTCATGCCTGTGGAATAGTTTTCGCCGGTGTCCCCTTTTTCTAGGTCATTGTTTTGAGGCGTTTTCTCGGCTTCTAGGTGGTTTAAAAAAATTTTTAAACATATTTTGAATTAGAGTGAAGTCTATTTTCATTTAAGGCACATTTATTATCTCCACTTTAATTTGAGCGTACTAACCAAATTATCAAAGCGGTAACATGACGAAAGTTAAAAATTTATTGAACGCATATATTTAGATATTCTTATCTACTTACAAGGGCAATCAGAAAATAAGAGCCTAACATTAACATCTGATAATCCGGAACATGAACGCTTTGGAGAATATTTCTAAGTACAAACCACAAGGATTAAATCCCCCCCCCCCCAAAAGTTTCAAAAAAGTAAGTGTTCAAAACAAACACTAAAAAAAAAACAAAATCTTTCAGTGAAACCTCAGAGAAAATCTGTGTTCAAGGCCTTTATTCAGTTTTTTCCAAATAAGAGAATTACCAAGGGAAAATATTGAATAGAAAATTTTTTGAATATGAAGAAATAGGATTATAAACTTTACAGGTTTTACTTTTTTGTCAGTTACACCATAAGCTTCGTATTTGGTATAAAAAGCTTCGATGCCAAGTTTGATGGTATAATACTTTTTTGACTTACCTCAAACATTTTAGTTTTGCTGCTGTCTTTTAGAATAAAATATGTGTTGATTTGAAATCTAGGATAATATAAAAATATATTATTCTCCTTCAATTCCTTCCTCAAAACAAGCTACTTACGCCCTCTTCCTGGTTTAACTTTTCAGTCTCAGAAATCATCATGTGGAAGCTATTTTTGATCCAACTAGCAGTTGCAAATGCTCAATATCAGCCACCGGCGCCGACCGCACCTCAACGTTTCAATGAGATCCATGTAATCCCTGCCCCAGTCCCAACAAACCATCAAACCGCATCACAGCCAAGTTACGTGTCCCAATCCTATGGAGTCATCGTTCCACAAGTTGGGCAACAAGCCGGACCACAACCAAGCCGTCAATTTTTCAACAACTATCCGTTGGTTCAACATCAACTTCCCGAGCAGCAACAACCCCAATACCAAACTTATTCCGGCGAACAGTACCAAACAATAAATACCGTTGGTCAACCGTACCAAATGTATTCACAACAGCAACATATCCAACGGCCAGGGTTTTTCACTGATAACTCCTACGGTTTGCAACATCAAGCACCGGCGCAAGTTCAACCAGCTCCAACCACTCGTCAGCCTCTGATCCAAACAACTTCAACAACGACAACCCGCACAACTCCGGCGCCAGTTCCAGTCCCAATTCCACGTGTCTCCCCACTTTTTGGATCATCGTTTTCATCAACGCCTGCTACACGTTTGGTATATGGTAGCCCTTCAAACGGTTAGTTTTTTGTCTACAAATGCTTTTAAAAATCATGCGTTTAAATGATATATAAAAACAACTTAAATGATATATTACCTTTAAGCTTCTAAATCTGAAAATCCGAATTTCAGCCCCAGCAGCCAACACATTCTACGGTGCTCCTCTTCCTAATCCAAAACCAAACAGCTTCACTTCCTCATCGCTCGACACCTGGGAGGCTCTTGAAGCTTCTCTCGATGAAGTACGATAATTTTTTCTCAAAAACCTGTGTTTATCTGCATATATTGATTTTTTCTTTTTTCTTTCAACAATAAAGCATTTATAAGAACATTACTAATATTTAGGGATCAATTTAAAAAACCTTTGTGCAACGAATCAACAAATGCGCCCATTTCCATCAGTGTCAATTCCACATAGATGTATCCCGATTTTTGTTCTATTTTTCCATATTTAAAAAAAAAACTTTCAAGGAGTAAACAAGAGAAAAAATTTATATAAAAACTAACAACTTTAAAAAAATTGTTTTATGAGATTTTCAGAACCCGTCGTCTAAAAAATGTTTGTCTAACAAGAATATATTATTGCAATTCTATTTCCTATAAAATTCAATTTCCCTCTCAAGCTGGGAGAAGCTCATTGCTCATTCTTGTCTGTACAGCTTCAAGTCGATTCCTCATCACAATCCACACATCTTCCGACATTTCATCTAACGATCGATAGCACACTTTTTGGGTGTTGAAGATGTCCAGGACGAATTGGACGATTTGCTCCTGTACAAAAATTTATTCACAATGAGAATTTTAGTTTGAAGGCTACCTTAAAATACTGACAAAGTTCGCCTAATCTCTCATCAGTTCCTAAAAATCCTAATGTGATCGCCGGCATAACAGATTCCGAAATATTGTAGAATTTTGCAATGAATCCGTCAGGATTTTTCAATCGCTGTCGTTTTGATTTAATAATCGACCAGATAATTGTATTCAACGTTGAATATTTCATCGAATTTGACATGAAATAGTTTTTGGTAACTGAGTACACAGCAGATGGTGGTGATTTTAAATCTTCAAACGCGTCAAGAATAATGAAGTCGACAACAACATCATAGAATCCAGTCTCCACGACCTGAAATATGTATACATTATACAATTCAGAGAAAAATTGATATCTACCCCTCGAGCTTCGACGTCTTCGCGAAGCTGATCAATATTTTGTTCAACAGAGACAAAATCTAGCATTTCGTCATAAGCGTTGAAAAATTTTATCGGATCTTGTTTTGTATGTCTGATGAAATCAGCTAGAAGAGTTCTACCACATTTTGCAAGCCAAACACGTTTGTGCTCGTCTTTAAGAACGTTCTGAAAGTTATATTGTGAAAAAATATAATAAAAAATCCTACTGTTAAGGCCAATCGAATGCAATACAATTTCGCAGCATAATCAGTTTCACTTTCACAACAGCAAAGTTCTGCCCTACTTTTTCGATAGCTAACTTTTCCGTTCACTGCGGCGTTCATTCCATCTTGATAGAATAATAATTCATTTTTGTCTAATTTAGCCGCTTCACTTGTAAATTCAATGTCATCAATATCACAAGCCTATAAATACAATTTTAAAAAAAAAGCAGGTATATAAAAATCTTACAAATTCTTCTACAGCTGATCGGAATGAGTCATCAGAAAGAACTGAAAGTGTTCTAGATCTTCCGGTACGAGCACTTGGTGCATATCCGCCACTAACTGAATGGAACTCGACACCTTTAATTTTATTACTATTACATACTGGACCTTGAATAACCTAGATTTACCATCATCTCGAATATCGTCCAAATTGGGGACAAGCTTAGAAATATCATCTTCAACATGTTTCAAAGTTTTCAAAATCCCTTCGATTTTTAGTGATCTCTCCATATCTTTACTACTTCGATTTTTCAACATTTCCAAATTGTGATTAACTCTTTCCATTGTTCTGCAAAGCTCAGAACAAAGTTCATGGCCGTTTGTGATGTCGGACTCAATTGGGTTCATGCTCAAGCTTCTTGACGAATTTTGCCGCATGTTACTTCGTAATGAGCCAGCTTGTGAGGATGTGGGTCTTGCAGGCTTGTTACTTGGTCCTCTACGTTCTACTGCCCCATCTGGCGATACAGTTCTTCTTACTGATGAAACGTCCAACTCGATTCTTGAAGGATGTCTCGAACGGCTCCAACTGAACATGAAATCATATAAATTTTGCTCGAGAAACAGAAACAACTTACAATTTCACAAAATTTGCAAAAACAACTCCTATACCAATTCCAGCGGCTACTGCAATTACGGTACGTTTTGTCACGATTTCGTTCATCTTGAAAGAAGATATGTTTTGCATTAGGTGTGAGGTCATCTTGTAGATTGTGTCATAAATAAATCTGGAATAAAAAATGTCTTTAAAAGTAAAATTCGGTTTTACATATCGAAAGTCTATAGAAATACGAAATTTTCATGTTAAAACTCAAAAATAATAATAAAAATTCACTTTGTTGGTTTGACACGCTGTAAAAATCATAAAGATATAAACATTTGTTTATTTCATGAGTTTTTTTAATAAATATAATTTTTTTACAAAAAAAACTAAGTTTTAAGATGGAAATTTTTGTTTTATATTATTGGCAATAGCTTTCGACTGAACATTTTTATCATCAATGTAAAGAAATGTTTCCATTTTAAAACTTAATTATTATTACGAAAAATTAGAATAAAAATTCAATGAATAAAAAAATACAGCCGTTTTTTAATCCGAGAGAAATACACAGCCTGTGTTCGTTAGAGCGCTATTGCAATAGTCACCGAAATTACCGAGTGCTTTGGAGACACAAGTGTTCCTTTTGCTAGAACGCATTTTTTTCGTAATAATTTTAGAAGTAATTATCTATTTAACGGGTTTATTTTATTTTTCGCATTCCTTGTTGTTAAATATTTCAATTTGATTATTGAAAAATAGGATCAACACGCGAAAACTTGGCGTACTATCAAATAAACAAATAGTTTTTTAAAATTAATTTTTATTGGAAAAAAGATAAAAATATTTCGAAAATTTAAATTTTAAAATTGAAACGCATTGTCCTCATTTTTGACCAATGCGGAGCGTGGTGTCATCATGTTATCCTGGCGCCAAAGGAGATACCAATACAGCCGACGTCCACATAGAATTTCGTAGATTTTTAAGATCACCATACTAACCATGAACATCATGAGAATCTTAAAATTATGATAAATCTGCATTTTTCACTTTCCACATTACCTTATTAACTTGTTCACCGAGAACAACAAACACCAAAAGCACCACCAAATAAGCCAAAGACATGAGTAGATCCAAAGAAGTAGTAAACAAAAAACCAAACAAAAATTTTGTACTTTTTGTATAGATTGAGACAAGCGCCATCAAATCAGTGAAAACGTGAATAATAATCCAAAAAAGGAGTGGGCCATTTGTGGTACATATCTTATGTTGTGATAAAACCGCCGGCTCATTGTACCTCTCCAACAGTGAAACATTATAAGACTGACATGTCATCAATGGATGCTGGAATCCTTAAATCGGACTTTTCTGGTTTTTTGGACTTAAAAATGTATCCTACCTGTCAAGTACGTAGTAACAATCACAACCATCTCCAAAACACTCAAAACCGTTACATCCACAGCTACATGGCAACAAAGAATTCGATATTCAAAGTCCATTTCTTTTGAAAGATACCTCTAAGAATGTAAAAAAAAAGAGCTCGATTTCGTGGGTGTCAAGAATGATGAGGTTTTTTCCTTGAAGATGAATATAAGGGACGACGTTTTCAAGAATTATGAGATTTTCACTCAAGTGGTTTTCCTATGAAAATGCAATTTAAAAAGTGACTTTGAGGAGAGTACAATATCAGAGCCCCCCGAAAATTCTAAAGAACATTAGTTTAATGACAATATGAAATAAATTACAATTTAATCTTCTTCAGATTGTATGAATTTGAAAAATTAGATTAAGAAGTAGCAATGTAAGTTTATTACGAGCTAGGCTTGTCAGATTCGTTGCTGTAAGCAGGTCAAAATTATTGAAACCTGCGGTTTGCGATACAGTCCAGTTCACAAAACACAAAAAAACTCTTTTCTGTAATAATTTTATTTTTAATGCTAAGTCTCATTATTGGAACATTCATTTAAGAACGTACCAATTCCCCCTACTTCTCAAGAAGACTTTATAAAAATCGTAAAACCATTATAACAATTTTAATCCCTTTGAAAAACTATTTCATATAAAAACATAACATGACCATTAGGTTTCTAATCTTTTCAGCAAAAATATAAAAAAATATTTTCATTTAAAGAATCCCACATAATTTTCAGAAATAGGGTTTCTGTTAGAGACATACATATATTAAAAGAATTTAGTTTTGTTCTCAGTTTGTTGCCACAAAATGAAATTGTTACTATTAATATTTTTTCTGAAATATTCTATCAAATGCCAAATTCCAACCGTTTTGCCTACCCAAAAATTGATAAACGTCGGGGTCATGATGTGCAAAAATAATCAGGTTGATATCTATGGAACCAGCGGTTCCAATTATATCGTTCAGGAGATGGCATCGTCCGTCGGATGGCAGACTTCAGCATCAGCGTTGGAGATTGGAATGGATCGAGTGAAACAAGAGCATTTAGTCGATGGTTTATATCTGAAGTCAAAAATTGGCCAAAATCGGACGGGTTCTTAATTTTTTATAAAATTTCAGTTTCATTTATGTTTTTGATGATTGTATCGAATCTCAAGCAGCTGGGTTGGGAGCAAAATTACTCATGGAAGTAAATGTTAGTGGGATCATTGGACCGAGCTGTAATCAAGGTATGTCTGAAGGCAGTGTATCACTATGTTCCTATTATTCACCAAGGTTTTTATTTTCGAATAACTGCAAGCAATTTTAAAATCCAAAAAATATTGTATAAATTTATTAATCTTTAAAATCTTGACTTGATAAAAAATTTTGTTCCAATCCAAACTAAATCGATATATTTATAAGTAGTATAATGCCTGTAAGATAATCTACAAAATTTGTTCGCATTTGCAGCCGGATTGGCCGTAGCCAACCTCGCAGCATATTACAACATCCCTGTCCTGACATGGGGTCTAACAATTTCTTCACAATTCACCAGTTCAAAATATCCAACAACTATAACGATTGTTCCAGTGGCTAGATCGTAAGTAATTGATCATAGTGGAGTCTTTTTTTAAATGATGATCTCTTAGGATCGCGTACGCCATTCACGAAGTGATGGCTCAGTTCAAATGGACAGAATTTGTTTATATTTACATTGAAGATGAAAAATGTGGATATTTTCGAACAGACTTGGAGGAAATTACTTCAAATTCGAATTATACATCACTTTCAAGAGTTATCCAGCTTTATGATCAAACGTACACTAACTTTTATAAAAATTTGGATAGGCTTCGATCTGTCTCAAGAAGTTTGTAGACGCTTTGTTAATGTATCTGTTATTCGTTTTTACAGTATTTTCGGTATGCCTTCCCGAAAGTGGGGATGTGAAGCGAAACTTTATGCTAGCAGCATTTGATTTAGGAATGACTTCAAATGAATACGTTTACATTTTTGCTGGGCCAAAGTCTACCGCTTATCGTAAAACAAAATGTTGTAGAAATAACCATTCAACATCGAATTGCAGAACAAACGTCATCTTCTGGAGAAGTTGTTGGCGCATGGGTTGATTGGAGAGCAACCCCCGATGGTCGGGATGAAGATGCAAAGAAAGCATTTATGAGATCTATGGTTATTGTTGCAACCCCAATACAATCTGTTGAATATGCTCAATTCAAAAAAGAGGTCATATATCGGATGAAGCTCCCACCATTTAACTGCGTTGACGAATGTGCCGCAAAAGAGTTTCAAGAAGCTGCAGAATATGCGGATCAATTACATGATACCGTCTATCTTTATGCTCTTCTCTTGAACAAAACAATTGTCGAACATGGGATTGATCAAATTTCGAATGGTAGTAATATGATCCTCAAAGGTGCTGGTCTGAACTTCAGTGGAATGTCTGGACTTGTTAGAATGAATCAAGATGGTTATCGATTTCCTAATATGATTCTTGCAAACTTGGACTCTAATGCAACTCAAAGAACTGTTGCGAATTTGGATATTGATAGTGATTATGTGGTGAGAAAACTAATTATTGAATGCTTATACATTTTAAAAAATTCTCTAACAATTCTTTAAAACTTGGAACTCAACTCAATAACCCAACTAGGACACTGTCTTTAAGTTGAATATAAAGTAAATTTATTTCAGAACTGGACATATGTCATCAAAGATAGTCATATAATATGGGATGCCTACGGCGGGGACCTACCACTAACCCGACCAGAATGCGGTTATTCTGGTCAACAATGTCCAATAAACTTTTTCGTAGATTACCTATACGTAGTGATAATTGTGGCATTCATAATCTTACTCTGCTTCACCGCTGCCTTCATAGCTGCTTATCTAGTCTGCAAGGCTCGGAAAGACGAACAACTTCGACTTGATGACCAATGGACAGTCCCGCACATGATGCTACAAACCGTCGGAAAAACCAAAAAAGATAATCAATCTTCTAGATCTTTACAAAGTTCATCAACTGGTACAACAGGAGTTTCATCTAATGTTTCTTCGAAAATTGAGTATCGCCCGGAAACTGAAACACTTGGATTTTTTGTGTATATGAATGAGGCCGTTTTGGCGAGGAAGTATCAGACCAGAGTTCCACTTTTTAAAGAGGATCGGGCTGAACTCAGACTTTTGAGAAGTATGGAACACGACAACATCAATCGATTTATTGGACTAAGTATCGATGGTCCGATGTATATGTCTCTATGGAGATATTGCAGCAGAGGAAGTATAAAAGTATTTGTTTCGTTAGACTTAAACAACCAAGGTCTTTACACTTTCAGGACGTCATCGCCCGATCAGCTATTAACATGGATGGCTTCTTTATATACTGTCTTATGAAAGATATAACAAGTGTTAGTTTCTTTCAAAAATTGTTTTATATTTTTAAGAATCCCATCAAGGAATTTTAGAAATTTTAAAAATTGAGGGATTAATATTTATATGCAGGGTCTTCAATTTATCCACAGTTCGCCTATTAAAACCCACGGAAATTTAACATCAGAGTGTTGTTACATCAATGATCGATGGCAGGTTAAGATAAGTGGATTTGGGCTTTCATTCGTCACAATCACTGAGAAGCCTAATGAAATAGGTGGTAAACCACAATCATTAACAGAAAATATGGCGTTCTTTGTTTTTAGCATTACTACACACAGCTCCAGAACTAATTAGAGAGCCTGTTAGGCAAGGTACTCAACCTGGAGATATTTATAGTTTGGCAATGGTATGCTCACAATTAGTTGGGCATTGTAGTCCATGGGATTTGGAGAATCGCAAAGAAGAGGCAGATGGTAAACAAAATAAATGAAACGATCATAATGAACTAATTTCAGAGCTCATTTTCATGCTGAAAAGGAATAGCAGAAATCCGATACGACCAAGTCTTGAAGCTGCTGAAGAAGATGTCAACCCTGCACTGGTTTGTTAACTCATGTTAACTGGGAGGTTCAAAAATGCACTCATATTTTAGCTCCACCTCATTCGTGACTGTTGGGACGAGGACCCCAAAATCAGACCAACAATTGATATTGTTCACAAATTAATGAGAAACATGAACTCTGGAAGATCAGGGTGAGTCTCAATATCAAAAACGCTGACAAATTATAGAAGCTTTCCATTTCAGAAGCACCAACTTGATGGACCACGTTTTCTCAGTACTAGAGAAGCATGCATCAAGTCTAGAAGATGAGGTTCAGGAAAGAATGAAAGAGTTGGTCGAGGAGAAGAAGAAGAGCGATCTTTTGCTGTATAGAATGTTACCACAGTAAGTTAGGGTCTGAAAATGTTAGACTTTGGTTTCACGCTTAATTAAAAGTGCAGGTGCTGAGTAAGAAAATTGACTCTTTGACTCCACTTCCAACAATCATTGTCAAAGCTATTAAAATGTGTAGATTCTAAAGAATGCCGCTGAATTTTTTCAAGACGTGCATCTTTGGTTGCCGTTAATATTTTTTAGGACTATGCTACCTAGCATCTTTTGAAAACTTAATTTTTAATATTATTTGACTATTCGGACGATAACATTATGAGTTTCCGAAAGATACAAAGTTCTTAAAAGTAGAATTCTTTGAGAATCTGTTACTTTTGAACGATCCGACCGATTCCAATTATGTTCAGCTCATTTGAAATGTAATTATGTGGTGCTGACAAAAATGGTTCTAGTTAGTATTATGTTGAACATTAATTTATCAAAACGCTTTATTTCGATTCAAATAATATACATATTTATAATTTCGTTTTCGCAATTATTGGGTTCCTCGGTTTCCACGAAGTTGTTGCTGTTGTTCAGATGGTCCGAATCCAGCCTCTCTCTTTCCGTAATATCCATAATATGATGGGTATCCATAGTAACCACCATAGTAGCTTCCGTAGTAGTCACCGTAACCATAGGATGGCCAGCCGTAGTAACCGTATCCATAGTATTGAGCTTCGGTTTCGGTGATAAAGGCGCAGATAACAAGGAGGGAAGCAAGAATTAGGCTGAAAATTGAAAATAGACTGACAATTTGAGAAAAAAAGACTTACAATTTAGTGTTCATTTTTAAATTGTTCGTTGACCTGTTGCAGGATACTTTTCTAAATATTAAAACCCTTTTATAATGTTTCGATTTTGTTGACTTGTTTGCCCTATTTGACACCGCCTTATTCCTGCCAATGAACTCAATATAAAAAAAATAAATGGTATTTACTTAACCGAGCATTTCGATGTTTGAACCGAGCATTTCTCACTGAAAAAACAACACTCGAGAATTTTCTTGTAACACTATAAACAAACATCAATTTACAGATACATTCCTGTTTTTTCAGGCAAGTAGCAGAACGTCTGAAATTGGGACAATCGGTGGAACCAGAAGCGTTTGAGAGTGTCACGATTTTCTTTTCAGATGTTGTTGGATTTACAGTTCTGGCGAGCAAGTGTACACCATTGCAGGTATTTGGATATGAGATTCAAGGGGAATTGGAATTGTAATTATTGCAGGTTGTAAATCTTTTGAATGATTTGTACACAACATTTGATGCAATTATTGAGCAGAATGATTCGTATAAGGTGATCATACTGAAAAAAAAAAACAAGAATTTACAGTCTTATTTCGAAATCAATCAGCAAGTATGAAGATTTTCACATTCCTAACTGTTGTACATTAAATCTTGTAAAAGTCTGGCACTAAACCCATTCTTAAGGAATTTAAATTCAAACACACACTTTTTACAGCGGTATTTCCAACCTTCGGAGAATCCGAGTTTCAAGAGGTCGTTTGAATACCTACCAGACGGAAACAAACATTACTTGAAGCCTTAAGAAACATGAAAAATCTAATAAACCTATTGTTTTTCAGGTGGAAACAATCGGTGATGCATACTTAGTCGTATCAGGGCTCCCAAAACGAAATGGTCAGGAACACATCAACAATATCGCAAATATGTCATTAGAGCTTTTATCGGTAGCATGTTTGAACCTTAATATTTTGAACGGTACAGTTTTCAGAGCCTCAAAAACTACAGAATTTCTCATCTACCTCAAGATCGGGTTAACATCCGAATCGGTATTCATTCAGGATCTTGTGTAGCTGGAGTCGTTGGCTTAACAATGCCAAGATATTGCCTTTTTGGTGATACTGTGAACACGGCGAGTAGGATGGAAAGTAATGGAAAACGTGAGAAAAGTTTCAACTAATCGTTTCTTTTCTAAAAATTGTTTTCAGCGGGTTGTATTCATCTCTCCGCGCAGGCTCATGAACTTCTCTCGTCACTTTATCCAGAATATGCTACTGAAAATCGAGGGGAAGTGATTATTAAAGTACACACGTTCTAGACTTTTTTGGCTTCTTTTTATTAGGGATTTTTTTAGGGCAAAGGTGTTATGCAGACTTATTGGCTTCTTGGAAGGAAGGGTGATGTTTTGGAGTTAGCTTAAAGACAAAGTGTTACCTTCACGTATGGTTGAAAATATGTTGTCATTCAAAATGTTCGAGTATGTATATAATTGCTTTATTAAGTTCAAATTATTAATTGTAAATATTATATATTAATAAATTATTTTAAAAAATACCCGGGAAGATTCGAACAATAACAACAATATCACGGTACAACCCGCGCTTTTTTAGTCAAATTAATTTTCACAATATGTAGAAAAACAATATCTAAATTGCGTTTGTGGTTCAGAACATTTGAACGATCTCTTCATTCGATTTTCTACAACTGGTTCAGGTTCCAAAATTCCTTCTGGATATTGAGCAGGCTTCTGATTCATGTCAATTATATCATTGCCAATTTCGATTGGGATGAACGCATTTTCTAAAATATCAAAAGTTTTAGAGAGGAGATCGAATTGGCTACTTTGTCACATTTCAAAATAAATATTTGATGAAACAATTTCATCGGCGAATGAGTCTATTAAGATAAACTTTGAGCTCACCAATGGTTTGCGTATAATGCCGTCCTATTGGTTTTAAACATTCTCGTTCTCTAGATTGCTTTCCACAATTGCAATTGGTCCATTCAGTCCACTCAGAATATAGAGCTGGAAAAATTGACAACAAAAAATGTTAAAAATATTGAAAATTACATTTCATTTTTTGTACAGATCGTTTCGTCCTAATTAACGAAAATCCTTCACCAACTGGGAACGGGAATGGGTTTACTGTTGTTGTGGGGGTTTCGTCTGTGACCGGCTGAAAAATTCCAGATATAAAAACTTAAGTTCATTTTTAAAAACTTCGCCGATTATAAAGCCTTCTGAACTTCTATCAAATTTCTCAACAGGCAATCGATCAACAACTTCCGTTTTTGTATCATCTGCTACCATTCTTTCCATGTCGTTTATCATCCAGGACAGTGCTCGAGCTGTGTCACCTTCAACCATCTGAAAATTTCTAATCAGAAATAAATTTAGCAAAACCAAATAATACATATTTAACGTATTTTATAATATAGGTCAAAATCAATTGGAAAATTTTCTTTGCGGTCCAAAAACTAACTAGCTTTTATGATCGAGGTCTCAAAATTATAAAAAATTATAAAATTGACCCTCTGTCTTTCACACTTGCCGAACTTAATAGTACAAAAACATACGACTTCTTGAACCTTATCATCTGCTGCCTTAGTAGTTGCGACTGTTGTCGTACTCAAGACATCAGCACTTTTCCGCGAGGCCAAAATCTTCTTATTCATATCAACTCGATGTTTCAAGGCCAAAAGTCTAGCTTCCAACTCTTTCGTCTCCTCATAAACCTGTCGATCTCTTTGCAAATTCGAACTCGGTTCCTGTAAACATGATCTTAGATATTTTATTTTAAGTTTGCCGAGTAGGAAAAAAAAAACTTTGGTGAGCTAATAATAATGGTTTGCGTGCCAATCTCTCATGAGTAAATACGTAAATAATGGGAGCTACTATAAATATAGCGAGAAGTTTTTGAAAGAAATCAAACTGCAAACTACTTTCTATTAACCATGAACACTAAATTGTAAGTCTTAAAATTCTTTAACGAAATATTTAATCTTTCTAATTTTCAGCATCATCCTCGCTTCCCTCCTTGTTATCTGCGCCTTTATCACTGAGACAGAAGCACAATATTACGGATACGGTTACTACGGATGGCCATCTTACGGTTACGGTTACGGTAACAACTACTACGGTAGCTACTACGGATACCCATCATACGGATATTATGGATATTACGGAAAGAGAGAAGCTGGATTCGGACCATCTGAGCAACAAGGACAGCAACAACAACTTCGTGGAAATCGAGGAAGTCAATAACTGTTTTGAAGATAATTTTGTACATTTTCGTGATCAAAATGCAGTATTACGACAAAAATAAAATATTTCGATCGATATAAATATATGTTTTAATTACCGGTTTTTCAGTTTTCAGGAAAAGGTCCTCAATTCTTGTTTGAACTGTTGCAGTCGCTGGGGTGTTCTGGAAAAAATGCAAGTAATTATTAAACAAGTAGTGGCACACTGTCTTTAAGAAGTGGTCAAAAATAAATTTCATACGTTAAAGCCAAAGTGTTACTTGATTTAGAAGTGTTTTTCAATTGGTAAAAATGTCTAGAATTTCGGAGTAAAAAAAAATTAACGTGCTAGTTTTCATCAGATACCTCAAAATCGTATTTCAAAGGATCTCACCTTAACAGTTTCAGCAACTTGAATGGTATTCTCGGTCGGCAAAATAGTCAACACTCTGGATTTTGCCAATCTGTTCAATTTCTTTAATCTTCTAACCTTCTTCTTCTTCTTCAACGGTTTTTTAGTGATTTCAACGGTGAGTTGCTGAAAATCAAATTTGTTTAATAGAAGTTCTTTCATGATCTTTATTACCTGTGGTTCAGTGGTTGGTGCCACCTTTTGAATATGCCTATGATATGGTCTTTGCTCATTCATAAGTGTGGGGAACGTTTGGAAATTCTGCTGCGATGTGACTAATGCAATATGTGGATGTGTTTCATTTGGCTTTTCAGTTGTTGTGATTCTAGTTTCATCCTCTTGTTGTTCTTCTCTCTGATCAAAAACAAACATAGAACTTGGAAGTTCAATATGGGTATTGGCTGTAGTTGGTGGCGCTCGCCGAACATCTCCAATTTTTCTTGTAGAAGGATTGATTGAGAATGTTGGCATTTTTGGGGTCGGCTCCACTTCCATTGGTCCAGTTTCAACCAATGGTTCCAAATTCTCAGACGGTACTTTTCCAATAGAATATGATCCGACACTGTGTGTAGAACCATCGATTCCTTCTGGTTCAACTTCAAGTTCACTCCTGATTGGATAAGATGTTGGTGTTGGGTTTGAAGTCCCAGGTGGTGAAGATTCAAAATTTTGGGTGGTTGGAAGAGAAATACCAGGTAATGGCTCCTCCAACGTGTATTTTCCCTTAAATTCCACATTTTTAATACCATCTTCAACGAATGCGGTAAAGTCTCTTTCAACCGCCACTTCTTGAGTCGTTGGGAATGCTGGAGTGACTGTCTGAGGTTCGGGCTCAAGCTCCGATTCAGGCTCAGGATTGGTTGTTGTTGGAGCTTCTGTCGTCGTTGTCGTTGTCGTTGTTGTAGCTTCGGTCGTAGTTGTCGTTGCTTCTGTAGTCGTAGTTGTTGCCAAAGCCTTTCCAGATCTTGGTGAAGATGGGAATTTCTCAAAATTAAAAGACGGCAGTTCGTGTGAAAATTGGGGTAGATTTGCAGAACTCGTAGGTTTGACCATTGACATAGTTTCATCCATATCATCAGATAAGTCTAGTCCTGTTTGTCGATTTTCCAAAATTGAGATTGTTGGGTCTGAAAAATTAACAGAAATTTGGTATTATTCCTAAAAACAAGGAACTTACCATTTGTCGTGACTGTTGAAGCCAATGTTGTAGTTCCGATAAAGTGAAAATTTTTGTTTGCTGGAGGGGTGACTGAAAATTTCGGATTTCGCTTTGAATAAATTTTGTTTTAATTAATTTCTCAGGAAAAACACGATCGAAGTGAACTTAATTTTCTAAAATTTATACACTTTTGGGCTTTTTAAGAACTTATCTTTTCTGAAATTATTATTTCTGAAAATACAATTTTTCTCCTACTTTTTTTGACGACAGAACATCCTAAAGTTTTATGATTTATTTGAAAATATCACCCTTTTCAAAATTTCGGATATAAAAAGTACAATCTCAGAGATGTTATTATTAAGCGTGCGCAGGAGCGCTTAAATGAAAAAAGATTTATCATCGAAAAACTCACACTTCGCCTCATCCGGAATCTCAGGTTCATAATCCTGATACAACTGCTTCATTGCCAGTTCCCGATCCGATACCTCAGGATCTTCATAATCAAAGTTATTTCTCCTTGCTGGTGGTGAATTACATGTTTGAAATTCCTAAAAGAAGAAATAGGTTAACATTTTTTTCTTATCAAATTGGCATAGCCTACTGATCACTTTACCTTGTTATGTCCAACACATTTGTATCCTCTTACTGTTGAACATGCTCGAACTCTGATCATCACATTGTTTGAGCAGAATGACCATGGAGACCACATAGACCACGATGAAGATATTACTGAAAATTCGATTGATTGATATAGTGTTTCTCATATGGTACTTTACTTACAAGGTTCATATTGTGAAGCTGTAAATCTGATAAAAAATAAAAATAAAAATCCCGGCAGAAGCCACATCACAAATCGCCGTCACTTTAGACTCACTCCCGACGCCTTTAAACTTTCTCGAAATCCGCTTGAACCTGAACAAAAAACTTGATTAGAGTTGAAATGATGCTAATGATATTCACTACAAGCTGAGATATAAATCTTCTTGAAAAAAAGGACAGAAAAAAAACACAAAAGGAATAAAAAATAAGCGAACACTTATCAATCATCGGAATCTTTTAGAGACTCCCGGTAATGAGGGTGGCATTGACTATGAGAGAAGAGACAAGGTTTCATGATGGAATTTCGAAAAAAAAAACATTAGATTTGAAAAGAAAAGTCTGTGGGATTTTTCGAGATAAAATAATTGCTATGACGTTAGTTTTTCTCAAAGTTCATAAAAGTCCTGTATACTGGCAGCTTACCAAGATGTCGGGAACATTGTTTTTTTTTAAATTTGCATGATTTTAGTTTTGAACAAAAACTGAAAACTTGTTTAGAACTTAGATTATAAACTGATCTCGACCATTTCTTTAAATTTGAATTTTTGGTTGTTCAATTCGTATAAAAAATTCCTAGAAGATTTCGAAGTTTCTTAAACTATTTCATTAAAAAATGCAGATTTTTAAATGTACTTTAGCTTTTAACTCACCCTACTTTGCATATTATTTTAAGCGCTTAAACTTATTTCAGGCTCAATCACAGTCGATATTTGATTATAGTTTTGATTTAAAATTTATTTACCGATCAAAAAAAAAAGAAAAAATATATCGATTTACAAATATTTAAAAATTGACTGATATAAGTTGCAATAATATTAATATCAAGATCGCATTCAAACCGCAACAACTGAAATCTCAAACCAGAATACATATCTCGAACCTTGATTATCTAATTAAACGGCGAAAATGAACAAAATACTAATAAAAAAGCCAAAAACGCAGAAATTTTCTCTTCAAAGCCCGAAATCACCCAGTTGTCACAAAATGGTTGTTGGCGGACGGTTAGCCGGGTCAATCGGGTGAAAGTCTAGTCTCATCACAAAAGAAAAGGGAAAAATGAAATATTTTCAAGGAAATCAGAGAGAAGGAGGCGGTGGACGCCTGCTGATATGCTGTTCCATTGTCTTTTTAAAAATTTTGAATATGTTAAAGATATGAAGATATATCAAAAGAAGTCAGATTTCAATAGGAAATCGGGTATTTTGAAGTGAGTGGAATTTTTGAAGACGACCTTTTTCGTGAAAGAGTTTATCGCGCTCGATAATCGGAACATTGATGACGGTAGTGGGGGATGAAACGGTAGGAGACGAATATAAGGTTGTGGAAACGGATTTGGTTTTTTTTTTCACAAAAAAAAGAGATCTGATATGGATGTTACGATTTGAAAGCAAACCGACAAACTTAGTATTTGTTGAAACCTTTGCAAAGTGATAAAATATTCTAGCCGACGCGACGCGGTTTAACCACGGATAATATTGTAAAACTAAAAATTACTCAGAATCTGCGCATTGGAAAACGCAATCCATTAGAAAACGAAATTCGACCAAATTTTAAAACTTTTTCAATTACTTACTTTATTCGTTTTCTTCTTCTCTTCAAATACTCCGAAAAAACAGCCAGAATAGAACGAATGCACACATATTGTAAACGTTTTTTAAACGAATTTAATGTTATGTATACCGAAATTTAGAAAAAACTAGATAATAAGATCGCCTAATAAAATGCTTGTCTAAACACCACCAAACAAAATTTTGATTCCTAGAAGTTTATAAATTTTTTATCAGTTTGGGTCTAATCGTTTCCGATTAGTATCTCGACTTTTTCTACAATTTTTGTTTCTATTAATTTTGTTCGTAGTCGTAACAATAGAAAGCTAACTTCTCATAACTTCTCATTGTAAAGTCCAAGAGCATTAAATGTCTAATATTAATTTCAACAGTCTTTTCCTAACAGGGATGATTTTCCCTGTTTTCCCTTGGATTTTGACCAAAGGACGCTTTGTTCCCGTTATTTTCACGGGCAGTGTTTCACACTCATCATTGTTAATTCCAACAGCTCTTCAACTTATTTAAAGATAGTGTCCCACTAATTTTAAACCTCACAAAATAACCAATTTATAGTATAGTTTGAAATTTCCCAATATTTTTACATGCAGAACGCTAGTAGTCATGCCATAAATTTCCTTTTTCGAAAAAATTACGAAGCCACTAGGAGCTATAAAATTTTTATTACCTCCTTCTCCTATCTGATAAAAAAAATGTTTCATATGTAAAAAAATTGAAAACTGTTGTTCCGTGATTGATTGTTCTGGAAAGGGGGAAAATAAAGAGTCGAAAATCATTTCTGTTCCCTCAAAAGTTGTTGATATTCAATTTTTTTTTAAATTGTTAAGAGTGTGAAATAATACAAGGAAAGAAAAAAGTTAGTCATTTATTTTATTTTCTTATCTTAATCTTTTTCACCCGCTTACATTCATTCCAAAATTCATTCTCTGAATTCCTTTCTCGAATAATCGGGTTCTAGAAAAATTTTAATTTCAGATTGTATATTTAACAAATGTTACTGAAGCTATATGTATTTTTTCTATTAATTAAATTATTATTAACTTCTGATGATGATTCTTGTGATCAATATGTCCAACCAACGACTGGAATTTCATTAGGCTTTGTAATTTAACTTCAATTATATTTTATTTACAAAATGTGTTGTTTATCAGATCGGCGGAAAATGCATAGCAGTTACAAAATCTCAATTTAATGGTGGATTAAGCACTTGCAATAATATAGGTCAAGCTTCAAGCACTTTTGTTCAAGTTTCTATTGATTCTGATGCTGAAAATCGTCAAATAGTTGGTGAGAATATATTTTTTTTAATTATTCTTACAAAAATCATCAAAATTGACGTTTTCTACAGCCTTGGAGGTGAAAGAAAAGTTTTGTATTTTAAGAATTAATATTGTCAAACTACTTCAAGTTTTCTGAAATTCGTTTTATTTTTATTAATTATCTCATAACAGATGGATTTTTTAAAAATCTTGTTTTCAATTTCTGCATTGGCTGTAACTTCGTATTTCAAATAAAGTACGACACTGTCTTTAACGGTGTCTGTTTTAACTTTTTTTCTTGTTTTTAGTTACATTTCGAAATTATGAAATCGGATGCAATCTAATTAACACTTAGTTCTTGTTTGGAACTCCAAAAAATACAAAATAAAATAATTACCAGACCTATAAAAACAAAAAAAAATCCAGAAGAATTAATGAATGTTGGGATTAGCACTTCATATATCGGTTATGTATACGATGGATCATCATGGTCGTGGATGAATGGCGACATTTCTACATACGTGAATTGGGGTCAGTCTTCTACAAACTAATTTTCATAAACTCTTGGGTTTTTCAGCGAATGCTCCAGAAGGTCCGACAACAATAGAACCTACTACAACACAACCAATAACAGTGAAGCCGATTAGATCCACTCGTAAAGTCCTGAAATCATCGAAAATTTCAAATTTTCAATTCTAGTCCCTCCTGATCAACAACGCCGTTCCACTGCAGTCGTTATCGCGATCGATGCTTCACTGTATTCAACAAGTGCTCTAACATTTGCGGTATTTGAATTACTCTTCACTCTCTCTCTCTCAAATCTTCGATTTTCAGCAAGTGAACTTTGCCTCATCTTTATCCCACTACATCGCCGATAGAGGTCCTTCAGAATTTGCAATTTTCGTTTATGGTTGTTCTCAAATCTCACCTTGGATTTCTCAATACCCTGGATTTGTTTCCACCTCTGAACAAGTTGACCAAATGATTCGAAGTGTGAATGAAACGATTGTCCATGATTGTGTTAGGACGAATCCACTGGATTTCAAAACGTTCGTTTCATTTTTTTCCAATTTTAAAATAGTAGCTCGAAAAGTTCTTGCTTATGTTATGAATCCGATCTCGTTAGGTTTCCGAGCACTGTTGTCGATTTCATCAACAGACCACTAATTTGATTTTTTCAGCATGTTTAGCAATCAAGGAATTGTATATTACAACCGGTATTCGTTCTCTCCAAGACCGTTTACTTCTCAATATCTGTCGATGATTTATTTCAGCTCTTCCACGTGAATCTTCACAACTTTAAAAATATATAATAGTTAATGTTGTTCAGAAATTCCTCTAATATCAAGGAAACGACCACACTTTATCCCATTGGCGATTCGAGTGTTATCACCATAAATGTTGGGAATCAATGTGAGAAAAGCATTTTTAAATTAAAAAAAAAGGTATTTTTCAGCATCAAGTGTGTCGGTGTTTTCCATACCTTCTGGAAAAAACTGGATTAATGTGAACAGTGTCCAGGATATTGAAAATCTTGTACTTCAAGTTGATGCAATTATTTTTGGGTCAGGCACTACAAATGAACAACAATCTTACAAAATGTCCCAGAATAGTTTGGAAGTTTCAAACGATGCAGTAACTGCAACAGATTGTGCCTATATTAACGTGACCGACGGAAAATGGTATTCTAATGGAACTTGTAAAGGAAATAAAATAAATGTTATGTGCCAATATTTTGTTCCAACTCCTGAACCACCACCGACCGTTAATCCAACAATTGCTTGGAGTGATCCGTAAGAGTTTTTTTTTAAATACTTTGATGGTTTGAAGTCGGCTTGGGCTTTGAAGTTTTGGATGAATAAAAACCGCTTAACATACATAGAAACGTTATCGTAGTTTTCCGTGTTCTGATTGGAGTGACTTTCAGAGAATCAGGTCTCGGATAGAGTTAGGATCAGTTTAAGATTAGGCTTTAGCTGAATCAGTATCTGATTGGAGCTTGAACTTATTTTAAATCGGATCTTGTTCGGCTATCAAACGTGAGGGTCAGACCGAGCTCGCCCATTCGAATCAATGTTACCGTAGGATCCATGAGTTGCACGTAGCTCGTTAATAACAAAATATTCAGAGCTCTTTGAATTCAAGAACAAAAAATTCTCATTCTTCAAAACTTTTCAATTAATGCAAAATATCGTTTCTGAATAAATCAATTGCCATAAAATTCAACATTCTTTTAAACTTCTCAGAATAAGAAAAACTTTTTGGAATTCTCGAATCCTCTCAATTTACAGCTGTCTAAAAGAAGAGACCGGATTCAGTTATTTCAACAGTTTGAAGAATGCAAAATGCTATAGGGTAACTATCGAAGAAAAAAAACAGCAACAACGTGTGAGCATTTCAGCTTTCAACCAACAAGAAACAATTTGCATCGGCGGAAGATGAATGTCTTTCTAATCATCCCCTATTTTTACATTCCCCAAAATTAACTTCTGTACAAAGTGTTGAGGAAATGAATCAGTTAGATAGTAAGATTACTGACTAGAGCTTCTGATCGGATCATCAGTTCAATTTTTACAGCATTAGTTTCTGAAAAACCGAATGAAGGAATGTTCTGGATTGGGCTTCGAAGAAACCCTAGTCAACCAGATACGTGGTATTTTGTCAATGGAGACACCTACGCAACGACGGATTTTAATAACTGGCGGGACGGTACTCATTTCAGTGAAATCTCAACATAATAAGCATGTTTCTTCAGGATATCCACGTGACGCTGACGGATGTGATTGCGTCGCTTACGTAATCAATGACAAATCATGGGTGAATACGGATTGTAATAAGAATTTATATTCAATTTGTGCATTCCGTTTCAATTCTACTGGACTTGCATAGTTCTATTAAATTTTTTTGTTTTTTCGGGTTTATGGAATAACAATATTTCTTTGTGATATCTCTGGACTTCTCCGCACTGAAAAAATGTTTACTTTCCATGCTCAAATATTCTTGATCATAGCGTTTTGAGGGCTGCTCAACCTCACAGACGCTCCGCACGCACGCACGCGGCTGCCGACACTCAAAACACTGGAAAATTCGCAGAAAAATGCATTTTTCAAATTTTACAGTGTGTTGAGTGTCGGCAGAAACGTGCGTGCGTGCGGAGCATCTGTGAGGTTGAGCAGCCCTAAAAACTTTATGATCAAGAATATTTGTGTTGACAATACACAGAATTTATACTTTCAAAAATCTTAAACCACACTGAAAATGAATTTTTTCCATTTTTGGCAACAAAAACGTATCAAAACGCTGATGCTCGATTTTTGATTTTCAAAAAATAATCTGGACATTTAAAATGGTTAAACTTTTCTGAAAATGAATTGAATTTGCACAGAAGTGTTTTAATATTCTAGACTATGATTTAAACAAATATGATATAAAAAACGTCGGCTTTAAATATTTTTTTAATTGCGTAAATTTTACAATGTTCTTAGAAAAATTCAATTAAACATTTATTTTCAAATATTAAAAAACTATCACGCATTTCTCAGTATGAAACAATTTAGTGTATCTGCAACCAGATTGAACAAAAAAAAAGAAAATTTGATTTGCTCAAAAATTTTTGGCTCTTCTACTTTTCCTTTATTTTTTGGTCAAATCTTCTGACTCTTTCCATTCTCAAAACCTATATTTATTTGTTTTTTTTTTGTTTTTCACATCTTTTCTCTCTTCTTTCTTTAACGTCAATCGACCGAAATTAAAACGAAATGTGTTTGTGAGTGTTTTCATTGATGTGAAACAAAATAGATGAAAGATTTCATTTTAAGGAAAATGTGATCTTCTTTTTTTTCAAAAAAAAGCCCATTTTTCTCAGATGAAAATATTTTATAAGTAAAATTTAATTTATTAAAAACTCTGAACAATTTTGATAATTCCCTTCGACTCTTCATATTTCAGACACATGTGTTATTCTTCATATATACTTTTTTCACACATACATATGTAAACTAATAAAACACTTTTCAGCTTCTTCCCACTCTCAACAAAATGTCTCCTTTAGAAAGACCATAAAGCATAATAAAAACTACTCGTACTAATGAAATTTGATACGTTTTTATTTGAATGAAACTTGGTTTTTTGCATTTTTTTCAGTATTTCAGTGGAATGTTGAAAAAAATTTGAAGAAGACATAAATGAATTGGTGGAAAATGGATCAGTATCAAAGGTTGGTTGATTTCTTTTTTAAAAAAATACAAAGGTTCTTTATTTTTCATTCACAGAAATCTAGAAATATTTTTTAAAGAAAATCTTGTTGGTATCAAGTCCTTTAAAGGAGGGCTTTACGGAGATAATAAATGTACCTTAAATGAAAATAGACTTCATTCTCATTCCAAATATGTTTTTTAAAATTTTCTAAAACCACCTAGAAGCCGAGAAAACACGCCACAAAACAATGGCCTAGAAAAAGGGGTCACCTGGCCGAACTTTGTCATATGAGCTTTTTTCGTGTTTCGTTAATAAATAGTTTTACAGAATGTTTATATTAGTAATTTTTTAATGTTGTTTTAAAATTTATGTTTTTTCATATTTATTGGATTTGTATGTCCGCGGACTAGTTTTCGCTGGTGACCTCCTTTTTCTAGGCCATCGTTTTGAGGCGCATTTTTTCGGCTTCTAGGTGGTTTTAGAAAATTTAAAAAAAACATATTTGGAATGAGAATGAAGTCTAGTTTCATTTAAGCTACATTTATTATCTCCGTAAAGCCCTCCTTTAAAATTGACCCGCTTAAGACAAGCCTATTTCCGGTCAAATTACCTTGGGACTAATTACACTTCGACTGTTTCAATTTTAATATTAACAAATATAAATTGTGCGTTTTGACATAATTGTAGAACATTATTTCTAGGTTATAATTGTGTTATTTTGTAGGCCAACGCTGTTATTGCAGAAAATTTAAATTTCATAAATAAAGAATGTTTTATAAAAATTGAAAACTGTTCTATAAATTTTAATATCAAGTTTTTAGTTTCAAAATAAGTCATGAAAGTTAATAAGTTTTCTAAAAAAGTTAAAGCATTGAACTGAATATTTATTTTTATGCTTCATTGTTTTCGTTACTTAAATTCATAATCAGACTAATTTACACAATTTACACTTTCTCTCTAATTCTAGAGAAAATATTAATTGAAATGTCTTTAGTTAACACAACTGTTTTTAAACAAACACACCTCTTTTTCAGCCTTTACCCGATCAAAATCTTACCAAATTTAGCCACTTATTTCCAACTTCCCCCCTCTCCTAAGAAAAATGTCTTCCTAATATTTCATACATCATTTTTATGTACATCTAACAAGAAAAATTGTCTATACACATTTACAACGACGACAATAATAATTCATGTTCAAAAGACTACAAACTGCTCATAATTTTTTTCGGTGAAGCGTTGCTAGTTTTTCTTCGAATTTTTTCTTAGTTTATTTGAAAACGAAAAAGCACTTTAATACTGGAAATGCAAATATTTTCATGAATTTTAATAGCATTTCATGCCACCCCTTTTTTTTCTAGAAAAAAAAGAGGTCTGAAAGGCTTCAATTTTCTCAAGAGGATTTGTTTCTTCATTTCGAAGAATTAAATTAGTTGATGGGTTTTTTATGACTCTTCTTGAATTTCACTGGTTCTTAAACAACTAATTTCTAGAAATTAATTTCAAAATGTTTTCTAATTTTTATATATTTCAGAATAATCCATCTTCCCAAAATGTCAAAATTATTTCAAACCTTCATATTTCTCATGATGATTATCGTTTTTGCTTCAGCCTATTCACGATTTGGACACGATCAAAATCAACCAAGGTGAATCTCTTTTTTTTTCAAGTCAAAATCCAACAATTTTCAGACAAAACACGCCGGCCAATCCTGACAACCAAAGTATCAACGACAAAATAATGCAAGGCTCCCAAATTCGATACTATGGACGGTTTCGTGACGGTTCAGACGATGTTCTAAATCGATATTTCAATAGATTGTGATTATTTCCTCGAATTTTGTTTACAATTCTTTTTCTGTATAATTCTGACGTCTCAAGCTGTTATCAAATAAAATTTTTGTGTTTCAAATGTTCAAATATTGATGAAACTATATCTCTCTTTCTATTTATATATATTCAATACAGTTTAATTGAAATCAGAGTTACAAACTAACTATGATGCAATAAGGTCAAAATACATGACACCCTACTTTTAAGAACAATAATTCTAAATTTCATTAAAATAATCAATTTTTATCAAAGTACACAAGTTTTAGTTTCCTTGAAAACAGTCACAAAAATAAAAAGAGGGCCTTAAATAAATAATGCATTGAAAATTGAGAGAAACGGGGTGGCTATTATTCAATGATAAGAAAAATTATCAATTTGTGTAGAGCAGTCGGGGGTAAACCACTCACTCGAGATGTTAACTCAAACGATGAGTGTGCTAAAAATATTCGCTGTGTTTTTGTTATTCGTTTCGGTAGGAGGTTTTTTTTTTAATTTTTGTGTAATCATCATAGATGCGGCTTTATAAATTTATCTTCCAATTATGGAACTTTCAAAAAGTTTTTTTTAAACCGTAAAATAAATATGAAGAATTTTTAAAAATAGTTTGAAAATTATCAATTTTCAGTTAACTGATGCAGCTGCCCATCTTCGCCGAGCCAGGTAAATTTTTAATAAGGTGTTCTAAAAATTGCATCATCTTATTACATGAATTTTGGTCAATATCGCTGTGCAGTGCTTCTAGTTTTATAGTTTTTTCTGGTGTAGTTTGTTTTATCTAAGTTGTACGTATTGTAGAAAATCACGCTCAGAATGCAATTTGGTCAAGCTAAAAATTTTGCTAGAAATCTTCTTAGAAAATCTAAGACTGTAATTCAAGCGGTTTCTAACAGTGTTCTACAGTGTTCACTAAGATCAATTTCATAATTCTTAACATTCGATGCGATTATTACTGTGACTATTTTATCTAGTAATAAACCCCAAAATTTTTATGATTTGGGTAAAACAACAATAATGATAAGCACATGAGAATGTTCTTGATTTATCAACCGTTCAACAAAGAGAATCATAGTATTATTTTCCAGAAGCCAACACAATCAAGAGTTGCACGCCTGGCTAACTGATGCACAAAAAGAGGAACTGAAAAATGTAGAGTCACTTTCGTATCTAATAATAAAATAAGAATTCAAAATTGTTTCAGCTTGACAGCACAACAATTGAGTTCAAGAACAAAGTTGGAGAGTTTTATGCAGCTTTGCCAGCTGATGAGAAAAACAAATGGAATGATATCTATAAGAAGCAATGTTTTGATTGGACTTCTAAGGTTCGTGTGTTAATTTTATACGAATCTTTTAATTTTCATGACGTAAAAATCAAAAAGATTGAGAGTATCTAAAAACGGTAAATTTAGTCTCTAGGATTTTGAAACTCGAAGAATCCACACATTCATAATTTCAGATTTTCCACTTCACGATTTTTTAAACTCACAAGAAATTGAAGAACTTTGAGAAATCATAATTTTAGAAAAAAACACCTATTCTAGAGAAAATTTTAATTATCATCTTTTTTCCAAAAATTGAAAAAATCTCAATGATTTTAGTATTTCAATATATAGGGATATTTCAATTATTTTTTTAAATTATCTAATTTTCAGGTTCAAAACGAAGCCGAACAAACGGAATTTCAAGAACTTCTCAATACACAAAACGTTGAGAAAGTCCGTGAAACCGTCTCAAAGCTGAAAGTCAAACTGAGTGAGGAAGACAAGAAGAAGGTTGAACTTTGGGAGGATGAATGTTTCAAGCTTCTAAAATCGGGATCAAGAAAGAGAAGAGAAATCGATTCAGCTTTCCAAGACTTTTTAAAATGGATGACCCCTGAACAAAAAGCTGAATATGTGGAATTGAAGACTGCGGGAAAATCTCAAGAAGAAATTCGGGAAAAAATCAAAGGATTTTTTGGGGAACTTCCAGCTGAGAAACAAACTGCATTGAAGACAGAATTCAAAGACAAGTGCAGAGTTTTCTTCAAGCCGCTCATGACTTCTGAAGAATTTGAAAAGATTCAGACACTTAAAGGAGATAAACCAGCTATTCGGGCTTTAGTCAAAGGTGTTGTAGATCGACAAGTTGGAGAAGTGAAGCAAGTCGCTGGAAAAATGTACGAATTGTGTGGCGAGGTATTCAAAGATGCGAGTAGAAAGAGAAGGGAGATTGATTCAGCATTTGAAGATTTTGTGAAATGGATGACACCTGAACAGAAAAGTGAGATCGGTGAATTTAAGACTTCCGGAAAATCACAGGAAGAAATTCGTTTGAAAATCAAGGGATTCTTTGAACAACTCCCAGCTGTGAGACAAACTGAGCTGAAGATAGAATTCAAAGGAAAATGCAAATCTTATTTTACCCAACTTTTGACTCCGGAAGAAGCTGAAAAACTCAAAACTATCAAAGATGACAGAACCGCTGCCGCCGTTTTAATCAAAGGAGTTGTTGATAGACAAGAAGGAGATATCAAAAAAGTCGCTGAAAAAATGTACAACCTTTGCGGTGAGATTTACAAAGAACCCACCAACAAACGGAAAAGAGACGTCCGCTCAAAAATTGAGAAACATTTGGCATGGTTAAGACCGGAGGAAAAGGACGAAATCGTCAAAATGACAGAATCTGGTCAAAGTAAAGATGATATTCGTAAAAAATTGTTCGATTTTGTTGCACATCATGAAAAGGATGGAACACAGAAGGAAAAAACAATCAAGAATTGTTATCAATGGATGGATGAAGTAGCAACAAAAGAAGAAATCGAAAATCTTCACAAACTGCACCATGTAGATCACGGAGCATGCAAGAAAAAGGTCCGCGAATTCATTTCACGACTTCCAACGGAGAAACAGCAAGCTGTTGAAGCATCGCTTCCATTTTGCGAGAAGTTGTGGTATGGTGATCATGCTGATCATTCTGCGCATCATGAGCATCACCACGAACGAAAAAGGCGTCATCTTTCAGTCTTGGAAAAATATTTAAGCTGGATGGATGATGAACAAAAGAATGCTATCAAGCAATTGGAATCTGAAGGAACAGAATTTGCAAAAATCGCTGATAAGATTCGCGAATTTTTCGGCAAGCTTCCAGAGGAGAAGAGAACTGATTTGAAGTCCAAATTCAAGGTAAGGGGATTAAAGACAATGTTACAGTTGCATTTAAAGGAGGGCTTTACGGAGATTATGAATGCGTCTGGAAAGAAAATAGGCTTCAGACTCATTCCAAATCTGTATTTAAAATTTTCTAAAACCACCTAGAAGCCGAGAAAACACGCCTCAAAACAATGGCCTAGAAAAAAGGGCCACCGGCGAAAACTTTTTCCTATGAGCTTTTTTCGTGTTTCGTTAATAAATAGTTATGAAGAATGCTTATAGTAGTCCTTTTTAATGTTTTTTCATATTAATTTATGCTTTGTTTTTCATTGTTTTGGAATTTTCATGCCTGCGGACTAGTTTTCGCCGGTGGACCTTTTTTCTAGGCCATTGTTTTGAGGCATGTTTTCTCGGTTTCTAGGTGGTTTTAGAAAATTTTGAATACAGATTTGGAAAGAGTCTGAAGCCTATTTTCATCCCAGGCGCATTCATAATCTCCGTAAAACCCTCCTTTAAATGACTACTGCTCTTAAAGACGATGTTTTTAATGAAAAAACTAACTTTTTTCTAGTTTTCTTAATCAATATTTTCTACTTTTTTCTCTTTTTAAATGCAGTATGTCAGTTAGAAGAATTCATCAGTTTATGAAATTAATAAGTATTTTTTAGACTCAATGTCTCACATGGGCCAAAGAAGTCGCCTTGCCAGGAGAATGGGAAGAAATCAAAAGACATTACGGAGCGAAAGATTTCAATCAGTTGAAAGAAAAGCTCGTAGACCTTGAAGGAAGACTCACCGAGAATCAGAAGCACACAATTGAGCATGTTCGCGGGATTTGTTACAATCTTTGGGGTATTCATTTGGCAAGACTTCGTCGTGTCGTTAAAATTCCCTCAATTAGTGCTCGCACGCAAGGATTCAAGAAGTATAGCGAGAAGTATCTTAGATGGTTGAGTGATGAACAATTGGAGAAACTGGAAACACTTTACTATTCCGAAAAACACAATCAATTTGTTGGGAAGATGCTCGAAATTTATGAAAAAACTAATGATGATGAAAAGGTATTTATCATGTTTACTAAATATTTACAAGTTACTACTTTTCTTGTCCGCTCTAATAGAGTTCGTTTGCATTAGAGCGCGCAAGCCATATTAGAGCGCGCTTAGAGCGCGCAATCCATATACAATTCGGTCAGAAGGAAAAAAAAACAGATAACTGAGAAGACAATTTATCTTGACCATAATATGAAGTTAGAAATTCTAACCATATTTCAAGTTCTCGTAACAAACCTTAAATTTTTAAATTTTCCAGGAATCCGCCGAACAAGGAATGAAATCCGCGTGTCTCGATCATTCCACAATGATTCTGGGAACTCCTCGAGCCAATGTTTTGCAAGGCTACTTTGAAAACGAAGTACCAGTGAACAAAATCATGAGCAATATTTTGAATTGGAATGTTGAAGAGAAACACGCTGTGGAGACTGTAAACACCTATCTGAAAATAATTCCAGACGAAACCATTTAATTTTTCAGATCATCCAAGGCTGTTCCGCAATCCATAAAGCCATAAATTCCAGAACAACTCCTATCAATCAAGATTTCAATCAATATTTGTATTGGGTTGGTGACGAGGAAAACGAATAATAAATTATTGCTAATCATGTATTTTTGAAATAAATTTAGCTTAATGAAAATCTTAAAATTCATCGTGCGAACAAAAAACCCGAAAAATATGAAAAAACATCGCAAACAATAGAACAATATTTAATATTATTCAAAAATCTGAGTATCGTTTTTAAACAATAATTATTTTTAAAAAATTAATAGTACAAGAATTATAAATACTCCCTTTAGAAAATGCTTTGAGTCTGAAAAAATAAATGTTTAAAAAAATTCAATACTAAAATTCTTACCCTCTTTTTTCCAAACTCTTTCGGTTTCCAAATCAACGCCGTTGGATTGATTCTCAGCTTCTTCTTCGAATCTTCAATTCTTTTCTCATAAACTGATCGTTTTTCGTCGCTGATAACAATTACGTATTGTCCTTTGTAATATTTGTAGAGATCGAGTTGCTGAAAAATTTTGGAATTCGTGAAAAGACAAAACACAAAATTGTATAAACATTCGGAATAACATTTTCAGATATTAAATTTTAGGAATACAAATATCAATAACTCAGAACTAATAGAAGATTTCCAAATATAATTTCCTTTCAGAAATTTTACGATGTTTTTCTTGTTCTAAAAGTATTTTCAGATTTTCAGAACTTTTGGAATAAGTACCTGCAATGTCGAAACCACGTCCTCTCTTTTAATCGCTGTTGCATATGACAAATCCTGGACCGTAATTTCCCGATCAGTTCCGTTTTTACGCTTGAATGCGAATAACTCTTTCATAATTGCCATTGACCAATAGGATCGGTAGGAAAGCTGAAATATTACAAACTTGTATTTAAAATTCGGAATTTATATACGGCCCACGAAAAAAAATTTATATTTCGCAACATTACTCACCAATCCCAGATCCGACAGCGGTTTTTCAGGCGATCCAGTTTTCTGCTCAATTTTCGACAGCTCATAACTGAACTCGATCAGAAGGCTGCCATAACCCTTTTTTTGAAATGGCGGCAGGACGAGGATACATGCGACGTTGTACTCTTCAGCAGACTCCTTTTCCTGGAAATAATGGATTTCAAGCTTCGATATTTGAAAAAAAAACGTTGCTTTTTAATAGCTTCACATACAAGCTCAGCAGTATGTGATTTTGTGAAAATTTTCAGATTCGATAATAAGTAAAACAGTTCCAGAATTTATGAACAATTTAATATTTAAAAAACTATAAATATGTCGGGGTTTTTGTTTAAAATTTTCACAAAAACCAACCTTCGAGAAATATCCCACAATGTGATGTCCCTTCTCATCCTCCTCCGTCAAAACATAAAACAAAAATGGGTCAGTATCATAATAAAGAGTTTTATGATCTAGGAACAGTTTCGCAATAAGGCACAAATTTTGGGCGTAACTCTGCAATCAATGAATTTTCGAATATCAGACTCAAACATCTACCTTATTTTTCCTTCCATCAATCTCAAAAAATGACAAATTATTATGACTGTAAATTTGATTTCCTGGTGGATGGCATAGTGCGCATTTTTGCTAAAAAAGAAGTTTTTATAGTTTTTTTTTCAAATAAAAATTGATACCATATGTCTTTTTAAACAAGTCTGACTTTTTAGATATTTCAGACAAAATTCACAAATATATATGCAATCCAAATGGGTCAGCTGTTGGGGATATGGTGAAAAGTACCAGGGTTGGATGCGGAACCTTCCCAATTCAATGCACTCTATATTTCTAATCCTCGTCATTGCATCCTCACTGTGTCCAACCATTGACATAGATCCTCGAAGACTTGGTGCTGGAATTCAAGATTTTTAATTATCGTTTCATTTATAAAGCTTCTTACTCGATCCATTATTAGCGGCTACTACCGGCGCAGATTCCACCTCAGCTTTAATTTCCTCAGCCGGAAAAAGTGGGATTTTTCGTTTTCTTCCTGATGATTTTTTCGATTCGCTTTCCGAAACATCTCTGTCTTCTCTATGATGCCCATTTTTCTTGCTTCCTCTCTGCGGCATTTTAAGGGTCGAAATGTCTAGAAGGTCTGAAGTCACCCATTCATCTAATCTGAAATTTTCTGACAGGATTTATTTTTTTTCAAAATAAAATACAGGGGTCGGCGTCAACGGTAAAGCGGTATATTTGAATGCCGGAAAATTCGAAAATGGGTTGATTCGCTTTGTAAAAATCTTTCACTAGGTGGGTGGTCGATTTTTTGAAAAAATTGCGACACATTTCTGGCCGACCCCTTGTTAAGCACAAACCTTCTATTACAATCCACATAATGAACATAAAATCTTATTGAACCATTTGGTTGCCGACTTCTCGAGATAATTTCAGCTTCTCCTAAAGATAAAATAAAACACATATTTTTGAGGAAGAAAACTCACTCCACTCATTTTGCGACACCATTTTTACAAAAATCCTACACCCTTCGATAACTCTTTCAATCATATTCTGCTCCTGTTCATTATTTTCCACCGGTTTTTCTATTGTATCCACTTCCAGCTTTATATTATTTTCTGGCTCGGCCATTTTTTTATTCTGTAATAAAAATTTTCATATGTTATTTTGCATGTTGAGTTCTGGAGGAAATTAATGGCTTTTTAAAATTAATATTTGCGCAATTTCTCCTCTCTGTATTTTCAAAATGTCAAAAAAATTAAGATTTTAACGTTACTGCAAATTATTAGCAAAAATTAAACAAAAATCCATTATTTTTAATTATAAATTTTAAAAAAGGGAAAAAACGCAATAAAAAAGCGAGGGACTAACAAATGCATACACCTAAAAGTTAGTCCTCGTTGGGTTTCTAGGCCATTATTAGCAAACATGCAACGAAATGGGAAATCCCAGCAAAATTTCGACTTTTGAACTTTGTTACAATGAAACGAAGAAGCAAGAAAGATAGCACAACACATCCGTCATCGCAAAATTTGAAATTCCCTGCCAAAACACCTGTTAGACGTCCAATAATCAAGCGGAAATTTCCTCGAGTTCGAACGTTTATACTTTATTTTTGTTCTCGTTTTTCGTCAAAATGTATCATTTATCATCCATGTCAAAGAAGAAATAAGAAAGATATAAATCACCTTACAATTGTATATTTTCAACCTTATCATTCCATCGATTTTTGTGTTAAAAAAAAACAAATAACCTTGGTTTTTTCAGCAATTTTTTGGTTTTGTAAATAAGTAATCTACGTAATAATGTTAATAATTATATTTTTATTCTTATTAGAATCTGTCGAGGTAAGAAATGAACTTTTAGAAATCTCTACAATTCATTTTTGAGGCTTCAAAATACCCAATCTCTGCAAAAGAAATAGTTTCCTTGCGATCAAACATTTTCAATCGATTAGATCAGTGCACGACTTGGAGACATTCTGAAAAAAATCTTAAAAACGAAGCCGATGTTTTAGATGTTTTGTTGTTCAGCTCGAAATTCGGGGATTTTAAAAATGCTGCAATTGATATTGCCGAAGAGAAGTTTCCGGAAACTATCGATTGTTTAGATAGGGTAACTCATGATGTTGAAGAATATCAGAAATTGGTGAAAGTTGGGTGAGTTTTTAAGAAAATTCCACAAAAAAACAGTTTTTTTTTTCAGGTTCAATAACCCTTCAAAACCCCTATTATCCGACTTTCTAACACCTGACCAGATCCATCAACTTCATACCGTTTTACAAAAAACTCAAAGGAAAGATTTGATCGAGAAAGGGGTAAAAAAAATTTCAAAAATCCATATTTCTTGAGTCAAATATCATTTATTAAAGCTTTTTCAACATTTTCACGGCATCTCCGAGAAACAACGAAATGATCTACTAACCGAATTTTTCACTTCAAAACCAAGAGAGAAACGATCTGTAAATAACGATCCAGAAAGTGTAGCTGATGAACCTGTTCCTTTAAATCCGGAGTGGTTGAGTTGGCAGAGTGCCAGACAAAAATATGCGGTCGAGAGGCTGAAATCGAAAAGTTCATCAAACTGGGAGGTGATGCATTTGATTGCTGATCAGTTTTATCATTTGAGGAAGTCTGTTAGGAAATTGTATGAAAAGTAAGTAGATTAAAAACTTGTTCGCTTTATAAAATTGTGGTAAATATATGTTTTTGATATTTTGAAAATATAAGCTGGACCGTACCTTTAAAGACAAAATTTCATTCAATCCTCGGAAAAATTTTTTAATCGAAATGGTGTAAATAAGTGTTATGTTTCCTTTAACGAAAACTTCGACTTATTTTATTCAGACAATTCCTAGATTACTGCAACGACAACATTCAATCAATAATCGGAAATGAAAGTTTTGCACTTCTTGGGAACATGTACAATGAAAGTGATCACACTGAGCATATAAAAAATCAATATCAGAAAATTATTGTGAATCTTGAGAATGAGACAGATCGTCTGACCGCTGGTAACTTTCGTGAATGCGATGAAAAACTAGTTCTCTTTTTACAGATCATTACGGACACTTCTGCAGGAAAATCTACAGACTTGTGCAATTTGAGCAAGCCGATTTGATGTCTTGGCTAAGTGCCAAGCAGAAGTTACAAATTGCTGACATGATTCAGGATCAGAATGTGAATGATTTCCAAGTTTATGAGAAACTTTACGAATTTTTCAATCAAACCGCAGGCGATCAAAAAGAGGCTGCTGATGAGGTTATAACATTGGGATGTCGAAAATTTATTTCTCATCATTTTGGTGACCAAATTTCTGAAGAAATCGAGGAGATGAGAGTATCAAAAAATGTGTCATCTCAGTACATTGCGGCGATTTTAGCAATGAAGCATCGAGATTTAGAGTTGGATGAAGAGTCGGTGAATAAAAAAAGAATAGAGTAAACTGTTTTCAGAGTCTTGAGAGTAATTTATTTTTTCAGTGAATCCTTATCCATTTGTAAGAGAATATACTTAGACTACAACGGTTCTTGCAATTGTAACGGAAATTCGGAAACTTGTGACCCCTTGACTCACACATGTGAATTTTGTCAGCACAACACGAAGGGTCATTTTTGTGAGACTTGCATTGAAAAGTTCACGAAAAACTCAACAACTGGAAAATGTGAACAAAATGAAGAGCCAAAATGCAATTGTAATGGCCATTCTTCAACATGTACCGCTGAAGGAACTTGTACAAATTGTGATAACCATACAATCGGAGATTTTTGTGAAATTTGTGCGACTGGATATTATGGTGATGCCACTCTTCAGCCAACTTGCACGAAATGTCCTTGCCCGTTAGTTTTTTGCAAAATTCTTAAAGACATAGTTCCAGCCAACTTTCAAAATAATCCAAAGAGGAATTTCGATGAGATTTTTTTGAATATATGAAATTTTTGGAATTTCAATAAATCCAGGCGGATTTTAAGCCGCTTCAGAAATAGAAAAATTCTGGAGAATTTTGAGATTACGTCCGAATTTATTACTCGAAATTTTTCTTCAAAAAAATTGGTACCCGTTCCATTCCCCTTCCCCCTATTCTGTATATTCTTTACGAGAAATATTAATTTCTTTCAGAAAAGATGCTGAATGCTCATTAGCTAAAGATGGTCATATCGAATGCCCAGATTGTCCCGAAGGTCACATTGGACTTAATTGTGAAATTAAGGTTAGTGAATGTGGACTAATTTCCCAAAGTTAGTCCCCCAGTGAAATTGTCGTCCGCAGTGTTTATCTAATACGAAATCACGGATATTTAAGAAACAAATTATATACATATAAATTAAAAGAACTTACCTCCAAAATAAACTAACAGTAAACCGCATCACAACATATTGCGGCAAAAAATTTTAATTGCATAATTTCAGAGAGATGACCAAATAACGACTACAACTGTTCACCCAATTTCCACTACACTATTAAACGAGAATCAATTATGAAATTGAAACATTTTTTGAGTATTTTGTTTTTGTGTATTTCAGTTGCTGTTTTTGACGCGAAATGCAGGGAGAAAATATAATCAATTTGAAAAAGTATAACTCATAACTCTCGATCAATGAGCCAAACGATCATAGAGCAAACGTTAAAAAAACTGAAGACGGCATTTTCTTAGAAAGACACTTCGATCTAATAAACAAAATTCAATTAAGAAATTTTCACCTGTCGCAAAAAAGAAGAAGAAAAAAGGAAACTTCCAATTTTTCCTTTAATGTCCTATTTATTTAAATTGAAAACATGTGCGAGTACCATGATTCATATTTCGAATCGGAAAATTTTTATTCGTTCGTTCTTCAAATTTTAACAATCATCGGTGTCCCTATTTATATTTTCAAAATTGAAAAACAACAATCACTTTCAGCAATTCCTTTCTAGATTTTTACCTTACTTTTCTAACGAAACCCTTTCTCTTTCTTCCAACTGCTTCAGGATTTCCATTAGGAGTTTTATCACATTTTGGAGTGGGCACCGATGTTCAAGTTTATTTCGGAATGTCATTGATTGCAGGTAAATTGGGTTTTCTGAATCGCAAGACACAATTATTATGTTTCTGACGCGTTGTTCGTATACCAAGTGCCATTTTCAGCCGAAAGCATCTCAGTGCTCTGCTTTTTCGAAAACCGTTACAATAAAATGGTTATCACAAAAAGGATGACACCGAACAGGGAAACACTTCGAGTTTTGTATTTACTATCGAATTTTCTACTCGCTTTTACATTTCCAATACCATCATATTTAGTAATGCCAAGCAAAGAAGAAGGTGTTATTTATTTAAGAAATGTAAGCTTTTTTCTAAGATCATTACCATTAAATTTTTCAGCAACTTCCCTGTTTACCCGAAAAATATTACAAACATGACGGAATTTTTGTTTTAACTGCCAAATCAATCATTCACATTATTTCGCTCCTTTTCGTTTTTGTAGTAATATTATTGCAATTTGTATATTTTTCACTTTTCACAATCTACGAAATAACTAAAACTCGAGCCGTTTCAAAAGTGACCTATTCGCTTCAGCGCAAATTTTTAATATCGTTTTTTATACAAACTGCGGTACTTTTTGTTGTTTTTATTATTCCCGTGTTTTATATCGGTATTGCTATAGTTTTTAATTATTACCATCAATGTATGAATAAGGAATTATTTATTTGAATTAGACCCTAGGTATTTATTTTCAGATTTCAATAACCTGGCAATGATTGTATTATGCTTTCATGGGATAGTATCATCAGTTACTCTGCTATTGGTTTATGATCCTTATAAAGATGTGATTTTTAATTATCTCTTCTGGCGTTCGAATACTAGGAAAATACCAACAAATCCCATCTGGAAAACCACATCATTATTATTCTCAATAAAAAACGGTGCTGGAAGTATTCAACATAGAACTAACTAAACTATCGGTAATTATAAAAAAAGGCTTTTTTCACTCTGAAAATATGAAAATTTTCAGACTCCTTCAAAGAATTAAAGCAATTTTATTCATTTGCTATCGACGAGACCAATTCAAAACAATCTCAAATTTAACAATTCACAATTGTAAACTATCATTAATTATTTTATATGCTTCCCCATCCATTTCCTCCAAAATCTTATAAAACCCGCACAATTCCAATTCTTCCTGATATTTAGTAAACGATCTTTGAATTGCGGAAAGTATCATCATCGTCTGTGCAAGTCTGAGGCACGGATCATTAAGATTTTTCACATTCTTGTAGTAAAAAATTATTTCCTTGACAAATATTTCCCGCATCTTTTCACATTTTAATATTGTTGAATTTTCGAGTCCATCTAGGCCTGGAAAATACGAGATTTAAGGCGAAAATCTAAGGAAAATTAACCTGTATCCCAGAGTAAAAAAGTTGTCAATGTCAAAAACTCAAAAACATCTGGTTTTAGTAGCCAAATTTCGTCGATAATCGTTCTTTTGTACTCATCAAAATAGGGTGAGAAAATCCTAAAACTATTCGATTTTCAATCAATAACTCAAGTAATCCAACCTATGAGCGGTTTGTTCAGACATTGCATCGTCTTTCTTCAAATGTCCAGTATAACATCGACCAACATCTCTGTCATAATAATCACCATTAGGAAGGATGATTTCCTGTGTTCCAGCCAGAAATCCGAGAAATGGTGGTTCGAGAAGCATATACCGAACGAATAAGTTTAAGAACATTAATTTCTTAAAAATAAGAATTTTAAAAATTGTTTCAGAAAAAATAATCAATTAAAACACTTTTTTTTGATAATCAGAATTTAGCGAAAACGAACCCTTTCAAGTTTAGGCACATGATCAAGCTCCGGAAAAGCATCATTACAAAACTTTGTAATTATCCTACTATCCATCACAAAAATCTGAACAATTTCCCCCATGTTTCTTGATTTTGGAGGCTCCTGATTCTGGAAACACGCTCGGCGAGATATTTCTAAATCTTTGAATTTCTCGCTGATCCTCATAAGATTTGGCATTTCCGTTGAACAGCATTGTACTCGATATAGATGTGGAATCTGAAAATTAAAATGATTTTCTGGCGAAAATCCGGAAAAAACAAAGACTTACCACGCTATAATTTAAATACTCCGCCGGTTCTTGATACTTGCTGTATTTCTCTCTTGGTGCTTGAACTGCTGAAAAAATGGTTTTTTAAAATGCAAAGTGTAACTAACTGAATGAGTTTTGCGATTTTCTCGCCTTATCACTCAGGAATTTTAAACCTGATTTTCAAAACAACTTGTTAAAGGCAACACGTCACTAAAAATAATTACCCGACTCTCTCATTCCGGCTGAAACACATTTTCTCATCCTACAATAGCGGCAACATTTCGGATCAGCTGAAAATAATGATATCTGTAACCGAAGATTTAAAATAAACCTACTATGATGAATAACACAATTTTTATTCTTTTTGCATCTTATCAGCCGTTTCGGAGACAACACGTACCGTCGGAAAAATGCCGCACATGCTCTGAAATTTAAATGTGTGAATTGTTTGAGAATATGGGTGAAAACCACCTGCAAACTATTTCATTTGAACCAAAATGAGAGTCATTTGTTGTCGACGAACATATAAAACATGTGTTGGACATAATTCTGAAAAAAATCCTAAATTAAAAATTATTAATAACATTCAAAAAATTCCAAGAATTTTGAAAGAAAGCAATAAAATTTCAGAATTCTACAATAGTAAAAAATATCCGGTGGCCTTTAACGCACGTGTGTAAATGACATATAATAAAAGTATGAGATAATGCGAGAGCGTTAAGAGAAATCATAAAAATAAAAGAAGATGATCATTGTAGTGTTCGTGACATTGATAAACGCGCTACAATGTATTTTCCAAATTTTCCTTTAACGTTTCAGGAGCACCCGACACAAAAATTCTTTGCACCATTACCCTTAAAACAGAAAGAATTGAATAAGGTTCATTGAACAAAAACAAAAACTTATATTCCACCAAAGAGAGGAAAGTATTTGACGAGAAGAATAGACCGAACACAAAAAATATTTGTGTTTTGTGGCTTCCCTCTTTTTTCTCTTTTGAAATTAGATAAATTATTTGTTGCGATTTTCTCCTCTCTCGTCAGATGTACTCTTTGTTTGCACGCACACTCTAGGCACATGTAGTTCGATCACGAAAGACACAGAAATACAAAATGAGTCATTAGCGGGTTGTTTTCCAAATAAAATCGAAAAATCTGATTTTGAAACGAAAGACGATTAAAAATTGTCTAGAAAATGAATGAAAAAGTTCAATTTAATAATTTTTCTTCGTATTATTTTTTATGTCAATAAAAACTGGAAAAACTGGAAAACGAACACTGATCAAGAAAACTGGGAACGTCCTCTGATTCAGGGATGGTAAAGACCTTTCGAGACATTTTTCGGGATACTTTTTTCCCGGTTCCAAACAGGGAAATTCGGGAAGTCGAAAATTAAACTCCAAATACTGGTTTTATCCTGATCTTATCGATTTTCCTAGGTTTTCAGAGTTAATAAACATTCAACGATAAAAACCAAAGGATAAAACAGGAAGCAACGCAAGATTTTTAATAAAACAAACATTTTTCAGAATCGCATAAAAATTATTTTTAAAAATATAAAATTGTAAAGTTATTTGAGACTTCGGAAGATTTTCTTGATGTTTTCCGAAATTTCTCGAATCTTTTCGGGAAATTTTCGGGAAGGGAAATTTCCCGTCATGGTACCGGGAAAATCGGGAAATTTCCCGCCCACACTGATTGTTTTTTTTATTTCCAATCAGCCATCAACCGCGAAATTCAAAGGGTTTTCATACTTTCAAACAAAATAAACTAAAACCAAAACGCGCCAAAAATTTTCTAAAAACATCCAAATCCTATAATTCATCAGAGTGACGCTCCTAATCTCTTCTCGGTTTAACACCCCACCAAAAATCTATAACTATTCTTCTTTTTTGTTGGTAGTTTTTTCTGATTCTCTTTTAATAATTGTATATTTCTTTTAAAAAGTTTATTTTATCTGAATTGTTTATTTTATCTAAACACCTCAAAAACGTTTATTTTATCTGAACACCCCGAATTATGCGGCTTAACCTAATTTAATCAAAAAGTGCATTTTTAGTGATTTCTCATGTTTAGTTCTAGTTCTTTTGAGATTTACGAGCCACTGCTTTTTACTGGTTTTGTCAAACATTTTCTTAATCCTAACTTTCCTTTCAAGTTTGATGAAATTTTCAATTAGTTTAAGTTTTCTGTTGTCGTTATTCCCTTTTTTTTTCACTGCAAAATTTCTCCCTTTCTGTTTGTTTAGAGAAAAATTGAAATTAAAATCTTTTCCAACAAATCTAAATTCACCGTTGTTCAGAATGGTTGCTTCATTCTTTTCTTAACTTAAATTTTAAATTTAAATAAACTGCAGATATCTGGTACACTCCTTTAAGCTCATGATCGAAAAACCAAAACTTTAAAGTAGACCTGAGGGGGCGAAATAAATGGTTGAAAAATGACGAAGGTAAGATTGTTTATAAATAAATGAAAAAAAAACTGAAATGAAAAGAAAAACAAGAAAAAAAATCAGGCGGCCGAGAAAAAACAAACGGCCTAGAAAACCAAAAAGCGTTGCTTCGGCCATTAGGGCGATAAACTGTTTTATTGTTTTTTTTCGCCATTTTCGAGTTTTTTTGGATATTTTTTTCATTTATTTATAAACAATTATACTTTCATCATTTGTCAACCATTTCCCCCCCCCCCCTTTAACACCAATTTTCTAAAAAAAAAGGTTTCGTTATTGCACCTTTCGCTGAAGTTTTTTCAAAGATTAAGTTACTTTCTCCACTGTTCTTTCACTTCACCAAACAAAAACTAATTCAAAAAAGATTTCTTCAATCTTTCATTTGTTCCATACCCCTCCTTGCTTCTTCTCCACACCACCCAACTAACATATAAAATTCAATCAGTGCCTTTCCTCATTTCTCCGAAAAAGGGCGCTAAAACAAAATAAGCGTGACGCGCTTATATCAAGAGCACATCAGAGCAACAGCAATCAAGTGAAAGAAATGCCTCCAAGGCAAGGCGCGAAATTCGATTTATTTAAATGCAACGGCTCCCCCCCTTCTATGTTTCATTAGACGTGTGAGAAATAAACTGGAGCACAGAAGAAGGAAACGCTGAGCAAAAAAGAAGGAAAATAGTTTCCGATGTTGTTTTCTGTTCAGGCTTCATTTGGCACGCGATCCTTGATTTGAGGTTTTGTAATTTTTCTTAAAATTATATTTCCCAATATTTCAGAATATTTTTGAGCTGAGATTGAGTACTTTCAGAATATTAATTGTCGAATACTGTAAAATTTTCAAAACTTCATAAACTTTCAAAAATTTGCATACATTCTAAATGTAGCAAAAATATTTCTAAAACCCTTCAAATTTTCATATTGCAACTGAAACCAATAATTATACCGAATTTCACATTTTAAATTAATTTCGAAATCACGAAAAAGTTAAATTATATTTGATAATAATTACAGCCTCTCAAAAATTAATAATCGTCTCAAAATCATCAATTTATCAATTATTATCTGTAAGCTCTGAGAAGGATACAGTGCATTTTCAGCTTTTCAGCGTTGAAACAATGTGACCTCGAATAATGCACAAATTCACCATTTTTCTCAAGATTCTATTTTTAGAATAATTCTTAAAATATTCACAAACTGAAAATAGACATTTTCAGATGAACAAAAAAGAAACTCCATCAAAATAAGGTATCCATACTTTAAATTCAATTGAAACCCATCCATCTCCGTTTCCGAAACTTTTCCCAAAAATGTGTTAAGTAGGTATAAGACACATCAGTCATTTTTTCTTCTCCTTCGGTCTTGAGGACAAAAGATTTTTCATTTTTTTTTCTTGCGGTTCATTTTTTCTTGAAGAAAGATTTTTCCCGAAATGAGACTCATGGGAACGGCAGTTATGTTTAGTTTCCGTTTTTCAAAGAATGTTTACGAACGAAATTTTGAAATATTCATTTTGTAGGTGATTTTTTTTTCGAATCGTTCGTTTGAAAATCGAATTATTGCAATTTTGAGATTTTTTTTAAGCATCCATCGAGTTTACAGTTTTTCAAAGGCAGAGAAGTAGAAAATGGTTGTAACGTTTCTCTATAATGAGCAATTTCGAAAAAAGTAGACAAAAACTAAAATTTTAAAAAACATTTTGAATTTGGCAGTTTTGTAAATCTTCTTTCAAAATTCGAAGAAATAGTTTCGTCTATATTTTTTCTCAAAGGTGACGAAGAAAATGAAAATTAATACATCGTTTTTTTGCATCAAGATCTTTAATTTTTTGAACATTTTGAAAATCAAAAAATTATTTTCAAATTTTGATCAAAGTTCTGATCATCCGCCAGTTAGGTTCTTAAAACCACATTTTTTCACAAATCATATGTAGATCATTTATTTCTGCGTGTTGTACTATTGTCAACTCAAATATTCTTCACCATGCAAGTTTGTTTTGACCTACCCAGAAAATCTAAATCATGCGATTTTTACTTCCAACTGAATTTCTACCCAACGAGACAATATCTATCGATCCCAACTCGCTAAAAAATCCCGATCAATCATCTTTTATCACTTTATTTACAATTTGTCACAATGTTTCTGTCTTCACCTCATCCCATCCATCATAATTTCTTCATAGAAAATTTTAAAACAGTTTTTGAAAGAAGAATTCTCTCAGATCTTCAACAAGCTCTTTTCGCTTCTTCTCTTTACTTCTCAGAAGAAGAAGAAGAACTTGTTAATTCACTAATGTGACATTTTGCGCACCGCTTATTTTCTAATGTAAATTAGTGTCTTCTTTTTGGATTGGAGCGGAAGCAGTGGGAGAGAAGAGAGGAGATGTGCCTCACGACACCTTTTATTTTTGATTTTTTCTAGAGAAAACATTTTCTGAATTAAGCCGACTTTTTTCTATGATACGCGTCGCTTAAATCAGAAGCAGCCAATTTTCAAAATATTTGAATCAACTGAAATATTCAGAAAAATGCCAATCAATATATTTTTGGATTTTCTCAATTGCTTATCGGATTGTCAGATTTCGAGACATCAAAACTTTTCTGAAAATTCACTGAAGTTTTTTTTAAACAATTTCGGAAGCAAAAACTCTCAAAGAAATAATATGTTGTTTTTTTTAACTTTTTAATTGACCCTTTGAAATTAAGAAAGCCTAGAATTATTTTTTTATTTTTTCATTTAAAATTAACCTAAACATTCGAGAGTTTCAAATTCTTGATTGTTTACTTAACTTTCAAAAATTCACCAGAACAATATTAACGTATAATTTCCCAATAAAAATTGCTGCCAAATCAAAACATGCCGCCCAAAATTTGTTTATTGGTTTTCTTGTTTTTTAGCTGAATTCGTTTTCTTTCTCAACACCTTTTTTTCTTATGTAGGTCCAAAAAAAAGATACAAATAAAAGAAAATGGGTCCAATTTTGAAAAGGCATTTCGAAAATTGCTTTTGAATAATTGTTTGTATCGACTTTTCCCACTTCATTTCAGATTTTAACTCCTGCAAAAACTATACGACTTTTCTGATGCTCTTAGGTTTTTTTTACCAAGAAAAAAAACCTAATTAAAAGATTTTTCAAAGATAAGAAAATACTAGTTTCGCTCCTCCTATGTCACTTTTACGCATATTAAATTCTCGTTTCTATTTTTTTTTTGAGTGTCGTTCTCTTCTAGAAAATGTGTATTTTTATTTTAAAAAATACAATCCTAGGATTAAACATTTTATAGAAAATTCTGTGAAAAGTTATGATCATTTGAAGTTTAAATTTCTATTTTGATTTTTTGTCTTTTTTATGATGGAAAACCATTATTCTAAATTTAATGGATACATCAGTTCCAATAAACACCAGAAAATCTTATAACGACTGAAATCATCTCTCAATTTAATTAAAGACAGCGTCACTTGTAGAAAATTGAATAAGAAATTGGCCTAACTTTCGCAAGAAGTTGGTTTTCTATGAGATCTTCTTTTTAAGCACCAACGCTCTTGAATTTAAAGATAGCTCTAAATTTTCTAATTTTTATTTCTAAGAAAGATATAAAATCTGCATTAATTAATATCAAATTTCCTTAATTCTCTAATAGTTCTGCTTGTCAAATTTTATTAATGTTTTCGAAAAAAATGTCTTAAAGGCCTAATACCAACTTCCAATTATTTAAAACAATTTCACTGGGCCTTCTCGAGAATTTTCATTATTCATCACCAAAAATCGGGACATTGCGGAAATTGAATCCATTTCGAAAAACCTCCGAAACAAAAAAACCTTTACTCTATTTCCGTTTAGCCCTACGAAAAATTTCAATCATTCATTTCTTCATTTGCACTTTTTATACACATTTTCCAGTTTTTTGACCCAATTACAGTCTTCTCAATAATTTCTATGTACATTCAACATTCTTGATCCAACAAAAAAAAAACTCTATATAAATATAAATTCAGCAAATTTAGCACCTCGAGAGTTGTCATTAAATCAAATTATGCGTGCGCTCCCCCCGACCGCAGTCACTCATTTATTCCTTAGACACACAAATAGCATACGACACTCACAATTACCGTCAACTATTTTTCCCTTAATCGTGTTACATTTTATCCATCTTTTTACTCTGTTTCCTTTGAAACTTGTATCGGGAATATGTTGATTTTTTCTGTATGATATTTTCATAAATCTAGACCCAAAAACAACATTTTCTGTTAGAAGGTATTATTGATCGAATTTTGATTTTTAGTTGTTTTCATTTTCTTCCCCATATTTGAAATCCTAAAACAGGGAAAATTTTTTCAATATTTCCTTTTCCAGTGATCGAACTTCGAAGATAACAACCTAAAATATTTCCAGAATGGCCTAACTTTCTTCGTATCTCTTGCGTGTGTGCGTCGCTGCAAAGTTAGGCCATTTTCGATACATTTTAAGTTTTCTTCGCCGTTTGAGAACTGCAGAAGGAAATTGTGGTTTTCTCTTTTAAAGGATTTCGAATGTGGAGAAGTATATGAAAACGAGTAAAAACCAAAATTCGGTAAATAATCACTTTAAAAATCTACAAAGCGCTATAAAAACGCATTTGAACTTTTTCTTTACGAACTTTATATTTAAAAAGCTCATTTTCAATAAAAATAAAAATATTTACCGCCAGCAGGGGTAGAACCTGCATGATTTCGGACTAGAAGTTCTAAGTACAAAAACCTTCTGTGTTTTGTGCGCCAAATGCATCAGGATGTGATGCCATTTTCATGCGGAAATTGTGCGGAATGCAAAAATTATGAAACCACTTTTTTATTATTTTCTTAAACAACAAAAGTACATTTCTTTAAATTTTCTTGTATTTTTAATATTTTTAACGCTCCGAATTCGACAATTTTGAACTTTTGGTGTCTACGGGAACTCCCGATACTTCGTTTATAAGTTCTTGATCGTATTTTCGAACAAAACAGGTAATATTCACTTTCTTCCAGCCCATAAATCTCCAACTCAACCAAAACATTTGTTCAAGCTTCAAAAAATGCGTTCCCTGGCACAATGCCAAACCATATTCCCATTTGTCCTCCGAACTTTGCTCCTAACCGCCCACGTGACATCAGCGGCCCGCGGTGATCGCTACGAATGGCGAGATCAACATCCTCAGCATCGTTCGCGAATTTATTGTGAGTTTTGTGCACTTTACCTTTTTCAAATTCCATGAATTTTAAAACAGAGGTTTTTTTCGTGACAAATGAAACATTTCTCAAAACTTTCTCCCCCTTTTGTCAAAGCGTATCCTTTCTTTTAAGGGATGAATTTAAAGTTTCATTTCGAAGGTGCCGAAAACGATATTATTCATCATTTCGTTCGGAACACATTTCCCTGGAGAGTATTTTATTCTTTTTTGCGGCTATTTCACACCCGACAAACAATTTGCTAGAAAAAGATGCGAAAAGTGGATAAATGTAATTGAATGAGATGAATAGTTTGAATGAGAACATGAAAACTTATTTTAATGAGAACATGAAAAACTTACAATGTGTATTTTTAGATTGATTAAATCAAGAGAATAACACCATAGAATGAAATAACCTTTTTTCAACATCAAATCGGTAGAAGAAACGAAAATCATCAATAATATATCAAAGATTTGAACAACCACGTTAGGGGCTAAGTTTCTGAAAATCTAGTTTGTAAAAATTTCACCAGGATAATTCCGTCCGACCGCTTTTTTTCTGCTCCTCTTCTTTTGCATTATAACTCAGCGGCCGGTCGAAACGACAAAGCTGTGGTACACTGTCTTTAAGTTCAAAATCTCTAGCTTTTTCATTTCTGCAAATTCAAACGACATCGTTTTGTATTGTTCTTTTTATTGCCTACATGTAAACTCATTCATATGTCTTTTGCAGCTTCTAAGGTGCAACTAAAGGTCCCCAGAGTTTTTTTTTGTTTTTTTTCATGCTTGTAAAATAAATAAAAAACCAAAGCTCGACAACTTTCAACCAAAATTGAATTATCGAACACTTTTGAAAATCAGAAATCAAAAAAAATGCTCTGGAAACATTTCCGGATTCACCAGCTTTCTCTCCAGCATGTTAAAAAGTTCAAGATATTTTCAACGGCATATACATAAAAGTTTGCATACGTAATTGAAAAACATTTATTTCCTGCTCTTCTCCTGTCTCAACTAATTTTTTTTTCAAATTGTTTGTGTTGATTAACTTCATCGAGGTGTGTAAAATGAAAAGAAGATAGAGAAAATACGTTCCACAACAAAATTGACAAAAGAAGAGAGTTTTTGGGATTATTTCATTATTCCGGATGATGGAATAGAAGTTTGTAGAAATTGATTGAGCGATAAATTTTGAGGTTTGGGATGCTGGGGGATTTGTGATGGTCGCAACTTTACTAAAAATGATCTTAAAATACTGATGATAGAAATTTTATATACTGATTTTTTTTAATTCAAAGAATCTAATTTTTTTTAATTTTTCAAAATGTTCATATTTTAAAATGAGACACTCTGAAAAATTAACAGAAAACTAGTATTATCGGTTGAAAAGATGACTTTTCAATAATTCTGGTTTTTGAGCTCAATTGTCACTTTTATTATTTCACTAAATCAATAGCAATCGTTGAACGTATTTTACAGCAAGATTTAGATCGCAGCTCAATGAATGCAAATTTCAGCCAGCTACAAGTATTTCATACCTCACCGACCAATTTATAAAACCCCCTTGCCCATTTCGCTTATTTTTGTGCTCACTGATCTTCAGCCAGGCTTAAAGACTAAAAAATTGCCAGTCTATCCCCCCTTCAAATCTTAAAATTGAATCGTTTAAGCCGTTTGAGTAGTCAAGAAGAACGCAGTGAGCAAAAATTAGTTTCGAGATTAATTCCTCGGAACTTGACAGGTTTCTATAAAATATCAGACCTTTCAGTGATAATCGATTTTTTGTTTTCGTGTCTGACCAATTTTTATTTGTGTCGGGAAGTTAACTCAGAGAATTCTTATGATCATCACTTTCGTTCAAAGCCGATAGAGTATAATCTTTAAAATCTGGCTCCGAGGCGTCTCGTTTTATAAAACAAACACCAAAAAATAAATATTTTCGAACCAATACCATCGTTATTTAGCGTATAAAATTAAGTCATTCACTCGTTATGTTAATAGAAACGAAACGAAAAATATTAAAGGCAGAGTGCCATTTCGAAACTTAACTTGGCAGAAATAATTTTATTACGCTAATATTTTAAGTACTCAGAATTCCAGAATTCCTATAATTTAACTGTATTTTTCAAACTTCCTACTTTTAAAAAAAAATACGATCTTTAATAAGTTTTTTTAACGATACGCAATCGCAACGTCAACACTGTGAAAAATGGTAGCTTGAGTTTTAGGTCACACCTATTTTATGATTCTAGGCCGTGACTAGTTCAGACCAATAGAAACTAGTTCAGACCAATAGAAAAGCGTATGACTTCAAAAATGGCACTGTGCCTTGAAGCAAAACATTTAATTTTTTGAAAACACTTCAAAAAACAAGGAATTTCAATTCAATTTTCCAATAAAAAACCAGAGAGAAGCATCCCGTTTTTTGCTCTTAAGCACTTCACCTCATCCTCGCTGTACATTCAAGCTCTTATCTTTCTTTCCTTTTCATTCAGAAAAAAAAAACATTTTATTATGTTTTTTTTTTGAGAAAAGGGCCACACATCTACATATATCCTCCCTTAAAACATTCCTCGTTTAACACATATGCACGTTTTTTTTCTTCAGCTTTTTATGTACATGCTCATGCTAAAGGAGAATTCTGCTCCTCCTTTCTCGCCTACCTCAAAAAAAATTCGTTTGGGCAAAAGGAATATATGGGGCACGCCTATTTCGCGCCTAGTCCCGCCCTCGTTTTTCCACACGATTTTAAGGATATATGTCAAAAGCGGTGTAGTACCTTTTTCTTCGATTTTCTATTGTGTAACACCTTACTATATTTTTGATATCCAATTTTGTCGATTACTGTAGACGGAGGATTACTGTAGGCGGGATGCCTGATGACCTCCCAGTTCACCAAGCTCTTCTCGTTCATTTTGGCAAATGTTCATGATCCAGCGGCGACTGATGATGCGGGTGAGTACGAAGAATTTTGGAGGAAAACGTATTAATATTTTATTAGGAAATATATTTTTGCTAGGTGTGATATGAATTTTCTGGAGATTTTTGGGGCTGTTTTTGCTAAAGTGATATATTATGTAAAGTCGGTTGATTGTGGAAAAGAAAAAAAAATTAATATAACATTTTCCAAAGCAAGAATTAAAGTTAAAAATTGCAAAGGTAAACATTGTTCCAGCTCATTTTTCGGTCAACTTTAGTAATAACTTCTTCTCTTGATCTGATTCATAATTTAAACGAGTTGTAAGCCTGTTTCAAATTTTTAATTGTTAATAAATAAGGTAAAATATTTTCAAATTGAAATTTCTTGACCGCTCATTTTGGCTGCTCAATTACTTAATGAAAAATTTATAGCAAATTAATAGGCATCTGGACTCAAAATTTCCGACAAACTTCTGAAGAACTTATCATATTCTTTAAATGAACTGAAAAGACACAAATTAAAAAGTTACGATCTTTTCTAGTTTGGGACTAGATTCTTAGGTTATTTCCAAAATATTTAGACGATACGTTTAACATTTTGATTGATTTTTCTATCAATCATCCCGAACCAATACCAGTCGTATAATTGATAAGAAAAATCTAGAAGCTAGAAACGTTTCGATAAATCCCACTTTAAAAAAATCCTCCTCAGAAAAACAAACGAATTTCTTTGCAAAAAATGTATCTGATTTTCGAATAAACATTCTCGTTTTAAATAATAATGTTTGGAGAGCCTGAGGGAACCCGGAATAAAAGTTTTTTGTCAAAATTACAAAAGACCAAATTTTCAACCAAGTTTGATTTCGTTGCTAGTTTTTCAATTGTTTTATATTGAATTATTGTTTTGGTATATGAAATTAGTGTAAGTTGACTAAAACAAATTGGTACGTTCTTGGCCGATTTTTCGCAGGAACAAGTCCTTCTTTTAAAAAGCTCGTCCCCCAAGAGATCTCAAATATTTTGGTCAGCTTGGAATAAGTTATTTTTTATGTCCTAGAATTTTTGATTAGACATGGCCGAGGTTCTCGAAACTAGTATTAGTATTTGATCCTATTTTAGTTTTCTTTGAAATTCTGATCTTAGGTTTTCAGCGGTTTTGGGATTCTAGGACCAGAATAGTTGTAAGCATAGAATATAGAGTAAGATACGCTAAAACTTTCAGATTACCTCTTTTCGATCTGAGAATCTCAGAATTCCTTTCAAGACTGAAAATTCCATGTTAAAAATATCAGTATCAAATTTTGTTTTAAAATTTTCTTGCCCATTTTCTGTGGTTTGTATTTAAAACTTGTTGACAAAACATATCCTATCCTAATTTATAATTTTCACCCCACGATTGATTACAACATCGCGTGCAATTCTTAAGTCAATTCAAAAATCCGATTATGATGTGGAAAATGGCATACCACACACGAAAATGTGTCTCGCATTTTCTTTTAGTTTTGTTTCGAAATCCGGCTCAAATAACTTATTTTCTAAAAAAAAAACAAAAAAAAGCAAAGTATCATTTCACCTATTTTTTTTTCATAATTGCTCACAACAACTTTTTTTTCGCGTTTGGACACAGCTTCTTATTTTTTTTGGTCTCTGGCCCAAAAAATGAAACCTTTCTTTAAGTATATAGTATTTTTTTGATTTATTGCTTTCTTCAAATGCGTTTTGATTTTTTTTTTTGTAAAGAAACACAAAATGCAAATGAAAGAGCAAACCGAACATTTGGTGCTCCTCGTAATCAAATTTCGGCTCAAAACTTGTCTGCAGACAAATTTTGCATCATAAAAACGGAAATGTTCCCTAACAATCTTATTTGGAACATGAGTTTAGATTTTTTGAAGCAATAAAAAATAACAAAATAGTCAAAAGTACGTTTTTTCAAGTTTCACAACTTAAAACATTTCGGCAATTTCCCACTGAAACAAGACTTCAAATTTCGAATTTTTGAAAATGTTTTTTTTTGAACCTTGTGGCCGTCCGCAGTTTTTTTGAAAATGATTTCATTGCTTATAAGCTCTTTCTAAATTTTTTGCAATCAGTAATTCTGAAACAATCAATTTTTTCAAACAGTGTTTAAATTATGAAAATTATGAAAAATTGGAAAACCTCATTATACTCAATCTTACTTAAATTATTTCCCAAAAACATGTTCCACAAACCCAAAATATACATAAATGTTGTCCCAAGACACATTAAAACGGGATGACATTCAAATCGCCATCCAGAGAAGGGAAGAAAACCGGAACTCGTCGAACAACAATAGTGATTGTTGGAGACTTCTTAGGCTCCACTTTGAAGTTTTTAGTTCTCAAACACCCTTTTTGAATTTATTTTTGTTCTTCACAAAAATTTCCATAGAACAAAAAAAAGACACGCAAAGCTGCTTTCAAGACTTGTCACTCATCCATAGACCATCTTTTCTTGTTATATGTATATATCTTTAAAAAAACGGGAAAATTTCCATCTTTTTTGCATTGGAGATAGTCCACTTCGTTCTTTTTTCTGGTTTTTTCTCGCATCAATTTCAACATTTCTCGGGTTTTTTGGAGCGAATTCAATCTAGTTATCGCCGCCCTTTCCTCGATTTATTTTTTTTTGCGAAAAAAAAACGGAAGAAGAAGACTCTTCTTGTACTTTTTTTTTATTCATTTGAGAACGGCTGGAAGATTCTAGGATCTAGATGTGCAAATGAGAAAAAAAAGGAATTCATGAATGGCGGCTGATGTTCTTCAGATTGTATCTTACCTGCTTGCAAATGTTTCGGATTTTAATTCTGGTAAGAATTTTCATTCTTCTAATTTTATATTTTTGAAGAAAATTATTAGTAATTACTTATGGTAAAAGTCCTTTTTTTATCACATCAGATAAAGTTAGAATTTCTCGAATTTCTAGAATTGGTTCTTGTTTTTAAACTCCTTCAACATTCATGCAATTTCTCTTTCCTGATCTTTAATTCTCAAATTTTTCATTTAAAAAATCTTGAACATAGTTTTTTTTTCTTTTTTTACACTGAAGTTTTCAAGTAGACACTTGAACTTTTTCTAGATTTTTCTCATAAAAACATTTTAAAGACAAGGTGTTAGTTTAGTGAAAAATACTTACACTTCAATTTTGAACACTGTAGAATGTAAAAATTAAAAATATTCAGGAAAACATTTGAAATCCTGAAAATCAGAATATATTTTGCAAAAGTTTACGATACTCTTTTCTTTCAATTCTAATTTTCTATCAAACATTTCTTATGACTTGTTTCAACTTCATCCATCTTGAACTAAAACGGACTAGTTTTTTTTTCAAAATTAGCCCCCAGCCTCCACTGTGAACACCTCATTTCCGTCGTATTTTCTGAGAAATTAAAAAATGCCGGAAATTCGAAACGACAAGAAAATCCATCATAAAAAATTGGCTGTTGCTGCTGTATTTATTTTTCTCTTTGTCTCTGAAAACCTAGTGCTCCCTACGTTTTTGTGCAAGTTTCCGGTATTTTTGGCCATTTTCGCATCTTCTGAATTAAAATTTCATGGCGATCCATCTACATGAAATTCTCAAGGGATTCATAGGATAGTTTGAGAGAGAAAAAAATGTTTCGGATGGACTAGAGACGCCAAAACTAATATAGAAGATGGATAGATAAACTTGTTTTTTTTTCAAAAGAAGATTTTGCTTCAAATAGATTCTATATGAAATGACGAGGCACTTGTTTGTTTGTTTTTCGCGGTCTTAAATCAAGACTGAAAATATAAAAGTCTCTTGGGAAAGTTAAAGGCAAAAACAATTAATCTAGCTTGAATCAATAATAAACAAAACGTTTTTGGTTAAAATTGAAAAATCTTAATTAAAATTAAATTTGAGGAAAAGTGATGTTTTAAGCTTTTTGTATTGAGAGTTATTCTGGTAGAGGGGTTGAATTTTAATTTGAATATAAAGTTAAAGGCAGAGTTTTATCGAAATTAAATCTTGTTGAATTACTTGGTGCACTTTAACATTTTTGGAAAAAAAAACTGGTAAAGACACATTTTTAAATTTTTGAAATTAAATTTGTTTTGTAGAAAATTTCATAAACTTTCATAATAAAAACATTTTCAGAATTTCAAATATGAGTCATTGATGAAATAAAGTCCCCCCTCTCTCTCTCTCTCTCTCTCTCTCTCTCTCTCTCTCTCTCTCTCTCTCTCTCTCTCTCTCTCTCTCTCTCTCTCTCTCTCTCTCTCTCTCTCTCTCTCTCTCTCTCTCTCTCTCTCTCTCTCTCTCTCTCTCTCTCTCTCTCTCTCTCTCTCTCTCTCTCTCTCTCTCTCTCTCTCTCTCTCTCTCTCTCTCTCTCTCTATCTCTCCCTCTCTCAAAACATCAATTTCCGTTTCAACTATTTTTCGCTATCCGAAATCTATTCAATAAGGAAGAGACTTCAAGAGATTCTTCTCTTTTTTTTGTCCTCGTCTCAGTTTAACCTCGTTTCGTCGAAAGGTACACGTCGTTTTCACTGCTCCACCCTTGAAATCCCGCAATATTTCACAAGCCTCGATTTTCGGCAGAAAAATTCAACATTTTGCTTATTAGATTTTGAAGAAAAGTTGCATAAAAATGATAGAAAAAAGGAGAATTTTTTCTGCATGAAATCTAGGGCACCATTTTTTTTTGGAATCATTTTTGTACTTCTCGTGGACAATTGATATCGAGAAAAAAGTTTCAAATCTCTCATAAATCCGTTTGTATCACTCATTGTTGCTTGAAATTTGGCACAAAATTCAAAAAATGCCCTTCTTCAATCTGACACGAGAAAAAGTTTTGATTTCAAATTTTTGCTGGACTTTTTTTTTCCATTTTGTACACTGACTTGCCAAAATATGAACTAAGTGTTACGATATTCAGGTTTTAGAAAATTCGAAAATTCAGTTAAAAATTCGAGGCATCAAAAAGATTTCTTGAAATAGTACTATTTTTATTTATTTTTCTTCCCATCACACAAAAGTTCAAACATCCAAAACATTCCCAATATTGCCCTGCAGCATGAAAAGTATCCCCAAAATAGTGTACAATTCTTCATCTCATTTTCCTAAATTAAAAAGAAGGAAAAAAGAAATGCTCCATAAGTAGAAGCAATAAATCTCTTTGAAATGTCATCGGGAGGGAAAAAGGGGCACCCGTTAACGAGATGCTCGCAAAAAAAAAAGACGGATTGGTGGTACTAGAAAGTCTTTTTTAGGGATGATGAAAAGGAAATGAGAGGGGACACCAACGCACATCTGTACTGAAAATGAAAAGTTATAAGAAGTGTTCTTTAGAATTCATCAAAAAATGGGGAATTGAAAAGTTCTCATTTGAGGGATCGAAACTGAAATTTTGTTTCGAGAGATTCTTCGTTCGAAGGAACACTGCACAAAATAACACAAATTAATTCAAGGAGCTCCCGCAATTGACCGACTGCAAAAACATTTTTTAAAAACTCAAAATAATTATAGAGTAATGAAATAGGGAGCTCCCCACAGACAATATATTTTAAAAACATTCTAAATTTAAAATTTTCAGCCCTCAAGCTACCATGCTACAGTTGTATGAGCCCGTATCTAGAAGATCAATATCCCTACATATCTCATCTCTACCGTAAACCACTTTCATTTGATGTTCATTGCGATAAACACAGGTAACTTTTTACTTATTTAGAATCGGCCCAGACTGGATATCAATTCTTGGCCGTAACCGGGTCCCGAATAGGGCCTGAATTAAAATCATATCATAAATAGTAATTTTAAAAATTTCAGCCTAGATCAAAGTTACTTGTACTCGAAAAATTGCTCAGATATGTGTATCACCTTGAGGATAAACGATATTATTGGGGGTATTTTGAACTTTTGAAAGCCATCAAATCTTTATAATTTTCAGGCCGGCGGCGACACTCATACATGCGCGGATGTCTATCCGACCTACACGGCTACAATCATTCAATGATTAGAACTTTAGCGGAAAGGCCGGGATGCTTAGGTTAGTGAAGATTTGTTTAAAAGAACATATACATACCTGTCTATAATAAAATTGCGCAAATAATCACGGGTCATAGTTATGTTGAAATTAAAAGCACGGTCATAAAAATGTGAGTAGTAGATGTTTTCTCGTTTGCACAAAACGAAATTTATCGAAATTCAAGTTACAGAAGAAAAACTCTTTTTTATATCTGAAGTCCGCGACATTTTCACTTTTACAAATCGTGATCGTAATCCTCTGGAATTCCGAAGAGGATTATGATTACAGATGAAAAAAAAGAAAACTCTACGAATATTTTACGTATTTTTAACTGTTTTGATAAACATCATTTGGCATGGCGACAGCGATTTAATTAAATTATGGCCAGTCAAACTTTTTTGTGTTGAATAGCTCAAAATCTAATACCGATATCTAGGTTAGTCCAGGGTGTTTTAAGAACTTCAAGCTTGTTCTTGATACAGTTTTATATTCAAAAGATTCCCAGGAAACTCACCTATAAATGGGCCGAGTTTCAATCAAAATCGACGAAGATTTTATTTATAACAACGCTTATTTGAGATTGAGACGAGGAGACGGGGATTTGAGACGGGGTTTTTAGAAGTTTGAATACAAGACGGAATTAGGATTGAGAATCCAAGACTTCCCATTTTCAGACACGACAGCACGCGAACTATTCCTTCCAACAGCTCAACGTCAAGAACTCGAGGCGTCTCGTCTGTCACTTTGTGCCTGTCATGACAATTTGTGCAATGCATTTGTGTCGCCGCCAACCATGATCGTATTCATTTTTGTGATTTTTCTCATCTTTCTATTGCATTGAAAGCAGAGAGATTTTCTAAGAGATTTCCTGATTCTTCGCAACAAAATTTTTTCACTTTGTATAAGGATTTTTTGTTTAATTTGTCGAACAACCAATCATCGTGTTACGGGTTTTTTTGGTAATAAACTGATTTTAATTTCTGTGCAAACCTTTTCTTTATAAATCCAGAGGAAAAAAAACATTGGAGGTTTTATGAAATTGTTTTCAATATTTTATTGATAAAAATGGATACATTTAGAGCTTAACACTCTAACAACATTGCGGTGAGTTTTAATTTATTATTATATTTAATATAAACAACAAAAATGTGTACATTATCAGCTATAAAATAGTGTAAATATTCCCATTATCTTCCCTGAATTGTCCTGAATTTTCCCTAATGTGTGTACAATTTTCTTCATTATTAAATTGATTATTCTTCTGATATCCAAGTCTCAAAGGTTCCATCTGGTTACAAAAATTCAAATGATTCTTAAAATCATAAGAAACGTCTTTCTCTGGTAATTTTGTTTCTTTTTCTGAACCTCTGTAAAACTTTGAATTTGCAGCATCTCATTTCTGTTTTTTTTTCAATTGCATACCTTTTAAAATTCTTACTTTTTCGATGACGTGCATTACCGAAAAAGTTCTTGATCTAAAGATTGTTTTAGTAATTCAAAAATTTAAAAAAAATTAAATACCTGACTCTTTGTCAATTTTGTGACGTTCACCAATCTTTCAAGCTCTGATGGACTTAGATATCGATTGCGTGTAAAAGATTCACTCAGTTCGTCTCTGTTTTGTTTCTGAAAAATATATTTTTAATTCAATTAGAAATATACGATTCCTTGTCAATAAATGTAGAAAACTTTTAATTCGTTAAAGTTACTTTTTTTAGTTCTTAAAGACGCAAGGTGATTAAATTTTAAATTTATCAACAATTAGTTAATTTTAATCTGCTGGTTCATAATACCTTATTCGATTTTTTCCTCAAAGCCAAAAATAATTCTCAAAATCAGACGATCAAAATTTAGCAAATTTGAAACTCTGATTCTAAATTATGTAATTAAATAATGAAATTCAAATATCGTGTGAAATACCGTTAAAGGCAGCTTGTCAGTTAACACGATAGAAAATCTAGACAAAAATTCAAAATTCGAATAGTAGCCCAGGTGGGCAAAAGAACAATGCCAATATGTAGCCAAATTCAAATAATTGTGTTTCGCGCCAATGCCGACCGCGTTGCACGGACACCGACCGCGTTGCACGGACACCGACCGCGTCGCACGGACACGCGGCAATTCAAAATTTTATTTTTGCAACTTTGGACGGCTGCTATGACGCGTGTATTTATCGGTGTGATTTCGCATAAATTGCATTGTACTAATTAGAGTACGCTCTAATTTTTGAAACTAAAACCAGGTAGGGTCAAATTAACTGAACAGCTGTCTTTAATGACAAGGTTCCACGAACTTCTTCAACCCGTATTTCTATTTTAGTTCAATTTAAACTCACATTAAATCCTTCTCGAACCAATTTCGGAAACGGATACCTTATTCTAATTCTGTCTTCTTGTGAACTGCTCAATTCTTTTTTGGTTCTTCGTTTTGTGATACTATAATGCGTCTTGCTCCATATCATTCTCATCTGTTCGTGATAAATTTCCGGAACTGGAATTTTTTCGATGAGCCTGAATGATTTAACTAAATTTGAAAGACGGGGGTAACTTACTCCAAAACAGTGCTATATTCTTTCTTGTAATATCTCTCTATCACACGTAGAAGGTGCCTTGGAACTACACTTGTGAACTGATCGCCTTTGATGTATTCATTCTGTAAAATATGTTTTTGGCTTTGTATTAAAAAGAAAAACTTACAATTTTTTGCTCGAAGCCATCTTCAAGTCCATTCAGAAATAAATATCTTTCGTAATCTGAAACTTCCTTGATATTTGCCATTGTCAACAACTTCAGAAGTTGGAAACAATTATAATAAAACAATTACCAATCTATAAGTGGGCGGGATTTTCAAGCTAGGATCATCATATTGATGTGCTTTTAATTTTCGATGCATTCCAGTCAAAGTCACAATTTCGCCAATTCATAATCAGCAGACGCGTGCAGGTATCATTGCGCAACCGACAAAAAAGCATGTTAAAAGTTAGCAGCTGGTAGAGCCAAATTGATTGTATCATCATCATAACATTTTAGAACACAATGTTGTAACAATTATAGGATATTTTACCTAGTTCAATACAATTTGGCAAGAACAAGTATAAAGTAATTTGGGACACAATTATCGAAATAAATTCCAGGGGTTATAGCTCTTGAAGGACTCCACCCCCATAATAGTGCAGACAAAAATAACTTCTGGACTTTAACCATAATTTCTAAACTTATTCCAGGAAACTGGCGGGAAAAAAGGTCCCTTTTTCATAGAGATTTTATCCGTAATTTAAATACCCTAAACATTCAAAACCTGATCGAAATAAGGACTGAACTAGTTAAATCAGGTACACTACTGGCCCTAATCAGTTCCTAATCAAAAAAGTAAATTTTCGAAAAGGACCTTATTATGGACCGGTGCTTCCTTCTTTCGGTTCAAATTGGGCATCGACATTTGAGCCCCCCAACATTAAACGCTAACTAGTTTTAATTTTGTGTGTATCTTGCACTATTTCATACCTTAACGACAGCGTATCAGTTATTACGATCCAAATCCAAGGCGAAAAATAAAAATTGGAAAGGGGGGGGGCAGGAGGTCGAGAAAACAATACCACCATGTAGCCACACTCAATAGTTGTGTTTCGCGCCAATTCCGACCGCGTTGCGTGATCTACGACCGCGTAGCACGATCCGGCGCGCATTCAAATTAATTTTTGAAATTGAAATCAGGTTGGGGCAAATTAACTGACACACTGTCTTTAAAGCGACTGCATTTTCGCTTTAAGTTGAAGTTCGGGCCGACAGTTCGAAATTTTCAAAAATTTTCAAGTGTTTATGAATAACGATATCATTATAGCGTAATAAATTCATTATCAATATTGACTACATTATAAAAACCGACTCAAATTCAAAAAAAAATACTTCAGGAAAAAATAAATACTGGTATTTTCTGAGAAAGGAAAATGGAACACAAAAACAAATGGAAATGGATGAAAAACCCATCAAAACTTGAGAACAAAAAGAAAATGAAATATTTCTATCATAAATTTTGAATATACGAAAAATCAGTTGGCGTGAAATATGCTGGAGCTGCATAGGTGCCGTACGGTGTCAAATCAAATGGAGTTGGCAGTGGTGGTGGTGCTGGCGACTCGATGCTCAATGTTGCTTTCGATTCACAGCCTGATGAGCCGTCATCACTGTCATTGGACCGAGCAGAGTTTCTGGAATTAGAATATTCACAGAATGTGTCTTTAAAAAAACTGAAAAATGCGATGTTAGATGCACTTCTAACTACAAACTAGACTTTTGAATTTTTTTGGTATCATTATTAACGAAGGACGTGTTTTAAATTTACGGTGTTTTAAAAAATTCAAAATTCAAAGTGTAACCTTAAAAAACTAATTCAATATTCAAAATTTTTTATCTCTGCACTTTTTCAAAATTTCAACATTCAAAATCCGGATATTCTCGCTATCAAGATGTCGTCAACTCGTTATCCCTCTAAAAAGAGTCAAAGCTTCACCTAATAAACCTGGTTGTATCTACACCAATCGTCAAACAAGACGACCCAAGAAGCAGGTGACAAGAGAAGTGTTTGAGAAGCTCTTCATTCTACCAAAAATGGGTGAATAGAACAATGAGTATTGTCTATTCTCCGGTCAGCGATCAAATAAGAGAAAGTTTCGACGTTCTTAATACAAATGCACCAGCCGGAAAAGTTAAATCTACTGAAAATTATATGAGCTTAATGCTATCAAAAATCCAATAATCATTATTTTGTTAGTTACTGGACCAGCCTAGCTCCACAGTTCCTTCTTACGAGTCATAAAATAATAATAAAATAATATGTCCGGTTGCGTAACTGAACATACACTATTTACTAAGTTTACCCAACTACAGTACCCCTCCCAATGCTAAAATTTTCTTCATACCTATCTAATGTACCAGCTGCTCGCTCTCGTTGCCGCTTGTTTTTGAACCAATTTGATACCTGTGGAATTATTTCATTTTATTTTATTCGAAAAAATAACCGATTTACCTGAATTATTGACAATTCCGTCTGGGCAGCCAGTCGTTTTTTCTCCTCAACACCCGGATATTGGCACTTTTTGTAGGCGTCACGGAGTACATTTCGCGATTTTGACTGAAATTTGGGATTAAAAAGAGTTTTTTAATCATAATATTTTTACAATTTATACAGAAAAACGTTTTTTTAATAAAATAATTTTTTAAAGATATTAGGAAACTAAAATTTGTCGGGAAACTTTAATGGAAAAATGGTTTATAAAAATTGCGTCTGGAAAAAAAAGTTAATTCGGTAGATACCGAAAGTGCATTCATTGATTCTGAACAGATGTGCATTCATTGATTCTGAACAGTTCTAAAGAATTGTTGTCACTATTTTTTTATTGGTCCTATAGTAAATAACGCTATTGGAATGACCTGCAATCAGTAATTTTCACTGCGGGAGGTCACTAAAACAGGATATGAGAACACAGGGATTTTTGTAGATTATTTAAATTTTTTTCAAAACCATCGGTTTTGAAAACCTGTTAAATTTATAATGAAACAAATTTCATACGCTTCGAAAATCTCAGACAATTAAATTGGAGTTTATGATGAATTCGTGAGCAATTTTTAAAATTTTCGTACCTCAAATTTCAGCATAAAAAATTTGGCAATTAATCGGTACTTCGGGACAACATTAGTACCATTTTATACAGTAGAATAAATTGTATAGCTTAACTAATTTTCTGCATGGGATTTTTTCAGAACTGATTGATCAATGGATCATCAAGAACTTATCTTCTAAGACTATAAATTAATTATAAATAAAAATTACGTTCCGCAGATTACAAATTTCAAATCATTAAATACCTTGAAACAATAATTCGTCTCCTCTCCATCCCAAATTGTAGCCGGAAACGGATTCTTCTTCCGAATTCTATACTTACAAACAGCTCCCAATTCTCGTTCTTTCGTTTTTTCGGCCTGAAAAAGTCGAGATTATAAACAGTCATTTTCCCTGACTTATTATTCAACAACGTCTCAAGTTCAGGTTTATTGCGCAATTTTAGGAGATTTTCACTTGGCAGAGCCATTGGATTCTGGCTAGGTATATCATAATATTTGTTTATTTACAATCCACCTGTACCTTCCAAGTACCCCCTCTAATATCCTAAATAATCCTAAAATATTTGTATTTACCTCTTTATAATGAGCATCGAGCCACAGATTTTGTAGAACTTGGTGGTTTTGAGTCGAGAACTTGTTGCGTTCCAGAAGGCTAAAAAATTAGAAAAAAAACCGATTTTAAAAAACTTCGAAATTACATGTAAAGTCCCTTCCAATTCTGATTGGAAAAGTGAACCAGCGCTTGCGATTTTAGCACGGATTCGGAATTGTGATAGCATTGTGGTAGGGAGTAGATGAAGTTGGCCTGGAAAGAAATGCAAAATAAATTTCTTGAAATACAAATTAGGTAAACAGATTCTAATTCCAAGATAAAAATGTTAAATTTTCAGCTCGAAAATATTAAATTATGGAGCGATACTACTGAAATTAGACCAACAGTATTCGAATTTAAAACTCAAAATATTTATCGTACGGTAGCGATCAAAAGATCGCTACCGTACCATCCTAAAAAATTTCAAAATACATCAAGGACCTTTTCGTCCATTTCCATTTTCCCATCTGCTTGTTCATTTCGCCACCCCTTAAAGCCGTGCACACATTTCCCATAATGGACTTTTGTTTGCTTTAAATTTCGCCGAAGAAAAATCTACCGTATACCCCGATCGATTTTGTTTTCTCATTCTGGCGCTCTCATTTTCATGGAGGTCCCAATTCAAAACTAAAACCGCAAAATGATAATAATAATAAAAACGATTTGAAGTGGTGCCGGGAAAGAGATAAGATTGTCAAATGTTCGTCAAAAATTCTTGACGAGTTGCTGACAGATGACGCCCGCGTTCAATATACCTTTTGGTATATGACGGCTTGGTGGAGGAGCAAAAAGATGAAAAATGAAGAAAAGGACAGAACATTGGAGTTCATAAACATGAAATGAACACACTTACCAATTGATCAGTACGCCCTGAGTGTATGCCTTCGTGGAACAGTGCTTCGCAGATTGAGATAATTTCCACTTCGGTGTATGAAGTGGTCGGCCTGAAAAAATAATTCAATTAAAATTTTGAAGTCTGAATTCTGAGTTACGACTTAATTTTTGAAAATTCGAGATGATGTAAATTTCAAAGTTTCAAGAAAACTATTTGAAAAAGGGTTATTTTTTGCAAAATTTGCAATCATCTTTACTTTTCGAAAAATTTATAGACATGGATATGCATAAAACATTTTTTTTGAAAACTGGTGATTTTGTTAAATTTTAAAACCATCATAACTATTCTGTTGGATTTTTAAGATTTTGTATCCGTTTTGAAATGGAAATTTAAAATTTTCAGCGTACTCAATGAATTTTTCGCGGATCCGCGCATACAAAAGTAGCGGATCCGCCACTTTCCAACGTAATTTTTTTAATTAAAAAAAATTACCGCTGAAACTCCTGAAACTAATCTGGAACGTGGAATTTTATAATGTAACATATTTCAGCTTAAAAGTAAGAATTACAAGATCTCACTTTTCTGTGCAAAAAAAATTGGATATCTTCGGCATGAAATAAAAATTAATATTTTCTACTGTTCAGTCCAAATTAGATAATTTTGGCTTAAAATTAAGTTTTTTCCGGCACACAATAAAGTTGTTTTATTTGATAAATTTTCAAAAACGCATAAGTACTTCAAATTAATTGTTTTAATTCGAAAAATTTCAAATAAAAACGCTCGTAAAACTATGTTAAAATTCAGAGCCATACATTAAACAAAAATGGTCTAAACAGGATTTCAAAACTTCAAAAAAAATATCAGATTCTAAAAAATAAATAAATAATCAGTGCAATCATGTGGCACCGCTGACAAAACATTCAATATATTTATAAACATAATCCTAGAATGTAAACGCCTAACGGCGCGGCCGCGCCTACAACTACTGGAAGCATGGTGTCACATTGCCCGGCGACGACTCGCCACGTATACAATTACCAAAAAGAAGATCGTAACCTGATCGTTTTGAAGAAGAAACATAACCCTCAACTACACAATTCAAAAAAATATATAGGATTTCTGACAAAAGGCTAATAAAAAGTTAATATTAACTCACGTGAGCGAATTGTTGCCATGATAGGCCTGCATTTTTTGATTTGGAGGAGCCCGAATAAAAAGAGCCAGAGCACAAGTCAGGCACTCTTTTCAAAAGAAGTGGGGCGTATGAACCGAGTGAGTCCTCCTTCCCCTTCCTCTACACAGAGCCTGCTGCTCAGAGTCAATCGATGGGCTTGACCCCGCCCTCTTATTCATTACTGTCCACTTCTTACAAGTATTTTTCCTTAAAATGGTTTGATTTTCAGAACTTTAAGAAAAATCATTTCAGAATCTCTATGTTAATTCGCCCTTGTAAATGATCCACATTTTTTCGATACTCAGGTTTCGAGGAGGGAAACAAAAACCTTCCTTTGAATATCAATTTACACCTGTATCGATATCTATTTCAAAACTAAAATAGGTGTAGTTTATTGAGCAGAATTTAGTCAATGTTTGCTAGATTTATTCGTTTTCTTTTCCACAAAAGCTTTAACTGTTTTCGTATTTATGTTTTTAATTTCGGAAGCTCCTGATTTATAAAAAAATCTTTTGAAATTAAAGGCTAAAGTTGAGAAATTCAGTGATTTCCGCCAAATCCAATATTTTTCTTACATTTTTCTACATTCTTTTGAAATACACATTTTTAGATCTCAAATTTTCTGTATTTTTTATTTATTATTTTGCAATGTGTAAATATTAGAGTTTTCCCCAGAAAATAGTCGTAACATGAGATTTTTTAAAAACTTTCAATACCCTGACGTGAAAATGCAGATTTTCAGAAAAAATCTTTGGAATCCGAGTTTTCTTTGATTTCGTTGATAGATATTAAGTCCTCGAAATATTAGCTTTAGGAATTTTTTGCAATACTCAAAAATTGATTTCCAAAAAAAATTGTAATTAATTTGAGGTTTTTTCTTGTTCGAAAATTCCCTCAATTAGTTTCTGGCTTCATTTTTATTAAGTCAGAAAATTGATTCTTTACGGTTTATTGACACATTTTATAACTTGTCACATTTATTTTCAAGTTTTAAATTTTTATTAAAGACAATGTGACTTTTTTCAACTTTTTTTGGGAATAAAACTGAATTTTCAGATTAGGTTCAAATCTGAGGATTTTTGAGCCAGCTATGAAAAAACTAAGCTACGGATAAACTAAACAATTGTGAGGAAATAAGGAATGTTATTTGTGCAAAATATTTTGAAACCTCTAACTGACACCCTGCCTTTAAATTGTTTTTTTTGCAAACAGCACTATTTGATACAAAACTATATTCCATTAGGGACCTCTTGCCTTCATTCTAGCAATATTTACAAAATCTGTCATCAAGTCATATAGGCTCAAGCTTCTTCTTTTCCCCTGTTTGGACCCTCTTCTCCACTCCCGAAAACCATGTACAGATGTCATCAACACATGCGTAATACAAACAAAGACAGATGATAACTTGTGTCTAGAATTTATGTAGTAGCTAGTCATCATGTTTATTCAATTTTTGGGTCCAATATTGAACTCCAGGGGTCTCGAAAATTACACAGGTAAATAACATAAACACGTGTTTGTTTGAAAGATTTTGATGAATTCACCTTGTCGTCAAAAGTGCACATTCTTCTGATTTGTCTCATCAAAATGACAACGATATTTGATTGACAAAAGCCAGGTGTGCGATGTCGCTAGGGTAGAATGATGAAAGGGGGACAAGTAATCGGCAAGTTCTTGCAAAAGTTTGATAGTTTTTGATCTTAAAACCTTTTAAAAAACGGTGTGAAAAGGTCATTTTTACATTGAACCTGATTTTCGTCCGTCACAAAACAAGCATCTTCGAATAGCGTCATCTCAATATATATACATTATTAAAAGCTGCGATATTTCTTTTTTCAGCCCGAATTGCAGTTGTTCAATGTTGAAAATTTGATATTTCCTCTCAAATTTTTATATTATAAATCCGAAGTTTGGCTTTTCCGGCTTTAAATTTAAAGATTTTGAGCTTTAATTGTTTATTATTTAAATCTGGAATTAGGTTTTTCGTGAATAACAAGATCGAATTCAAACTCATAACTCCATAACTTCAGCTTGCTCTGAACTTTGAGCTTTGAGCAGCTTTGAATTTTTTTAGACTGAAAATGGAAAATTTATATTCAACATCTATTGCCAACTCAAATATTCTTGATCATGAAAATTGGTTTTGACCTACCCAGAAAGTCTAATTCTCTCATACAATCGTGATATTTTTAAATGCGAGCGGTTGCGCTGCGGTCTTTTATTAGAAAATAAATTATCCAAAAAATTTTTAACTTGACAATACAGTTTTGAGGTGGTACCGTAGTAATTTCAGCTATTGAGAAAAGTCGAGATCAAACTAAAAATGTATTTAAAAACTTGAATTTTTCAGCCTGAGAATACACATTTTATTTGGTATTTAAGTTCTGAAAATTAGATATTTTCACATCAGTAAACATCAATCCACTCAACTCCATCAAATTGTTTATCATCGTTAAATACCTATAAATCAACCTTTGATAAACATTTCTCAATAACGTAAACATTTTTGTTTCCCCCCCCCCCCGTTCTTTTTCACATGCCTATTTCCGGGGGATCTTTCGATTAAACAATTCCACTAATTTTCTCATAATAAAATGAGCAGTAAAAATGTACAAATTGCACATGTTTCCTCAAGGGCGGTCATTTCAAAGGACCACACGGCTGCCGGATGAAAAGTGCGCGAAAAAAGTTTTTTTTTTACAAAGGAGGGCGTATGTTTCGGATCAAATTGCTTATAATGTTTATTACTGTAATAAAAATGTTTCGTGGGATCCATTTTTTTGAGAGGGGTGTTCGAAATTCTTTCGGAAATCGAAATGCAAATGCACTATTTGCAAAACCGGAGCGGTTCCAATTTGATCCAAAGCTTTAATGAGCTAAAAATGTTACCACTGAAAATCCTAAATTTGGAGTTCAAAATTTCAAAATAATTTTTTGCTTAATTTGAAAATAGCAAATTTTTAGCAGAAAATCTGTATTTCCAAAGTTGTCTAATGCTTGTGGTAGTACGCACCACAACCGCAAAGCGTCCTAAACCCTGGGTAATGTTTTTCAGAATAAGTTTTTTAAAAAACTACAAAAATCACGTAACTATTTAGTGAAACTGTTTTATGAACACATTCCCAAAACTTTTTTTTTGCTTATTGCACTACGGTAGTCACCGCCTTCTTCAAAGCGTTTCCCTCGTTTTCGTTCTCGCAGCAGAAAACGAAAAACTCGGCGGTTTTCTGGTAGCTGTTGTCTCTCTACCGCCCGACGACAACGAGCAAAAAATGGATCATATTTCAATTTTATTTTTCTCGCAACACTCTCGAAATACACACCATCTTTCTATTCTCTCACTCTTTACATTAAGAAAATGAATGGAATTGAAAATGGAAGTGGCTAGTGGGTCTAACAACAAGCCACCAATAATATTTCGGGGTGTTGTCTGAAATGTTTGATAACGTGTCACACTGAGAAAGCAAAAAAGTAAGAAATTGTCTTTAAATACGGTTTATCTGCACAAAAATAATTCCCTTTTTTTCACAGTGGGTGATAAGAAGATGAAGCTGAAGATGAAGAAGAAGTAACTGCTGCAAAACTCATCATCTCATTATAATTGACCATATTATAGAATCCCGGAAATGCCACCGGATATTGAACCAGGTCGGCACTTGAGTAACCCACAGGTTTTGAAGCAATCGATTTTCGGATCAGCTTTAGATCTTCCTCTTCGCTGGTAGGATCTTTCGACGATACACGATTGCTATCGCCACCGGCTCGATCTCGTTGTCGACGATTTTTGAACCAGTTGGAGACCTGAAAACACAGGGTTTTATAAAAATAATCATTTTTATTCTTCATTGTCATGAAATTTTACCACATACCCGTAAAAAAGGAAAATAATATTAGGATTCGGCGAATATTGTATCTCAAAAAACATTTTAAAAAATAAATAAAAGTGTATAAAAATTTGGATTTTTTAGGCGGGCGAGCCGAGCGGTGCTAAAGGAGGCGAAAATTTGATACATTTATCAAACAATAAATTATTGTACTGTAAAAAATTCTGACTCGAATTACTATTATTTAGACAATTTTTCTTTTTTTTTTGCATCGTTTTTATTTAGTGCAATAGGTCAACTTCGCAGCGCATTTTAAATATTTTCAGTCTTGAAAATCAAATTTTCCTCGATCTCTGAAACATATCCCAACCTGTGTTATCGTTAAATGTGTTTTCTCCGATAATTCTTTCTTCTCCCTCGGGCTCGGATACGAATTCCGACAATACCATTCTCTCAACAATACTCGAGACTTGTCGCGAAAACAATAGCTTGTCTCCTCACCGTCCCAAATGGTACGCGGAAGAGGGTATTTCCGGCGAATGCGATATTTTCCGACGGCGCCCAGTTGACGGCCTCGTAGTTTTTCGGCCTAAATTTCATGGATTTTCAAAAATAATTTTTCGATGAAAAATAATCACCTCGTTGTAGTGAGCATTTAGCCAATATTCTTGAAGGGATTGATGGTGTTCGGAGGGAAAATTGTGGGTTTCAATGATGCGGTAGAGCTCCTGAAATTTGAATTTGAAATATTCTGAACTTTTTTCAATCTGAAAAAAATTATGAGCAATTGAAGCTGACTAAAATGGTTTAAAAAATCAGTTTCCAAAATTATCTAACTTTCTTCCAGTAAAATTTAAAGAACAATTCTTCACATAGCTATAAGTACTTTAAGTTTTCTGAATTTTATCCACTTTGAAGTTCAAAATCTGAAAATTCTGAAAATTTCAAAAAGAATCTATTTATGTATTTAGTAAACTCTTTTTCTTACTTCTTTCTAATTTTGGGAATATTCAGATTTTTTAAATCATAAAACATTTTTTTTAAGTTTTCAATCTCGTTTATTTTTTTTTTTATTTTATTCCCAATTTTTATGAATAATTAACCTTTTTCAAAAAACGTATCACTGCTTTTTAGAATTTTTAAATATTTTAAAATAGCTATTATCAAAACTGAGGAAAAGAGCAAAAAAAAACATTTTAAAGCCAGCATTTCTCAAAATCTCTAATTTTTTTGAATTGCAGTTCATTTTGAATCTGGAATTTTTGGGATTTCTAAATTTTTGATCAACAATGGTTTCCCTCTCCAAAGCCAACCTTAAAATTATTTGAATGATACGCAATATTCGCCTGTGCCTTTAAAATCGTCAAATTATTCCGCATCTCTTCCCTCTCCAAAGTGATCCAAACAAACTGTGACAATTTCCGAATATCATTCGACAACACTTCACAAATACAGGCGACCTGTGCTTCATTATATGGAATCAATTCACAATTTCTGAAAAAAATTCTTAAATTTTTAAGGAAACAATTTAAAAGAAGTCATTTTCAAAAAACCTACGAAAACTGATGAAACGAGTTCGATTGCATTTGAAAACTGAGCCGATTTAGCTTCGAATATCACTTGAAGGCGGAAAAACAGCCGTGTTTTAAAAAATTCTTTCTCAAAACAATATCTTTATTTACACAAAAAGAAAATCAATGTGATTTTTCATAAATAAGGCACACAATATATATAAAATCACAGAGCTGCCAAAAACAATATTATTATTATATATATGTAAACATATATAAATAAAAAGCTATAATTTAAAAGTTGCGTAGTTAACCTAGGCAACTTCAGTTGTCACAATGGTTGCGACTTTTTCACGGACCAAACTGATAACGTTCTGATTGGCATCCTCTTCTGTGGTGGGTTTGGATGCAGGTTCTTCTGAGGATTCTTTAGGGGATTCTACTGGAGCATTTGGAACATCTGGAGCTTCTTGCGGTTTTGGCTCTTCTTCGGAAGTTTTTGTTGCGTCTGGTTCTGTGGATTCTGTTGGGGCTTCTGGAACTTCTGGAGCTTGTACAGTCTCTTGAGATTCTAGCAGCTCGGCTTCAGATTCTTCCTGAAAAAATAAGTTATTGAAAATAATTATTAAATTTAAGGAGAATCTGCTAGGATTTTTTTCACAGATATCTATTTTTCTAACACGGATTCTTTTATAATACTTTGACGTAAGCAATGCCTGAAAAAATTTTTCTCTGATCATTTCCTGTTTGCTCAAAAATTGAAATTTTTAAATGAATATTAGTATTGTCAATATCAGATTTTCTTGACAGCTTATTTTCGACTGCGGCAGCTAGACCTTAAAGGCAGCTGGTCAGTTAACACGATCCAAGTTCAAGGCAAAAAATCAAAATTCGAATGGGTGCCCAGGTGGTCCAAAGAACAATACCAATATGTAGCCAAATTCAAATAATTGTGTTTCGCGCCAATTCCGACCGCGTTGCACGGACACTGACCGCGTCGCACGGACACGCGCGCATTCAAATTTTTATTTTTTCAACTTTGGACCGCTGCTATGCCGCGTGTACTTATCGGTGTGATTTCGCATAAATTGCATTGTACGAACACGCTCTATTTTTTGAAACTAAGAACAGGTAGGGTCAAATTAACTGAACAGCTGTCTTTAAAGGCGACGCGGCCGCAACGCGCTCAAATTCAAATTTCTCAGTTGGTCTCACGCGTTGCGGTAGCGACGCCTTCGATGTTATCAGTGGAGCAGCCGAAAACGAACGGGCAAGAAAATTTAGATTGACAATAGAATTATTCATTTTCTTTCTCTTACAAGAAACAAACCTTCTCCCCAACATTGTCTTCCTCTCCAGTTGGCTTTTTCGACTTTCTCTTCTCCAACCGTTCCAGCCAGCAAATTTTATCGACCAGCTGCCCAACAACCTTCTTCACCGCATAGTTAACACCTTCCCGTCGCGGACGATTCGCTCTTTTTTTCGTCTCCGATTCTACTTTGCCGACTGCAGTCGGAATCCCTGCTTTTGGCGGTACGGTATTAGAAGTATCCTTCCTCTCCTTGCCCGAATTTCGTTGAGGGTTTCTTTGATTCCGACGGGGATGCGGCACTTCTTGCGATTGTTGTTGTTGCTGTAATATTCTTTATAGTTTTAGAAGCTTATTTTCTGTGGGTTGTAGTGTTACCTGTTTAATTTCTGAATTCGGTCCGTTTCTTCTTCCTCCATTATTTACTGGCCTATTTTGTCCTTGCGCTCCAGATCCTCCACCATGACCATTTCTTCTAAAATTCCCATTATTTCCAGAATTCCGACGTCCTGGTTCGCCGTTCGGTGTGGTGGCTTCTTTGTCCTTGGTAAACGTAACACGACCTTCCAAACGAGCAGGAATCTGAACTGTCAATTCTTTGAACCTTTTCCAACAATCTAATACCTTTGGCCCATTATTCTGCCTATTTCCCTTCTTCTCATCATTATGATTTCGATTATTCTGATGAGGACCATTTCGACCACCACCGCCGTTCTGCTTCTGACCAGCCAATTTCCCTTTCAAATCCATTGATGGGACATTTTCGCGCCACGTGTCGGCTGGGGTTTTACCCTTATCCCACTCGCGACCCCATGAATTGTTTCCGGATTTTTTCGCATCAGTTTGTTGAGACGCCTGAGTATTCATGATTTTCTACTAACAATTATTAAAAAAATGCTACTTTGTATTGTCCAATGTGATTCAGACCGATAAATACATTTCAGAAATCGAAAAATCCTACAAAGTTATTCAAAATTCAGGAAAATTTCTGACATTGAACCCCTGGTTTTCCAATTTTTAACCACCCGACTTTAATGGATCATGTGGATTAAAATATCATTGAATTTATATAAAAATTTAAAATTCAAGAAAGTTCTGAAAATTTTATAGATATCGGTAGAATAGTACCTTTGGAGACTTCCCAATTGAATCATCATTACGGGCGCGATCTTCTTCAACCTCCTGAAAAAATTTTTTTTTACTACATCCCTATCATTTTTAATTTTTAATGTCATGCTAATTCTAAAAATATAACTTTCTAGCAAATCTATATTTTCATCCCAGAAATGTTAACCGTTTTGAGAATTAGGATCTTAAAAATTAATTTCAAAAACGTATCATATATCTAGAAGTATTTCACAGATCTGAGATTCCTATTATCAGAATCATCAAGATTTTCTGGTTCGGAAAAAATATGATATTGAAACGGACGGTAATAGAATTGGAACGAACCTTTGAACGTTGCTCAATCTTCTGGTTTTTTTCCCGAATGAGGGCGATTTTCCGATCGAGTTCCTGCTCTTCTTCAGCACTACGCCGCTTATCACGATCCATATCAAGCCCTGAAAATTAAAACAACTTGTTTTTTTTTTAAATTTTCTTTAAATAAAGTAAAAACATACAAGTGTTTATTATGGGAAAATCCGTAAACTGGTGGGAATGAGAAGTGAGAAAATTTATAAAAATTTCATACAATTTGAATATGCTAATATTGATAGTATTTTGTTTTCCGAATTGAGAAGGATTACTTTCGGGCTGGGCTAAAAATATGTTTTGATGATTTTGCGTCGGTTTCTACCAAAGTTTTAATGAGAATTAAAAAAATTTCATAAATTCTGAAACTATCTAGCTTCTTCTAAATAAAACGTAAAAATCTGAAAATATAATTTGGTTCTAATAGATATTTATTCTTTGAAACAATAAGGAAATTTTTCTTGAAAATTGAAATCTCTGAAAAAATTGAAAAAACATGAATTTTAATGTGGAAAAATACATTTAAATAAGATTTAAAAATTTAAAATAAAATTATTAAAGATGAATGCGAAAGTCTCAAAAAATGTCATTAAAACAAAAAGTACACAGTGACTAATAAATATCAACAAGAAAAAAGTGGAATCGATCTTAACTGTATGTTGCGAAATTTTTTTGAAGAAGCAACCAAAATCAAAACTTTCATCGAGCAATATTGATCAAAACTGTGGACAAAATTATAGAAAAAAAAAATCATTAAAGCAATTTTTGTTTCTCCACACACTTTTCCGTTCACTATTTCTGCAAACAAGTGGAAAAGAGTGAGAAAAGAAAAAAAGGAAAAAGAAAAAACGGAAAGAACAAAGTATATACTACGAGTGTCGTCCTCCCGTTGTGCGGGAAGAAGAGGAATGCAGGTCGTGTGTATGTAATATCTGTACAAGAAGTTGAGAAGAGAAAGAGCTCCGAAAAGAGAAATAGAAAGATATGTATAAAACTATTCGTTTTGACATTGGACGCCAGTAGGCCAATCGAAAATATATATTAGAGATTGCGGAATTTCCTCCCGATTTTTGATGAGATCTTTAGAGATATTTTATGTCATAGTTGATTTTTTTTGTTATAAATGCTTTATGATGTTTAATATGAATTTCCGGGACGGCATACCCTTAAAATGTGTTGAGAAAACTTGTTTATTATTTCTAAATTGTTTTCAACCATGCCCGTGGTTAAAGACATGGTACCACTTAAATATTTCAATAACGAATCTGATTAAATCGACCATAAAGGGTAAACAGGGCTAATTAAAATTTAATTAGAAACAGTTACATAATTTGGTTTGAAAAGTTCAAATAATTGTGCAAAAAATATTAGAGCAAGCTTTAAAATCTGTTTTTTTTTTTTGAATTATATTGGTTGAGAATTTCAACGAATTTTGTTCAGAACGCGCCTTCTTATATTCGATTCCAATGGAAAAATTCAAGATATTTTTAAATTTCAAAGGAACCCCCCTAAACGTTTAATATTTCTAAAATAATTCAAAATTAAATTTGTCCATGACACCATATCTTTAAGCAATAAATTTCTATCAAACAGAAACCCTTCACAACCTCGCTGTTTATCACTTATCAGCCCAAACCATCTGTCAATCAATCCAGCAAAACTGAATACCAACATGGAAAAACTGTAAAGTGAAAAGAGGAAAAAAAACAGAAGAGAACAAAACAAAACCGAAAAAATAAATAAAATGTGTGTAGTCATTTTGTCAACACATTTGTACAGTTTTCCACTGTCCTAATCCGGTTTGCAAATGAATGTTTTTACAATCGATTTTGTGTGTGTGTACATAAACAGAGAACTGATGTGAAAGCTTTGGAACTTTTTCTGGAAAAAAAAATATTGACCGAAGATTTTTATCAAAGTTATAAATATAATTTTTTTTTAAATTAAATGTTATGCCTAGAAAAGTCAATTTCAGAGACATCCGAATATGTTTTTTAAAAGTTCGGTACTCAAGTTACACAAATTTGAGGCCACATTTCCTCTGATCGAACTTCGTGGCACCTTGCCTTTAAGATCCAGGTACTTGAACTTCTGACAGACAATCTCAAGAAAATATTTTTGGAGCAATTTTAAGAAATCACATGTCCTTTCAAATATTTTTTTCGCATTGAATACAATTATTTGCAAGTTCAGCTTTTGATGTCAATTTATGACCTTTTCTCATGATGTTTCCTATGAAATCTGAAAGTTTTTGTCTCCCACATTGTTATTTGAGCTCCGAAAATGGATTCATGCTCAACCGATAGAAAGGAATATCTACAAATATTAAAATATTTTCTGCAATTATTTTACGCTTTACCAATCTCTATTTTGTACCTATTAGTAATTTTATCAATTTTAAAGCGCCATAAAACTGAAAAATTATTCTCTGACGCATTTTTTAAGCTTTACGTTTTGGATGGTACTTTGGTAAGCGTTGCTGAAACTAAAAAAGTTTAAATTTTTCAAAAAAAATTTCAGAGCCTCATAATTGTTATAATGGATTATAGTCTCAACCGAATTATTGTCTACATCATCCCAATCTGCAATTTCTTTCTACAAAACTTTGGAAATGAAAGCTACGTTTTGACACCATATGTTTTTTTGATAAATTATTTGCAATTTGCTAAATTTTTCTCAATAACTTTGCTCTGTGCAAACCGGTTCACATGCGTGGTTTATCCAATTTTTCATACAATGGTGAGTTTTTCAAAAAAAAAATCTGGTGAATAATCTGACAAGAAATGTAAGCATGAAAGCATGAAAAAAAAAGCATGAAAAAAACTTGATATTTGGATTTTAAATCTGCGAAAAAAAATCGGAAAGTCTAATATCTATAATAAAGAGCTTAGGATGTTAGTCTATTCGCATTCTAAAATAATCTATAGCGTTTCAGAATATCTTCTAAAACTTCTATTTTAATTGTCTAGGCCGCCAAAACATTTCTAATTCCATTTTTCAGTTCTGGAAAAATCATACCAACAAAGTCATCATAATCTCCTTGATTTTCCCAATTTTCTTCACGTTTCATCTGGCAATATCGAAGACATTCTTCGAAGCTTTCAATGGTGAAGGAATACTGAACTATACCCCTGTAGTCCCCTTTATACGAACAACATATTTCAAATTCGCAATCAGTTTTTCTGCATTCCTTTTCATTATCATATCCAACATTGCAACATTCCGATCCCTGAAAAAATTAAATACAAGACTACGAAGCATCGAAATTTCCCTAAGTTTCGCAACAATCATCATGAGTTTGGTGTTCATCGCTTTCATTATTGTTCAACTTATTCTTATTATTTTTTCAACTCAATTTTTGAAAGAAAATCTCGAATTTGGGAGCACAATCATCAAGTTTCAATACATTTGCAACGACTTCTATTTGATAAGGTTTAGAAATTTTTGTTAGAAGTTTAAAAATATGAGTTTCCAGTTCTCCAATTGTGCTTTTGGTTATGACCCGGAAACTGCGTACTTCAATTTTTAAACCTTTTTATCAAAACAGTATTCATAAGACATCTGCAACAATTATTTTCAGCCAAAACTTGGAATCGGGTTTGTGATAATAAATCTTGCAACTTTTTTCTGATGTCATAAATATACTTAAAAATGTGGAAAATTCCGTTCCTTAATTTTTCCAAATCATAAAATTTGTAATATTTTCAAATTTTAAGAGACCCAGAAAACCAACTCTCTGTAACTTAGAAAAATTTTTATGACCTAGCAAAGAAGATAATATGGCCTAGAACACCAAATTCTAAAACATGTATGTCATTCATGGCATTCCTTTTGTGTCTCTATTCCTTTTTTTTCATTTTCACCGAATTCTATTGGTAATATTTTTCTGTTTTCAAGGGCACAATTACAGTTTCTCTGTGATTCTATGTCAGTTCTTCAAGACTAACTTTCGAGTTCTGGAAAAAAATAATGATAATAATTCATTGGATGGCATCAAAAACATTATATACAAAAAATCGAATAGATTATTCAATCGTTGTTTCGTTTCTTTCGTCCGTTCCTTACTTTCTGCGGCAACATTGGCCATTTCCACATGGTGAATAGTTCTGTTGACATTGACAACCTTGAGTCTGTTGAGTTGTTGATGGTTGGCATGAAACAGTGGCTGGTTGATAAGATTGGCATGAGTTGGAGCATGAATCCTGGCATGCTGATTGACATTGTTGTGCTGGTTGTTGTTGTTGAACGCATTGTTGTTGGCATGATTGCTCACATTGTGGTGCGCACTGGGATGATTGAGCAACTGAGGTTTGGAGAACAATCTGGATCACTTGTTGGGATGGGGCTGAGGTCGAGTCCGTTGAATATGGATTGTAGGCTGGAGCATTTTGAGTGGAGCATGATGCTGAAGAACATCCCTGTGATTGTTGTTGCTGTCCATTGTTGTAAGCATCATAATATGGTTGTTGTACAACTTGTTGTTGTGGTTGTTGTTGTTGCGCGGTGCATGAAGTATCACAAGCTGGTTGACATGCTGGAGCACACTGGGATGAGGATCCTTGCTGGGAATATGGATTGTACAATGGAGCGCTGGTGGTTTGTTGAACATTGTTGTATGGGTTGTACATCGGGGCAGTAGTAGCAACTTGTTGGCAGATGTCAGAGCATTGGTTCGAGCAAGCCTGTCCACATTGAGCTGCTGGTTGTTGCTGTTGTTGGCACGAATCCTGGCATTGTTGCTGGCATTGTGGTTGACATTGTGCTTGAATTTCCAATTGAATTTGAATAATTTGTGGTTGTTGCGTGGTGGTAGTAACTGGATCACATGCAACATTACATTGTTGTTGACATTGTGGTTGACATTGTGCTACCGGTTGTTGCTGTTGTTGGCACGATGATTGACATTGGTTCATGCAAGTTGGTTGACATTGGTTGTATTGTGGAGCTGGTGTCGTTGTCGTGGTTGTTGTGGTGGTTGGTGGATTGTACATTGGTGTGCATTGGGATTGACACTGTTGCTGACAAGCTGGTTGACATTGCGAAACCGATGGGCTCGATTGGCATTGCTGGGTGCAACTTTGTTGGCAAGCTGGAGCACATTGAGTGGTTTGAACCTGAAGAAATTTTTTTTTATTGAAAAAATTCATTTTAAAATTTCTTATTGAAAAATTCTGATGGGCTCTTCGGAAAGAAAGAATTAAAGACTGATCATTTCGAGAAAAACAAGTTCAAAAAAATTATTAAAATTCTATCAAATCGGATCACAATTCTGTACAAAGATTAAAAAGAACTGATTATCGGAACGAGTATTCATAAATATAATTATTGAAATGTTACATATTTTTAGATTCTATAAACTAGTTTCAGTTTTAAGAACTTATATAATTAAAGACAATTCTTAATGTTATTTTCATATAGATTTGTTTTTTGAACCCTGCTTAAAGACGTTGTGTCAGTTGGTCGAAAAAATTGCTAAAATTCATAGCATTGAAATAACCGACACTTTGTCTTTAATATATTTTGAACCCCCTTGACCCACTAACCTGAACAGTTTGGGCTTGTTGTTGTTGAGCACATGAGCATGATGGTTGTGACTGTTGAACAACTGGAGCAGCTTGGCATGAGCATGACTGGGTTTGTTGAACCTGTTGACATGAACATTGTTGCTGTTGTTGTGCTGCACATCCGCATGACTGACGTTTTTCACGAATGACACTGCCCTACAGAAAATCAGTTATTATACACTAATAATAACTAGTATATAACTTACAGATGCCAAAAAGGCACAAGCGAAAAAGATGGCAATTGTCGAAAAACGCATTTTGATTCAAGGCTCTTAGAAAAGTAAGAAAGTTGATGATTATTAATTTCTGTGAGCCACTTTTATACCTCTTACTTCAAAACTTGCCACGCCTTACTCAAGCTCACAACTCTCGACTTTTTGCCACCTTTTTTTCATTTTTCGCCGTTCCGCTTTAATATACGAAACCGGTTGGCTTGCGACAATAATCTTTTTTTCCGCTCTCTTTTTTCTCTGAAGTGTGCAACTCAATTACAATGAAAAACTTGCAATTTACGGTTTTTTTTTGTGGAAAAGTTTACTTAAGAATTAAAATTGAATTTACTTTTTCTGGTTTTATGTGACCTTTTTTAGAAATATTTCTTCCAAAAAATTGGTTTTTTTCACAGAACTTTTTTTGTATTTTGAGTTGCATTTTTGTTTAAAACAAAACTTACGTTTTATTTACTTTTCTATTTAAAAAAATGACCTTTGAAAAATGTTACCAATCATTTATTCATTTCCATTAAAAATGACGTCCGAAAAGCTTCGTTCAATGTCAAGTATCTAAAAAATCTAAAATTTTCCAAACATCCAGCGAATACTTTTTCAGAAAACAATCTCAATATCGAACAAACCCTCCAACTATCGAAATCTCTCGAATTTTTGGAAAAAATCTCCGCAAGGTTCGGAATCCTAACAATGGAAAGTGACGAAGAATTGGAAAATGATACCGAATCACTGAGTTTTAGTGAAAAGAAACGCCTGTTTTCCACAGAATATCCGCATAAAGTCAGCTCGAGAAAAAGGGAAAAGGGAAGGAAAGCGTTGAAATATATTGCGAGAAATCCGCAAAAATATAATAAATTTTTGGGGCGGAAGGATGGCTCGAAATCGTCGTCTCAAGTAAGTTCATCGATGTTACGGGGCAGTTTTCTGAAATTCAACTAAACAAAGAATTTATAGTTCATTTTTTAACTAATGGTGAAGGTTTTAAAGACAGATTCGAGTAAGATCAAATTAGCTGACTCACTGCCTTTAACAATATTTAAAAAAATAATCTTCAATTTAAAAAAAATCAAATAAAACCGGAAATAAGTAGCTCATTTTATATTTACTTATTGTCAACTCAATTATTCTTGATCATTGCGTTCGGAAGGCTGCTCAACCTCACAGCCGCTCCGCACGCACGCGACGCGGCTGCCGACACTCAACACGCTGGAAAATTTGAATAATTTATTTATTTTCAGTGTTGAGTGGGAGATCGCCGCGTTGCGTGCGTGCGGAGCGGCTGTGAGGTTGAGCAGCCAATTGAGTTGACAATAAAATTTCGAAGAGTGAAAGTGAAAATTATTTTTATCATCAATATTCGAGCAAATCGATTACCACTTGAAACGTTCTTCGTTATTAGAAAACTAAAGCTCTCTGCTCAAAAAAATAAAATTCATATGGCCTAGAAACCCAAGTATAATTGGCCTAGAAAACCAAATTCCTAAGAAACCTTACAATTTTTGAGGAGTCCTCCAAACCAATCGAGTCTTCAACATTCAGCAGCTGTGACAGCAATTTTTCGAAACAATCTCCCCGAAAATGGGACTATGGAAGTGAACTGTCCACCTCGGAATTTTCTAAAAACGTTTCTGAATTTTCCACAGCTTGTCAGGATCTAAATCTTCTCTCGAAATCCACATTCGACGCAGCGTATGCCAACAAAACCCAATCTTTATCCACTATGAATTTGGTATTTCGTTTAGTTTTTTCCCCATAATCTGAAAATGTTTAGGATTCGAACCCCTTCCAAACCGATTCTGAATTCGACACCGGCGCTTATGAATCTGTCTACTAAGCTTTTATTTTTTGAAGTGGAGAAAACAACACATTTTGAAGGAAATGAAAATTTATGTGAAAACGCTTGTTGATTACCATTTTTCTTGGAACAATTAAAATTTCAAATGGTGCGTTTTAAAGAGTTCAAAGAACTCAACGCTGCTCAATTATTGTTGAGTGTTTTGGCGTCATTTCCATTTTTTTTCTCTTATGCGATCTTGTCTGCCAAAAATAGAAAAGAAAACAAAATTTTTTTGTGAAAAAATTGCAATGAAAGTTAAAGAGAGAGATGTGTTTGATGGAAGAGATGTGTTTGATGGAAAACAAACAAAGAGTACGTTAGATCTGAAAATTGTGAAAATAATTTAGCTAATTTGGGTTTGTAAGTACTTTCGGAACATTAGGTCCCCCAAATTTACAACCTAATTTGTATAATTACCGAACACAGGAAAAAGCACACACAATTCCCAATGATTCTGCAATTTCTCGTCATGGTGCACATGTATTTAAGGGTAATGAATGCGTCTGGGATGAAATACTAATGAATGCGTCTGGGATGAAAATAGACTTTATACTCATTCCAAAACTGCTTTTAAATTTTTTTAAAACCACCTAGAAGCCGAAAAAACAGCGCCTCAAAAGAATGGCCTAGAAAAGGGGCCACCGGCGAAAACTAGTCCGCAGGCATGAAAAATCCAAAAAAATAGAAAAAACATAAATTAAAATGAAAAAAAAAACATTAAAAAGGGACTAATATAAGTATTCTGCATAAATATTTATTAATGAAACCCGAAAAAAGCTCATAGGAAAAAGTTCGGCCAGATAAACACTTTTCTAGGCCATTGTTTTGAAACGTGTTTTCTCAGCTTCTAGGTGGTTTTAGAAAATTTTAAGAACATATTTGGAAAGAATAAAGTATACTTTCATTTAAGGTACATTTATTATCTCCGTAAAGTCCTCCTTTAAAGTAATAAATTACTTTTATTGCTATAAAAATGGCTATAATAAGTTGTTTGAATCAATCAATAAAAATACGATGCACACTATCATTTCACAACGGATTGAAAGTTTTTGAGGCTACGAATTCATTTTTAGACCCGTCTTTTCTTTCAAATACTTGAAATCCGTCACGATGATTCCTTCTTATCGGAACTTGTTCCTTAGCAGCTCAAAAACCAAAGATTTCCCGACAAAAATGACGTGATTATCCCTTATTCTCACAACATGAAAAAACACATTAATTGGAGCCAGCCACACCCCTAAAAATAGTAAGTATCTTTAAAAAGAGACAAAAATCGGTATGACGTTTTCTTCTTTTTTTAAGTCTATCCTTCCCCCCCAAACTTTCTTCTTTTTAAATTCAATTTTTCCAATTTAATTCTCACTTTACTCTTTTTCCAGTCATTTCCCCTTCATTTTCTTCATTTGACGAAGCGCCGCCCCTTTTTGAGAAGGAGCGTTTATTTTTGTTATTTTCGTTTTTTTTTTGTTTCAAATATTGTTGTTAATTTTTTGATTCTAGGTGAAAACAAAAAATAATAATGCAGCGTAGTTGTTTTTTTCTGATGTTGGTTTTGTTGATATCAACGATAATTGGGTGTGTTTTGGCAGATAATGGTGAGCTTAGTTTTTGCTTTAAAATTGTCAGAATCTTCGTAATTTTCTCTCCCCCAATCCACAAAAAATAAAGGGCTAAAGTCAATCAGAAGTTGGATTTTAAATGCAAGACCAATGAAAACACAATTAAACTTAAAATTCAAAGTTTCGCTTTTTTTAAACATTCAGAATTACTTCATTGTTCTTTTAAAGGAGGGTTTTACGGAGATTATAAATGCGCCTGGGATAAAAATAGGCTTCAGACTCATTCCAAATCTGTTCTTAAAATTTTCTAAAACCACCTAGAAGCCGATAAAATGGGCCTCAAAACAATGACCTAGAAAAAGTACCGTCGATGGAAACTTTTTCTAGGCCATTGTTTTGAGGCGTATTTTCTCGGCTTCTAGGTGGTTTTAGAAAAATTTAAATACAGATTTTGAATGAGTCTGAAGCCTATTTTCACCCCAGACGCGTTCATAATCTCAATAAGCCCTCCTTTAAATTGTGGTCTTGATGAACAATCATAAACCCCATTTTAAAAAACGCATCGAACCAAAATAAACCGAAATTTCACGGGTTTAAGCTCACTCCTTTGTATAATACGTCATTGGGTGACAGAACGTCACACGATTCGGTTTTCTTTTTTCATCTCTTGTTAAAGAGCTACAGCAAAAATCTATTTCTTACTCAAACTATGCTAATTTCCAAAAAGTTTATAACCTTTTTTCTGTTTTCCCTTCCCCCCTCAAAATTTTTCATAAAATAATACATTCCTTCTTTAATTTAGTCCAACCGACCAGGGAGAAAATCTTTTTTTGAGCACAAAGACTTTGTCCAAAACGTGGTGCACTTTTTTTTTGCAAAAATCTCCATGCTTTTTTTTCATTTCCGCCTTCTCTGTCACATTGTTTCAAATGAATTAACTTCTTTGTCTGTCTCATTTCGAGGCAATTAACTTTCAGTTTTTAGTCTTTTTGGTCATTTGAGAAAGAAGCTGAAATTCAATTCTAGAAATAGTTGCGGAGAAACCCTTAGAATGATCCATTTTTCAGACATCTCACCCGACTTCCTGCGTCAACGTCGAAACGGCCTTCTTTTCGGAAAACTGGCAAGGAATTGGGCCGCAGATGACAAACGAATCGTTTTAAGGCCGTTGATTGAATATGAAAATCGATATTTCCATTAACCACGCATTTGCACAATAAATTGTTCGTCCTGTTCGGATTTTTAAAAGCAAAAAAACTTCATTTTTGCTAAATACTCACAAAATGCACTAATTCTAATGGAAAATGACTGATGAAAACCAAGTAAAATCAAAGTTTTGAACGCAAAAAATCTAATCTCGCATGTTATCACAAAAGATATGCTTGAAATGGTCTACTTGTAATGAAATTAAAAAAAATGAATTATAAGGCACCGTTTTCTGATTCTTTGTCATTTTTTGTTGGCTCAATTGGCGCTTGCTCAAAATTTGTAGGTGGAACCTAAAAACTCTATTGTTTAAAAAAAACAATTATCAAATCCTCACATTTTCATCATTTTGCGTGTCTCTCTCAATCTTCCCAATCCTCGATTTCCTCGTTTTTTGCGCTTTTTCAGTCGCCGACCTCACTTGTTTACCGGTTTTCTCAATTTCTCGGGCAGCTTTGTGCACCTAGAAGCATTTCTAAATTATCAGCATAAATGTTTCAAAAAAACAAAATACCTGTCTCAAAAAATATGGTCCTCCTTTGTTAACCATCCAATTATAAACATATCTGGGAATATTCGCTTCAGGATTGTCAGAATATGTCAAAATATAATCGACACCGTGACTTTCCCAATCTTTATGCGCTCTGATTGACATACGGGATGAATAACTTCGTACTCGGACATTGTTGTCGGAAATTGATGGGAAGACCTGGAAAACATACACTAAATATCAATTTCGAATGTTTTATGGTTCAAAAATCAAAAAAACACAATTTTTCGGTAAACGAAAATTTTAAAGCTAATAAAAAAGTGAAAACCCTGCAGGGGATACATAACTTTTAAGTTAAATCGAATTTTGTTTTCAAAAAATACATAAATTTATTCTTATAAACGTGAAATTGTGTCGTTTTTCGCCCAAACAAACCTTCATTGTTATTTTTAAAAAATTCTCAGTAACTGGTAATCGCGTGAGTTCATTGAAAATAATTTCTAAACCATTCGTTTCAAAATACCAAATTTAGAACCAAAACCGAGGGTTTCATGCTATCAGACAGATGAATCTGCATGAATTTGAGTTTATCTGAGCACATTTTTTGAGTATTCGATTTTAAGATGGGATATGAACTTTTTAAAAATTCGTGAGTTAGATATTTCAAAATTTTAAAACCTGTATATGTTGAATTAGCCAGTTAATTGAAAAAATGCGTTCGCTTACGTAGATTCTCGAGGAACAACTCGAAATATTTGTGAAGATGTGTTCATTTGAAGGGGGAGCCGTTAGATTTTTATTTTTCGTTAATTTTGATAATTCATCTCAAAATATAGTATTTCAAAATCATTTCGAGACCAAGGTCAAAACCAATCTAAATTTTCATCGGTAGTTGAATGTTTTGAGACAATTTTTCTTATCTTTTATTTCCTGAAATTATTCACCTCAGGCTGGACAGATTCACTATCAATGACTGCAAATTTCCCATCATCTGAAACCCACGTCCTTCTTACATAAACATATTCTCTTGGATACAATGGATACGGAAATTTCGACACCCATCGGATTAGCTGAACTTATGTAAGTATTTTATATTCACATATTTTTAAGTACCTCGTTATCATCCTCTTCTTCAACAACTTCAATAGTTATAATATTTTCATCCCATTCTTTCCGATAACTCATATCATTTTGAGCATCTAAAAATGTTCGAGGACTGATGTCGTAGTAGGTTCCAACACATTTATATTCATACATTTCATAAGGACCTTCTATCCGCCTGAAAATATATATTTCCTTTAGTTAAATATCAAAAAAATAATTATTTAACCTTCTAAACGCTAACATGTCCGTCTCTTCGTACAATAATTCCCAACCACCTTCAGGCGTCTTTCGGTGCTCTGAAAAATTTGAAAAATTCTATGCAGCATTTTAAAGTAGTACCACACTTTTAAAAAAATCGTTAAAAGTCACTGATTACGAATTTCTGCTTGAAACTATATAGAAATAAATGTTTTTTACATGCAGTAGAAGCCTATATTTAAAGGTTTCTTAACTACTCCTGATTTACTATCAAATCAACTCTTTTTGAGCGTACCAACCCACTATTACAACAAAAAAGTGCAAAAACATCAACAAAGTTAAGAAAAAATGGACTGCAATTTACGAGGGACTTCCGGAAGCTTCCCAAAAGTTTAGGATTAGAAAGTAATAAAAAATTTTCAGAAATATTCAAGTGTAATGGATTTTATTCGAACTATACTTAGATCTTCTAAATTTTTTAGTATCACGCCTGTCCGGCTAGTTTTCGATATATTTCTTAATTTATCTCAATTAACTTCAATTGCTAAAAATAAAGTAGCGCTAGGAGCAAATTTTAAACTTTGGAATTAAAAACAATGCATTTTTCTTCAAAAATAACTCACTAAACTCCTCTTCACAATTATCACACTCAGCGACCCTCAAATCACTAATTCCATGCTCTTGAAACGAGAACCCAGCCGCTGAAGCGATGGCGAACAAAAATCTACGATCATTTCGATATTGTGAGTTTGAGAAAAATTTCGAGCTGAAAATAAGATCTTAAAAACTTAAATTTAAAGGCAGTATCCTTACTTGTTAGCTCTAAATCGATTCCATTTCTGGTTCAAGCTTCTAAAAAGAATTTGTCGAAAAACAAATCCACTCCAGTTTCTATTAAACATGTTTATTGTATTCGAGGTTTATTTCTGAAATTTTTATTCTAAAACGTTCTGTTGAAATTTACTTTAAAATATAGTTGGGATCAAAACCGATTACATTTTTTTAAATAATATAAGTTATACATTCAAATGCGTTTATTCTCGAACTGAGTAAAATAATTAAACTCCGAAGAAAAAATATCACAAGAAACTGGGAGATTAATGGCAAATAGGCAAGAATTTAAAGAATTTCACCTCCGAAGTCGTCTTCATCGTAAGCGGCTAAAAATTATCATATTTGTCGGTATTTAGTTATTAAAATGTATACCTTCTTCTGGTGGGCAAACTTGCATGAGGTACTCAGCGACAGGGATCAGTTTTTCGCGCATGTTCAGCAATGCGCCAACATTTGCCTTCAAAAAAATCGAATTTGAAGAATACGCAATTTTTTCTTACATTAAGCCCGGCATGAACAAAAATATAATATCTGCAAATTGAGTAGACAGTGAGTTGAGAGGTGTCTAATTGGAAGTAAGAAATTTCGTGCTCTCCTGTAATTCACTTAAAAACCGATTATTTAAAGAGGTAAATTACCCATCAGCAACTTCGGAAGCTGACCAATTGCGTTCAAATGAGACAGAACAAAAGTGGCGCGATGTTTTGGAAGATCCCCAACCGCAACTACCAATCCTCCATCATAATCTGTTACAAAAATGGAGCATACTCCTTCGATGGAGAGCACCAGTTCTTCCAAGCTTCTTTTCACATCCATTCACTGAAAATTATTTTTCGATTGTAAATTTGATAGTTTCTAATGTGGAATAAATAAAAGGAAGGAAAGAATTAGAAAAAAAAAGTAATTTCGTAAAAAGCAAAAATTACGTTTTCGATGGCCTAGAAATTTGAGGGAGCTCAAGTGAAGTGCAAAAACTAGTCCCCGAGCAAATTTGGATAGAGAATAAAGATTTTTGAAAATTTCAGCATTGTTTTTAATTATTGAAAATTTTAAAAATTGAGTTTTTATGTTAAAGACAATGAAAACTTAGATGCTGATTTTCTTTGAAAATCATGACAGATTTGTTTGATATTTGCATTATAATTATAATTTTTGAGTCATTCTTCATGAGAATTTTTTGTTCAAAATATTAGGAACATTAAGCAAACTTTAGATCTCAAGATAACGATTTTTATACTTTTTAAAATATTTTTGGAAAAAATTGCTTTTTAAATTTTTTTTTTAGTATTTTTTTTTTAATTTTAGGGATTTTTTTTTTAATTTCCATTTTTCTCAGAAGAACTAGTTCTCTTAAAAATAGCATTACATATTTCAAAAATTCTTTCTTCCCTATCGACCACTTTTTGACTTATGCCAGTACCGCATTCCAAGAATTTAAAACCTCTTTCACTCAAACCAAAATTTTCAGTTTTTGAAAAAAAATCTTCATTGATCAGATGAAAAATAAAAGAAAAAATTTAAAGCTCTCTGAGAAGACAAAAAAATATTCTAAAACTTGCAGCATGCATGTTGGTCCACAATAATATGCAATATATATATATACAGACTACTTTAAGTTGGTTCAATTTCAAAATTCAATCAATAATTAGACAATGAAAATCCAAATTTTAGTTTTAAAAAAATACCAGTTGTTAGTGATTTTATAGTACATGAAAAATGAATTGGTAAGATTGATGAAAGTACAAAAATTTGGCAAAGGGAAAGGAGGTACTTTAAAAATTCTAGTTTTCTTTCAAAAAATATGTCATTCATCCGTATTTCGAATAGTCGTTTCGTCATCAAAACAATTGTCCTGGAAAATTAGTCGAACGAATGGTTTTTCTGTGGCAAGAAGTTGATAGCAAAACGGGCAGACGGGGTCGTAGCGACAGGTGCCCTGAGGTAACGGGATACGTGACCAGAATCTGAAGAAAATGAATTTTTCTCATTTTTTCGAAACACTTAAAAACTTACGAAACAGTCTGTTTACTGGCCATGTGTCCACAGGGATTAAAAGCATGATCCAAATTTCCGGAATCCAAGTGGAAAGACGGTTCCATTCCCATCGTTAATTGAATAATTCTCTCCGATTCTAGCATACAAATAGGGCATTTGCCGGCTCTTTGACCGCTACTCGTTGGATGAATTCCCCATTCGTGTTTTCCTTGAACGTGTCCGCATTTTAGGTACACCTGAACATAGGGACATTATTTTATTGCTAGATTTTTACGATTTTCTTGTTTTTAAAGTTTTCCAGAATTCTTCATTGCGTTAAAAACATCCGAAAATCCTTAAATTTTTTAAAGTCTTACATAAGGCTGCCTGCGGCTAACTCCTCGACTACTTCTCTTCTTCGGTATCACCAACGTATTCAAATTCACCGGACACTGCGGTTTTCCAGCATTTAACCGATCCAATGCCATTTCCAGCTCTCTCAGCTTCGGCGACCGCTCTAACCCGTCGGCCGTCCGCCATAGTATTGTCGCACCGCATAAATCAATCAATGTTCCATCTTGAAGCATATTCGTCCATTCTGGGACATGTGTCCCTCTTGAAGAGCTGCTTCTTGTCACTCTTGGTTCATAAACATCTCCATGAATTGACACTTCCCTCCATTTGTACATTGGTCTATCGCATTCATTTTCAACTAGCTCCTGAAATAAGAAATTCTATTGTTTTCTCAAAATAATTTAGAAATTGTACATCTTTATTCGGATGCAGCAATAAAACTCCGTTTGTTGTCAACCCGTCCACTTCCCCGCTTTGTTTCGTCCATTTCAATGCTTTTTGCTACAAATTTCGAAAAATTTTCTTTTTTTATCACAAAAAATTCTTACATTGATAAAAATATTATGCTGTGAATCAAACCCGGCAGCGTACAAATACGCCTTGTTGCAATTTTCTCGATCGATAATAATCCGGCACGCGAATCGACTAATCGTCGACGTTCGATCCCCTTTCTCCCAGATTTCCGGACGTGAATGCGCTAGGACAGAGGCTTCTTTCACTGAAATTTGAAGGAATGGAGTTTACAATTATTTGAAAATACGAAACTTACATTTATCCGGCGAAAACATCCATGTATCGATAACGGTGAAATCAATTTGTTCATCAGACGCACGGCCGATCTGGAAAATTGGTATTTTATGAAATTTTCATAATTTCACTCAACTTTTATACCGAAAATTGAAATTTAATCCCACGAACGCAAAATAGGTTTAAAAATGTTAATTTAACTAAAACTCTTAATTATTGTTTGCAGATCCTTATTAATGGATGTAAAATACTAATAATAATCAAAAAATTATATTCGGACTATATGAAGTCTAATTTGGGTGGGAAAACTCCCAATCAGAGGTGAAAAAGCCTAGTTTTTATCCAAAAACTCTTACAAAACCCCGTTTTCGATTGGCAAACTTCTATGAAGTCCGATAATGTTAATATCTGTTCAAAACTTCCGTTTTATAGATTAACATGTATTTTTTGCCGAAAAACATGACATTTCGTTTTAATTCGTCAAGTTCAGTTTTCTTTTTTTGGATTTTCTCGTCCAATTGAAACAAAAGTACCTGAAACATATCCTTCGTAGGATCAGCACAATATTCAATAACTACTGACTTGCTCGGCTCGCACTGAAATGATACGGTATGCTTCTTTGTGTCTCTAACCAGCTGAAATGTTTTAATTATTCCTCTTTTAATTGAAATCTCAATTCTCACTTTATTATCCATGGCAGATCCTGAAATCAAGTGTACCGCACTTTTCTTAATTCCATTAGCTACGTCCCTTCTTCTTAGCGTCATTTTTGTCATATACTTTTTAGAAGTCGCCTTATTTTCAGCCTGCCCATTGAACCTGAAATTGTTTCGATTTCCCGAAATTTCTAAGTAATTTTCAAACCCTAGTAAAATCAGCTCTCCGTAAATATCATCATCCATCAATGCGGCCTCGTTTGTATATGCTGGTGGTGTCGGACTGCTCTCTTCATTCTCCTCAACCATCCTTTTCCCTTTCTTTCTGAAAAAAAAATGAAAGAATGAAAAATGGGGAAAAAGTGCATGAGGAAATTGACCAATTTTCGATAGGATACATCAATTTCAAAGAGAATTTATGAAGCATCAAGAAGAAGTATGGCAAGAAAAAATGAGATATATTTTTATGATATTGGGTGACTGGCTGAGTTTAAAAAAACGGCCCGGAGCTTAATTTCTAGTGCATTGCATTTTGAGCTGTATAAATCTCCTTTCACCTTTTTAGGAAACATTTCCAAAAAATGAAAGTAATTCCAATCATAAATTTGCAAAGTACACGATAAATGAAGTCATTTGTCACAATCTGACACATCTTGTGAGCTGAAACAAATAAATGGGGTTGTTCGCTTGTTTTTGTTTGTTTTTATGAGATCAAACGTCAAGGAGAGCTTGATAAAAAAAATTTAAGCGCAGATCGGATTCCTATACAATTATTAAAAACCTTAAAGCTGTTGGAAATGCGTTGTGACTTTTTGGTTTTTCAATGTCGTAGAAAATGTATTGTTTGTTCTGAAAAGGTCTGAATAGGATGATTTAAGAAATAAGGGCAAACTCCTGACGTCATTTTGGCTGAGAAACGAATATTGTGACAATCCTATTACTTTTTTTTCGGAAAAGGGGAAAGACAAATTCATTAATAAAAACAAAAAATTAACCAAAAACCCGAAAAACAACTTTTTTCATGAAACTCTACAATATATCATGATTAAAGGCACACGCTAATTTTTTTGAGTGCGTTGTGAGACACGCCAGAAGTAATTGTGTTCCTTTAAACTTCTTACCGTACTTTTATAATTTTTTTTATAAAATAATTTATTTTATATAAAAATGATTAATGTTTTTAAGTACTAAATCTTAAGTATAGATTTTATTTTACAAATTCCTCGAAAATGTTTTTGTACTAACACATTTTTAAAAAAATCATTTTTCCTCGTAAATGTCCCAAACTCGCAAATAAAATTTTTCTTTCCGACGAAAATTTAAGAACTATATAATACGTACACGTCGTAAACAACAACATTCATTCTTCTTTCAAAGAGTGGGAGAAGACTAAGAATGGAGAAATATTTATAACTTTGAAAATAGCATAGCTCCTCTCTTCTATTGTGAAGCAAAAAAAATAGAAGAACTTGTACCGCTCAGGGTCGGGCACCCATTTATTAATGACAATGTCCAGGGGAGGTGAAAAGGGTACTTCTTTCGAGATACGATGGACATCGAATGAATGAGGAAAATCGAGGAGAGGGTCACAGAAAAACGCGCACAAAGGTGAGAATCGAATGAAATGAATGGGAGTAGGAGAAGGAGGACGTTTATATGACAAGATGTCGAACACACACACATAAAATGAAATCTACACGTGCTTAACGTCCGTATAGATGTAGTACGAGCAAAGAATCTAGCCCGTGGAATATCGGGGATAAAATAATTTAGATATCTTTAAATTAGTCAAAAATGGCACAAAAATGAGACAATTAATAATTCAGTTTATCCTGCTGAAAATTCAGTTTTTTCTTGTTCGCGCTTACTGTCGCGTTAAATTTCGCTCAATTACGGTTGTCAAAAATAATGTAACCAGTGGATTTAATCGTAAATTGCAATTGATGTCGGATAAAATTCCTAAATCATTCGAAAGTACAACATTGGAGTCACCACGAACAAAAATAGACTCGCATCTCCTTTGTCTTTGTTTTTGAACAAAATTCATAATTTACACTTGGATTTTTAGACACTTCGGATAAATTTTCACCGCTTTCCGTTTAATAGTTCCTGGTTTATTAATGTTTTAGTCAGCTGTTCGCATATTGTTAATTTCATCTCAATTACGCAATAATTCTCTCACGAGAAGTCAAATTCATTTCTATCAGGAATAAATTCTCAAAAATAAAAATTTATAAAAAATATATATTGTGATTGATAAAATTTTGGCTAAAAAGGAGATTTTCGAAAAATTCGCCGGGATTAAAGTGGTAAACAACGTCATAGGATAAAAAAAGTCGATTAAATATGATTTTTTGGAGAAGCTTAGTGAAAAGATAATAACATGATAACACTTTCGGATAAAAAGAAATCAATTGCCCTTCTTTTCAGTAAATCTTCTAATTCACAGAAAATCAAACACTTTGTTTAAAAATAAGAAATAAGCTAAAAATATTTGAAAAGAAACAAAAAATAAAAATCCAAAGAAAGGAAAAAAGCGCTATGGCTACTAGTGAACGCAGTTACTCAGCCAGCGTATGTGTCTGCGCGTTTTGTGTTTGTATGTGCGCAACCCTCTTCTTTTCATCTTTTTGCGTCTTTTTCCGCTCCTGTGGCTTGAAATCCGCAGTTATTGTCATCATAAAATTTAACATTTTCAGGTTAATAATACTGAAATTAAACAAAATTCAAAAAAATACTTTGTTTTTTTTAAATGCAAAAGGACGCACTGGTTTCGCGCTCAAAGCTCTGAATTTTGAGCTGTGCCGCTAAAGTATGGCCCAAAGGCATTACGATCTTACTAAGAAGCGCGGTGAACTTATAATAAATTTTGACAACGAGACAAATACCATCGGAAATATAATTTTCTGCAGGTCAAAAAACTGTCCTCCATTTTTTTCTGACGAAAATTTGGGCATATTTTTATTTGGTATTTTGGTACAGCTTTTTTATTCAGTTTTCCCACTGGATTGTATGGAAGTAAATAAAAATAACGATAAATCAATATTTTCACGAAAAACTGCATCAACCATCTGTCCAGGTCAATTCAAGGACAAAATTTCGAAAGCGTCGGTTTTTCTATACGAAAAAAAACAATATAAATTGAAAAAAATATTTGCACAAGCGCCGTCGAATCAAATGCAAACATAGTTACATCAAAAATTACTATTTTTTTGTTTTTCAATATATAACCAGACAATATTTATATTTTTCCTTTCTTCATTATTTGAAAACAAATATGTGTATAGCGCGCCAAAAAAAACAAATTGTCAGAAAAACGAGAGTAACAAAGCTATCATTATTTTTATTATACACCTAGGTCTTAAAAATACAAATAACAAAAAGTCATGATTTTTTATCCTGCTCTGCCAAAAACTTTACTAATTTGCTTTTGGTTTCCTCAGCTGATTCGACATTTTCAAAACGTTCACTTTCTTGGATACTGTCTTTAAGGACTGGAGATGTTCGGGGAGCGATAAACTGTAAAAATGATAAGAATTTTAATGTACTATGGGTTTGAAAAATACATGACTGTTGATCATGGCATAAGCAATTCCGAAATTGATTCCATCGACTGCTCCTTGGAACCTTTTCCAGTACCAACCGATAAACCCGCAGACTAAAACTGCTCGGTCCTGAAATTCACGATAAATTATTCAAATAAGAAGTCATTATATGAAACTTCAAGTTTTTTGATTTGAAATTTGATGTTTTCGAAGTTATCGGTCTATAATTGTGCGCCTGCACTCCATTGCGCCAGGTCTCGCCACGAAACATCTTACAACGATAAAAGCTTTCGTAAGCTTGTTTTTTTTCTATTCGCAACGCCTCATAACATTAATTTCGTTGAATTCAAAACACATTCCACTTATCGCAACCCCTTCCCTTCCCCCATTTTAAAACCAACCAGCGATAAAGTCTCAGAATTGCATCGAATCGAATAACATCTGTTCTTCAATTCCATTTCTGTCGTCTGGCTGAAATGTGTTTCAATTCGACTGAGAATCGGTGCTGCAATCAAACCAGCGATCAGAAATCGTCCCTAAATTATCTAATTACATTTTCTAATTGTTTTCTAGATTACCTGCAGCTTTCTACACGCATTTCGAATCACTTTATCCGAATTCGGTGTCATTTTCTCAGGTGTCAACCTCCGTGTCAAGACCCATCTGTAGATCGGATGTGCTATCAGACCCCCAAGCACGCTCATGAATTCTGCACCTTTGAAAGTGGCAAATATCGCGTATTCCAGATGTGGACGTGGAATATCAGCCAGCGATTTTGGAGTAATCCATCTGCTTGAAATTTGAGAGAAGTTTGCGAACCATGCTTCAAGTCCGATCATTTTAGATCTAAAATTAGGAATTTCACATCAATAAGTCGGTTGATAAATATTTATTTCTGGTTTTTCACCGGACCAACGTCAACCTGCAAACTTCCATTAAAAATTTCAAATTTATTATTTCAGAAACAAAAACAAATAACAACAAAAAATCAGCTTTCAATAAAAACAACAAGAAAAATAACAACATATGTTTTCAAACGATTCCCTATGAACTACTCGCCGACGAACCCAGTGCTTTTCTCAACTTGGCTTGCTCCTTTTTCGACAATGTCCGACTGATCTCCTTCTTTCGAGATTTGATATTCTTTTCTCGTTTCTTTTCAAACTCGGAAATCTCTGCAGCCTTCTTCTTATAAGCTGTATCCTTCTTCTGCTTGTAATTTTTGGTATCAACTCTGTAAAAAAATTTTAATTTAAAATCCGTGTTCTTAAAAACTACTTGTTCAATGTCTTTAACATTTCCATAAATCTCTCCCTCTTGGCCTCTTCTGGCTCCAAAATCACTGCGGTATGCTTCGCAATCATTGAATCTTGTTCCTTTTCATCTCTTTCCTGATAAGTTGGCTTCAATCTGTATGGGAGTGTTTTTTGAAGTTTTGGTGCGATATGAAGAGGTGCTGGCTCGAATTCTGGACGGACGATTGGCTGCAAGGAATAATATATTTGCAGATTTTTTTTCTACAAAGTCCCTACCTTGTAGTCAGAATCCTTATTCTTTGGAATTTCCAATCCCAATTCATGCCTCATTTTTCCAACAGTCCTCATTCCAACCCAAGGTTCAGTAGCCGCTTGTAAATGATCAGAAATTGGCGCGTAAAACCTCGGAATCGGAACCGTAACCCACGACCGCAAGAACACAATATCTCTCATCAGAATTTTGTCCTCAAATGTGGCACGGAACGCTCCTGGCGGCGCTTTAACCGCCTTCTTGATTTGCCCACGAATTCCAGCGACCGTTCGAATTGTAGCTCCCTCAAACTTTGCCACCTCTAGCGGAGAGTTGAACATTCCTTTGACGAACACCGTTTTTTTGAAAATTTTTTCCGGTGTTCCGATCAGTTTCAGCTTTTTCACAACTTGTGCTGTTTTGTCAAGATCAAGAACTCCACCTGTGGCGACAATTCGATATCCAGGCTTTAAAACATAATTGATTTTTTTTTTCAAAAACATGGGTAATATAATACCGTCTTATCCGCTACTGATTGTACTGCCAATAATCCTGTATTTTGTGCACAAATCGGTCCAAAGAATGAAGCATGACAATGCATGTGCTCTGGAGTGTACTTCAAGAAGCGTAACCTCATGTTATGGTCCTATAATTACAGAATTAGCATTGAAAGATGAATACATTTAAAAAAAAGGAAATTGTTTAGCAAAACTCTTGAATTTACAGTCCAATTTCACCATAAAAAGTACCTGAATAGAATAAACAGAAATCGTCTGGAACCGTCTCCATCCACAGCTAATAATCAACGGATCTCTTGATTTCAACGTCCTTTCAAACCATCGGTGCCGCTTAATTCTCGCCTGAACAACACCCATATTCTGCTCTCCAGGCAACAATCCTCCAATAATGTAAGGGGAACTTGGTTCGAAATTATTCACAAATTCGCATGGAACATTCTCAATTTCAATTCGAACGTAGCGTCCCGCTCGGAATCCTTCAATTTTTTCGCGTTCTTCTTCATCCATTCCTTCGAAAATTTGGCGATTCAAGTCAGCTTGTTCGATCATTTCGTTCTAAAAAAATGTTTGTAAAAATAATTTGTTTGTAAAATTTTAAAAGAGTAAAAATCCAACCTTTGCTTTGTTATAAAATTTACAAGTCTCATCATAGTCATCATTAAACTTCTGTTTCAATTTAATTTTTTCCTCCATTCGTTTCTGTTTCCTTGTTTTATCATCTTCCTTCGTTTCTTCATTCCCTTCATCATCCGAATTTGCCTCATCATCCATGTCTTCATCATTTTCCGAATCATCGTCCATTTCATCATCGCTTCCAAGTTCTTTTTTGAGTTTTTCCTCTTCTGCATCCTCCTCATTCCAATTTCCAGTAACAAAGCAGTCTGAAATTCCGGCACGACACTGAAAGTTTTTTTAAAATAAAAACATTAAAAATTAAAATTTTTACAGTCTCATCATCCCAATCAATTGGATTCTTTGCCAAACTGGTTGTTGAGAAAACCGCGTACCCAAAACCATCCTCCTGGTCAACAATATCCTTCTTTTTCAACTTTTTCACAACAAAAAGTCCAGCAACACTCTCATCCTCTTCATTTTCATTTGAACCCTCGGCATTTTGGTACACAATTTTCATCCAATTCACTTTAGTGTTTCTCGACCCTTTATACTGTTCCAATGCCTTCGTTGCTAGATTGGACCATTCCTCCTTTTCTTCTTTTTCCTCATCTTCCTCGTCAGATTCAAAATCCTCTTCATCTTCAAAATCTTCCTCGTCGTAGTCTAATTCTTCGTCAACTTCCATGGGTTCCTCTTCATCGTTTTCCATATCACCAACTTCCAAAGCCACCGAGTCTCCCAAAAGTTGAAATGATGATTTTTTGAGTTTGTCATCAATTCCAGATTTTACACCTTCCAAAGCTTCCACAAGATTGTCGCGTTTTCGCTGAAAATTAGTTTCTCGAGTAAGGTTTTCAAAAAATCTTTAACCAACGTTGAAATTGTGGGCATTCTTAGATTCAATGTAAATAGCATCTTTGTCATAAATCACACCACCAAGTCCCGAAAACGGAGCATACACTTTTTTTTCCTTTTCATTCAATGCTCTTCTCTTGGCTTCTTCAGGAAGTGGACAAGGATCTGATAAACTTGAGACCTATAATTTTTGTTTGTTTTTAAAATTAACAAGTTTCCAGTTGGGTTACATTGCTGATTCTCATATCTCCAACACCTGGAACATGAATCGATGAATGATTCTTCAAATGCGCTCCATGAACCCATCCATAAAGGGCAACATTTCGATCAACTAATGGATCCAATCGAACAGTTTCAGAATTTGTAACATCTTCAAATCGATCACAAAGCAAGTATGGATGAGCATCTCTCCAAACCATTGGACGGAATTTCATAACCGAAATGAAGCGGGCCAAATTGTGAACTTCGTTGTATTTGTATTGCCCGTGTACCATTCCAGTGAGATAGAATAATTTTGCTCCTTGATACAACTCAGTCCAAAATCGGTGCTTCAAAATTTTCTTCGTTTTGTTGACTTTTGAGATTCCATCTAAATGATCCAAATGGTTGAGAATACCCATGATTCGAGGCATTCCATGAACTTGGCAAATGTTCAAAAATTCGAAAGTTTCCATTTCAAAGCCATATGAAGCATCAACCATCAAAAGAACTAAGTCAGCAATTTTTGCTACATCGATCATATGATTGATGTCATTTTTCACCTCGATAAATTGAACTCTTCTCTTTTTTCCAGTTACAATTGTCACCGGGCCATTAATTTCACCAAATCCATCCCTCAGATAATATTTGATCAATCCTCTCAATAATGTGGTTTTTCCAACTTTACTCGGCCCTACAATTGCAACAATAATCGGTGGAGGTTCCAAAGGTTTTCTGTCCATCATGATAACATGCTTCTTTTTCTCATTAAGATCTGCCGATCTGAAATACTCAAATTTATATTTACCAGACTATCATTTGATAAATCAAACCTTCTAATTGCTTTCCCTGCTGCGACTGCCGAATGGAAAGTAAACGCTTTCAAATTATTCCCTTTCACTTTTTCTTTTTCCTGCTTTTTCTTCGCTTTACCTCCAGTTTTGTGAACATTATGTGCCTTGTTCTTCTGGCTCTCGAATGGAGCAGGAGCAGACATGTTCTGAAATTCATTTGAATATGAATGAAAAAATTGATTTTGAAAGAAAGTACAATTTTTCAAGAGTCTGAATGTAGAATTTTTTAAGCAATACAATTTTTAGAACAAATTTCATTCGACAAATCGAAATATCTTTCCGAAAAATTAAAAATTTGGAAAAAAAGCAAATAATAAAATTTGCACGCAAAATGCGTCAGCAAAAAAACGCGAAACGCGTCAGTGAATGTTTGTATTTCGTCATTTTTCGAGTAATTCGAATTTCAGAATATATTATTCGAATAAAATTTTCTTAGATCGTTTTTTTATAAATTTGATCTTTTTGTTCGATGCGTGTTCCTTTTAACATCATCAATACGATAATTAAACTGAAAAGTGAAATTTCGAAATGGTTTCAGAATAACAGTAATTTATTCTGTCTTTTTTTTTCGTTAATATTCAATATTGGATCAATTGTATGCTATTTTCACTATAAACTATCTTTTCGAGCATGCAATTCCTTTAGATTGAAGTGTTGTTATCATCTGAAAAATCTATAATGAAAAAAGCAAACCGAGAGTTTTGCTAAACGTGAAACCGTGACACTTGCAATACAATCCACGTAAACAGAAAACATGTTCAAACAGTAGATTATAGTTTCTTTTTGCTTTGTGGCGGCTCATTTTCCTTTTTTGCTTTCACCTCGAAACTATCTACTAATTTTTATTATTTCAGATGCCGCCAAAACATCAAGCAAAAGGTGGAAAACCGCTGGAAAGCACATTTGAAAAACAAGAATCTGACGACGAGATACCGACTAGTTCAGATGCAGTTGTTCCAGATAGAAAAGTGCCAAAACGGTATGTTTTGCTAAAAATCAAATACAACTATAGTAGTGGATGTTTTCAGATCTCTCGGTGGGAATAAAACTCCAAAAAACTCAAGCCAAGCCACTCCAGAAGAAAACGCGTCTGCATCTTCCGGGCGTCCAGTCCGTAGTCGGACCATCAGAAGATTTTCTCCAAGTCCTGTTCCAGCCAAGAAGATAGGGCGCTTATCGACTCCAAGCTTGTCAAAATCACAATCACGTTTGAGTACACCGATTATACCGATAGATGAGCCATCCGTACGAAAAGTGTTATTTGTCGATCTTGGGAAACACATACGTGAAGCTACGAAAAATATCATATCCGAGGAGCCGAAAGTTTTGAAGGGAAAAGTGAGCCCAAGTCTTCAGGAATTTTATGAGATGACCCCGGCATTGAATTGTGAGTTTTTATTTTACATTATCGTTTGAAAAGTGATAGTCTTCGATAAACACTCGTATAAAAGTTTTTTTACTCTTGAAAACGAGCACGTTTGAATAATTTCAGTAATTATTTTAATTTACAGACACTTCTGCTCCAAGATCTCCGTCATCAGCACCACGTTCTCCACCAAAAAAATCGTTGCCGGTCCAATCTGCCCAACCACGGTCCAGTACCCGAAAACCAGTACCGAGCCAAAGATTTCCTGTAAATATTTTCGCTTAATTTTTATGCATTTTTGTTATACCCATATTTGTTTATTATTCAGGCGCTCAACTTGCCTTCTAATAGTACATCCTCTTCTCCTTCTTCTTCATCAACCCCGAAAATTACAGTATGTTTTAGCCCTTTTAACAATTCTCCGTTTCACACTGGCTTTATTCATCTATCCTTATATTCATTGTTATTCAATAAATTATTGGATGATACGGAAAAAATGTTAATTTTTTTAGAAGGAAGTGACCATCGTTTCACCAGCAACAGACACGAAAGGTGACTCGACGAAAAGAATAAGGGCGAAATCTGTGTAAGAGATTGAGTAAAATCGAAAGTGTTGAAATAGATTATATTCAGATTTGTGAGCGCAAAAACGCCTGAGGCGAAGGAAGAAGTTGTTACAACGCCGAAAAATAAAAGAGGTCGGTCAGTGGCACCAATTCCACTACAAACTGATGACGAATCGGCTTCGTAAGTTGTTTTTTTCATCTAGATTTTTGATCATAATGCTGTGATCATTTTCAGAGCCATCGTTGAAGAGCCAACATCCGTTTCGAGGACGCGTCGAAGTTCTGCTAGGATTGCTCATTCGGAAACGGAGAAAGAAGTGTATGTTTTATTACAAATTTTCATTTTTTGAAAGGCGATTTTTTTAGAAAAGAACGCACACCTTCAGTGAAGTCGAGAAAAAGCTCTGGAACGACGAAAAAAGATGAAAGGTGAGATTTAATGTTTAAAAAATTGAGCAATAGAGAGAATAACATTTTTGTAAGAACATAAACTTCAAAATTCCTAATCAATATATTTTTTTTTAATTTTCGGACTTGCTAAACAAAACAAAACTTTTAGGTTTCATATACTGATCAATTTTAAGCTGGCCACAAAGCTTTCGAAATTTTCCCCAATTTAAAAAAATTTGTTTTGAAGCGCATACTTTCAGTGAAACTAGCGAAACAACTAATAGTGAAGTGAAACCGACTGAAAATGTTGAAAGTAGTAGCTCAACTATTGAAAAAAATAAAGAGAAGAAGACGAGGAAGACGCCACTGAGACAAAAGTGAGAAAAATATTATTTACGTTATCTTAAAGTTGGAATTCGCAGGAAATCTGTAGTTGAAGAAGCTAAAGTTGAAGAACCCGCTGAGAATGTCGAGGGCATCAGTAACTCGAACACGGAAAGGTAAGAAAATTATTCCATGAAGTTCTCCTGAAGTTCGATTTTTCAGAAGTGTGGAAGCTGAAGAAGAAAAATCTGAAACATCAGAAACAATCCCTGAACTCCCAACACCGAAAGCAAAATCTCGACGATCTCGTTTATCTACGAGTAAACCAAACAATCCGAACAGTGCTTTGGCTATCCGCGAAAGGCTTGGAATATCCGGAAGTGGGGAACAACCGAGGGTACGGGAAAGAAGATCGCTGGTGAAGAAAGTTGCTGAGGAAGTGGCAAAGAAGGGTAATAAAGACAAGAAGGGGAGAGCTTCCGCATCTGAGGTTGTTGCGCTAGTTGTACCTGATGCGAGGCAGGAAGATGAAGAAATAAAGAATATTGAGGAAGAACAGGTTAAGGAGGTTGAACAATTAAAAGAGGAGAAGGAGCAAGATGTGAAGGCTGAAATACTGATGGAAGGTATGTTATCCTGAAAATCTTATTTCAAATTCTTTCTTGCTAAAAAAGTCCATCAGAAGCTTTAAAAAAAGCTTTCGTTGTTATAAATTTTTACCATACTTTGAACCTAAATAATATTTTCGACACTGCTCCCATCATTAACTGAAGATAAAGATTTTCATAAAACAAAGCTCAATTATACTCTTGCAAATGTTTTAAAATCGTTTTTTGCAGTAGTCAAAGTCCAGGAACAACCCGAAACTGTTCAAACAGGAATTTCTCAAGAAGTCTCAGCTCGTGCAGAAGAAATTGATGAAATTGAAGTTCCAGTGAATATTGAGTCAACGGAAGCGATTCCATCTCCGTCGCTGGGAATTGGCGAGAAGGACGAGGAAGAGGGGGATTTGAAGATGGAGAATGTACCAGGCGTTGAAGAGGTTTCCGCAAAAATCCCAGAGAAGACAATAGAAGAAGTGGAAGAAACGAAACTTGAGGAAAATGAGGCTACAGAGATGGTATTATTGAAGGCACAATCCACGTCTCCATCAAAATCACCAACAAAATCGTCACCACCGAAAAAATTGGAAGCAGTTCAAGCTCCAACTCGATCATCGACAAGGAAATCAAAACCGAATCGTCTGTATTCTGATGAGTTCGATCTTGAACCAGTGGTTAAGAAGGGTCTAGGGCCGAAAAAATCAAGAACTTCGGTTTCGCCAGTCAAATCTGGATCAGAGACACCAAACAGTAGCAGTGTTGCAGGTAGCAGTGGAAAGTTAAGAATTAAATTCAAAATGGGAGGAGTTGAAATTGCTACGAAGATTTATTCACCTGATGATGAGCCAGAAAAATTGGTTGAGCCGAAGATTCCGAAGGTGAGTTTTGTCCTCTTTAAAAATCAAGAAAGAGAGATAAAAGAACCAATTTCAGACCCCCGAAGTCAAAAAGGGAATGTTAATTGGATATGTGCCATCAATCAAACCAATATTCGATGATATTGTAGTAAATGGAAAGACTGAAAAACTTGGATTCATTTTGAATGTAATAATGAATGATGTTATGTTAGAAGTTTGCAAAGATGGTGTGAAACATTATCTGGATCAAGGAAATTTGAAATCTCGTCGAATTGATGAACAAGCGATCGAAAAACGACGTTTAGCTGAGGCGAAAAAGTTGGAGATAATGATGACGCCGAGTTATTCGTCAGCAGCATCGGCGGTTAGTTCACCGACGACGGTTGAGGAAGTTGGAGGGAGCTCCAGAAGAAGAAGGCATGTGCCGACGAAGCAGGATGATGAGTATTATTATGTTCCAACCAGAAAATTGAAGGAAGGATCCAGTGAGAAGGACGAAGAAAGATCGGAGCAGAGTAGAGCTTCAGAGTTCGAAATGAAGGCACAAAGGGCGAGGGATAGTTTGTTAAAAGAGATGAAGGACGATATGGAAAGAGCTATGATAGAAGAAACGCATAGAGGTAAGGGGTTTTTTGTAAAAGTGACGAAATTCAAAATTTCAATTTACCTAATTCCCTGATAATAAAAACTAATTTTTTTAAAAGTGAAAAGCTCTTACTTCAGTTATTTTAAAAGTGCCATCAAGGAATATTTTTTAAAAAATTCCGATATTCTCCTGAAAATCAAAAAATCCAACTGGTTTTTTCAGAACGATCGAGTAGTGATCCGAGAAGACCGAAAAAGAAGAAGGCTCAATCGTTGCATGAGTATATGCGCGAACGAGATATAAAAAATCGTCCGGAATGCGGAATAAAGCTTTACGATGATGAACCATCAACCAGTACGAATGATATCTTTTACCATGAAATGTTGACCGACTATCCGTGAGTTTAAAGATTTCCCTCGTTTTAAATTTGATCACGAGATTTTAAAGGAAAGAAAATGAAGTTGATGTGAACATTGAAATGGATTCAGACCCTGAAATCGATATTGGACATCCGTCGGAACTGACAAGTAGTGAGATACTTGAAGAACACAAAAATCTTCTGTTGAAATGCCATGGTGACTCGATTTCGGCAGCGGATCAGATTGAGAAGCTGATGTCACGACCGGTGAAGTTTGATGGAGCTGAATATACGTTGGATGATGTTGTTTCTAAGTGAGTTTAAAAAAAATTCAATTTATGTGCTTTGAGGAAGCTTTTGCTTTTATTAGAAAAATGCTCATTATTTTCATTTAAAAGTTTTAAGTTCCATTTTCCTTTTAATAACGTTATAAAAAATTTTACAGAGCTGCCGAGCAAAGTGTGCAAAGACTTCGAAATCTGCACAATGCTCTTGGAATTGTGAAAAGCCAATATTTATTGGAATCAACGCCGAATTCTTCAAACCATAATGCGTTCGTAATTGTTTCGAACGATTTTTATTAATCGTGAAGTTTCAGGGAAGCTGTATTGTATAATATCACAAATACTCATGCACAACAATTGAGAGATGCATACACGATGTACGACATAGCCCAGCAGGATATCGTTTGTTGGGTTCATAAATTCTTGATAGAGTTTTTGCCAGTTAATTTTTTGACTTCCTACCTGGTTCTTTTGAAATATGCAAAACCGATGGTTTGTGTTTCCTTCTAATTTTATAGTTTTAAACCTTTTTTTCCAGACGTCCTCATATATTGGACTTATTGTCAAGAGTACAATTGAAACTGACCATCCTTGGAAAGAAGTAACAGAAATCATTGTCCAACACGTTTCCGTTAAAGCAAGCGACCCGGAAATGGATTTTTTAAATCAGACAATAGGAGTGCGTAGTATGTCAGACTCGATTTTTCTGATGATCTCCCCGGCGATGTCGATCGGGGAATCAATCCTGAAACCAAGGTATCAGGACACAATATTTCGGTGGATGAAAAGTGTCGGACATCCGGAATCGGAAATTATTCGTGTGAAGGATGAGGAGGATGATAAGTCGACAGTGGCAGAAGTTGTGGTTTATAGTTTGATTGATGTGGCGTGCGATATTGTGAGACATTTTTTAAAAAACTTTAAAAACAATTATCATGATAGAAAAACAAGTTTCTTTCCAGATATCTCAAAAGAATCGTGATTTCCCGGACGCTCGAATCATTCTTGTTGGATACAATTGGTCAACATATGTAGCTCATCAAGTTGTTCAAAAGGCTAATGGAGTGTCGGCGATTATTTCACTAGGATTCCCGGTTGAAACACAATTTGGAAGGAGAGGGGTATTTTAAAAATCTTGAAATGAGTTGAAATTTATAAAAATTATGGTTTTCAGACAGCCGATGACGATATTCTGTTGACTTATTGCCCGACATTATTCGTTGTTGGAGCGGAAGGAGATTCTTTCAATAATATTTCTATGAAGGATTTGAGATCATCGATGATGTGTTAGTGGTTTTTTTTTATCGAACGTATTTCAAATTTTTGTTTTCAGGTCACACTGGACTTGTTGTCGTCGGACATGCAACTGATCAGCTTCTCGTCCCACTCAGCGTCCTAAATCGACTTGGTGTCACTCAAAAAGTGGTCTTTCGCTTGATTTTTGAGAAAATTTTGCAATTCCTGTCACTCGAGGAGACAAAAGCAGAGAAGATTCGATTGTTCCCGCCAGAGTTGAACAACATCCTCAGTCTTGACTCGACTTTGGTGAAGAATGAAAAGGTACAACCACACTTGGCGATTTCACCAGCGGCCAGTTTGATACCAGCGTCTGCACCATCGCCGTTAGCCTCAACGAGAAGGATTACCGTTGGTTGTGTGGAAGATGCGCCAAGGGCTGCCGCTCAGCCGATTGGAAGAAAGAGAGTGTAGGTTTTCAGGCTTATTTTATGCCAAAGGCTGATAACATCTAATATCGTGTAGTTTTTCATGAAAAGCGCTGAAAATTGGGTTATAAACATTGATATAATTTTTTTTACTTTCGAAATATTTTTCAGAATCATAAGGTATTATAACGCGAAGAATAATCACCTGATTATACTGTCTTGAATTTTTTATTATCAAAAAGTGAGTAATTAGACATAAAAAATATTAATTTCGAAATGATTTCCAGAAAAATAAGCTTGAACTGAACATTTCTTTAAAAACGGGTTTGTTTCAAAACATCATTTTCAATTTGTAAATAAAGACAGGGATTCACTTTAAAGAAGTTCGTGGAAGTCCAAAAAACAAAAACCTTACATTTTTTGGTCGTTTCCACATTATTAGCTCACAGTGTTGTTGTATTGAAATAAATCAAGATGTTCACATAACGGTACACTAGCCATCCCACTTAAAATTTTTCTCTGGTATCATACATTCAAAATTTCTGTTTTCCAGTGAGCATCCACCACAAAGTCCACTACCATCACCATCCGGAATCGAAGGAGCCAGACAAAAATTCCAAGAAGCAATGCTTTTGAAGAAGTAATCATTCATAATCAGATTCTGACAAAATTATAATTTTCTAGATGTCAAATTCCCGACGATTTGCCACGCCGTACTATCTCTGTCGATGGTCCACGTCCAGTGGAGCGCGGAGACTTCAGAGAACGTGTATTGGCCACTCCAGCTGGTTTGGTAAAGAATCCTTCCGCTAGTACTGCACAATTGAGTCAAATGTCGTCACCATCTGTATCATCAAAAGGTCCAATTGATCCGGCATCAATATCATTGAGTTGAGATATTTTTTTGCATAATTTTCCCCCCTTCAAATGTTTTCATTTTTTTTCTTATTAATCTTGTCTCATCACTTTCTAGAAAATTTTGTATTCAAAAACCAAACCATGAATCTCTGAAAAATCCAGGTGTTTTAATTTTTCATACCGAGAGCCTTTTTTGTTTTATATTTTTAAATGTATACCTTCTACATAAATTGTCAAACGAATTTTGTTTGTTCAGGACTTTTTTTTTCGTAAATTCAAACCTACTGGCTACAATTTGTATTTTGGAAATAGATTTTTTTTTCTCGTATGATCTTTAGGGCGTAAAAAAAAAGTGGACGCAGACAAAAAATGGGTGATAAAAATCTAAAGAGGCGGGGACTTATCGACTCTCCTGGTCATTATTTCTGTTAGAATCAGTTTTGTCTAATTTGGTCCAAACGAACATGTCGCTTTCGGTTCAACGGCAGATTGCTCATTCGGTGAAGGATGCTTTGGGAGTGACGAATTCCTCGTTGAACGTGCATGTTATCTCGAAATGTACGAATGCTGGGTTAGTTTTGCTTTGTTGGTGGGATACTATTAGTCCATATCGAGTTTAAACGCGCAATTTGTTTTTTTGGCGTGTTTTTCCTCAAAAACGTTAAATTTTTCTTAGCTGAAAATTAACAACAAATATAAATTGAGTGAAGAATTATTATTTTAACGAGTTCAGACTTTCTCAATATCGTCTTTAAGAACAATTTTGAGATCTTGTTCGTAAAATGCACCGAAAGATGCTTTAGCGAGTAAATAATAGGTTCCAATTTAATTCAAACCTTGATATTATCATGTTGTTTAACATGTTAAATTTTTTTATTCGATTTTTGTTTCACTACGACCAGTGAGTGACTCTTACCGGGATGCAGCATTTTATACTTAAAAAAAGCGCCCCATTGAATAATTAACTCGATAACATGGCCAATTATTTCTTCTTAATAACTAAATTTTTCAGAAATCGCTTCGAGACCAGTTTCACCGAAGGAATCGCATCAAACGTCACCCTTTACGACTCTTTGGACCATTTGGGAAAAGTCAGCGGAGCTGATGTCTTAGTTTTGAACAAGGTTATTGGCGAGGTACATTTTTTGCTCAAAAAAAACTGTTTTTTTATCAGATTTTGATCTAGCCACGGTTTGTAAAAAAAAACCAAGGAAAGGGGAAAAATTTTCGCCCGACAATTCAGGATTTTTGCACAGAAATGGGCGTGGCAAGGAAAACGCAACTGTGGCACGCGCTTTTTTACAGTAAATAGCGTGCAGTTTGAAGAGGTTTTTCTCTGATCTGCACTTGCGGACAATGCGCAACCAGCCTGTTCACGCGCGAATGACACAGGTTCATTTTTACAAGCCGTGGCTAGCGCTGATGAATAAACCCTTGATGTAGATCCTAAAATAACCGCCGATTACAAGTCACCAAAATTAGCATTTACCTCGAGAAAAAGATACCAATCTTTTATAGCTGCCTTGATTGGTATCTATTCTCTTTTTTTTACCTATTTACTGATAACTTTTTAAGATAAAAAAAGTAGCCGAAAAAAATTTACAAAAAAAACAAGATACAATCGAGGAAAAGTTTTTTTTTTCGTCAAACTGAGAAAACATCAAAATTTGTTCGAAGATAAGAGAATTTTTCCACTGTTTAGATTTGCTGTAATCATATCGGATGGTGTGATAAGTTGTCTTTTTCTGACTTTGTGAGTACACGTCGACAAAAAGATGATACAATATTGCAACTGTTTGTAGTGATTAAATCTAGCAGATTTTATTTGAGTGAGAGAAACGAAATGTTGAAAGATCAAATTATGAATTGGTTTCTTTTAAAAATAGAGTCTAGGGACCGGTTCGAGATATGCAAGCCGTTAAAGACAGTGTCCCAATTGACTTCTACAATATATTTACATAAAAATCTTACATTTTCAGATTCTCCTATACCAAAATAATTTTAAAATTTCAGACCCTTCATAACGCTGAAAAACTCGACGCCTTCTTGAGATCTGTCCTCGAGGCAACCAACTTTGGAGGTGCTGTTGTCATTCATGAAGATTTGGGTATTTAAAAAATTAAAATAATTCCTTGAAACAACTGAAGTTCCACTTTCAGCAAATGAGGTCGACTCCAAACAAGTGGCCCGTCTAACTGACTACTTTGATGTCTACCGCACCACAATTGATGGAAAAAACGCGGGGCTTGAGTTGTACACAGTGGATCAAGTGGAAAATTCGATTTATAGAAAGCAGAACTATTTGGATTTTTTCTGGGTGTTTGTCAAGAAGGAGTTTGAGGCGGTCACTGACTCAACTGTCACTTTCCGTGACTTTTTGGACAAGACCCAATATACGAATACTGGAATTTATTCGTATGAATGGATATTTGGAGATAACTTTATTTCACCAGGTTTTTTTAAATAAAAATGAACGAAACAAAAATTAAGCTTTTTAGGTGGTTATGAGGAAAACTTGAGAATTATTAAGAGATTCGGAGACTTCCGCGCTGGAGAGACCATGTTGGATATTGGAGTAGGAATTGGAGGTGGAGCTAGACAAGTTGCTGATGTGAGTTGGTGATCTTGATTTTTTTGGAAGCTGAAAAATTTAACAAAATGAATATAGATTCTTACTTTTTATGGAATTTTGTTGAATAATGTAACTTATTTTAGGAATTCGGAGTTTCTGTGAAAGGAATCGATCTCTCATCAAACATGCTTTCAGTCGCTTTGGAAAGAATCCAAAAGGAAAAAGATGCTCGTGTTCGTTATTCGATCACCGACGCGCTTGTCTACAAATTTCAACCAAATTCATTCGACTACATCTTCTCCAGAGATTGTATTCAACACATTCCAGATACTCAATTGCTCTTCCAGCGTATCTATGTAAGAATTGTATTTTCAAAGCTCTCAGTTCACCTCCACATCTTTTTTCAGGATGCTCTCAAACCAGGCGGCAAAGTTCTCATCACAATGTACGGTTGTGGATACGGAGCACAATCGGAAAAATTCCAAGCCTACGTTGCACAGAGACATTATTTCTTGAAGAATTTGAAACAGATTGAGGAAATTGCAAACACTGTCGGATTTACACAGATTTACACTGAGAATTTGACACCAAGATTTAAGGAGATTCTCGGAGAGGAGAGAGATAGAGTGGAGAATAATAAGGAGGAATTCCTTTCGGTTAGTTTTTGGATTTCAGAAATTTAGCGATTTTTGAAAAAAAAACATTTTTAAACTGAAAGCTGACTATCTTTGAAGCTGACTATCTTGAAATTTTGAGCTCACACTTATTTTTTATACTTATTTTTCCAGAAATTCTCACAAAGAGAATACGACTCACTGGTTCGCGGCTGGTCCGACAAATTGGGATACATTGCAGACGATAATCACAATTGGAATCTTTTCTTGGCTCAAAAGCCACTTTAGACACTATGTTTGTATTTATTTTTGGCATTTATAGACCTTTGAATAAACAATTTATCTTAATTCAACAAATTCCACAAGTTTTCGGGCATTTTATATACATTAATTTCTGGTAATTGGGGGTTTGACATAGGGTTGAAGCAGTTTCACAGTGTTTTGAAACATCGGAACAATCGGTGGGTTCTAGATGTAGAATGTGTTGAATTTATGAATTTTGGAAGTTGTGGTACCGACCTGGGGCTTGTGAGGCTTGTTGCAGGTTTTCTGAATCACCTTGAGACGTTGAATTGCTTTGAGCTTGAAAAATTACTGAAAGGACCAATTTATTATTAATATTATATATCTGTATGGTTTCTTTAAATTATATTTCTAAAATTCAGGAATTTTCAGGTCATCAACCTCAATATAACTGAATCAAAAGTTTCAAAAATTCACAACTCGATGTTTTCTATTTTTTTAAATCACGTTTTTAAAGCTTTTAAAATTTAAAGGAGAGCGTTACGGAGATATTAAATGTATCTTAAATGAAAATAGGATTCATTCTCATTCCAAATCTGCTTTTAAAATTTTCTAAAACCACCTAGAAGCCGAGAAAACACACCCCAAAACAATGGCTTAGAAAAAGGGGCCACCTGGCCGAACTTTTTCCCATCCCATTATTTCGTGTTACATAGTTATGCAGAATGCTTATATTAGCCATTATTAATGTTTCTTTCATTTTAATTAATGTTTTTTTCATTCTTTTTTGGATTTTTCATGCCAGCGGACTAGTTTTCGCCCGTGGCCCCTTTTTCTAGGTCATTGTTTTGAGGCCCGACTTCTCGGCTTCCAGGTGGTTTAAAAAATTTTTTTAACAGATTTGGAATGAGTCTGAAGTCTATTTTCATGCCAGACACATTCACTACCTCCGTAAAGCCCTCCTTTAAAAATTTTTAAAAGTTATTTTGGTGGTAAAGTCATAGAAAATGGGATTTTTTACAAGTCTTCTCGAAACCATTTTAAATAATTTTTATAGTATTTGAAAGCTGAAATTTAGAATTGTCTGGTTTTCAGCATTGGAATAATATCTATTTAACAAATAAAATTCAAAAATTACTTCTTGGAGGAGCTGCAAAATACATCGACCCGTGAAGAACATCATCCAACGTCATTTGGCACCAGTCACACGTAGCTCTACACATTTTGAACATTAGTCCGGAATAGGCGCGATTGTAGCAGAATCTTTGTCGAAAATCACATTCCATCGAGACGTCCACACATCTGAAATTTCTGAAATTTTTAGATTTCAGAAAGCTTCAAAGTTCACTCACCTCGTATTAGAATTCGTGTCTGCGTAAAGTTGTCCCATGGCCAAAATAACGAGAAACGTTTTTGGAGAAATCATTCTACTTTTTGTTTTTGTGAGTTTTTTTCAGTTTTTATTCGGAAAATTTGATTACACAGCTTTAATGAAAGTTGTTGTCTAGAAATTTGAAATTATAAGTAAACAAAAACATGTCAAAAAATTAAAAACATGATTTTTTTTTTTGGAAAAAATTGGACATTTTTTGAATCTTTGTGATTATGACAGAATTTTTAATTTAAGAATCTAAAAATTCTGAATTTTAGAAAGACATCACCGGTCTGCCGGAATGACTACGCACTAGTTGAGGTTCACAGAATAAGTACCAAAAAAATTGTGGGACTATTTTTGAAAACTAAAAAACGAAAAATACCGGGAAAAAAGGAAGAAAATCCTATTCTTGAGAAAGAAAAAGGATAAAATACCCTGTTTTAGTATTTTACTTTTTTTTCAAAAGCTCCAGCATAGTCCCTTTCAGTAAATTTGGTTAAAGGAGGGCTTTACAGAGCTAATTGCTGCGTCTGGAATGAAAATATACTTCATACTCATTCCAAATCTGTTCTTAAAATTTTTTAAAACCACCTAGAAGCCGAGAAAACGCGCCTCAAAACAATGGCCTAGAAAAAGGGACCATGGAAAATCCAAAAAAAACATACTTTTTCTAGGCCATTGTTTTGAAGCTCTAGGTGGTTTTAAAAAAATTTAAAAACAGATTTGGAATAAGAATGAAATCTATTTTCATCCTAGACGCATTCATTATCTCCGTAAGGCCCTCCGTTAAGCAAATTTGGTTAACATTTGATGTAATAGTATAAAATGCATAGATGGGACTTATTGTACATAATTTGCACATTTTCTCAAAATTTCAGGAACAACAAATGTCCAAACAATCTCCTTACAGCTATACGAATTCCCTTTTCACCATCCTTCTTCGAAAAATGTTTTTTTTTCTGAACAGATATCGAGGAAAAAGGTGATTATTTTGATTTCTCCTCCTTCCATTCCTTTCCGCCTGACCGAAAGCATTCTTTCTCCCCCACAAAAAAAAGCCGGTCACTCACTCGATTCAAAATCCCCATTCGACGCGTTTTTCTATACCTCACCACCAAAATTCTCGTTTTCTTCCTCCAAAACGGGCGAACGCAAAAAAAACTGTAGTTTTTATCACTCGTAAATGGCATGTATGGAATATACACTTATGCATAATATTAGAGAAGATTTCTCGTTCCAAGATGCGTTCCACTTTTCTCCGCAAATCTTTTCGTTTTCTATATTCAAAGCATAAATAACAACATTGGTTCCCGTTTAATTATATCATATAGATAACTATACTAATTTATATGCATTTAAATAAAAGGTCGTGTATTTTGTAAGCTGTTTTTTTATAGTTTCCAGTTTTGTTTTCAAGAGGGTGTTTTGGGATAAGAAGGAATTCAATTTATACTTTTTCAGAATGAGAAGAAAGGTAAGTATTTTGATAGTATCAATATTTTTCAAAGATTTTGATGGTTTTTGATTCATTTAAAGTTAAAACACATGATTTCCAGATTTTAAAATCTTAAATACTGTTCAATTCATAAAAATACGTCCCTTTCAAGAAACATTATAGTGAAAAATTCAGTGAAAATCCAATAATTCCAGAAAATCCTAATTTTGTTAGCTGTTTTCTCAATATATAAATTTTTTGATGTTTGTAGGTATTCTGAAGTTTAAAAAAAAAACTTTCCTATTCGTAAAAAAAAATCACAGTTGAAAAACGCTTTATTTGACTCCTTAAAGACAGTGTGCCACGGATTTCGGAAAAATTCAAAACATAATAACATCGTTAAAGTAGAAATTCAAAGTTTCCGGGATTTCAATTTTCAAAACCGACTATTTTAAGAAACAATATATTAACAGAAATTTAAAGCTGAAAATCTGAAAATGTTGATTTTCAGCTTCAAGACATTTTTCGATTTTCACTTCTTTTGCCTTTTCTCAAAATGTTTCCGTTTTTTGAGAATTTTAGAGATAAAAATCTGGTTTTTTTGGTTTAAAACACATTTAATCGGAAATTTTCGATATTGAGAAAAGTAATGTATGTTTAAAATATTTTAAATTTGCAAACAAAAACACTTCAAAATTATCTGATCCAAAAATCAAGTTCTTCAAAAACTACCTCCCTCAAAAATAATATTTTTAGATCTTCTTCACCTTCATAATCCTCCTATCTCTGGCATCGTTCGTCACTTCGGCATCCGATTCGAAATTCCGCAGAAAAAGCAAATCGAACTTTTGGAAAATCGCAAAAGTGAACAAGAAAAACTTGGCGATTATTATAAAACGCTTGCGTTCAAATGACACTCGGATTTTTGATTTAACAAAAAATGACGAGGAATTATCTCAATGTCCAAAGTTTATGATTTTTGAGAAATGTGCTTGTGAGCCGAGCTGTGAGCAATTGGAACCGGTTCGTGATATTTTAGATGGTTCTAGCACATGAGAATACCTTTCAGATATGTACTGTATGTACATCTCGATGTGTTTGTAGAGACGGATTTTTGCGACATCCTAGTTCAAGATGTGTTTTACCTGAAGATTGTACAAAAGTGAGTTCATCGACGAATCTCATACAACAACCAATCTAGAAAAAATTGTGAAAATTAGAAAAAAGTCAAAAAAAACAATTGCTATGGGCGGCAATTTCGGGGGGATTTATTGCCATACAATTTCAAACAAAAACTTCAAAATTATGCACCTTCTCTTTAATATATCCAAATCTTCCAGACCTTCAATCGAATTGAACTATCTCCACCAAGAAGGCTTTACGAAGCTGTGAGAATAATTCCCTCCACAACAGAGGTTACAAGTACGTCTACTCAAACTACACCAAATCCACCAGATTTCGAACAAAATCTTCAAATTGTCCCCGAATTCCCCGATCTCCCAACAACACAACCCCTAATATTTCTCCGTCCCTCATTTCAATTCCCATCCGGCTCGGGTCCGACTCCTCCACCATCGCCACCAATTTTCGGGCAACCACCCGGATTTTCAGCACCAGAAGTTGATCTGGAAATGATCGGTGCTCCTTCAATCACCCCACCACCGGATTTCAGCTACGGACCGCCCGGAATGGATTCCGGCCGATACATTCTCTATGAGAATTATTTAAAGCAAAAGAGAATATTACGCGCTTTGCGAAAGCGTCGAAATCGGGTCTTGAAGAAGTTATAACCTCATTTTTCTGTAAAAGCCATGTAAATGGGACTTTGATGTTTTCCGATGCGTTGCGGTCGCGTTGTGTGCTCAAAAATAATTTTATTTTTCTCATATACATTACATATAATAATAAATCTATGGATCTCTTTTTCCACAGCTTATCATTCAAATTCTACCCAAAAAAGCACGATATTTGCCACATCATCAACATTGAGAAAATCAGGCGGATTAAAACTTTTTAGTGTTTGGGTACTACTTCGATATGGGTACCTATTTTGCCATTAAAAAATCCAAGTTTCAATACGAAACGGCTCTTTAGCCGAGTTGCTGTTGAGACGCGTATTTTGAAAAAGTTCTCATAATGGATCACTTTTGTTTTATTTCAAATTCCAGAAAAAAGATTCAAAAAAGCAATATAAATAAAAGCATAGAGTAAAAGGCACACAAAATATTTATGAGCAAAAAAAGTATCCAATTAAATAAAATATTCCAAAAATAGAAACACTTAGATTCTTTGATGAGCCATCAAGTCAGATTTGACACTCTTCTCATCAAGGTCTGACATTTCGGAAGCTTGGACCTGAAATTTTTAAATTTAAGGACACTTTGAAATTTTGTGATTAGAATTAAGACAAACGCGCCCTACCAAAGTGGTATACCTAATTTGCACAATACCCCAATAAATTACCTGGAAAAGCGATTCAAGTCCAAGAGATGCTTTCAGAGCACGGACTGAGGAAGCGTAGAGCATACGTCTACGAACTGGGGCATTGTCCGGACAGCTGAAAAAATGGACCATTTTTTTTTGGAATTAAGCTCAAAACCTACTATTGCACAAAAATAACTTTGTTCAAGGTGCTGGTTCCTTCGGCTCCTTGTCTCTGGACTGTGACTTCGACGTCAACAGCAGCGTATCTGAAGAAATTGATTTTTTTAGAAAAGTTTTTTTTTTTTTTTTTTTCAAGAAAAATTAACTGAATTCGTCATAATCTTTCTCAAAATCCTTACTTTCCGAAGATTTTCAAGCATTTTCAGAAAAAAAAAAATTCAGAATTTACAGATTTTCAGCTTTGAAGCGGTGTGCTCATTAAAACGCTACAACTTTGTCCAAAATCAATATTTTAAAGATTTTTAAACCATTTCAGGGCTGAAATTAATAAATTCAAGATTTTCAGATGTTACCTGCATTCCTTTCCATCCTGAACCAAACTTCTAATCTCTTCCACAAACTCCGAATAAGGAGCATCTTTCGCTCCAACCTTTTCGACAACAATAGCCGTGTCATTCTTGTCAATCTAAAAATCAATCGATAATTTCAAAAATCTCTGAAAATCCACCTTGAAAATAATGTAACTGTGCTGATGTTTATTGTGCAAAAGATCGTAGGCTGACTTGCATGATGGATCAACTTTGACTCCCGATGCCTAGAAGTTTTCGTCTTGTTCTGGCTAATTTTCTTTTCAAAATCTTTAAGAAATTTAAATTGTTAGTCATCAACACATGTTTTATTTCAATGTTGCTTCAAACCTCATTCGCAAAGAAAAACAATGCATTAGATTAATCATCATCGGAGGAACACACAAAAAGAAAGAAACAAGTGTATAGAAAACAATTTTAAAGGGGAATAAATACTTAGGGAGCAATTTTTTTAAAGAAGAGGATGCTTTACCACGCATTTTTTAAAAATAAATATACGTTTTTTTTCAAAAACAAAGCACGAGGAAAACCCGGCAGTTGGTAAAAATGGTGAAAAATAAGTGTGTGGACTCCTCATAAAGATTTTTTTAAATGAAAAAAAGGAACTTTGATTCCCCTAAAAACCGGAACCGACAATGTTGATGAAAAATAAATAAATGATTAGAAAAAATCCACGCAAGAAGGATAAAAGAGCTTCACACATCAAAAACAATACACACAACACGCCAAGCAGATCAGTTTTCAGAGGAAAAAATAGAAGTTGAAGGAATTGATTGATTTAGTGATCTCCGTACTTCTCCGACAATTTGTTCAACAATTCCTTGTGTGACATTTCGGACTCGTCAGAGACCTGGAAAATATTGAAACTTATGTTTCAAACTGAAATTTTTGGTTACCTGGAATTGAAGGATCTTTCCAGTTCCGAGTGAGGCCTTGATGGCAGAAGCGGACGAAGCGTAGACCATCTTCTTTTTGATCGAGGCACCGTCTGGGCAGCTGGAAGAAACAACATTTTATATTTTTATAGCATATTATTACAAAAAAAATAGTACGGTTTCGCAGAGACATCAGGCTTATAAATTTTATTGGTAAAATTGTAAAACGCATGTATTCATTATAATTTTAGAGCGTGACTAAAGGTTTTTCATCTTGAGTTTTGCAACATGCACTGAAATTTATCCTTTATTTTTACCCCACTTTTTGATCGTTTTGAAGCAAAGGTGGGTTAATTTTCGGTAGCAGCTCCCCGAGCATTATGTTTGGAATAAACGAAGTTTTGTAAATAAAAATGTCTTACATTTGCAAGAAGACAATCTTGTCCATCTTGGAGGTTCCTGCTCCAACTCTGCTGCAGGTGAACTTGAAGTCAAAAACAGCGTAACGACAGTCGGACAGATTATCAGTGCGGGCCTTCACATCCTCAACAAACTTCTCAAAAGCAGCCTTCGATGAGTCATCATAATCATCTCCAGTGACTCCGAGTTCTTCCGGAGTGACAGCGGCCTCGACAATAACCTCGCGCTCCTAAAATATCAGTGATTCATGTCCATTTTCTTTTTCGAAAACCCACCTCAATCTTGAAGATGATGTATCTGTATTCCTTGCGTCCTTCCGACAACTTTTGGAATGTGGATTGGACACCCGGGTGGACGATAACTCCAGAAGTCGACTAGAAAAAACACACAAATGGTTAGGGTTAGATTGAAAAAAGAAAACTGTTATTTTTGGTTGTTGAAGAGAGAAATCAAGAAAATCCACACCATTCAAATTTTTTACGATATTAATAAAATACTTACCATTTTGTACTAGTTTGTTGGGTTTTTCCGCAAAGAAAAATAATCAAGTAGAGTTTCCTGAAAAATAAACAATTGTAAAATTATATTTCGAAATTTTGAAAGAAAAGTTAAAGATGGTTTCCAAACTTGTTTGAAACTCGAAAAAGATTAAAAAATGAAGAAATAATATTAATACTTTCAGGAGTTGCAATTTTAATATTTTAACAAGATATATTCTACCATCAGTGTTTCTTTTTAAATATGAATATAACTTGTTCTAATTTTTTAAATCGACTTATTATGTTTCTCATATTTTTGTAAAACGTTATTGAGTTTTATAAAAGGTATAGCTCTACGAAGTTCGAATTTTGAAAATTCTCAAATTCTTAGCACAATAAATCGTGTCCAACCTCAGAAATCACGGAAAACTGAAGTTTTACCAGCAGACATGAGTTATTGAATAGAGTAGATCTCATCAAAAACACCTATAATCCCTTCCAAGTCAAAAATAATTATTTTCTTCTGGATGGACAACTCGTGGAGTTGAACACGGGACACATAGAAAGAGGGGCGAAAGGAACAAAAAACTCCGTGGGCGTCATATATTATTTCAAAAACAGAAAAGAAACGTATGGTATTGAGAAGAGGACAAAAAGATAAAAGTCCAACGGGCAGAACGCACAAGGCCCGAAAACCAGAGAAAACGACGCTCTTACCAAAACGCCCATTGGAGAACGAGAACGAAGGAGCGGAGTGTTTGGGTGGAAGACCAGTGTCTTTCTTACCAATGGTCATTTTCCTCAACACCACAGCCACTAAACACACTATGCACAGCGAAAGTGAGAGAGAGAGGACAGCCAACACAAAAGAATTGAGAAGGGGCGTAAAAAACCGAAGGGCACAGGAGAAGTGTGTGAGTATACTCAGCGAGCAGGAAAGAGAATCTATGTCATGAAACAGCACCATCATAGAAAATGTAACAACTAAATCGATAAAATGCTTTCTTGAACATTTAACTAAACGAATGTGTCACCATTTTTTCGATATTTATATCAAAAATGTCGCTATATCAACTTTTCGCTGACTCATCGCAAAGAAAAGCATGACAAGAAACAATTACTGTTTACGGTTTTAATCATCATTGGGGAAATCAGTTGGAAATCTTTATTAGTCGTGCAATTTGATGGCAGTAAATGTATACATCACTTGATTTTAGATGATTGGAACAAACATTATATTTTCTCATTTGAAATAATTCCTCTTGTAACTCGTGTGATAGAACTTCGTTGATACCACAGAAATAAACACGCTTCAACAGTTCATCCACCTTACCACAATTTCGTGCAAAAAAATGAGATGTTAAAAATTTGAGACAAAAAAGGTGAAGATTTGTTAGCAGTTGTGCTGATGCGATTTTCATCCCTAACTTCAAAAGAAAGGACTAAAATTAGAACAACGGTGACTACTATGTAATTAGAGGAAAGTCTCTTTCTGCGACCGACTCAAATGATGAGGGGTATAATCTGTGCTTAGCGAACGAAAACAACAATGCCAGCAACTGTATAGAGCGAAACATTCCCTATTCATCGATTAGTTCAGTATGGATGTTACGAATGTGAGGTACTTGAACTAGAAAGACACACATAATAATTGAAGAGAAATTACGAATCGGGTTCGCATTTAGAGTAAATTTAAATTATATAATCCTGTACTCAAGTTCATAAGACGAGTCAAAAGTATATTAAAGCTGAAACGGAAAAACTAAGAAAAATGAAAACCACTAGCTTCATAAAATTTCGTAATACATTACAAAGTGGAATAAATCACTAGAGGCAGTTACCCTATGAAAATAAAATGAAAACGTGTTCAAGGACAACCAAAGCCGCCACTACTACTATCGATTCAAAGCTGGGGCTCCTAGCGCGGATGCTGTGGGATGATGTCAATATCTATGAAGACGACAATAACAAACTGCCAGATGTTGTAATGTGCAGTTCTTCGTCAATAGCTGCTAGATAGATGGATATTTCGAAATTTTGAGTTGATTCATCCACTAAGTAAAAAAATAGTGGTGCGTCTCGCCGCTTCATTCAAAATGACCTGCGTTCGTTCGTTCCACTGTCTGCGCTTTTTTTTCTGTATTTGTGTCGCTGGTGCGTCACACACGGCGAAAAAGGCGCCATTTACACAGAATTTTTCGTTCTGCTGGCTGTATATGACAATAAGTGGGGGGGAAAGGGGCAGACTCTAACAAGAAGAATAAAGACGACGTGTTCGATTTCCAGGAATTAACGGGACGTGTTCAAAGTGAATCATTCGTAAGTGAATGCGTCATTTTCTGAACGAGGAAAATTTGACGCTCCGGAAACAAAAACTACCACAAAATAAATTGTTCTGTGTCAGAATATTAGAAACAATAAACCATATTGAAGAGGGTATCATGAATCGAACTTTTGCCCTCAAAAACCGCGAAACGTTCGGTAAATCCATATTTCTATTTAAATAATTTTTTTTAATGCAGAAACGTGAAAAATATTAAATTTGAGAGCAATCAATCTGTTTGATACTGTTTCCAAGATTCTACATTTAATTGTTTGCGCCGCTTTTAGTTTCGGAGTAGGTATATTAAAGTTTCTGTATAGCGCCGCTAAAAAACATTCAAAAAAAAAATAAAGAACCATCGGCGGCACAATTGTTCCTTTGCAAAATGAAGAAAAAAAAACAATTCTCATCATCCTTGCGTCGAAATACGACCCTGCGGCTCTTCGTGTTGAGACCCGCTGGTTTGCGCGGTAATTCAAAATAAAAAATATATATTTCGCAATTTGAGTTGTTTTTTCGCATTTTTCAATAATGAGGCCCAACATTACAATTTCAAGTGTCATATGCTACCATAATGTAAAAACAACGAAAATAAAAGAAGTAACCAAAAATCAAGCTTGTTCTTAGAGAATTTTTGAAAAAATCCTATAAAATGTGTAACTAAATAATTCGATAAAATCTAGAGAAATAAAAGAAAAGTGTTTATGCAAATTTGTTACAACACTTTTCTCGTTCTCATTCAAATAGTGAATATTTGCAATTTGTGTCCGAAATTATAAACACTGCTAAAATTCCGGAGCCGCCGAAAACGCAGCTGTTTGTGCACATTAGACGAGAAATCTCCTGTCCTCCACCCTTTCTCTTATGTGTACAGTGGGGGCGATTCCTTCGATTGATCATTTGGCAAAAGGGTTATTTGTGATGATGATTGGGATGAGGGATCTTATTTCAGTTTGTCTGCTATTTCGAAATATACACATTTTATTTATATAGATTGCAACTGCGGTTGGAAACAATTAAATACTTATCGGTAAAGCGTGAACGGTTCTTCCGAATATAATGTTGAGAAAACATATAAAAACCATAAGTACACAAATAGGCAATTATCAACAAATATCTCTTGTCAAGTCTGGTCCATTACTGTCGTATTCTTCAGCGAAGTACTCGTTTCTAAAAAGAAAAGCAAATTATTCTCTAAAACAAATATTGATTCTTCAGTGATCTTAAACGTATCTCGGAAAACAAAACTTGATATGACAATTCGTATATTTTCAGAAAATTAAAACTCGTAGAACATTTTCAGATCTTTTCCGGAATTTTAATTTGAAAATTCTAATTTTTTAAAAGGATCTCTCTAAACATTTCAAAAATTTCACTTTTAACGTAATCTTGGTATGAATCAAGTTGTTGCAAAATTGTTAAAATACTCACAATGCATACGGCTGATCAAATGATTCCTTTGCCAATTGGGATACATCAGCATTTGGAGATGACGACTCATCAGTTTTTGCCAAGCAATTCCTTGCCCAGACAACAGATTTGGAGATCAGATCAAGTTTCGAGAATTTTGATCTTCCAAGATGCTCAAGAATTGCACTGTTCACTTTTGTTGCGAGCTGGAATTCGATCCTTTGAATTTATTGATTTCTTTTTTCTAAATCTTACCGTATTCCTCTCGTTCTGATCATAAAGATAATGATAAGGCGATGAATCGTCAACGTCATATGCTAATAATGCAAATGCTTTTTCCAATTCTTCCAACCTTTGCTCATTACTTGCTCCTTTTTTGAGAAGATTCTCTCTCGCATACATCATAGGCCCTTCAAGCTCGCTAAAAACGATAATTTCTAAAAAATATTCAAATTTTCGCGTATCCCACCCTCCTCTAATCATTTCCACAAGATTCTGCTTCTTCAGCAAATACTCTAAATTCTCATTGTTCTCCATAAACCCCGGACATATTTCCTCCAACTTTGCAATCGCCTCCTCAATCTTCCCCTCCAAAATCGCGTCTTTTACCGCTACTCGATCATGCATAATTTTCAGCTCTTCCTCTGGCACTTCAATATCCATTTCTTGGCAAAATGTCTCAATTGGTTCCGAATTTCCGTGAAGAATGAAATAATCCAGCACAATTCTTGCCATTTCTTGTTTCGTTGGGTTTGGAACAAATTCTAAAACGTGAATTTTTTTTCAATACTACTTTAACTTCAAAATTTCCTTACCATTTCTCAAATTTTGGTACGATTCATCATTCAATTCTGACATTAAGCCATTATCACTCAGTTCATCTTCATCGTCTTTTTCAACTGATGATATAATGGGGCGTTCGTAAGAGAATACATCAGCCCTGAGTGAGTATTAATTGTTTCCGGATAATTTAAAAAAAAGCAACTTACGATCGATCCGGGAAGAAAATATCAGGATAAGGAAAGGTCCGCCTTCTCAAAGGATTCCATTCATCAACGTCTTGTTCCCACGTTTCATCAGAGCTTACAGATACCTGAAAATCATAATTTCATCCTTTTTTGGAGATAAAATCAATATTCACGGTAATTTCGAAAAATTTTAAAAACTACTTATTTTCTTTTTTTTTTTAGTTGTTTGAGTTTTCGGTGATTCCTGATTTTTCACCATGATAATGTTTAAAGAACATGTAGAAAATCATTTTTAGTCCATGTGACAAGAGTTTTCGAGTTTGTTAGTATTTTTTAAAAACATTTTTATAGAAAATCAAGTTTTTAAAAACTTGTCTACAAAAATCAAACCTCTTCCCACGAAAATTCAGAGCAATCGTCTCGAATATTTACAGAAGGATTTCCTGAAAAAATATAAAAATTTTAAAAATTTACCCTTAAATTTTTGCTAGTACCTTCCATAACCTCTCCATCATTGTCAGAGCTGGCTGGCAGACTTTCATGGTCGGAAATTCCGTCCATCTGAAACTTTATATTTCATTTTCGAAGAAAACTGTTAATCCCAGCGCAAAAAGAAGAAAATAATAAACGGAGGAGAAAAATCAATCGAAAGACATGTATACAGCGTCACTTGGCATTCATCACAAGGGTAGTTATTGGGTTTCTAGGCCACGGCCATGTCAATTAAAAGAACATGGCGTTATGCATTGCGCCCGGACGTGGACGTCCACTTCGTCATCGTTGTCTGGAATTAGTAAAATAGATTTTAAAATCCAGTTAAAACATGCTTGATATTTTAAAATGTATAGGAATCAAAGTGAAAATACGGGAAAGGGGAGCTCCTGGGAGCTGCCGCATCCAAATTTGTTTGAAAATCGTCATTTTTTGTTTAAAAAAAACGTCTATAATTATTTTTATAAAGAAATATATTTTATATTATTTGGAGCTTAATATTATATGGAAATTTCTTCGAGAACATAGACTTTAAATTTATTTAAATTCAAAATGGGCAAATAAAAAACAAAATCATATCAATTGATGATACACCTTTTACAATTTTTTGTACACCCCTCTGATTGTGCGAGAGTATACATGGTGTGAGTTAGTGTCTTCGGAAATCAATAAACTCCGAGCACCTTCACATACTTGTCTTTCTATACAATTTGTCTCATTTATCCGTATTTAATTTTCTAAAAATGTTTATTTTCTTGTATATTTCGAAAAATACATTTTAATTTCAGGAAAAGGAATGTTATCTAAATTCAACAGTCGAAAAACAAAATTCGAAAATCTCAATCCACAGCAAAGAAATTGGTAAGTCAGCTACTAGCAAAAATCTATAAATACACGCTGATAGGTAATATAATAGTTGTTTAAAGGGGGGGGGGGCTGAGGGGGCGAAATAAATGGTTTAAAAATGATGCAAGTATGATTTTTAATAAATAAATGAAAAAAAATCCAAAGAAAAACTCAAAAAATGGCGAAAAAAATTCAGAAAAAAAACCCATAACCCCTCTCTTCGCCCTAATGGCCGAAGAAACGCTTTTTGATTTTCTAGGCCGTCTCTTTTTTCTCGGCCGCCTAATTTTATTTTTTGAAAATTATTTTTTTTATACTCTTTTATACATTTATTTTGAACGTTTATTTTTAAAATACTCTTTTATGGATAATTTTCTCTGGAAAAAAAATTGGAAAGAAAAGAAAAACAAGATAAAAAAAATAAATTTTCAAAAAAAAATCAGGCGGCCGAGAAAAAACAAATGGCCTAGAAAACCAAAAAGCTTTCTTGGGCCATTAGGGCGAACACCTGGGTTATGGTTCTTTTCGGTATTTTTTTTCGCCATTTTCGAGTTTTTTTTGGATATTTTTTCATTTATTTATCAAAAATCATGCTTTCATAATTTTAAAACCATTTATTTCGTCCCCTCAGCCCCTCCTTTAACAGAATAATTTCGAAGATTCTTTTTTCATCTTATTTGAGAAATGAAATTCTGCAATCAATTTGAAAACTATGTTTTATTTATTTATTTAATTCAATAAAAAAAATAGAAAACATATAATGAAAAAAAAACCGGAGGAATAGGGTACAATCAATTGAATGTGAAATGAGTAAGGTGTTTAATATAAATTGAAGGAAAAAAATGGAAGGAAGATTGTTTCTCGCCACGATTTTTTTTAGAAATAGAACATATTGATAATTGTTCTTCTAGGAAAGTGCATCACCGCTTCGACTTTGAAAAGGATGATTTCACACTTGCCATTGAATGTCTTTATGATTATAAATTGTCCAATTTATGGTCAATAAATGCTGATATAACATTGGAAATTATGACCCACAAACGAAAAATAATCAATAAAAATATGAATTGTAATTTTAATCGCCGTTCAACACATGTCGACTTCGGCAGTTTTTGCACTCTACGGGAGAGCACTGGAAGCGAAAACCTCAAGGATTTTTGTAGTATTTATATATATATTCAAGTACTTATTCAAGTCAACTCATATGAAGGAATCCAAGATTCTTTTCTTCTCCGAAGTGATAAATTTGGATCACTGTGTACTGATCTTAATGAAGAATGCATTCTTGCTAAAATTGTGACTATTGAGTCAACTGTTGGTTCATACGATATATTTCTTCATTCAACCCCTGCATCGGCAGTTACAATTCATGTAGAGGACGACAAATTTTATGTTGACAGACAAGTATGGAGTTATTATTATTTTTCCTTTAAAACGATTTACCTATTTCAGGGATTATTATGTTTCTCAAAATCGTTTCGAAAAATGTTGACCGAAAATGACAGTGATGAAATTCATCTCGACAAAGAACTGAAAGCTGAACATTTTTATTATTTTCTTCAATTGTTGTATCACCGAAGACAAGTCATAACAAGTATATTTATTTTTAATTCAATTAAAACTTTCCAAACATTTTTATAGATTTTGTTGAGAAAAAATAATAATTTTTTTCAGATAAAAATGTAGAAGCCCTTCTGGATCTCGCAGTTACTTTCGACATTCAATTCTTGATTAATGATTGCGAGGATTTTCTGCTTTTTTCAAAATAATGTTCAGTTCAATATAAACTTTGGATCGCTGAAAAGTTCGAATTATCAAGACTTCAGGTAAATTTTCCCGCATATTTTTTGAATGGTTTATCATTTAAAGACAATGTGCCACGTAATCTTAAAATTATTTTCTTAAAGGCTGTGCTGCTGGAAAATGTATCGATTGATGATATCGAAAATTTTAACAAAGAATTTGATAGAGAAATGGGTAAAAGAAACATGGACGCTTTTCTGATGAAACTTTGCAATGAACATTTTGAATCAAAATCAAAAACATGTTTCGACGATCTAAAATTGAATTTGTCAACAAACACCCAGTCAACACAAAATGCTGAAACTACGGTGCATAAGGTGAGTAATGGATCTTTATTTTAATATTGGAAGTTAAAGTTCTGATGTTTTTGTATTCTTACTTGGTTTTTAATTACATATAATTTTCGTTCCATTTCTTTTAGACAAGAAAAACGAGAAAGCGACAAAATTGTGTTGAAAATGTTAATGCCTTAAAAATAGGGCAAAATCCAATGCAAAAACTACATAAATAATTTTATTTCTTTTTTTTCTGCTATTTTTCTACTGTTCGAAACATAATTCTGTGGTAAATTTTTTTTTGCATGTTTAGTAAATATTTAATATTGCTATACAATTTTTTAAAGGAGTTGACCTAACAACGCTAAGAACATCCTTCAAATTCTCATTATATTTTGCTGCCGATTTTCACATTTTCGCTCAGCTTTTCAAAGTCGATATCAATGACTAGACATGTTTGCAACATTGTACAGTTTGTGCTTTGATCAAGAAACTTAATCATCACAATGTGATCACACCAATGCGCACAATTTCACCGCCATAACCCTAATCGAGTTTATTCTTTACACAAAAGCGAACATTCAGTTAAATGTGCAAACTATTTGAATAGGCATACATATCGCGTGCAACTGCTCAAGTAATGCGGAAAGAAAGTGAACGAGAGAAAAAGAGAATCAGAGATTATTGTCGCAAGCGATGCCATCCCGATCCGGTTTCATTTATTAATGCGGAATGAAGAAGAAAAAAATTGAAGAAAAAAGTGAAAAGTGTGTGAAAAAGTGTCGAGTTCGATGCTTGATTCAACAGTAAGGCGTGGCAAGTTTCTTTAAGTAATAGTATAAAAGTGGTGCTCGGCAAATTTAACAATCATCATCAAACTTTCTTGCTTTGAAATGCGTTTTTCGACAATTGCCATCTTTTTCGCTTGTGCCTTTTTGGCATCTGTAAGTTATATACTAGTTATTATTAGTGTATAACTTCTGATTTTCTTTAGGGCAGTGTCATTCGTGAAAAACGTCAGTCATGCGGATGTGCAGCACAACAACAGCAACAATGTTCATGTCAACAGGTTCAACAAACCCAGTCATGCTCATGCCAAGCTGCTCCAGTTGTTCAACAGTCACAACCATCATGCTCATGTGCTCAACAACAACAAGCCCAAACTGTTCAGGTTAATGTCTATTTTGATTGATCATAAGTTTAGAGTTCTAACGACGTTAAACACTGAAAACTTAAAAACTAGGCTCTATAATCTTGAAAGTATGAGCAACTCGTCTTCTTAGAGGCAGTGAGTGTATCTTCTTGGGGGCCCTTGATGCTGTTTAGTTTATCATTTTTAATTTCAAGTTTTGGAATCAACAACATTTTGTTCAGTTAAAAAATTATTATAATAGGCACATCATTTTTCTTTTAAAAACTTAAATAAAAATTGAGGCCAAACTTAATATAGGTTTATGTAAGCTAGATAGCTTTAGATTGGACCAACAAGCTGGTTTTCAGGTTCAAACCACCCAATGTGCTCCAGCATGCCAACAAAGTTGCACCCAGCAATGCCAATCGAGCCCATCGGTTTCGCAATGTCAACCAGCCTGTCAGCAACAATGTCAATCCCAATGCACACCAATGTACAATCCACCAACCACCACAACAACCACCACAACAACTCCAGCTCCACAATACAACCAATGTCAACCAACTTGCATGAACCAATGTCAATCATCGTGCCAACAACAGCAACAACCAGCAGCACAATGTCAACCACAATGTCAACAACAATGTAATGTTGCATGCGATCCAGTTACTACCACCACTCAACAGCCACAAATTATTCAAATTCAATTGGAAATCCAAGCACAATGTCAGCCACAATGTCAGCAACAATGCCAGGATTCGTGCCAACAACAGCAACAACCAGCAGCCCAATGTGGACAAACTTGCTCGAACCAATGCTCTGATATCTGTCAACAAGTTGCTACTAACGCCCCAATGTACAATCCATACAACAATGTTCAACAAACCACCAGCGCTCCATTGTACAACCCGTATAACAACGTTCAATCGACTCAACAAGTTGTTCAACAGCCATACTACGATCCATACAGCAACGGACAACAACAAGGATCCTCCCAATGTGCTCCATCATGTCAACCAGCATGCGATTCGTCATGCACATCTCAAACAGCTCCAGCTTATAACCCATATTCCGACACAACCACATCCGCACCATCATCCCAACAAGTGATCCAGATTGTTCTCCAAACCTCAGTTGCTCAATCATCCCAATGCGCACCACAATGTGAACAATCATGCCAACAACAATGCGTTCAACAACAACAACCAGCACAACAATGTCAATCAGCATGCCAGGATTCATGCTCCAACTCATGCCAATCTTACCAACCAGCCACTGTTTCATGCCAACCATCAACAACTCAACAGACTCAAGGTTGTCAATGTCAACAGAACTATTCACCATGTGGAAATGGCCAATGTTGCCGCAGAAAGTAAGGAACGGACGAAAGAAACGAAACAACGATTGAATAATCTATTCGATTTTTTGTATATAATGTTTTTGTTGCCATCCAATGAATTATTATGATTTTACTGAATTGCATAATATTCTCGAGAATTGAATTAATTATTTTAAGGCTCAAGAAATCGAAAATTCCAGAGTTTTAGATGTTTATTACTTACCTTTTGACATGGCCGTTGTTTCTCATCTTCAACTGTTGATGTTTGAAGATTTTAAAGATCCAAAAACAACAAATTGACTAAAAACTTTAAAAAATGGAAACAAATAAAAAAAACAATTCATTTGGGTTGCCTCCTGAACCTCCAAAATTACACCCGAGAATCAAATGAAGATGAGAAGTGAAATGTGTCTGAAACAGTAATTGAGTGTAATAGGTTATTTTTATCAACCGTTGGTTTTTACGTCCAAAAATATCCAAACTCTGAAAAAATAGTTTAAAACCATTCCTATCTCTTGCACTGAAACTTTCTGATCTTTTTCTACCTAGCTATTTTCATGAGAAAACATATAAGACTTTCATTTGTTCATGCTCAGCTAATTTTGGCAAGAAAAAACTCTTAAAACCAAAGCTTATCTATCTGAAATTTATGTGATATTCACACGCCCTTTCCTTTTTGATCACCGATTATGTTTGAGATTATCACAATTTTTTTATTAATAGAAACTATGAACAGCACTTTTTCCTTGAATAAAGAAGAAGATTTGCTAATAATTGGTATTTCTTACTCAACAATTGCATTTTTTGTATTACCAATATACGTCGTGATAGTTTATGTAAATTTAAAATTTCATAGAAATTATATAAAAAATTACTTGAAATTGCCTTTTTCAGACTCTTCACACAAAAGAAGATCTAAAAAATAACATTTCCTATAAATTAATAAATTTTATAAATTACTGTAATATTTTACAAGCGTTTTGCCATTTTTTAACAGGATTTATTATAATTTTTCCAATTTTTGCGCAAAAAATAGATTACTTTGTGAGAGTAAGATGCTTTTTTCCCAAATACCTACACATCAATCAAATGTTCAGATTATCGGTTGCACAGTAAATAGTCTTTGGCTAGCAATGTTCCCAATAATGTCAATCTTATCAATTACTCGAATTTTGATAGCTTTTCAAAAAACGAGCCCCAAAAAATGGAACTCTTTTCTAAAAATTGCTCTAATAATTGGGCTTTTTTATATTTTCTTCATTTGGCTCGTGGGATGTACGACACAGAATATGGAATTAATCGGTCCGTCTTGGAGTTATGATCTCGATGTACCTTATGCTGATCTGTTCATGTTCTTGGAGCTTGTACTTTGCTTTCCCACGCTGATTTTATCATTTTTATCGTATTTGGTTATTATTTTTAGTATTTATCAGGTAAGAATGTTTTCATAAATAGCGGATGCTTGAAAAGATGAAAAAATCTTAGAATTAAAGGCAACTTGTCAGTTAACACGATCCAAATTCTAGGCAAAAAATCTAAATTCGACTAGTGACCCAGGTGGGCCAAAGAACATTACCAATATGTAGCTAAATTCAAATAATTGTGTTTCGTGTCAATTCCGACCGCGTTGCACGAACACCGACCGCGTCGCACGGACACGCGCGCATTCAAATTTTGATTTTTTCAACTTTGGACCGCTGCTATGACGCGTGTATTTATCGGTGTGATTTCGCATAAATTGAATTCTACTAATGAGAGAACGCTCTAATTTTTGAAACTAAGAACAGGTAGGGTCAAATTAACTGAACAGCTGTCTTTAATGGTTATTGTTCAAATTACGCTGATTTTAAAATTTTTTCATAAACATTTTTTTATAAAAATTCGAAACAAAACAAAAATCGTATATAGTCCTCTCACAAAATCGGTTGCATAACGGAGGGCTTCCCTCTGCTGCGAGAGAGTGTTATTTGGCGAGAGGTAGTTGTCTGCGTATAGTCTCCCCCCTCTTTATGTTTCGCCTGCGAGCGTGTCGGTTTTTTAGAGCGCGTTTGCTCGTTTATAAAGCCGAATTTGTGAGCAGCTAATATATTATTTCAAATCCTATTGTTCTTTCATCACAATGACAGTAGTACACAAAAAAACTGTTTAGAAAGATGAAACATGCCGGAGATTGCGTAATGTGAAAATTTCGAAAAAAAAACAAGGAGGCAAACTCTTTGAAGAAAAATAAAATTTAGAAAAACTGATTGTTGCGCAATAAAGAAAGAACGAATGGCTTCAAAAAACATAAATTCAAGCAACATATATTTATTTTTGAAAATTACAAAGTAAACTATACATAAATTTCTTAAGAGAAAGAAAAGCTCACAACGAAAAACCTCCCTAAAAACCGAAATCGCAATACTCATCCAAGCCACCGTCCTCACTTCCTATATGACTATTTTGATTATTTTATGGCATAATGCAGGTAAATAATATTTCTAAATTAGTTGTCTCTGATTCTTAGAAAAATCTTCACAGAATCGTGGTTTATTATGACTAATACTACCAGTGCCCTCCTCAACGGGATGTGGATTCTTTTCGCATATTTGAACCCTCTTTTGTTATTGATGACCAATAGGTAAAGTGTAACAATTTTTTCTTCATATATTGGTGATAGTTTGCACTTTTCGACACTCCAATAATAATGTCGCCAGATATTTTTATTGCGCAACCAGATATCACTTACATGGGTCATTAAGCCAACAAGTCCTTGTTAACACGCATAAAAACGATTGGATCGATCTAATTTTTCAGCAGCATCCGACGTCATGCTTTAAGTTATTTTTCTTGTTTCAATCTTACTACTAATACCTCATTGGTACTTCAAACTTTCCCGTCCTCGGCGGTAAATCTGCACTTTACCTCATTTCTTATTTTTATTTAAAAAAAGTTTCAGCAATCCGAACCAGTTAAAGGGGGGCTGAGGGGACGAAATAAATGGTTTAAAATCGATGAAAGTATGATTGTTGATAAATAAATGAAAAAAAAATTCAAAAAAAACCTCGAAAATGGAGAAAAAAAAAAATTCCGAAAAAAAACTCATACCCCCCTCTCTTCGCCCTAATGGCCGAAGAAACGCTTTTTGTTTTCTAGGCCATTTGTTTTTTTCTCGGCCGCCTAATTTTATTTTTTGAAAAATATTTTTTTAATACTCTTTTATACATTTCTTTTGAACGTTTCTTTGTTTTAATACTCTTTTATGGATAATTTTCTCTGAAAAAAAAATTTGAAAGAAGAGAAAAACAAGATAAAAAAATAGGCGGCCGAGAAAAAAATAAATGGCCTAGAAAACAAAAAGCGTTTCTTCGGCCATTAGGGCGAAGTGAGGGGGGTATGAGTTTTTTTCCGGAATTTTTTTTCCCGTCATTTTCGAGGTTTTTTTTGGATTTTTTTTTCAATTATTTATCAACAATCATACTTTCATCATTTCTAAACTATTTATTTCGTCCCCTCAGCCCCCCTTTAAAAAGATGAGCGTCCAGTCAATGCAAGCAAGAAAGTCGTTCAATAGTTTGCGAGAGCTTCCAGTGATAAATTAATGAACAATTTTATTTACCTATAAATATATAATTACATGTAAACGTCATTCCACCATATTCATAGGTTTCCTAGAAACTGTACGTCGTTTGACTCATCACCGTGACATTTTCCATTTTTTAACACCATTTTTACTGTGGTCGGCTTACTTAATTGTTCAAGTACTTCTATGTGATAAATTTCATTTTTGTAGAATTTAATCATTTTAAACAAAAATATATAAACAATTTCAGAATCATAAAATTTGTGGTTAATCATGCATTTTTGGTCCGTTTTTTAAAAATATGTTTCTTTTATTTCTTGGGCACATAGAAATAAAGTGTGCCGTATTTTGCCGAATTTTTTCGATAAATCAGTTGAAAGAAAATTAATGGAAATTTTTCAAATTGGAAAAAATGAGTTTTTTATGAAACTACTGTAAGTAGATGATTGGACTGACAGTGTAGATTCTCAATACATTTTGTTTTTCATTTTAAAAGGCTCAAAAATGATTTATATACCAAAAAGTGTCGGAAAAATACGCCGACGGTAGAAATAACTTTGTTAAAAAATTTTTCAGTCCAATAGTAATCAGTAAATCGCATCACGAAACTGTTTATTGGATTACTGTAGTTTCTCATAGTCCGCAATTTTGCGTCATGGTGTCACACCGTTGTACTTCTCGTGGAAAAGCGGAAAATTTGTTTGTTTTTTTTTTCAAATTAGTTTTTCTTTAAATTTGAAGGTGGTTTTTTTTCAATTTTCGCGAGATTATGGATTTCTTGATGACATTTTATTGAAAATGTGTTAAACTCTTGATTTTTTCTTCAAAAGTTGTATCCAGTGTTGGTAACAAAAATAATTCTGATGACATTAATTTTTCCCCAATATATGGTTTTCGGTCCGTGTAAAGTGCAATAAAAAGCGAAAACTCAAAAGTTAATTAAAAATGAATTTATGCACGCTTGAATTCAAATCAAATTTAACAAAAAAAATCATATTTTACCTTGGCGGTCACAACAAAAAGCATTATCCGGAACTTATTGATATAACCCTCTACACATGTTATGCAAGTCAAGCAAAATGCAAATTGTCCATTGAAAGCCAAAAATTATACTCTTCTACACAAATTTTGAAAATGATTCACTCCGCGTGTTTTTCTTGTTTTTTTTTTATTTTACGCCCTTCTCATTTTTTCCATCAATATGCGCTGTGCAAAATACAAAGACGTTTCGAGAGAGCGATATGATTGGAGTTCCTCAAATGGGCGGAGTTATTCTTTTCGTGTATCAGAGAGGGACTACAGTCTCCAACGAGAGACGCAGAAAAATGAGAACGGTTATTTTTTATTTTCATCTTCTGCCCATTTTGCCATTCTTGCGCTGGTTGGAAGCGGTTGCTCGCTTCCTTATCTTTTTTTACACATTTATTTTGTGAATATCGTCATGCGAACAATTTATTTTTCGGACTTTGCTATGGTCATACGATTTCTGCAAAGATTCCGAAATTCTGGGTTCTTAGTAAGATTCTAAATTTCGAATTCTATTCCATTATTAGAAAAAATGGCACCAAAAACTGATATCCAGATTTTTTGTATTTCCATGGCGTCCGATTGTAGTTTTTCATTATTAATCTTTCAAAAAGAATAAAATTGTCGTAACCAATTCATAATCATGTGGTCTTAAACGAGGACTCTACGAAAGTGAAAAATATAATTTTCATCCACAATTTACTACTCTTATCAACTTCGTTATGTCCTCCTCAAAAAACTGGGCAGAAGGAATAGAACTTCTGAGCGCAAGTGAGCGCAAATCGGTGGTTTTTGAAACCAAAGTTCGATTCTTGGTGCTCTTTTTCACTTTTCTAGCCTTTGCAATTTTTTCACAATTGTGTCGGTATATAACAATCCTCCTTTAAAAATTTCGCAATTTAAAATTATTACTCATGGTAAACCGTGTCATGATATATGCCATGTTTTTACGTGCGTTTCTCACACATCTCTACTTTTGACGAGACAGTGCTCGCCCAGCCCCTAAACGTGTGATATATTTTCGTGAATATGAGTAGTTTATCCCGCCTCGCCCTAAATTTTTTGGAATTCGCTAGTTATTAGGGTCGTAGGTCTTACAGACATCCAGGCCTGCTTAGAACGGTTTTAGCATTATCGAATATCTCCTTCCGCCAGCTTTATCCAGGCCTTCCGCGGTCTTCTAGACTCTACTGGTTATTAACATACTTTCCCTCCTACGCGAACTTCTGCCCTTTAACACTTGGCCCACTCTCCATGTCTTCTGTAATTCGGCCACATTCCCACATAAAATGAGATTTTCCCCGTCCCTATTTACACAAGTTACTGTGGTCATGATTTATCGGTATGACGGGGAATTTTTTTTTAGTTCTTTTAACGTAAAACGTGACCATTTTTTAAAAATCCATTCATTATTTCATGTATACGTTTCTATAGATTCAAATCAAAAATGGGAAAAGCTAATCAAAAAAGGCTCTCAAACATACGCAAAAATGATCGATTGGAAGCCACTGCCAAGTCAGCGGAGAGTAGCAGGTCGGAAATACTGGAAAAATTGGTTGGATGCCCATTGCCAGATGTCATCAACGCATCCAATTGGAAGTCGTGTCCACGTACGTTCATACAAGCTGGAATTCATCAATTTATGGCTTTTTCAGACAAAGAACCCGCCACTGATGATGACGGAGTCAAAATGATATGTTCCAGTGAAACATGTTCACTTTCAAATCTTCCTTTACACACGGAATGTTTCAATTATCTTCAAGCAGAACTTGTGAAAAACCTGGCTAGCCAAGGAAGTGCCAGAGGATGGACCGAATCACAACGACTCAATAATCTTTGGGAAAAGAAAGGCCAGTCGTTGATAAGCAAATTCATACGGTGCCAATGCGGTCATGGCTTGATGACATTAGACAAGGATGCAAAATATGAGAAGGAAAAGCAAGAGAAGCTTGAGAGAAGAATGAACAAAAAGAAGAAAGACAAGAAGAATCAATTGCCGGCACTTCACTTTATAACTGTACCCGATGGACGTGCCGCTTTGGATGAGCAACGGAAGTCTTCTTCTGAGAAGTGAGTTTTTGGAGAAATTTATGAAGAAAATGACAAAACTATCAAATAAAAATTTCAAAAGTCAGGAAATCACGTTTCAAGAATATTTTATTTTAGCTGTATATGCGCTTTCTAATCTCCGGTTTTCTAAAAAAAAAACTAGATATAGAATTAATATGACCGAAAAATAAGATTCACAGGTCCTTCATGTACTCAAATGGTCCGAAAAGCCTGATTCGAGCCCAAATACAGGTTTGAGACCGACGACGACGGTCAGAAAAGCTTGGAAATGATAATATAGATCTTCTTAAAGGGTTTCTTAACTACTCCTGATTTCCTATCAAATCGACACTTTTTGGGCATACCAACCTAACCTCAAAATAAAAAAAAATCAAAGAAATTCTCAAGGTACAAAAACATAGGTGGGATAAGGTCATTTCGAAATCTCAGAGTTAAGCACGATACAAAAAAAAAGAAAAAACGTAAAAAGCAGCAAAAATGCTGAAAAACAGTTAAAAAACGAATATATGACCAATTTTTCATCACTGTTCTTCGAATCTTCCTCGAGTTAAGGTCGTTACACCTATTCAAGTGAAACAAAAGTTAAGTTCTTTACTAGGCCAAATCCGTGGTATCCAGACTTGTCGTTTAGGCCCCCAAGCCGGCCCTCGGATGTCCCTCATGCAACGGGGCCGAGGGCCGAAGTGTTTTTTTTTTCATTGTACGGCATTAATATTTCTCAGAAGCATCTTATTAAAAAATTTTATTGAAAGTGGATTGGTATGGTCAAAAATAGTTTAATAAGAAATCGCGGATAGTTGAGAAAACGTTCAGTATTAAAAATTCGAAGAAGTTTTCGAAAATTCTAAATTTAGCTTATTTTGAGTTTTCCCTATCTCTCATAATTCAGTTTTTTCCAAATTTTTATTTGCAATTATATTTCATTTTTTACAGTTCAAAGTCGAAAAAACGAGGTCGTCAGTTCTCAGAGTGCTCTGCAATATCAGCTATTACTGTTAATACAATTCTCGTGGAAGTAATCTTTCAAAAATCGTTTATGAATATAATTTTCAAATTCTCAGGAACATGCGGCAGTGACGACTCGAAGCAGAAGTCGTCAAGACGTGATGTCGATTTCGGAATCTGACGTTTTTGAAGAGGAAATAGTCCCAGCGCCGCTTCCACCAGCTCAAATAAGATCGTATGCATCGGCGATAAAGATTTCGGGTGTTGTCCAAGTACAACACGATGATACCGGATACACCACGATGATACCATATGAAGAAAGTCTAATTGAACAAGATGAGACGAAATCCGAAGAAAATCAAAGTAACTCCACAAACTCCGACAAAGGCATGCATGCGTGGAATCTTGAGATATTGTCGCCAATTTCAATGAAAAATGAAAATGAGATTAATCACTTGGAGGAGAAAGATGATGTTATGGATGTTTGGAAAGGTAAACTTTTTGGGAATCTTTAGAGTGCGAAAAAATCAAATTTAAAGAAGAAACTGATAAAAATAACTGGCCACAACTTGGAAGGTTGACTACAACAAAATCACCAGTAACTTCGACACCAATCAATAGAGTTCCACCAAGACTTCAGAAAATCGAAAGACGCGGAAAAGCCTTGAGTTTTGCGGATGCTTTCCAATCAGAGACAATGATTGAAACCGGGAAGAAGATAGCAGTTGTTGAAGCTGTTGAGAAGAACGTCGGCAAAGGTGAGAACTTTTAAAAAATAGTTGGAAACTAAAAGTTATTTTCAAAATTTTAGATGATTTAAAGGAGGGCTTTACTGAGCTAATGAATGCATCTGAGATGAAAATAGACGTCATACTCATTCCAAATATGTTTTTAAAATGTTCTAAAACCACCTAGAAGCCGAGAAAACGGCGCCTCAAAAAATGGCCTAGAAAAAGGGGTCACCGGCGAAAACTAGTCCGCAGGCATGAAAAATCCAAAAAAGTGAAATAACATAAATTAAAATGAAAAAAAAACATTAGAAACGACTAATACAAACATTTAGCATAACTATTTATTAACGAAACGTGAAAAAAGCTCATAGGAAAAAGTGCTGCCAGGTGGCCCCTTTTTCTAGGTCATTGTTTTGAGGCGCGTTTACTCGGCTTTTAGGTGGTTTTAGAACATTTTAAAACAGATTTGGAATGAGAATGAAGCATAGGTGGGATTCGGTCATTTCGAAATCTCAAAGTTAAGCTCATTCCAAAAAATATTTTTTTAAAGTTAAGGCGACTAAAAACAGTAAAAAGCATCAAAAACGCAGAAAAAACACTTAAAAAGCGAATATCCGAAAGTGCGTCAAGGCAAACGTCTATTTTTGGATACTCATTAAAAAAAGTTAAGGTCGTACACCTTGTCAAGTGAAAAAAAGTTAAACTCGTTACTAGGCTAAATCCCCCCCCCCCCCCACATATGGAATGAAGTATATTTTCATTTAAGGTACATTTATTATCTCCGTAAAGTCCTCCTTTACAAACTTAAAAATCGTTTATCGATTTTTTTTTTCTAGAAAATCCAACAATTTCAGTTATTTTTGATTTAAAAAAACTATAAATCGATTTCCCAGTGCAGTTGGAAATTAAAAATAAAAGTTGGAAATTTTCGAATAAACGTGATGATTTTCAGGATTTATTTATGCCTAAAATAATTACGAATATGAATATTTTATTTTAAAAAACGCTCAAAATAAAATATGAACAACTCGTATTTTTCAGATTAAATCATTATTAATTATTTTTTTGGAAATCTATTTATTTTCCCGCGAATATTCCAGTGTGTTGAGTGTCGGCAGCCGCGTGCGTGCGTGCGGAGCGTCTTTGAAGTTGAGCATCCCTCAAAACGCAATGATCAAGAATATTTGAGTTGACAATACTAAAATGATATTTTAAAATTGAAATGTTCAAAAATGTAAAATATTTTAGAAAGGCCTTGACCTTTAATATTGGGACTAAATTTCATATTTTTTTCCAGAACAAAAATCGCCATCACCAAAAGAACCAATCGGTCGCCTCATCTACGGTTGGACCCCATTTAACGGCATGGATTTCAATCTTGGCGAACAATTTATGTATCTTCCATAGGTGTTTTTTTTAAATGGGCTTGGTTATTTTATTTCCCAAAATACCTAAAAATTCAAAACATTGACCAATATTTACCTATTTTTCATGTAAGTATCAAAAATTCATTATTTTAAGAAAAAATATATCCAATTATTACGGTTTTGTCTCGTTTAACCAAAAATATATTTCTTTTTTTGTGTTAATAATGTTGAAATTTTCCATAGTTCTCGATTTTCGTGTAGTTCTATCCTATTAGAATCTTTCTTAGATCCACTTTTTCCACAAAAACTAAAAATTTATTTACAAAATCGAAAATTTACGTTTTACTATTATTTTTCGTCCCCCTAGAATGTTTTTTTGTCTTGCCCCCCGATTTTTTTTCCAGAATGAAATTATTTTACATCTATATAATTTATAAATTGTGGAAGGGAGAAAAAAAACACAAAAATAATTATCTAAAGCATACGGCAAGTTGAAAAAAAAGATGAAAAAAAAACATCGGTAAAAGTATGAAATATAGATTTTGAAATTGTTCTCTGATTCTCTAATCCTCTTCTTCCTCGTCGTCACCACAACACCGGCCCTGTTGGATGGCGTCTTGAAGCGTAAGGGATTCGGCAAGATTGCCGAGGATCGTGTTCATTGGCTTCGAGTTGAAGATGAGCTTGAGACGGAAAGCATCACCGCCGTTGAGATAATATCTGGAAGATATTGAAGATATTGTAGTTTGGTTTCGAAAATCGTATTTAAAAAATGAGTAACTGCGCTATGCTGAAAACCTATAGTATTTTAAAGGGGCACAGCGATTCAATTTTTTCCAAACTTCATTACGAAAATGTAATATTGTTGTAATCAAGTAATTAAAAAAACACTATTGTCAGCTCAATTATTCTCGATCATTGCGTTCGGAAGGCTGCTCAACCTCACATCCGCTCCGCACGCACGCGACGCGGCTGCCGACACACACACTGGAAAATTTGAAAAATTCATTTTCCCGCCGATATTTCAGTGTGTGTGAGTGTCGACAGCCGCGTCGCGTGCGTGCGGAGCGGCTTTGAGGTTGAGCAGCCTTCCGAACGCAATGATCAAGAATAATTGAGTTGACAATATGCATTTTCGTTGCGTGGGACAAATGTGGCTCGCCGCGCAATTAATTCCGTAGTCTATTTTCAAAAATGTTCATTTTTCAAGACTTTATTATGAAAAACGTAATTTTTTCATATTTTCTTGAAATTTCGATTTTTTTCGAACTCCATTCTACAATTACAGTAACCACAAAAATATTCGTTCTAAAATTCAGAGACGTGGGAAATTCAAGAAACTCCGACATCAAATTTAATTGATTTCGGGGAATTTTTTCCATAAACAAACATTTTAAAATTGACTTTCAGTCAGCAAATGAGAGAAAAATTAATTAATTTTCCAACTTCCAGAAACAACGCGTTTTTATTTGCAGAAAATTTCCTAATTAAAAAAAAATGAAAGAACACTCACTTCAACAATCTTTTGTGCCTAATGAATCCCAAATTACTGTACAATCGTTGTGCATTTTTGTTGCTCACTTCAGTCTCCAAAACCACTTCATCACACCGTTTTGCTTGCATCGCGATGATTGCTCTACGGACTAGACGGCTACCTGTGAAAATAAAATTTAATAGGGTGGCCACAATTAATAAAAAAAAAGGAGTCGCATTTTTCTTCTCTTAAAAATTAGAAGAAGTCTACCAAATTCGGTCGTGATTTTCTAAGGTTTTTTATTTTTAGAAATTTATCAGATAATGCTTTTGTTTTCCAGTATATATATATATATTTTTTATTAAACGGCCTAGAAACCCAATTAAATTCTTTGGTAATTATTAGATTTTCTCTATTTTTATCGGTGTTTCTTATTTTTCGACTTTAAAATGTTTTTACTCTTCAAAAATGTTATCGAAACCCATTTCTTACCCCCCCCCCCCCCCATTTCCAAACTAGCCAAAGAAAAACGAACCAATCCCCAATCTGCGGCAGGATTCATCAACAGCCAACATTGCAACGTATCCCTTACTTCTTCCGCTTCTTTCAATGTCCAATTTACATAAAACTGCTCCAACGTAAACACTTGCTGCCGTATCGTAAGCCTGAAAATTTAATTCGTCAGATTTTTCGGATTTTTATCAGTTTTTATTAAATTGGCTAACATTTTTGCACATATTTCATCGAATCAAATCTTACAACTCTAACTTTAAGGTGTATACTAATCTTTTTATTTTACCTCACTTTAATTTCGACAGTCTTAAATAAGAAAATGTCTACAAAGTTCAAAACATCAACAATTTTCACAAGTATTCTAAATCAACTTATAAACTTTAGTCCTTTTCGGGAAACCTCCATTCCTCCATTTTTTATCGTCAAAAATTATCATAATACGTGCAAATTTTCTGTTCGCAGATATTTCTCTCTTTCTCTCTTACCCAACAATGAAGAAAGAACGTTCATCAATCACCTTTTTTCTCAGCCAAATTTAGACGTCTTCTTTTTTCCTTCTTTTTATCTTTTTTCTTGAAAATCATTGAAAAGGGTGTCATTTTTATCACATCTTGTGATAAGAAAACCTGTTTTCAAAATCCAAAATTATTCTATTCCACCTACCAAATAACAGAGTTCGGGCCAATTGTGTAGGAAATATCGATAAGTGTAGATGGAATACGGTTCACTGAGATCTTTGGTGATAAGGCGCATGATGTCGCCGATTTGGCTTTCATCCTGGAAAAAATGACTTTTCAGTGAAAAACTCCTCAACAAAACCTTATACGGAACTAGACGAATATTTTGTCCATCATCTTCACACCTGGCTTCATCTTGACTGATCATATGTTGGCAATGTGCCCATTTCGAAGCTTCTGGCACCGCTTCTTCCATTGGAAGGTCATTCTGAAATAAATTGGACATTTAACTTTCATACTAGTGGAAAATCCTTGAAAATTGTTTAACGATTTTGAAATTCTATTAACTGTGCGCGGATCACATTAAAAGTGCGCACAATTCGCAGAAAGGGGCGACATATGCCCAAAAACGTACAAAATCCTCGCTCAACGAATTTTTCGCACTTCTACTCGCTCCTCTAACACTAGTCCCTGCCATTTCTAAGCATCGCTTCAATGTTCCAATCGTCCGATCCAAATTGGTAACATCTTCTAGAGCAACCGGATCGGCGCTCTTTTTTTGCACTCCAATCGCCATTTCTGCAAAAAAATTCTTTTTGAAAACAAAACTCCGTGTCAATTGATTATAAACGATAAGAAACACACAATTTTCGCGATATTTGTTCGAATTGATAAGAATATTGATTAAATGACCAAAACCTTTTTGAAACTTTAATTATTTATCATTTTTCAAAAGTAAAGAAAATAATAATTGTTTTTCAATTGTAAAAACCAAAATGAAATGATGATAAAACAAAGTGGACACATGAAAAAAAAATAAAGGCAAAACATCACGATTAATGATGACAAAATTTTGTTCACTTCTTTTCCGAAAAGGTGATTTCGAAAAGAAGAGAAGACGAGAAGGATAGATTTAATTGATGATTTTTCATCTATTTTAGGATGAAAATGAAATTGAAACAATTGTTTGCAATCATTTTTGGATCTTTTGAACTTGAATATTGAAGGATTCAAGAATTTTCGACAGACGGGAACGCTCTACAACTGTTAGGAATTAGTAAATTTATAAAAAAACAAATAAAAAGCATGTTAGAATTTCTAGAAAAGTTTATTTCCATTACTATCCAATTTTCAAGTTCGATTTCTTTTTCAAAGTTAAAATTCGGTTTGTAAATCTATTTTTGAAATTTTCTACGAATTCATAGGATCCTAGAAAAGATGTTTAAAAATTCCTTAAAATCTTTTCTGCTGAATATTTATGAATAATGTTTAGATGTTTTGGTATGAACGTTCGTTTTTGGATTGTTCTCAATTCTTCATCAAACATTATTCTAGTACTTTTTTACATCCCTTTATTTTGAAGAACTTTCTCGGCTCCGGCGTATTTTCAAAGAATAATTAAACAGGTTACGAGGGAGCACGGTTTCTATTTTCATTTCATTAACAATTATTGACTTTATGAAGTTCTCCTTCAAGAGTCAAAGAATAAAAATTAATTGGATTTCACATAAATATATCCCAACGAATGAAATCTTCACTATCTAAAGAGATGAAAGTACAAAATGTGAATATTTTTGCATAAACCATTCAAAAAAATGTGTTCAAAAATCAATATCAATTGTTGGTTTCCAAACATTTTCCCACTTTCCTCAACAATAAATGTACTTTGGTGTCTATTATAACTACTTCTCATGCAAAAAATATAACTTTTTTGAATTCCTATCATGTGATGACTCCAGGTCAGTGCTTGCTATTTAGTTGAGAAAAAAAATTGTCAGGCAAAGAAATATTATTTGTTTTTTCACGTTGTTAATTTGCCAAGTAGAACAGTTCACGTTAATTCTGAACTTGGAAAAAACGTGAAAAAAATAATCAGAAACTTTGACCAAACAATAATAAAAATTGAGGAACTAAAAAAGGAAAAATAATAGATGCAAGCCCATAATCAAAATGATAACAAATGTGTGCCGACTGGTCTCGAAAATGGAATTGAAATGAGTACTTTCACTAGCCCCTTCGAAAAATTTTGATGATAACAATAATACATACATAAATATTGTTCTAGAGAACGATTCGATTCTCTTTCATTCTGCAATAGCGTGTTGATATAGGCAGGGCCGTGTGGTGAACGACAGAAAAACGGGGCGGGGCGAGGGGAATACCCGTGTCTGATAAATATATCGATGCATTTCATCGTTTCAGCAAAAGTCAGCAGGTTCGATACATCGAGCACATTGGGAGAATCAACTCCGAGACAATAATCATCACGTGAAGGCAATATGTCGGCGAATGGTACGAATTGAAAGCATCACGGGTTAGAGAACAAAAATAGGGGAAAGGCGGGGGGGGGGGGGGGGAAAGCAGAATTTTTGTTTTGTTGCAAGGATGAAATGAGTTTGATGCACTTTTTCAAAAAAGTGTTTGGACCTCATGGGTATCTATCAGCAAGCGAAGTGAAACATGTGTGCAACAATCATGTGATTGCGTTGACCGGCGACAGCGGTCAATTCGTAAAAAATAGCATTACACTTCTATTGTGTGCTTGATCAGAGTCAAAGTCAGCAGGTTTACATTACTTTTTTGATAATTTAAAGTACTATACTATCGTATTTTTAATTCTTTTTTTTTTGGAAAAGTAGAGAGAACACAAAAAAGCATTTCAAACTTCTAGGTTACTGCTAAATGGCGGACCGCGCGGAAGTTCTAACGGGGTTCGTACTTCTCGAGGAGAACGTAAGAAGTTAATGAAGTGCAAAAATCCGAATTTCAAAAAAAACTTTTACATTAAGCCCAAGGAAACTAAAATTTGTAACAGAAGCAAACTTCTTCTATCCGTGCTCTAGAAAATATCTGGCATTAAAAAAAATTTTGAGCATCACAAACTACAACTTCAAAAACCCGTTCTATTGACATTTATTACATTTTCGATAGTTTTTTCCGCAGTTCGCCATTTTTTAATCATTGTTTTATCAAAGAAAATTGTTAGACTCAAGCAATGAACAAAAAAAAACGTTTCGATGAAATCTTTTTCTTGAGACTTTTTAGACTTATTTGTGCGAGGATAAAAAGTACTATTTTTTTAGCTGATCACGATTATTTTTCTATAAAATATAAGGTAAATAAAAAGTCAACAAGTTTTATAAAAAAAATCATTCCAGAAATCAGTTCAGTTGTTTTGTGGATTAAAATCGAACAACTTATTTGTTTAATAGATTTGGAACTTTCCTAAATTCTGTTTAGAGAATTAAGTAATAAACAAACTGAGAAAAGAGCTACTTGTTAAGAAAACAAAAAAAAGGACCAGAATTACATTATTTTCATCCAAATTTTGAGCAAACAGTCAAATTTCTAAGTTTCTTTCGAATCTATCATACCTCTGCCAGGGCGTATTTTTTCGGTATGTACTCCGACATTTTTCATATTTTTGTAGTGTTTGTACTCCGACATTTTTTGTACTGCAAAAATATAACATTTTGCATGCGCTCGCTCTCATGCATCCTAGGGATCGCTATGACATAACGGTATTTTACTCCTCTGCTCGTATGTTGCATGTTAGCGCAGTGGTTAGCAGTTTTGGTGAATGTATGTACTTCGACCTTTTTCGATTTTTTTTTGGTGTTCGTACTCCGACCTTCAAAGCTTCGACAAGTCTGGCAGAGGTATGGAATCTATTCACAACTAGAAGTAACATTTTCGCTAGAAGGACTTTTGAAAATTGCATAATTTATTAGACAAGCCAAATATATTTTAAATCATCAAAATCATCGGTAAACTCAAATTAAAGATGTTTGCTTCAATAATTACAACTGTTTTTTATTCAAAAATGTTACATTTCTGCAGAAAATCGATTTTCCGCCCATTAAATGCACTTTTAACAAAAAATTGCCTGCAATCTTTTTCTTCAATTCATCCGTCAATTTGTATTATTCGTAAAACAGTCCTTCTTCTCCAAATCGTATCAAATTAATTAAGCGCTAATTAAAAGATGCATTAGGATAGTTTTATCCATCTTTTTTTTTTCAAATATCAAATATCCAAAAGAATTTTCAACTTTTCTTTATTCAATTAATTATCAGGAGTTAAATCAAAAAACATTAATTTATTTAACAACTGTTGAACAAATGGAATTGGCAGTGAGATGGAAACTACGACAGAAAACAATTAATGGTTTTTTAAACAAAAGAAATAATAAAATAGAATTGATACCTTATTTGCAGAAAAAGAAAGGAAAGTTTAAAAATGCGGATTTTGTAGAAAAATAGGCGTTTTTTCATAGGAATATAAATTTCGGACTAATGTTTTCAGAAATTGGAATGTTGAAAAATGACACGAGAACTCGAAAAACTGGAATTTTTTGAGAACATTGAAATTGCAATCATTTTTTAAAATTTCCGATTCCCACGAAACCTGAAAATTTAGAGAAATTCCAGTTCAAGAAATTGTTTTAGCAAAATTTGGTTGAAAAAAAATTTTTTTGGAGTTTTTCCTTGAAAAAATGATATATTTTTAAAACATAATTGCATTGTTAAAAATTCGGTTTTTTGTTAACAAGACCCAGAAAAAGTCGGAATCAAAATAAATTAGGAAGCGGACATTGCAAGTTCCTCAAGAAGTTTGACTTCGCCATCTGTGAGCTTAGCGAACTTCTTCACCAGCTTAGCATTTCTATCTGTCTCTGACAATTCTCGCCATTTATCTGTTTTTGTACGTGCCCAGAGGGTGAATGCGGTCTCCGGCTCCTTTTTCGGTTTTCTGCTGCGGTCTCCTGCTTTTCTTGGAGTTTGGGTGGTTGGGTCGATCTGAAAACGCAAAATTATAAAAACTTAAGATTTTAGAGACATTTCAAAACAAACAAAAAATCGATTGTCATTAAAATTTCTCAAAAAATAAATGCTGACTTAAGAAGTTGAATTTCAGACCTTAGACTGAAACTGATAAAAATTTATAACCCATTGACGTTTTGAAAAAAAATGAATCTTCATCCGATCACAAATGAAGTGTCAAGAAAAAATGTTTTTCTTAATTTCATTCAATCATAACTTTTTACCAGTTTCATTTCAGAGGTGAAATTTTAAAAAAGCTTCAAAACAGACGTTTCCTTGCATTCTTTTCTACTCTGAAAATCCCTTTCTATTTTAAATTACACTTACTCTCTTAGTAATTGTTCTGATTTTCGCATTGATCCAATTCAATTGAGTTTCTGTCAAGTTCGGATGGTTGTTTAGAAATGTTGCTAAATCTCTGGTGTATGCTCTCTGGAATAATATGTTTTTTGAAATAGTGAATATTTTAAGTAAAAACCTCCAACTCTTTGTGTTCCTCATTAATTTCGCTAATAACCTCAGCTGATTCGGTTTTGAATGCTTCATGCGCTGCCTAAAATCAATGTTTCTCAATTTTAAATTAATTTTTGATTACCGCAAGCTCAAAGATTCCTCTAGAGAGATTTTTCTTCTTAATGTAGAGTTGAATAGCCGCTGTTGGGCGTGGCGGGAAATCTGCGAACATTTCTAAGCTTCCTTCGTTTGAAAGGGTTCTTCTGGTGATCCTGAAAACGAAATAATTTTAAAATATGCAAACTTTAATTACAATTTTTGCAAAGAATATATAAAATTTAAACTTACAACGCAGAATCTCTCAATTGAAGCTTGGAAACACGCATCGCGCTTTTCAGATATTTTCTGTAATCGGTGCAAAACGTGCTGAAAATATAATCAAATTTTGACTGCTAAAAATCGATTTCCCTTACGTCACATCAACAATTTCGCCAGTTTCAGCTCTTTTCTTCTCAGCCCACTCGGTTGCCAACTTTTCCAGATGTTTCACGTTCAGCTCGTTGTCTTGAAGAAACTCTTGGAACTCTTCCACATAAATACGCATCTCATCAGGTGGATAACTGAATGCCAAGTTCGTTGTGTCTCCTTCATTTTCAGAATCCTGGAAAGTTGAGACAATTTTAATTTTTTTTTGAAAATGGATAATTTACCGACGATACTTCCTCTTTTGGTTTCTTTGATTTTGTGCTTCTCCCTTCTGCATTTCGCTTAGCCATTTTTTGCCTGAAAAACAATTATTATTGTTTTTCAGTCGAATTTTCACAATTTATAGCCTTAAAACTATTAGTATTGTGTATTTTAATCATTAATGTTACGACGGATACCTACGAAAAAATGAAAACGCAAAGAAAAATGGTTTCACGAACAAATCTAGCAATTATTATAAAATTTTCACGCTTTTTGAGGGATTAAATACCAATTTTGGATCGAGGTACCTATGTTAGACATATTCAATAAAACATAGCGAAAGTACACCTAAAAATCTATGAAAATAGAGAGAAAAAGAGAACATTCATTTCAAAGCGTTCTCTCGCTGGCAAGAAGCCAAATTGTGCGATGGAGCGCACTTACCATTAAGTTAGTGTGACATAAGGAGAAGAGAGGAGGCACAGAGAAAAAGTTGAACAAATTTAAAAATAAAAAATCTTAAAATTTGAATATGCCTATTTTTTCCAAAAAATGAAGTTTAAACCGATAAAAATCCTTGAAAACCCTCAAAATATTGTTTCCGCGTATATGATTATGGATAAATTAGTATTTAATGAATAAAATTCTAAATCCGGTAAAATTCCTTTTGCTTTTAATAATGAATTTAAAATTTTATGATTTCTATGAATATTAGGTCTTCGAATTACGATTTATTTTAGAATCTACATAGAAAAATATCGTTTACGGCATGATTAGATTTATTAGGATTACTCGGAAGAAACGAAGGACAGTTATTATTAGGTTTCTTCATCCAACATATTAAACTGAAATTTTAATTTTGCCTTAAAATTTTAAAAGTGGATGTAAATTGAAAATTACAATTGTTTTAAACATGTACAGTGAAAATCGAATCGATCGATACCAGAAGCATGAAATTTCAATAATAAATGGAATTCTCTTGAATCCAAACTTCATCGTAACCTCTTTTTACAACTCGAAATTCAAAAAAAGAAAACATTTATTGCAACTGAAAAATTGAGAGAAATATGTGGTGTAGGGTGATTTTGTTTTAAAAAAATTAGCTAAGAAAAATTTCTAAATTAAAGAATAAATGGTGCATAATGCCCTAAAAACCGAAATAGTAAAAAAAACATGAAAAAGACAATGAAAAAATAGGCACCTTTGTAGACCAGAAGGATTCAGAATATGCAAACTAAAAAACTGAAAAAAAATGTCGGCCGAAATATTGATATGATAACTCGTAAAACGATTTGAATATAGAGAAATCCTAACTTTAGTCGGTTATCAGAAAACAATATATAAAAATTCAATGGAGGAATACATTATGAAAAAGTTTAAGCGAAACAGTGCAGGAAATTTTTCAGAGAGGGACTCTTTCAGGGGAAGGGGGGAGGGGGGAGGGACTCTTTTTAAATGCTAATTTATATAGGTTTTTTTCATTTGAGAAAAAATTTAAAAACTAAAGAAGGACAATTTAGAATCCTGGGATCACGCAGTAAGCTTCAAGGGCTGAAAGCAACAAGTAGATCAACCACAGACAGCCGAAGAAGCATGAAGTGGCCCACTGAAAAATTATCGATTGATTTTGGAAGTGTTCGCGTGAGAATTTATTTTCTTTTCTTCAGAAAACAAAAGAAACGGTTAGGAAATTAAAAACCAGACCAAATAATTCTAAAATATTAAACATCGCGGTGCACCGTGATGCAAAATTGCGGTTGTTGAAATTTTTTTTTGAGTTTATTCAAAAACATTTAGTATTTTTGACAAATGTATTAAGAAATGTTTTTGACACGATTTCCAGATGCCAAATAAAAAATATATATGTAAATGCCTATCAACATACCTTAAGTCCAACAGGTCCTCCAAGTTCTCCACCAACTTTCTTATTTCTTCTCAACACCAAAACAGTGATGCAAATAAGCGCCTCACAACAGAAGATCAACACAGAGAAACCGAGATTTCCTGGATCAACCAAGAATTTCGATCCTTTAGACCAGTGATAAATAGCGGCCATTGACCAAGCGATTCCGATACCCAAAAAGACGTTGACAGCGTTTGAACCGGTCACGTTTCCGACGGCATTATCCGCATATTTGTCTTGAACGGCTGACACTTTTGAAGCGAATGTATCTGGCACTGAGGTTCCGAGAGCGACGAATGAAATCGCTGTTACTGCGTCTTTAAGTCCGACCCAACAACCGAATTGTGAGGCCAAGTCACCGACGATAGCTGTGAGGACACCGATCATGAAAATGGCGACGACGAATGTTGCCCACCCTCCGAAATAGTCTGGAAATGGTCCATCACTTTTCATGAAATATTTTCTCAGAAATAAAATATCGATATTTTTCTCAATCAAAAATTATTAGGGTTTTTTCGATTTTCAAGCGGACATGCGACGCGTTCTAAAAATTGGTCATAACTTTTGAATTCGTTTTACAGAAATGAAATTTGAATATTTGAAAAAAGGAAGTTTTTCGCTTTTCAGAACTTCAAGAATTATTTAAAGCGATGCCAAGCGTGAGTTAGGCGAGAGCGCTTTTAAAGTGACCCTCCGTAAAAACACTCAAACTTGAACATTTTAAACATCTAAAAAAAAAATCAACAATTTCAAAACAAACGCCTACCAGTTGGTGGAATAGTGGCAAAAGTGATCTTCCATGGAACCGTCAAAATATGCATGAAATAGTCCATACATGATGGCTCTTGTGGTTCCTTCTCTTCTCCTCCTTCTTCTCCTTCTTCCTCCTCCTCATCATCGTCATCACCGGCCGAAACGACCAAAGCCTCGGAGAATTGTTCTCGCCATGAGTGTGTTCCCAGCATGATTCTTGTGTTCGCGTTCTTGATCATTCTGTCGACGATTCCCTGAAAATCGATGTTTTTTTTTAAAGATATCGTTTTCAGAATTTGATTCGCGACCGCAACGCGTGTGAAAATACTGCAAAAACAACTTTTTCAAATTTATGCGCGATTTTGAGTCAAATTTGAAGTTCATATGTAATTTCGTCCTATTAGGTGCATATTCAACGTAAAAATGTGCTACTACCGTTTTAATTGAAATTTCACTTGTTCAAAAAAAAAAACTAAGGTACGCAATTGCGCGTCAACGTCGACACAATCACTACGCCGCAAATCTGCGTAAGAAACTCGATCTCCCCGTACCTGGAATTCTTTGCTTTCTCTGATCGTAATTTGACACTTTGTGAATTCTCCAAGTCTTGGTTTTCCCATCTCGGCAACTTCAAGTTGTGACGGGGTCAAGCCGGCGTCCAATTCTTCGTCTCCTGCAACAAACCCCGGTTATTTTTCCGAATTTTCTCAATAGGAAAAGCATCAAAAAAGTTGATTCAAGAAGCCAAACATGCAGAACATTCCAGTGTATACCCCCTTTCATTCCTGCAATCCATGATCCTAATCGATTTCTGAATCTTGTCGTCAAGTGTGGTGAGTTCGAATGTGCTCTTTGTGCATTTGGTTGAAGAAGGTCGACACTTCCGGCACGCGATGGTTTTCCAGATACTAAATCATTTGTGTAAAATTAACGGGTGCGGGGGAAAAGGTATTAGGTCTTTTTTGGAAGTGGCTAGGCCTGGTCCCAAGGACAAAAATTATCGATTGATAAATAGAAGTGTTTGTGTATTTGTGAGGTGATGGGATAAATAAACTTAGGAATAGAGGGGAAATTGAAATACCTTTGAATTTTAAATTGATATTTTTAAGCTCCGCCTATTTTATATTTTTTCAGAGAACTAATCATTTTTCGATTGTACGTATTTGCGCGTCAAATGTGTTATATAAAAGGATCAATGAGTATTTTTTAAAATTTAATATACATTGCAAAATATCTCACAGTGTTTATCGACCAAAAGTTGCCGCAATTGCACATTTTTAATGAAATAAATGCGCGCAATATGCGTAAAGCGTGCTGTGTTGCGTACTTTATTCCATTTCTTGGTATTTCAACCGAAAAAATTTGAGCTGAAACCCAATTTTAGTGTAATTTAAGAATAATTTCAAAAAAAATCATAGACGGAGCAAAAAAAAAATCAAATATCAAATTAGAAACGACCAAAAACCCACAACATCACCTACCATTCTCAGTCTGCGAATCATCCTTCGATTCTGAAGCGACAGATGATCCACGTTTTCTTTCCATTCGTCGTTGGAATCTCTCTTGCACTTTTGACAAATCTATATACAAAACCACAACATTTAAGTAAGATTATTATGATTATTATTATTACAAAAGCCAGTTTTTGTTTTACTAGAAATTTTCCGGTGCAGAGTAGAAGATGAAAAATAGTGTGTGTGTTTTAGAGAGAGAAAAGATCACACACCAACTAAAATTTTTAGGAACCCAATGGGGTTAAACGGATTCTAGAGAGTTCCGAAAATCACTTACCATTCATCTTCTTGGCCCAGATTGGTGGTGAAAGTTCAATGTTGAAGTATTCGGATCTTTCATATTGTTCAGTGTCAACGATTCCGATATCGATATAGGCTCTAAATAATTCATTATTTTTGTATTTTGTACACTTTTCGGGTCAAAAATTTCTTCCCAAATCGAATGCGCTTATTTTCATTAAAACATGACAGTTGGTTCGGGATATATGGACAAAACTCGCAGGGAGCCTATGTTTAATGATGACGATGCTACGCAATTACATCTCTATTTAGTTTAGAGATAACAAAAAAATAGGTTGTAAATTAAAATTCCTAGAAAATTTTGAGTGTTATAAAAAAATATATTACTCTGTTTGATTATCCTCGAAAACAATTTCTCCTTCCTTTTCCTCAAAGTGTTTTCCAGCGACGGCGGTTCCTTCGACAGTTCTGAAAAAACAAGAATAATTGAATAAAGCATGAAAAAGTACAAAACACAAAATTTTGCCTACTGACGATTAGTCCCCATCAGCGATTAAACAAACTTTAATTTTACCTCAAGAATAGAGTAAACATACAATAAAGTAGCAACCACTTAACAGATCCAAATCTCAAGATTTTACTACATAGACACATACCTGAACGGAATCACAACCTTTCCTCTCGCACCAGAATGTCTTTGCATCTTAAGTGACAAGTGTCCACAATTCTCAACAATTTGGAAGTGATCATGTTCAAAACCGAAAACTCCGGCATGATCGTCGTCCAAAATCATGATGGTTGCAGTGGCTGGCATTTCGAGTTGAGCGACCGGAAGTCCTCCGATTCTTGATGGGTCCAAAATGAGGCCGTCTTTGGTGCGGACGCGGAGATTACGAAGATGGAGATAGAAATGCTCGTCCTCTTCGAAAACGTCATCGTCGACTACTTCGATATTGATTTTTTGATGTTTGTCTTCTGGGTAGAATGTGAGGGTTCCTTTGACTGGGATGTAGTCACTTCCTGAGTTGGCTGTTCCGTCTTCGGTGTAGTAGTCGACCATGACGGTGAGACCTTCTGGCCCTCCATCTCTGAAAATAAAATAAATATAATATGATAATACATGGTTTCGTGACCCAGCATTTTATTCTGAATCTAGTTAGGAATATTTTCATCTAAATCAGACCATTTGTTGCAAAGTGAGAATATTTCTAATAATTCCAAAGATACGGGCAATAATGTAAGGCCACATCTTTAAAGACAGTGTGTCTCTTATTTTAAAAAAATTTAGGAGCCTTATTTATTTTATCTCAGCAGACTTATAGCAGATATTTTATTTCAATAATTGAATTTAAAAACAGGAATAGGGTGAAAATAAGTGAACCCCTTCCTTTAACGATAAAATAAATTGTTTAAAAATTAAAAATGAATTTGATATTTTCAGAAAGAGACAAATGAACTGATGTCAAATATCTTAAAGACAGCTGTTCAGTTAATTTGACCCTACCTGGTCTTAGTTTCAAAAATTAGAGCGTTCTCTAATTAGTACAATGCAATTTATGCGAAATCACACCGATAAGCACACGCGTCATAGTAGCGGTTCAAAGTTGAAAAAATCAAAATTTGAATTCCCGCGTGTCCGTGCGACGCGGTCGTTGTCCGTGCAACGCGGTCGGAGTTGGCGCGAAACACAATTATTTGAATTTGGCTACATATTGACATTGTTCTTTGGAACACCTGGGCTCCCATTCGAATTTTTAATTTTTGCCTAGATTTTGGGTCGTGTTAACTGACAAGCTGCCTTTAACTCCATCCTTTAGACTAAGATAATTGAAAAGTTACTAGCAATTAAAATTTTAAAAAAACATTCTTAAAGAGAGTGTTCCCTTAATTAAAAAAAAATAAAATCAACCTTCCAACAACAATATTGAAGCTTCCAACATTTTCCAAAACCGTGTAATGAGCAGGATCGAAGAAAATCTTGCAAGTGTTATCCCTTTGCTGTCTCTCTTGTGCCTGTACCAACTGAAATTAGTCAAGTGTCCCTGGTGTTGGGTTAGTCCGCAAAATTGCACGGCATTGAAACTTGTGAGATTTCTTGTTGATTTTATTAAATTTTTTAGAAAATTATGAACAGTTTTAAAGAAGATAGATAGTAAATAGCAATATTAAGACCTTTTGAAGTTAACAACTTGCATTTTCAGCTTCATTCATTCAACATTGTTTGATAATTTAACACTCGTTAGATTCAAAATTTCATTCGGAATTAATTGCGCTAGTTTCAAAAATAAATTATAAATCTAATGCACCTATTCTCACCGAAATCTGGTCATTGCATCGTGATAAACGACGCTTCGAATTAATTATTGTCTTTAGTTTAGTGAGTCGTGGTATTTATTTTGGTTAATTTCAAATTTTCTTTACCACGAGTGCTATAAATTCCGATCAAAAAATTCAAGTTATTAGACTAGATCGCGCACTAGATTTAATGAGCCTTTCTTGCAATTAAATGTTAACCATTGTTGTAAATTTCATGCTAAAATTATTTTCAAAAATCCCTTTCAAATTTCCAGTAACTTACAGCATCAAGAGCCTTATTGTGCTCCTTATCAATACGTTTCTTAACAATATCACCACCTCCGATAAGTCGTCTGGTAGCTTGGACACGATAGAAAGCTCTTGATTTTGGTCCTCTGAAATTTTTAAAAAATCTGAAAACTCGAATTTCAAACAAAAAAAAACCTGCTAATCATTTCATATTCCGCTTGTTTTTGCAATTCAGTCGGTGTAATATGCGGATTTTGTTTACGAATTTCTCTCATCAACTCGATGAACTCTTGTCGATGCTCTTCGAATGCTTTCACAGCTGGATCGACACTTCCCTGGAAATATTTCCGGTTAAAATCATTTCTTTGACAATTTTTGTTTCAAAGAAGTTTTGAGAAACGAGTCGAAAGTATTAGGCGTTCGTGTTATGATCCAGATAATCAAAAATTTCTGTAGATTTTTTTGTCCATAAGAAGCTCAAACTTCCTACAGAACATCATACATCTTTCATTTTAAAAAATCAATAATTTCAGACGAAAGTTCCATGCAATTTCTCGTAAAATGTTTAGAAGAAGATGAAAATTATTTCAGTAAAAAATCACACCAAAATTGGGGGATTTTCAGAAGTTTTTCATGAAAAAAAAGTGTTGTTAATTGTAAATGACTCGTTCCATCGTTCAACATAACCGCCTAATACCTCCTCAACATTTTTACTAAATTCAAACAGTGCCTGTGGAAGTCCATTCTCGAGCATTTTCATCTCTTCAGCCTCGGTGGCAATCATTTGTCCGTGGGATCCGCGGCGATATCTGTGTGGCAAGAATCGCGTCTGAAAATCATACTAATTTTAGTGAAAATCTAACAAATTTTAAGCAAAATGTGGCCAAAAAACTATAATTTCTGGTAATGCCCAACGACTCTAAGTAAGTACGCGTAATTTAATGGCAGCTTGTCAGTTAACACGATAAAGATTCAAGGCAAAAAATCAAAATTCTAATGGGAGCCCAGGTGGTCCAAAGAACAATACCAATATGTAGCCCCATTCAAATAATTGTGATTCACGCCAATTCCGACCGCGTTTCACGGACACCGACCGCGTTGAACGGACACGCGCGCATTCAAATTTTGATTTTTTCAACTTTGTACTGCTGCTATGACGCGTGTACTTATCAGTGTGATTTCGCATAAATTGCATTGTACTAATGAGAGAAATCTCTAATTTTTGAAACTAAGAACAGGTAGGGTCAAATTAACTGAACAGCTGTCTTTAAGCTTATCAGGGTTTATTGCTCAAAAACCTTTTGACTTAAAATTTAATTTTGAATTGATTGCGCCTGATTTCATCAAAATCCGTTCATCGATTCTAAAGAAATGTTTTTTAAAAAATGTTTAAACCACCTTTTTAAAGACATGGTGACACTTACTACAAATTCAAGAGAAAACTTATACAAACCTGAATAATCTTAATATCGGCAATCCAAGCGGTTAACACAGTCATCGGGAAGAAGCAGAATGTCAAAAGACCCTCCCAGATTTCAATTTCACCAGGTGAAAAATAGGCCAAAATCAAGTAGAGCCAAACGTAGGCGAACACAGACCAGGTGGCTGTTACGCAGAATACGTCAAGATGTTTCTGACGACGGATTTCGCCATTTGGAATCACGGCAACGCAAATCGCAATAATCATGAACAAATTGAACGCGGCTGAACCTACAATTGTGTTTGGTCCCAAGTCTCCGGCTTCGAATCCCTTTGCGGCTACCTGGAAAAAAGGGAAAATTCATGGGGGATTCATGATGGGAAATGTCCGCAATTGTCCTTCAATTGTAATGACACACTTTCATGAGAAATCTCTAAAAACAAACCTCAATAATAGAAAGCAAAATCTCGGGAGCCGAAGAACCAAGAGCCATAAGTGTCAAATTCGATACGGTATCGTTCCAGATTCGAACCTGTACCTCCATAGGATCAAGCCCGGGTCGTTTAACTACAATCGTTCGTTCCATTGATGTAATCACTTCGATGGAGCTCATGAATCGATCGGCGACAATGGAAATTCCGAGGAACATGTAGGCGATGACGATGAAATATATCACACCTCTCAAGATTCTGTCATTTGCCGAAAGATCCAAAAATGGTCGCCTGAAAATCATTATGTTTCATTCAATTTTCAAAAATTTCATTTTGACTCATCATGTGTTCCTAATTTTCATGCTTGATTTATTATCGCCTTTTTCCAGATGTTTCATTTACACAACTATTTTTTTTTTCATTTTTTTTCTTGAGAAATCAACGAAAAATCGAAATAAAAAATTTGAAAATTCAAAAAAAATCGAATGTAGATTAAAATAAACGTTTTTTTTGAGTTTTGAGAATCTTAAATCTGATAGGAAAATTAAAGATAATTTTAGCCTATTTTTCGAAGATGTAAAAAGTTTAAAATCAATTTTTAAACAAATTTTATAAATTTTATAAAATTTCCAAAAAAAGCAAATGTTTTCCTTATTTTTAAATCACTTTCAAAATTGAATATATGTTTTCAAAGCAAACATTTAAAAAAAATCTTCCTTTTAAAATCAGTACTGAGAAATTGGCGGCGTGCCAAATAGACAAAGTCCTGTCGTTCAAACATTCAAACATACTTAAACTTAGCTCTTGTGAAAATACCGTATTCATTAAAGGGACATAACAATTCTCAAAATATTTAAATGGTAAGGAAAATTCAAATGTTGATTTTATAAATTATAGCAGCAATTTTAAATTGTAAATTAGCGATTGTGATGCTAATTGGATAGAAAAATAAAAAGCGAATTTCAATTGATCATATTTAAAAATAAAAACCGAATTTTCAAAACCTTTTCAAATCAAATTATCAAGTTTCAAATGCTCTGGAGGCAATAACAAACTGCCAAAGGTATTCCACTTTTTTTGTTCATTTTTCTTTTTCAAAGTCCCCCAAAACCCACCAAATCGGTACAACAAGTCCATCAATGCAGTTTCTGGTGGCGTCGGCGGCCGAACAATTCGATCCGGCTTCTGTCAGCCCAATGACGGCGACCAAACTGGCTACTGCTAGCCAACACCCTAATCGAGTCATTTAAACTGCAAAAAATGAAGTGAATTCAAAATTTTATTTGTTTCTTTTTTGATTTTCCAAAAGAAGTCAACCTAGCAACAACGTCAAATTCAAATTCAAATTCGGGGGGAATGATTTTGAATGATGGATTAAATCGAGCGAAGCGAAAAGTGCTCAAGGAAGCAAAATGGGAGAAGAAATGGAGCAAAAACACACAACATCAAAGTGAACATGAAAATGAAGAACAAAAATTGTGTAATGATTTTTGAAAAAGCGAAACAATTCTCACGGATTGGAAAAAGAGAATAAAATGAAGTAAGAAAGGGAGGGGATCGGATGATAGACTTCTCTCTATCTCTGTGCACTTTAGGGGGCTCCCGAATGGATCGGGAAGCAAAAAAATATCCTTTTTTTTTGCTTTTTGGCAAAAGAAATGAGAGTACTACTAAAAATCTCGACCACAAGGAGTCAAGTAAGCTAGAGGGGGGATGAAGAGCCGCCTCTATCCCTTCTTTCCCTTTCACTGTTTGTCTTTTTGGTTCGAACGGTTTCGGGTAGCTCGAGATAACGGGAAGTAAGAGAAAAAAGTGAGAGCACTTGAAAATCTGTATGGTGGGCGAATTTTTCGCATTTAGTAACAATTAGCTTACATGAGTTGAGAGTTGTGATTGCCAATAGAAAGGTACGGTAGGAGAAGATAAGTGGAAATGAAAAGGGGGGGAGCTGGACTGAAGATCAGATTTATCAGTGGATTGTGAGAAGGACTTGGTTGAATAAGAAAGTACAAACTTCTATGGTTACTTGAGGGGTAGAAATGGGGGGGGGTTGAGTTTTGAAACCTTAGAGATGAACATTTTTCTGAAAAAAGTTCATGATCGAGGATGTGTAGCCATGTTACAATACTAAGGAAAACCCACAAAAAACTGTTTTCACTCGTTTTTTTAAACGTCCAAATACAAACAATCATTTTTAATTAGGGTTAAGCAGCGGAAAATTTTGAGAGTGAGACTTCTAAAAAAAACACGTTGACGCCGAGAAGACGAGCTTTAAAACAATGGCCTAGTAAAAGTTTCCACCTGACCGAACTTTTGCGCTTTTTGCGTGTTATATTGAGGAAGGTTTTTCACGTAATAATACTAGCTTCCTAGTTTCCATAGGGAACTAGGGAATCACTCACACCAAATTGAATTTTTCTCAAATTTGGTACATCGATTAAAATTGGCTTTATTCCTGAAAAAGAAAGCTTCAAAAAACGATTACTTTGAGAAAAGTTATGAGCCAAGTTTTCTTTCGTTTATGTTCCGGTGAATAAATTAATAAATAAAAAATAAAAGTTATGAGCCGTGAAAGTTCATATTTCTCTTCATATATGTAGCTATAGAAGAACCAGTTTTAATTATGAACATTTTTGATGGACAATATTTAAAATCGGTTCAAATTTGTCAGATGAGTCCAAAATTTTTAACCTTTATTATTGATTCACACAATTTACAATAATTTCCGAATTACTTTGATTATCAACCTCCAAGGTAACCATGTTGTAAGGGAACTATGAACTTATGGGGGAGGTGGGCATACCTATGTAACATAGGCTATGTTAAAACCCTCCTATGATTAATAAAACTTCGAGGATTTAATATTGGACCCAAAATGAAGTAGTATGCAAAATTTGCAATTAAATTCTAACTTGAAAAATTAAATGGTACACTATCTTTAAGGTTGAAGCTCTCAATAGTGATAGTTTCAGAAGTTCGAAACAAATATTCTTAAATTAAATCTATACTATTTTTACAGCAATAATAAATTTAAAACGTTACAATTTAAATAGCATCATCGACAATTGAAAATTTGGTGTACATTATGTTCTAATAAAACCGTATCTGATGGAAAAAAAATTTCAAAAGATTTCAGTTCTCCAATGTTCTGAAAATCAAGATTACGATTCTTAATACGCTCATTTGAATATCTGGGCAATAGGACACGTCCCTTTCGCAACTAAGACTTAAAAATGTATCAACCTTTCTCGTACACAAATATGATCTTTGAAGAATCGGATCAATAAAATCAGATCGTTTTTTTTCTCATGCACCCAACAATCCGTGAAGGATCAAGTGGCTAAGAATTAAGCAAAAAAAATTATCGAATAATATTTTTTTTAATTAAAAAAAATGAAATTCACTGGTGTGGCCAACAATGATGACATGTGTAGTTTCAAAAAGACTAAGTTGTGCAAATATTTAACAAGGAAATGGCGAAAATACATGTAATATGTAATTTAATGATCAAAAGTGTCTCCCTCTTTTTTTTTAATCCGTCCACTGATTTCGTACTCAACTCGGCACGTTTTTTTCAAAGAAATTCAGCGGAAAAGGAGGATTATTTATCGAAATGCTTTTTATTTCCAGAGCAAGAAAAAAATGAGGAATTTCTCACGACTATTTAATTTCGAAAAGAATCCTTATGTGTATAACCAATAAAAATTGTCGATATAAAATCTGTGCAAAATACCAAAAGTTTCACAAAATTTTGCGGGTCGCGTTGCGATGTTTGAACAGCACTTGACTCATCCTTCCTTATATCTCAAAGGCATTTGGGTTTGAGAAAGGAAAAGATGAAGAAGTTTGGGTCGTTATTGAACTGTTTGGTTGATTTTTCGATGAAACTCTTCGAGAAATCGAATGGTTGGTTTCTCGTAGTTAAAAACGCCCGAAAACCACTAATTCTTGAAGTTTTTATTCGGTTTTTTGTAATAATGTATTATTAGAAACAATTTTCTGAAAATTGCAAAGTGGGCGTGGCTTACGTTTTAGAATAAAATTTTTGCTCGTACAATTTTTACAGTAATTCAAAAAATGTTGAATCTAAATTGAAGTAAATGTGTATTATCATCTAAATTGTGCCCTAATACAAAAGTGGGCGTGGCTTCATTGACCAAAAATCCTTGCAATTCTTTGAAACTTTAATTGAAAAGTAAGAAAAGCTTAAAACGAGGTATCAAAAAAAATTCAAAAGAATCTGAATTTTTAGGCAGTTTCTAACTTTCATTTCTGAAATTCGCCAAAAATACCTACCCAATTTTGCAGAAATGGGCGTGGCTTTAAAGTTTCAGTGGGGCGTGATTCAAGCTTTCTTTGAACGTTTATTTCTCTAACAAACTCAGGAAAAGCGATGCACCGGTGCAGTCCCAGTTTGTACGGGACTGCACCAAATTTTGTCCGGGACTGCACTGCACCTTCATTTTTCCGAGACAGTCCCGGACGAAAATGGTTCAAAATTCTCAGGAAAAGCGATGTACCGGTGCAGTCCCAGTTTGTACGGGACTGCACCAAAATTTGTCCGGGACTGCACCGCACCTTCATTTTTTCGGGACAGTCCCGGACAAAAATGGTTCAAAATTATCAGGTAAAGCGATGCACTAGTGCAGTCCAATTTTATATGGGGATGTATCAAACTTTGTTCGAATTATTCCGGACAAAGAAGAGTGCGAAGTGCAAGAACAACAAAATTCGAAAACAAAACTGAAAATTGGTTTAATTCGAGCTCGTTTGTTTACCAAAAATACATTCAACTTAAAAATTGGAAAAACACTGTTTTGCTAATTTTTTTTGTATCGAGAAATTTCCACGAACCAAATTTGCTGAAATGTTGGCACTTCAAGACGTAATGGTTTATTTGTGATTGCCTAAAAGTTTTACCTAGTTAGCTCTTCAGTTAAATTTTTTTTTATTTCTTAAATTTTTTAAATAATTTTTTGAACTCGAAAACTAATTCTCGAGAATGAGACTTGGAGCCACGTGCTACTTTGCAGTTTTTGAAAGCAGTTCCTTTATCAGCGTAAAATTACATCTCAAATGAGCTATGACTCATTTAAAAAAGCCAGAAACCCCAATACTTGAATATTGCTCTGATGTATATTCTCCTTATATTTCTAAAAAACTTCTCAACAAATTTGAATCCACTCTTAGATATTACTCTCGTTTGGTTTGTTATCGTTGTAATATTTCCTTTACTTCTTATGAAGATAGACTCACTATCCTTAATATTGATTCCATTTCAAAACGTATGAAAATACTATCTCTGATTCATGTTTTTAAATGTCGCAAAAATCTGACCCATCAACCATCATTCTCCAAATTTTGTGCTCCTGGTATTACAAGGAGATATCCACTTCGACTGAGAAATAAAATGAAAAACACAGACTCCGTTTTTGACAAAATCCTTCCATTATGGAATAAGTTATCACATAACTTGTTGGACTGTCCAAGTATTGAATCAGTAAGAAATACACTCAAAAAACTCCCTTCGAAATACTTTGATTCAAATTAAGCATATTACTAAACAATATATAAATACTTTTGTTATTATTTTCTTTTTTTATTACTTTCCATTCGCATCATTATTCAATTGTTTTTCTATGTCAAATAAATACTGGTTGAATACTCTTACGGGTACCCAACCTTTAAGCATTTTATCATCTACAGTGCGTAACATAAGTATAGAGCCACCCCTAAAATTGACTCTCCTGGCGCGCGCGTGCAAATTCCGGACATGAGATTTAAAAAATCGGATTCAGCATCCAAAATTAGCTTTAGAAAACATATTTTACGTTAATACGTCTGGAAACCTGTATGTTGTAGCTCAAAGTATGAAAAAATGGCTTGTGCAACCGTAACATAAGTATAGAGCCACCCCCGGAAATTCGAAGATAATCAAATTTTTTTATGAAGTCGGTATTTGGTAGCACATCCTTCAAGTGTGATAACATCATAAATACAATTTTGCATAGAATTGATAAGGTTTGGGATGTATTGGGAGGTCTTGTTATTGAATTCCAGCTCGATGTTCTCCCTTTCGTCCAAAATGACTGCTTTGAGAGCATTGGTAGAACCGTACTGCTTTCCCTGAGCATCAACTCTTCGGCCAAGCTCTCTCCAGACGTTCTCTATGGGATTCAAGTCAGGAGAACACGCGGGCCATGGGAGAACATCGAGTTTTTTGGATTTGAACCAATCCATAGTCGCGTTACTCACATGCACGCGCGCAGTACCCTGCTGAAAAACGAAACGACGACAATTGAATCGACGTCGAAATGGAAGGAGATGATCCCGGAGAACATCCTGATACTGGGAAGAGTCCATGCGAGACGATACAAATGCCAGATCCAAGCTGAAAATGCTCCCCACGCCATAACGCTTCAACCTTCAAAATTGCGTTTTGAGAAGAGAAGCTTGTCCTTGCGGAGATCATGCCAGTATGTGTTGAAACCGTCTGGTTCATACAAATTGAATTTCTTTTCGTCAGAAAAGATTATCTGAAAGGGGTATTTGAGTTTTTGGAACAATCAGATATCCAAAACTACTTCGTTCCAATTGGTTCCCATGTTTCTTCGCGCGAAGTCCAGACGACGAGTCTTCCGAAGATCGGTGAGATGTGGAGATGGCTCCATGACTTCTCTGACAAGGTTAGGATCCTTGTCAATAACTCTCCAAACAGCCTGCTTACTCACATTGAGATTCAGCTCTCTCTTGATGTCATTGCAAGACTTCATTGAGCTCGAGGCCTGTCTAACAATATTTCTCTGGTCTCGGAGACTGAACTTCGTTGGTGCTCCTGACTTCGGCGCCTGCTTATTGTGACCCGGATTGTTGACATAATAGTCTATACTCTTCCTTGAGCGATTCAGATACTCAGCAATGGCTCGATTCGACCATCCAGCTGTTTTAAAAGCTTGGATTTGGACCTGCTCCGCATCTGACAAATGTTTTCCGCGAGGCATCGTTGAATTACGGATAATTTGGATTTAAATCGATAGAACCCGATTCCATATGACATTTAAAGACGCAAAGAACTTTTTGAAAAAAGGCTCCAACAAAGATTTCATAAAGAAATGTGATTTTCTTCGAATGTCGGGGGGTGGCTCTATACTTATGTTACGGTTGCACGAGCGATTTTTTCATACTTTGAGCCACAACATACATGTTTCTAGAGGTATTAACGTAAAATATGTTTTCCAGGGGTAATTTTGCATGCTGAATCCGATTTTTTAAGTTGCATGCCCGGATTTTTCACCTGCGCGCCAGGAAAGTCAATGTTAGGGGTGGCTCTATACTTATGTTACGCACTGTAGTTCAATGAGTAATTCACTTTGTTTATTATTATTTATGTTATATTTTGTGGAACATTGATGATGAAATAAATAAATAAAATAAAAATAAAACGATTCAGGCACTACCCGCTCTGAGTTCCTCTTCAAAAATCTTAATGAAAGCAACGGAAATTTTTTTGTATATGTTATTTGTGAATATCAATTTCAGTTTTGAAGATTTACACAATTATCGAAGATAGAGACTTATTCACTGTCACCTTGCAAAAAATGAAAATTATAGTTTTCTAAGAAAAAAAAGCTACTATATTTTAACAATCATCTTTCAGTCTATAAGTTTTCAAAACTTGAGCCCTATCTGATTCCTAGAACAATAGTTATGCTTATCCAAGTTCTCCGATATGTAGTCCTATGGAACTCTGGCGCTAGCGCACATATAAGCGCGCCATCCCCCTTTCCCCCACAAGTTCAGGTATAGCCGAGTGGTTCAAGATCTCGTACGTCAAGCAAGCAGGAGTTCAAGTCGTCGCTGGTTCGATTCCAGGAGGCCTCTCGCAGCCATTGCCACCCACACGACGCAGGCGGCGAGACATTTATTTGCACCGAACCGTCCAAGTTTTGTCCGGGACTGCACCGTTTTATCCGGGTTTTGCCCCGGGACGCGTCCCGGGACAAATTTCGGTGCAGTCCCGAACAAAATGGGAATGTTCCGGTGCATTGCTTTCCCTGAGAAGCGTCCAACACGATCAATTAAATTATGATTTGTTTTTAAAATTGAAAGTTCACGTGTCATTATTGCAAGAAAAAATGCCGCTCCCACCAGATCTTACTGAAAAAGGCTGCCCATTTTGCAAAAATGGGCGTGGCTTATAAAACGGATGACATTCATTTTTTGAACCAAAAGAAAGTGAAACAAAAATCCGTTTTTCTTTAAAAAAAAAAGACCTCAACATTTCCTTCTTTTAAAAGACTCCATAAATGGGCGAAATTTGAGAATCTATTATTGTTTGGGGTGCATAGAAAATAATACTAGAGAGAGCAAAAGAAAAATAGCCAATTTTTAATATACTTTGAAAAAAGATACATCATAATAATAATAATAGGGTCGAACATATATCTGACTGACTGGTTTTTCGTTCAAAATGTTCTTTTTGGGGGGTAATGGTGGTGAAAATGGGGTTTTAAACTACATGTTTTATATACGTTTCATCATAAATAATTGAAAAATGTGTGTGTTTCCTGATTTTTCAAAATTGTCGCCTAGTTTGGATGATGTGCGGGGGGATTAAATGAGACCATTTTTAAAATATTTCGATCTTTGAAATTGACCAGGTTTTTAAAAAAAAGTGACCTCATTTCTGTACAAGTCTCGATTACGAAATTTCAGGCCTTTCACAGTCTTTTGACAAGCCATATTAAATTGTATTAAATTGTGACAAGCTTAAGATTAGGCCGATCTGAATTAAGGCCTGGCCAAGTTAACGGGAATTATTATGAAGCTAATTGTCTATGACACTGGAATAGACATTTTTGCAATTTTCTAAAAAAAAAAACCTAGAAGCCGAGAGAAGGGAGATTGAAGGAATGGCCTAGAAAAAGTTGCCACCCGGCTGAATTTTGTTTTTCAAGCTTTCATTTGAAGAATTATTGAGGATATGGATGGAAAATTAGTTTAGCTTAAACTATTTTTTTGATTTTTTTTTCTAATTTCTTCACCTAATATGGGGGGGGGGGGGTTTAGACTGAGTATGTGATATATTTTCATCTCCGTTACACGTCTTAGCTCCGCAAATATTCCTTTTTTAACTATAGGCCCGACTAAACATGCCTAAATTGGGCCTGAAATAATATAAAATTCAAAAATGATGCCGCAGGTAACTAAACCAGACTTAAAATTAGGCAAAACGATAAGCTGAAAGAAATCATGAATCCGTCTCAACTGATAAAGGTCATTTGATTACCCAAAAAATAATAATCTGCGTTGAAATTAAAACTAATAAAAACTGTGCGAAACACTTGCAAAAATAGGCGTGGCTTCAAAAATATTAGATAAAAACAAATTGCATCCCAAAAAAACAACCATTTTTTCTTCGAATACACCAAAAGTATCAAGTTACTGGACATTCATTTCGAATGTGTATTTTATTTATCCGACTGGTTTTGAAGAGCCAAGGTGAGAAAAAAAAACCGTAGGACGTCATTTTTGACACGGTGGTCTTTGAGGCTTCACGCAAAAATGCGGCCATGCGACTTGACGCAAAAATGCATACCTATAAATCGGGCGGGAAAATGTCGTAAATTTATTTTGTGTCAACCAAAATAAACACACTCACAACAGGATGTCATTCATTTTTCACCTCTCCAGAGAGAGAGCAAGTGTTGACAAATTGTCAAAAAGTTGAGAGAGAAATATAATTGTTTGAAAAATAAGTTATTATTTTTTACAGTGAAAAAAAACAAGGTGTGCTGTTCAAAATTGGCGCAATAATAATAAGAATAATAATTGGTAAATAAAATAACAATCTATTGTGTGAAAATGGGCTATAAAATTTCTAAAAAATAAATTATCTGGAGTAAAAAATTCGTTTAAAAAAATTATTTTGTCAAATCTGTGCACTTTTTGCAAAAAACGGGGCGTGGTCTTTTGGAGACAAATTGAAACTCGAATTAAAATGTGTTGCTGAAGCTAAAATCCGAACACTATTTCAGAAAACGGATTTCATAAAAAATTGCAAAATTTCGGGTACAGATATTTTCGGGTACAGATATTTTTGAGAAACCAAAAAGTTTTACAAATTTCCGCTAAAATAAACGCAGAAGAATATAAATGAAATAATCTATATCCGTGTCTAGAAATCATTTTCAAAAAAAAGCTCCGCCCTTTTCTTTTCTAAAAAAAAGTTGAACTAATATAACTTTTGCGCGCAAAATCATAATCCCCCCAACCGAGGCCACTTGAAACAAAAAAAAGTGTTGCAAAAGTTTTTGAGAAAAATCGTAGCGATTGTTGAGCATCACAGATTTTTTGGCTTTTTCTGCGCTTTGGATATACATATAGAAGGTTTTTGACACACTCGACTCATCAAGTACTTTTTTCGGTGCCAATTGGAGAAATAGATAGAAAAAATTGGGGAGAAAAAAACGATGGTTTTTTTCTTATTGCGAGGGCGAGAATGGGTTAAGAGAGTCGATCAAATATAGCGATGAGTTTTAGTTTTTTTGAAGGTTACTGTATTTTTTTCGAAAAAAAAAGGATTTAAAATATTGGGGGAGCATATACAAAATATGTGCATTTTTGCGTACATTTATTTATAGAAGTTGAGTGCATTTTTGCGCCAAATCCAATGCAGAAATTGTGTGCAATTTGTCGTAGGATCATTTGTTTAAATCAGTGGCAAATCACTTTATCAAATTCATTAAAAATTTAAAAATAATAAATATAATTTTTTGCGTGGCAACAAAAATGACACCATATTTTTATTTTTTCCAGCTTAGCCGGTATAATACGGGAAGCCAAAGATTATTTTCATGATTTCGCTATATAATTGTTTTTAGAAAACTAGGAGTTGATTCATTTTAACATCAGAGATTAGAAATTAAAAAATTAATAGTCAGTCGTGTCGAGACCCGAATAAATGTATATATTATATTACAAATTTCAACTTACTTATTTTTGTAATTCTCGTGGAACATATCTGGTTAACCAACAAATAATTTGATTGCAGAAATAAAATCAATAAAACCAACAAAAAGTTAGAGCAATCGATATTTTTTAAAAAATTTCTTTCCGATCCAATCTCGAAAATTCGAGAAAACATTTCAAAAATCTAGAAATCTGCAAATCTTCTTAAAATTCTGATTTCCTCTGATAACCGGTTTTACTTCAGTATCTGCAATTTTTCTAAAAATTTGAAGTTATCGCAAAAAAAAGGGAGTATTTCTAAAATTTTTCAGATATTTTTAAAATACGCAAACATTTATATATCGTACATTTTCTATTAAATGAGACACAAAATGTACACAGTTAATACTTAAGATTTGACGCAAAAATGCACACAATTGATTTTTGGTTCAAAAATTGTCAATACAAAAAATAGAACCAAGAAAAAGAAAGCTGGGGCTTTTATCGCTAACAAAAAAACATAAAGAACATAGATTGAAAATGAACACAACGTTGTTTACATAGACTTGATCTAATCCAATTTTTACCCATTCGCTTTTTTTTTTGGATAAAAAATTAGTACCCGAAGCGTGAAAAAAAAGAGGTTCCTCGAAACTTTCCCAGAAGTTCCTTTTTATCTGGACTCAAAATGTTAAGAAATGCATGGAAAATATTATCTCTTCATTTTTCCCCGCCATCATTTTCTCTTCTTCTCCTTCTTAATTACTTGCTCATCATCTTCTTCTACTTCCCATTTTTCCTCCTGTTATTTTATTTTTTTTTTCAATTTCCAAATGGTGGTGTAAAAAATATATCAAATGGCAACATTCTTTTTTTTCGGTTGGTTCGTCGTCGCGAAAATTTTTCGAGTAGGAACCAATCGAAAAAGTGATTAAGATTTGTGTGTATCTTCTTCTCTTTTCACATATACCAATTGTTTCGAGCAATTTTTCATCCAGTCGAAAAAAAAGAGATGAAAAAAACATTTTTTGCGATGTGTAAAATTTGAACAAGATGACTGGAAATTTGTTCGTTTTTCTTTTCTTTTTTTTTGGTAGAAAAAAAGGTAATGGGGGTGCGAATTTTGAAATTTTCACGTAAAAATGCACACAAAATCTATATGAAATATGACGCAAAAATGCACACAATTGCAAAAATGCATAGAACTCAAAAAACCTTGTAAAAATTTGACAACAAAAATCCTAAAGGTAATTTGAAACTGAAAAAAATAAAGAAAAACTCCTTCTGGTATACATGTTTGTTGTTTTCGTTTTTTTTTTTGCAAAAATGAAGAAAATGTTGTGTTATATTTTATCTTCCCTCTTAAAAATTAACCTTTTCAGCCAAGTTAGGAAAAATGTGGGAGGCGCGAATATGAATTTCAAATTTTTAAAAAACATCTTTAAAGGGATTCTTTACTGTTTTTGGGTTTCTATTCCATTCTCATAATCTTCTTCATATTTGAAAACCTATACAAGAAAAATATTTTTGCGAAATTTCCTTTTCTAGTATACGAAAAAGCACATTTACAGGGTAAGGCGGGGAATGGCCTAACAATTGCAAACTCTCTCACATTCGCATGCTCTCTCGCGCGCGGCCAAGCGGTTAGGCCATTCGCCGCCTTATCCTGTAAATGTACTTTTTTGGTGTACTGGAAAAGGAAACTTCGATAAATTGTTTTGCTTCAATAGGTTTTCAAATATTGTGAAGAAGATGGAAATGGAATTGAAACCCAAATTCAGTAAATAGTCCCTTTAATGTGTGCATTTTTGCGACAAATTGGGCAAAATCTAACACAGAATAGTTCTGTGCATTTTGGCGTCAATTATGCCGATCTCCAAATCAAAGATAACCTCCTCCAAAAATCCCATTTTTCCTACTACTATTGTCAAGATAACAATTTCTGGCCGCTCGTTTTGCGGAGTGTCGTTGGGAATTTACTCGCAACGCGACCGCTACGCGCAAGACCAACTGAGAAATTTGAATTTGAGCGCGTTGCGGTCGCGCTGCGAGTAAATTACCAACGACACTCCGCAAAACGAGCGGCCAGAAATTATTATCTTGACAATACTACACCAAAAATATGTTCTAATATTTGTCAAACTACTACAGTAATTGACGCAAAGACAGAACAAAAAATGTTTCGTTTTTTCTCCTCTCTTTTGCCATACATTTTTGAAACAAAAAAAAGCGAATACCATTTTTCAAGTGGCTTACGTTTGCGTTAATCTATCTTTTTTTTGACGGGGATTTTTTAGGGGGATGCATTTTTGAAAAATCAAAATCGGGATTTAAAAATTTTTGAAATAGAAAAAAAGATAAATTATTTAAATTTTAAAATTCCTGGTTTTTTTTTCAGAAAAAAATCAGAAGGAGATTTTGACGTTTTTGAAAATTGAAAAACCAATTTTTCTAAAAATCAGGAAAATTAAAATTTAAACTTTTAAAAAATTAACAAAAAATTCATTTCTGAAAATGTCTTTTCTTCGGCGAACTCTAATAAAATTCAACTTTTTGAAAAAAAAAACTAGCATGCTTTTTTAAAACCTAATAAGAATTTTCGCGCATCTTATCTGTCTTTCAACTTGATGACTTTTACTCTCATTTTTTTTCCAAAAAAAGAAAAGTAAAAACGAAAAATTTGTTTCCTCGAGGAAAAAAAATGAAAATGAATTTTGTTCCGTTCACACTTTGTTGGAGATCTACCGGAAATTCAAACCATTTCCGGGCGGTACACCATTTTTTGGGGGGTTTTTTTTTTGAAAAAAAAAAGAACAAGAAATTGAATAAAATCCGTTTTAAAAAAACTTGGAACCGGGTAGAGTTCGAAAAAAAAATGTTTTTTTGGAATAAAAAATTTATGGGATTTTTTTGATGGGCTAAACTTTTGTGTTCCGGTCACGAAATGTATACATGCACTAGTATTATATGTTTTTGAAATCAAAAGTTTATTTAAAAGTCTCCAAATTTTCAAAAAAAAAAGTTTAAAAATTTTATTCCGTAATTGGGCATTTGTCCACGAGAAGTACAAAAATATTAAGTATTTTCTAAAATTAATTTTCCCAGAGAGTTTTTGAAAAAAAGTTGAAATTTGTGTACTTCTCTTGGAAAATATCGTATACACATATCGGAAAATATCGTGGGCTAAAGTGAACCGACTATAACTGAGAAAATTTAAAAAAAACACAATTAAAAATTGAACACAGAAAAAGGGGCGTTTTTAGGGCGTGGTATTTTTTGCAATCGTGCGGCACGGTTACGCAAAACGCGTTACTTTATGTATTTAACCAAAAACTTAATTTTCATGAGTTGTAGGCGTTAAAATGCCATTTGTAAAAAAATCCAATTTTTGCTTGTGTGCAATTTGTCGTAACTGTGTACACACACAAACCCGTTGTTCGTGATGACAATTTCGGTTCACTTTATCCCACCGTGGTATATGAACAAATACTTGAACAAAATTCAAAATCTTAGAAAAAGGTTTAAAAATTCTAAAAAAAAACACTTTAATTTTCCAAAAATCTTAGAAGTGCCAAAAAATTCTATGAAGCAAAAATAGAAAAAGGGCAAACAATGAGCAGAGAGAGAGAGAGAGAGGCTAAAAGGCCAAAAACATATATATATCCAATGATAAATTGGTCTCTTGGTGCTGAAAAACCTTTGCTTTTATTTTTTTTTTGCGTTTTTGGAACGAGAAAATCGGGTGGCGGGGGGCCGAAAATTGCAGTTTTAATGCATTTTTTGGGAGGTTGAAAAAATAGAGGGTATTTTCAATTTAATCAATTTAAGCGACATTTCTTTTCCTAGACAGCATGTGGACTTTTTTAAAGAGAAAATAAATAAAAAATAAATGAGAAAAAATTTATGACCTCTGAAAAATAAGGTATCCATCATTTTTTATCTACTTCTTCTTCTTCTTCTATTTTTAGAGCAATTATTTTGAATATTCTAGTACTGGTGGTACCTTACCTTTAATGTGAGTCAAAATGAAATTTTATGGGGCATTTTTATTGGGTTTTAAATATATAGGATACAAACTACAAAAAATGGGCCTAGAAACAAATGGGGGCAAATTTTCAGAACATCTCGGATTTCAGCTTAGAATTTCTGAAACTATGAAAAAAAAATTTACATGAATCTGAAATTAATTCGAGAAACCTTGAAATTTGAAAAACTAAACAATTTTATAAAAATGGAAAATTGTTTTTAAATTTTCAAAAATTTTCTTGGTACCGGAATTGTATCTTAAAATCTGACTTTCTCTAAAAATCTGAAATTACAGTTGTACTTCTTAAAAAATTCAACAAAGTAAAATCCAAAAAAAAAACTACAATTATACTGTAACTAGCAACTCACGGTGAGCTGAAGTGAACCGATTATAACTAAGAATTTTCAGTCCGACATTTGAAAACTGAGCTCTTTTTTGAAAAGTGTGTGCAATTTGTCGTAAGGGTGAACCGCACACATGCAGATTAGATGCCCACGGTCCTTAACTGAAATCCCATTAAAATTCTAGCTTAGACTCCAAACTATAAATCTTTAAAAACTTCCTTATTTTGGTCAACAAATATGTATAAAAATGTCACGTTTCGTACTCTAGTTTGGTCACGAAATGAAGGAAACGAAAGAAGCAAACATATTTTGAAGGTTTTCCAGAAAATTCGAAATGACTTGGTGAATTAAAAAATACATTTCTTCGAAAATAACAATTTTAGCGTTCTCCCGACAAAAATTAAAAGAACAAAAATTGAAACAAATACGAATAACATCATTGAAAAAAACATGAATATAATATCGTCCAACTTTCATTTTTTTTCATCCTCAAAAATGCAAATTCCTTTTTTACACTCGTCGTTAAGGGTATGACACTCGGTTGGTTTCCCACTCTTTTTCAGCCTATTTTAGTTCAAAAAAAGCAAAAGAAAAAAAACGCAAAAAGAAAAGGAAGCGGAAAGAAAAAGATGGACTAGCTAATTTGTTGACTAATGACTTCATTTTTTTCAACTTTTTCTTTTTTCCGTTTCTCAAAAAATTAACTTATTTTTAAACGTATTTTTTGAAAATTTTTCCATTTTCAGAATAGTTTCAGAAAATCGGGTAAGTTTCGGATCCACCGCAATTTGTTTTAAAGTTTTGATACCTATTCAGCAGCGGTTGGTAACTAAAAGCGAGTGAATTAATTTCGTGTTTGAATTTTTTCCATTTCCGCGTACCTAATCTCTACAATAACCAACCAAAAAAAATATCTAGATTTGCGCAATAATTTTGAGATAAATTTCAGATTATAAAAGAATTTTAGGCATTCCTAAGCCTGAGAATATAAGAATATTGAGTAAAAATATTGAGGTTTTTTCACAGAAAAATTGCAGATTTTTGGAATAAATTAATATTCTATTATGAATTACAATTTTTTTTAGGAATTTGTTATTTATTTTGAAAAATTTTCGGCGTAATTTCGTAGTGTCGTACAAATTTAAATTTTTTGAGACTTTTCAAAAAATATATTTTCTCAGAAACACACACTTCTACTAAACTGCTAGTCGCGTTATTGAGTAGTGTCGTAGAAAATTAGATTTTTTTGGATTTTTCAAAAAAAAAAACAAATTTTGTGCATTTTTGCGTCAAATACAATGTAAAAATTTCGTGTTCGCGAAATCAAAGAAGAATATTTTTGAAAAAATATACAATTTAGTTATTTGTTTTTAGTTTTTTAAATACATTTTCAATGTTCTCCTAAGAATTGCAGATGCATGTAAATTTTGACCTTTTCAATTCAAGATTTTCTGTAAATTAGCAACATTTTTTTCTAAAAAAAATTTTGAGCATTTTTGAGCCAAATCTTATGCATAAAATCTGTGCATTTTTGCGTCAAATCTCATTAAACAGTTTTGTGTTTTTTTCGCCTCAACTGTAACAATTTGATACTATAAAAGTTTGAAAAAAAAAAGAAAACATGACCCGTAGCGAAAAAAACAACGAAATGAGTGTAAAAAGCTCACTTTTCTCTTAAAAAACTAGGGAAGAAAAACACAAAATAATCCAATTTTCTCTACTCGCTGTCATCACCAAATCTCTTCTCCGTCTATATTATCTCTGAAAATGAAGCCAAAAGACTAAAAAAAATAACAGAAATGACCAAAAAAATATCCTGTTTTTAATAAGTTTTTGAGCTTCAAAAAATATTTTCCGACGATGATTAGAAAGTGTTTTCTTAGCAAAAATAGAGAAAAAAAAAACAACGAAGAAAATTAGAGAAAAATACTAGTTTTTCCGCCGCGCGATTCTGGTTTTCGTTGTCATAGCAAAAGAGCAAGTTTTAATGGTGTATTATCAAATCCCGTTCATTTTTTTTCTTTTACTTTTTTTGGAGTTTTTTTTGTTCGGACGGGAGAAACATTTAGGGCGAAATTATATATTTTTTTTCTGAATGATTTTATGTCAAAAATTCATATGAAACCTAAAAAAAAATCTGACTTAAAATGCTCAGGAAATAAGCTTAAAATATTTTATAGTAACCTTCTTCTAGAATTCTTTAAAAATTCGAACAATTGAGCTTATGATTGGCCAATGTTTAAGAAAAAATGATACATTTTAAAGAATTCGGAGCATTTCAACTTTTATGTGAAAAATGTGAAATTTTCAGATCGATTTGAAAATCTGATTTTCTTTTTTTTTATTATTATAAAAATGTGCGGGTTTTTCGGCTTTCCAAAAAGGTCTCCGAACAGCTTGCCAGTTAATAGTATTCAAATTAAAGGCAAAAAATAAAAATTCGAATGGGAACCCAGGTTATCAAAAGAACAATACCAATATGTTACCACATTCAAATAATTGTGTTTCGCGCCAATTCCGACCGGGTTGCACGGACACCGACCGCGCCGCACGGACACGCGCGCATTCAAAATTTTATTTTTTCAACTTTGGACCGCTGCTGTGATGCGTGTATTTATCGGCGTGATTTCGCATAAATTGCATTCTACTAATGAGAGAACGCTCTAAATTTTGAAACTAAAATCAGGTAGGGTCAAATTAACTGAACAGCTGTCTTTAAGAAAAAAACTTTCAGATTTTCCGAATATTTGAATTTTCTAATATTTGCTAAACCTTTTACAGGAAATTTTCAATTTTGCAAAAACTTCAATTTACATTTTTTAAAAACATTTATGAAAATCACATGTTTCAGAAATGTTTGAGAATTTCAGATGAATTTTATTTTTGGAAAAAATCCAAATTTTCAGAAAATCGGATTTTTAATAATTTTTCTAAAAAGAAATCAAATTTGAAATTTTAGCCAAAAATATAAAAATCCAGAAAATAGTTTTTATAGAATAATGAAAATAAATTTTTAAAAAATAAATCTTCAAAAATACCTTTTTCGAAACCCATCACTTTTTCCTGGCTTCTGTTTCATCACCTGAAAGAATCCAGAAATCAACCAGCAAAGTTTTGAAAATTTACTTTATGCGCATTTAAAAATTCTTCAAAATCAATATCAATTGGGTACATAATATTCACATTCATCAATTACAAAATCCCCTTGACTGCATTTTTCAATGAGCTCCAGAATCCTCCGCCACTTGATGACATTTCTTGTACATTTTCAGATGGGAGATAGATGAACTCTTTCGGGCATGTCTGAAAATATTTCAAATTGATAGTAACTTCAAAAAAATAAATAAAAACCATTCATGGGTCTAAAAATTACCTGAAAAGATGGCAACGGCTGTGAATAATGATTATGGGAACTTCTTGGCACTCGATTACGATGTCTTTCATCAGGACAATTCATAATTTCCAAATCCTTCGTCAAGCAGATTCTAATATCACCGAGGAGAAATTCTTTTGTCTTAAAATTTCCATTGTAGTTCACGAGGACTTTTTAGATAAAATTTTTATTATTCCAGAAGAACTCATTTTCTTAAATGATACCAATTTTCTAAGAAATCTCGGAATATCAAAATTTTAGATTAGAATTTTTAGTTTTATAGAAATTTCTAAATTTCAGAAAACTTCGATTTTCAAAATATTTAAAAAAAAGTATTGATTTTTTTAAAGTTTTTCAGAAAATTTCAGGTTCTTCTAGAAAACTCAGATTCAAAAAAATACCGCCCACTTTTTTATCTTTCAGACAATGGAACTGAAACGTTTTTCCATTGAGAATTGGTGTCAATGCTTGTGCAAGAATCTGCTCATTAATCGCCTTATCCGATGGACCAATTGATGCCAACGCTGCTGAGATATTAAATCTAGTCCATGCTTCAAGACCCCTAAAATTTCTAGGATCTTTTCCAATTGTTTTTAATATTTCTTTACCCTTCAAAATACGCAATTTCCGACTCATATTTCGGATAGCTCTGAGCACAAGTCCCATGTTTCTCATATTCATGTTTCCAAAATGAGTCCTCCGATTTACTTGGATATAAATTTGGCCAATTAATTCTTCAAATTTTTAGTTTAAAAAATTAATTAAGGTTAATAAAATTACTCTAATTTGCTAATAATCGGCTTGACAATATCCTTGTCGAATTTCTTAGGTACCCCATGACAAAACTGTGGATAAGATCCATTTTCAAAATTCGGCCAAAGTCCGTGAATGGTCCATTGAGAAGTGGTTGGTGGGATTTCACAAGAATCGGGTACTGAACAATTTGAAAATAATTAAGTAATTTCCTGTATTTTCGCTTGTAACTCACCACTATCGTCATCCGCCCGACAAACCGCTGTTGGGTAGATGGTTGTGTACATAAAATAGTCGAATGGTGCTCCAGAATTATAGGCTGAAAATTTGAATTGGAATTTTTTTAATTAAAAAAACCTACCATTTACGACGCATAATATTGCTGGCAATACGGTCAGCAGTTGAAGCAAATGCATCTGAAAGAATAAATTGAAATTTCACCAACGAATAAACTCGCATGCGTTGAGGGTTGCGGCGCATATTTATCAGAAATTCATGAATTATAAAAAAAACTTCGGAAATCATAAGAAAATCTTACTAAACGAATAGTTCTGTGTGTGTGTACCAACATTTCTCATGAATAAATTTTTGACCCCTCGACAGAGCTGTCCCATATTTGGGATATCGTCATGCCTCTTGGAGCGCTTCACAAAAGTACTGTTTGGATCTCGGGTTACTGTAGGCTTACTGTAGATAGAGTTCTCCAATTTTTTCACGTTTTTTTTTCAAAATGGTCGGATCGAGGCCACACTTTCATGGTACATCTTTGTAGTATTATAATGTCACTGTGAAAATTTGGTGCGGATTACTATAGTATTACGGTAGTTAGCGGAAATTAAAGTTAGCGTTTTTCTCTATGTCTCTTCATTTTACACACTATTTCTCTCATTTCCGCCGCGAAGCGGCGTTTAACGACTAGTTATTTGTACTCTAATGTTTTTTTTTTGAAATCCTGTATGAAAATCTGAATTTTTTTTTAAAATTCTAGATAACAACAAGACTACAACGAAAATAAAATTTTAGGCCCAAATATGGCTAAGAAACACGAAAAAAAAACAACACAGACGCTTAAATGGGGATCGGAATTAAAATGAGTTTTGTAAAAATAGCGTGGCAATCTGCCAATTAAAAAGAATTCCTTATCTAAAATCTAAACACCAAAAGTATAAAAGGGTTTCTCAAAAAAATAACTTTTTCGTTTTTCAAATAGTGTTTATCGGTCATTTTTTGGCTCAGTATTATATTCTTCATGAAAATAGATTTAGAATCAATTGTTTCAAATAAAATTCGAAAAAAAATTTTAACGGAACACTAAACGAGAAGTAGTAAAACAGAAAATGTATAGGTTCCAATCTAAAAATCAGAAAAAAAAACAAAAGATAAAGAATTATTACACAAAACACCAATGGGACGCTGCTTACCTATCCATGTCTCACTCGTCTTGAGACCAATGTACTTTTCCCGCTCACTATCATAGGAACAGAACACAAAATGCTGACAACATGACTAAAGTGTTGGCGGGTAATTCTTAATTCAACTTTTCTCGAAGCTCATTAATATTGACCTGAAATGACTATTTATGGGGCTAATTTTTGAAAATAAAAGTTATTTTATCTTTTTTTTTATTTTTCAAAGTTAGTCCAATTGCTCGTCGTCTACCGTATCAATTTTTAAAATTTTTATCTCAGAAATTATATTTTTCTTTCTTTTTAATTGAATTTTAAAAAAAACTAACTTTTAATTTTGAGCAGTGTTAGAAATAGATTCCGATTCGATTTGCAATGATAAATTATGAAATGAAGACAAAAAATTGAAATTTTAACATTAATATTATCTAACGTGAAAAGAAACAATTTTCTAATTATTTTAATTTAAAAAAAGGAAAGTGGTATTTTAAATACCACCGGCAATTAGAACAAAATTCAATAAAGAAGGTATGGCAAATTGGTTCCAATTTAAAAAAAAAAAATTTACGAATTTTCAGTGCCATTGTTTCAAGTGGCAAAACTGTTCAAACACTGAATACATGCACGTTTTCAAAAAAAAACTTAAATGACGCGGCAAGAGGTTTTTTTTATAATTCCAGGGGAAATTTTGGGCCCATATTTCGAAAAAAATGACATGACAAGTAAATATTGATTTATTGAAATTTTTAAAATGTGACGTGGTAGAAGACTTTTTGCAAACTTCCCAAACTTCTATTTTTCTATGCTTTTCGTCAGATTGAAAAGGATCTTTTCAAAATTCCCAAGAAATATTGTCAACTCAATTATTCTTGATCGGAAGGCTGCTCAACCTCACAGCCGCTCCGCACGCACGTGACGCGGCTGCCGACACTCAAACACACTGGAAAATTTGAAATTTTTATTTTCCCGCCGATTTCAGTGTGTTAGTGTCGGCAGCCGCGTCGCGTGCGCGCGGAGCGGCTGTGTGGTTGAGCAGCCCTCAAAACGCAATGATCAAGAATAATTGAGTTGACAATAAAAGAAAATGCGACGTGGCACGTTTCTTCATGATTTCAAAAATCATGTGTCACCATTCCCAAAAGGCCCCCAATATCCAACATATACAAATACTCAAAGTATATCAAAGAATTTATTTTGACCCCCCTCAAAAATGGGACTTTTTCAATGAAAACAGGATTTAAAAATTTCCAAAAAAATGAAAGGAAAAAGAAAATGTGTCAAGATATAAGGTAAAACTGCCATTTTTGTCACGTCTGTTTAGAAATTTCGAAAAAAAAAACGAATTTTTTAGAAACATTTCCCAGCCGCCACAAAACAAATGAAAGTTAGGATTTTTTGAGATAATCAATTTGAACAAAAAATTCAATTGAAAATGAGCAGAAAATGGGAAAATTGCAACTGAAAACTGAATGACCAAAAAAAGAGAAGAAAAAATTATATGTAAACTTAAATGAGTAATAAAATTATTATAATACATGAATTGAAAACGGCCGCCCGTGTCAGATAAGTTTCACCTAGACAGAACAAAAAATTAAAAAAAAAAGGTAGAAAGGGTATAAATTATTTGTTTGTTTTTTCTTAAAATACACAAAAAATCAATAAATGGAGCAGCAGCACATCAAAGCACCGATATTGTTCACACCAAGAATGTGGAAAAATGAAATATTTTCAAAAAAAATTATAAAAATACAAAAATTGGTGGTTGTAGAATAAAAAATTGAAAAAAAAAACAGGAATTCCAGATTTTCTCAAAATTAAAAAACCCAAATTTTTGTAATGTTTAAAATTTTTCTCAACCAAAAAATCAATGTTTCGACAATTCCGTCCTAAATGCTTCAATAATTTCCTGTTTCGCTTTATTAATCTCTAATCGAACTTCGACCATCAATTCAGCTCGGAATCTGAAATTTCACCCATTTTTACTCAAAAATCCTAGTATCTTTTAACAATTTTCTACCTTTCCAATAATTCATTAGTAACTGGTGAAATTGCACTACTTCCATTGATTTTAGCAGCTCCCGGCGCAACATCTTCCTGTGAGAATAGTGAAGAAGCTGACGGTAGTCTAAAAATTTAATTAAAATACCTTCCCAGAATCTGAAACTCACTTTCTATGAGTCTTTGGACTTTCCGTCGGTTTCGCATCAGGCACCGACCATTTTTTCGCGGCCGCTGATCCTAGACTCCCACCATTTGACAGATTTCCATTCATTGAAGAAGCGGTACCGGTTCCGCTGTCTGTAGATCCTAAAATTGTTCAAATTTTTGAGATTTTACAAAAATCATTTATTAAAAATGCTGAAATCGACATTTTCAAACATTTCCTGGTTTTTTTTAATTCTGAGGAATTTCTGAAATTTTAGAAAAAAATTCTGAAATTCAGAAAATTTTGACATTTCAGTTTTTCTAGAATTTCAATTTTTAATAGATTTTTTGAAATTAAATAACAAAATTTTTCTAGATCAAAAATTTTTATCAATTTTCTAACATCGCAAAAACTGTACAAAGAACCTGTCGGGCACTTTAGGAATGCATAGGTTTCGTCCCAAAAATAGAAGAAATTTGGACAGAGTTTCAAATTTTCTAAAAAAAAATAATTTTACTGTTTCTCAAATCTTATAAGAATTCACAGTAGAGTGGACTAATTTCAAAGAAACAATTAAAGTACTAAAAATCCAAAAAAAAACCCTTACCATTACTTGTATTTGATTTCGAATCAACCGCGTCCGCTTTCGCTTGTGTCATTTTTCTCTTATTCAAACTTGCAGCCAGTTCCGACATCAGATTGCCAGCTGCAATAAAAAAATCAGTTATGGGGAAATAAAAAATACAACGTTTTGAACAGTTTTTCAACATCTGTTACTAGTGTCTCTGTTACCATTTTAAAATATAACGCATTTTTCAAAAATATATAGAATATGTACCTCCAGACGACATGGGCGGCTTCTCAACTTCTACCGGTCTCTGTGCCAATGCTGCCGTTGCGGATGCCCCATTACTCGTCTTATTCAATTGTTGACTTCTCATCTTCAACTGCTCAGCGAGACTCGATCCTTTTGCGCCACTAGCAGCCGCCCCGAAATTTGGCGGTGGTGGTGGTGGCGGTGGCGGTGCATTCGAGCTAACTGGTGGAATTCCACCGGATGATGAAGCCGCTGCTGGTGGTGGCGGAGGTGGTGGGGGAGGTGGTGGACCTGTTGATTGTGGAGCTAGAGGTGCTGGAGGGATTCTGCTTGTTGCTGCTGCCACTGGTGGTACGGTCGTGTTTATAGCCCAGTATGGATCCTAAAAAGCAGGATTAGATGGTGAGTACTTTCAATCATTTTTTTTTAAATGAACTAGATTTTCTGCGATAATTTTTATTAATTAAAAAAACTGAATTGTCAAGTTCTGAAAAATTCTAAAAACTTTAAATTCGTGTCTTTTTCAAAATTTTTAATTTTTAATCGATTTAATCTTTTTGTGTCCCAGATTTTCCCCCGTTTTCACATACCTGATTCCCATGTCCCAACGCATTTCCGCCACTCGTATTCGAACTTTGTGACGCTCTTCTCTGTTGTTGCGTTAATCCATTTGATCCGTTTAGTACTGCCGACGCTTTTCTAGAAAAAAACGACAATTATTATGATTAAATTTGAAATTTTCAGATTCGAATCTTTGAGATTTAATATTACGGATTTGTTTTGAAAAAAAATCGAATTTCCGAGATTTCTCAGAATTTTTAAAACCTAGAAACTCATTTTTTAAAAAATTTTTCGAAATTAGATTCTTTTGACATTTCAGAAAATTTATTGAAAAATCTGAAATTTCGAGATTAAAAAAAAATATGGAGAGAATGTGAACATCGGAAATATTTAAGTTTTTCGAAAATTCTGAAAAACACCCTCGAAACAATATTTTTCCAAAAATTTAAAGTTTTCAAAATTTCAATTTTTCTTAAAAATTCCATCTAGTTTTTCGCATAGAATCTGAAAATAATTTTAAGAACTTTTCATAAAATTGTAAATTTATAAAAACTCCCCATACCTCATATTCGAATTCTGATTCTCATCATGAAAATTGGGTGCCGATTGAATATGCATCATATGCGGATCTTGATAGACGTTGTCAGCTGCTGAAAATGTTAAAGATTCGATTTTCACAATTTTCATTACCTTTAATAACAATGTCTTGAAATTCAGAAGCTTCTGCTTTACAGCAAAACATTACTATACTAACAACTCGAAATATTTCAATTTTTTTAAATATGAAAAAAATCCTAGATTATCCTAAAATCATAAGAAAAATGAGCTTACGATGCGGTTGTTGATATTCGTTTTGCATTTGATGATGATTCAGCGCATTATGTGTTAAAAGATCAATTGCTTGTCCGATTATTGAGACGAATATTCGGGCATCTGCTTCGGATTGGAAGTTTAGACCGTATACCTGAAAATTTTGGGGATTTTTACTGAAAATTCAAAATTTGAACAATTTACTTGTTTATATGAAAAAGCTCAGTTTTTTTTAAAAACAACTCCATTTAAAAAATTTTCTTCAAAAATTCTAATATTACAATTCTCCGAATTTTAAGATATTTGAAACTTTTTTTTAAAAAGACCACAAAATGCAGAATTAAGAAATTTTCAGAATTTTTGGATATTTCCCAAATTTCAGCTTTTTATAGCATTCTCGATAATTTTCAACGATTTACGAGAGACTTTCAGAATAAATTAGAAATTTTCATAATTTAAAATTTATTTTCAGTTTCTTCCGCCGTTTTCACAAGATTATTCCATACTTCATTGAGATAATTGAAATTTTTAAAAGACGTCAGAACTTTCGGCATTTTCAGCTTTTTCCCAATTCATAAAAAAAGTGCTGTCACAAATTTCGCAAATTTGACTTTAATCTCCCAAAATTAGTAGAATTTCAAAAACATAATTTTTTGAAAATTGGTTTTTTGCCAACAAAATGCTCCACCTATAAATAAATACCTGTCTATTCTCATCCCTCCATTGATGAAAAGTCGCCGTCGCATTATGATACTTCAGTTTTTGATAAATATTACAATTTAGTAGCCATTTTCCGTCCTAAAAACATGTTTTTAAAAGTTTTTGTTGATAATTTCTCTAAGCTCACCCTCGACGAAACAATCCGAAACGCCGGCTTCTGATTATTCTGTATAATTTCGACTTTTGACACTGATCCCTCGGTTCCCGGTGGTGGTTGCCATTTTTTCGACGCATCGTTATAGATCATTACTTCAGCCAGTGCGGCTGCTAGGCAATGTTCAGAACTGCAAAAGGGATGTTTTTAAAAAAATGAATTTGGAAATTTTCAAGAATTTTGCTGAAAATCCAGATTTTCTGAGAATATTTATAGTTTTCTTTAGAAATCAAAAGAAACATTTAAAGTTTTGTTTTTAATCAGTTAAAAAAATATATTTTCGTTTTAATTATTCAGAATGTTTCCTTTTTTCTTAAAAATATTCTTAGAATCTTCAAATATTCTTAAAAATCTGTATCATTCCAAACTTTTTGAGAAAAAAACAACTTTTTTCAGATAAACTAAATAATTTTCTGAAATTTCAACGAAAAATCATGGGATACCACTTTTAAGCGTTATTTTTTCTCGAACGGTCTAAAACTGTACACCTTTTTAGAATTTTTCAGATTCCTTTGAGTTTTCTGATTGTTTTGACAAAAAAAATCAGAAATTCAGTTTTTTTTCCCAAGCAAATTGAGGGAATACTTTAAAATTGCCGTATTTCCGAAATTGTCTAACGAAATTCCTTTTTTTTTGGAATTTCAATGCTGAAATTTAAAAGAAAAAGGGCAATTTTAAGGCCACTCTCGCAAAATTCGAATAATTCTATAAATAGAGTTTCAGAAAAATGTGGAAAAAATAATAATTAATCCGAAAACTTCGAGAATTTCAGAAAAAAATTGCTTTTCCGCAAAAGACCCCTACAACTTACTTCATTTTATAAAAATCCGTTTCCCTTTTTTTTCTTCTTCTATTCCTAATCCCTTCGTCTCTCAAAATCGCATACTCTCTCACTTCTCATTCGAAATTCGTTGGATTTTAAATTCTTGATGAGGTCCGGAATGAACAAAATCGTGTACCTGCAAGAGAAAAAATGAAAATGTTGAGAATCTCTTTTTTTTTGGAAAAAAATGAGATAGCGAATTTGAAAATAGCTGTGAAAAAATTGATAAACATCTTATGACTATGACTTTTTAAGCTTCTTAAATTTCTCGCAAAAAATAGAAAATTTTTGAAATTAAAAAAAAAATTTCTATAAAAAATAATATCGAATACATCAAAAAATACTGATAAACAAGGGTCGTCATAAGATAATAATTAGCAAATAATCAACTGATAACATTCTATTTTTCTTTTAGAACAAAAAAAATGAGAAAAACGACCAATTTTCGTCACAAAAATCCCATCCTGTTGTTTGTTTCTATTTTTCGCTATGAGCACCTTGACCAATCCAACTGGTCATTCATTCTCCCCAATTCATTCTCTTCCTTTTCGTCCAAATATTAAAAGTCAACAAGACATAAGAGGGGGAAAAACAGTGAAGAACGGTATTTTTTGTGGAAAAAATACAGGGCAAAAATTGGGAAAAATGGGACGGAAAATGTGGATTTTCTAAAAAAAATTATTCAAAAAATGTGAAATTATCCAGTTTTTTAAATATCAGTCAAAAAATTTTAAAAACGAAACGCCCGCTTTTCTGCGTTCAGTTTTCAATTGTCGTACTGAATTTTCTTAGTTATTATCGGTCCACTTTAGCCCACGATGAAGTTTAATAAGAAAGTCTTTAAATAAATTTGCAGATTGTTGAGATAGAAAATTCCAATAAACCAAAAAGGAAACCACTTGAAAAAAAGGGAAAATCTCAAAGGGTGGTCCAACAAGCAGAAGTTGTCGAAAGCCTTCGAAGCAAAAAAAAAAGGATAGAAAAAGAGAAAAAATTACGCGTATATACGTTTTTCTGAAGCTTCTTCTTCTTCTTCTTCTACTCCTCTAGTCCTCAAAGTGATCGACGCATAAAACGAGTGAGAGAATAGGAGAATTGAAGAGGCGCAGGGAAAAATAAAAAAAAAGAAAGAAAAATGAGTTTTAGTTTGCCCCCTCTACTTTTTGATGTTGTGAAAGGATGAAAGATGCAAAAATAATTGGACGGAAATCATTAGAAAGAGAACATTTCTTCTTTTTTAAATTGGGGTTTTAACCTTTTTTTAAAATTAATTAAAGGGAAATACGTTAGTTCTCGTCAATCTGTTTGCACAGTAATTAATAATTAATGAAAAACCATTTGCACATACGCAAAAAAAACATACACAAAAATGCAAAACTTCAGGATGACATTAAAAATAGAAAATTGATTCCGATAACCAAAAATGGCGCCCAAATTTTGAAAAAATGGAAAAATTTGCCATTTTCTCCCGTTCCCACGATAGATTGCGTACTTTACGACGCCATTTGTTGCCTTACTGTAGTTCGACACACCAATTGTGCATTATTGCGTCGGAGTGTCAGAACAACAACGTACTGTATCGCAGGAATGAGAAAAAATCACTCCAATCGAAAAATTTTTTACTATGAAACACATTTTTTCTATAGAGTATATCTTAAAGTCTGTGTAATAACCGAACTTGGATTTCTAGTCACCCTTTGCGGTTTTCTAAGCCATTTAAAACCCAAAATTCGCAGATTATTCATGTTTTTTATTCTTTGGGGGTTTTTTTTTCAGAATTTGTCAGCAATTTTCTATTTGTTTTTATTGAAAAATAATAAAATTCTGAAAAAAAAATGAAAAGGTCTTGAAAAACAGCCACGGGGACTAGACATACAAATTCCCCAATAGAAAATATGAAATTTGCAACTACTATAATATAATATTACTAAAGACTGTTGAAAGCCAATTTTTAAAAATATATAAAAAATGTGCCAATTCCCCATTTTTTTTTTTGCTTATTTATCGATCGATATAAGTCAGAAACTAAACATCTTCAACACCAAAAACGGGAAGAGAATGATTCACCACCCCAAGACGCATATTTACATATTTTCGGCGGTTTTTAATACACAAAAAAACATTAAAAGCGGTCATTTTTGTTCGAAAATGGAACATTTTGCAACTAAAAATCTACATAAAAACCAATTTTTTCTGGCTCATAAATTTTTTATTTGTCCTTCAACAAGTCAGAATTTTCTTCGGGAGGTTTTTTTCAACAAGAAGCAAAAAAAAACGTTAAAAGACACTGAGTAGGTAAATATGGTGGTATTACAAGCAAGAATGCGGTGTCAATTTACAAGCGTCAATAGGAAAATAATAATTTTTTAGATGTTGAAAATTTTTTTGTGCAAACATTAAAAAATTGTTGTGTGTGTCGCGGGAGATAAATTATTGATTTTTTTAAAATCTGAAACATAGATGGGATAGTGGCATTTCTAAATATCAAAGTTAAGGGTCCCCGAGGAAAAATAGAAAATTTGTTAAGGTCGGTACACTTTTTCATCATGAGAAACCCTAAGTATAAAACTACCAAAAGGGTCAAACAGTGGATATCAAGTGATTAGAATAAACAACAGAAAAATACGGTATCCAGAATATGTTTATTGTACGCAATTTCTCGTCAACGTTTTTTTAAATGTGCATTCACCATGACGCGAAATTACGGATTTTTTGAAGAAAAAGCTAATTTTTAAAACGACTTTTCAAAATGGAAAGTAAATTTCTGTGCAATCACCTTGGCGAGAAATTACGTACCTCGAAATAAATACTAAACTTCTCAACACAATTTTAGGGGAAAAAATCAGAAGCCTTCAATTTTTCCAGAAAATTCCACCAACTTTACGAAAAGCTTTCATTCTTTGCCTCCACCCGCCAATAAATTTATTATGCAGAGACGGAAGGCAAAAAAAAATGAAAAACAGAATTGGAAAAGATGCAATTTCTAACAAATTCTGGTTTTTTTCGTGGATTTTCCATCAAAAATCCCATGCAAATTGGTTCCAGATTTTTGATGAAAAAAAATGTGATTTTCAGCCGCCAACTTGTGTAAAAATTGCATTTTTTTCAAAAAACTAACCTTATTTTTGAGGAAAAATGAGAGAAATTGAGAATGACCGGTCAAAAAATGTCGTGTTTAACATTTTTTGAGTTTTTTTCAAGTAGGAAGAGAGTTTCAACAGAAAATTTACACTTGAAAGTGTCTTTTTCGCAAATTTGGCAGCGTGCCAAAAAAAAATTGAATTTTTCGCAAGACGTACAGAAGCACTTGAAATTTTAAATTTAGCCTCCGAAAAAAGAAAAGGTAGTTTTTCTTATGTTTAAAAATGTGAAAATATAGAGATGAGAAATTAGCTTTGAAATTTAGAAATGTGAAAATAATGGTTTCTAAAACTGAAAACAATTAAAAGGTAAAATTCACAGCTTAAGAACCCCTCTGACGTACTTTTTGTTGTTAATCTGAACAAGTGTGTATTTGAACAGTAAAACCGCGGTAACCGCGGAAAAGTTACAAAAAACGTGATTTTTTACAATATAGAGATGAAAAATTAGCTTTGAAATTTAGAAACAAGGGGCACATAATTTTCAAGGGTTTGTATCACATCACGAAAAAACTTAAATTTTTTGTAGCACTTCAAAACTGTTTCAAAAAATGGTGAAATTATCGGTACGATGTTAAGTAAATAAGTATAAATAATAAATACAGTACGAAATTTAAATTTGTTCTTAACGTTGTGTTCCTTTAATGAGTACGGTATTTTCAATTTTTTTTCGATAGAGCCGGGTTCCTGATCACAGTAATTTCAAAAAAACAGGTAAAAACTAGAAAAATCGGGATTATGGTTTCAACATATGTTGGACGTGCAAATAACCAATAAAAATAATCTCAAAAAATAGAAAAAAATAAGACAAAAAAATATAACAATAGCCAAAGGGGTCCGTCTGTCCACCCTCTGTCCACCCTTCTAAACACTAAAGTATCGATTGTTCTCATTGGAGGGAAGCGTTCTTTTTTTCCCTCCCTCCCTTCAACTCATTCTCACTGCTCTCTCCTCATTTCCCCTACTCTCTAGTCAGAGTAGTAGTAGTACGTATGTGTACACTTTGGTGGGTACGGATAGTGAGACAGTGCACATTTTGTTGGAGGGTGCAGGCTTTCTCGTATGCAAATGGCATTTTTGGCTGTTGTGGGATTAGATGCGAAAGGATGTGACAGAAAATGGATAATATCACAAGGAGGGATGGGATGTATACACTTTTTCCGTAAAAAAGTAAGTGTCACCCTTCTGTCAATAATATAATAACAATATAATAACCAACTATTAGAGGACTGGTACAGTATTGTATCATTTGGGAGGGAGGGTTGGGGACTGAGGAAAAATACCAAAATATTTGAATGAAAATTAAAGTAGATTAGCTATTAAAAAAATTTTTAATTTAAAAACTTCCAGAAACTTGCATCACCCACCGAAATTGCATTTATTTTCTGGTTTTTTTTAAACTTGAAATTACTTGGTTTTTTCAAATCACATTTCTAAAAACAGAAAAAAAATCACATTTCTAAAAACAGAATTTCTTTATTTTTATTCGGAATACGAATACGAAATCATACTAAAAATTGTTGTATGAAAAAAAAATAGAGAAAGGGTATGAGAAGAATGAAAATGTACATTTTTGAGCCAAGAAATGGAACATAAATAACACTCTTTTACAGAATGGTTTCGCAAGAAAAAAAGACTGGTGACTTGTTCTAACATGTAGAAAACATGAAGACTGCTTAGATGACCAAGAAACTTTTTATTTAAAATGTTAAGTGCTTACGAGTAAAGCTCTCCAAAAATGAGAAAAACATTTATTGAATATTTTCAGAACAACAATTGAAAAAAATTAGACAAAAGTAAAAAGCCAAGAAATTGATTTATTCCCTCTAAATTAAAGTTTAGCGAAATAAATCACGAATTTACGATTAATTATAAAAAACGTCGAAAATGTTACTGACACCATAATTGCCGTAGGAATTATAGTAGTCAGTTTCGATACATAATAAACTCACATTTTCAGGGTTTTAAAAACGAAAGATTCTGCAAAAAATTGAAAACAGAGCAATTTTTGACGCAGATTTGCGGAACATCGTTGCGAGACTATCCAAAATTGTGACCCTTCGCTGCGAGACACATTTAACCGGCGACTATAAACGAAGAATCGAAAATTAACTGTTCTGGCAGCGATGTTTTTCAAATTGATTTAAAAAAAAGAGTTTCTGCAATTAATAATGTTTTGTTTCTCGTTAGGTCCATAATTTTAACGAATATCCCATACACAACGTGTCCCTGCGTGATACATGATGAGAAAACGCATTAGAAATTCAACTATCTATTATTTGGCCTTCCAATTCTTTTCTTTCTTTTTTTTCCAATTTTCCACGGAAACAACATTACATTTCAATAAAAACTCCTCGCTCTCTTCTCGTGTCCTTTTTCGGCACCACGATGGAGGAAATCACATTATTTCTGGTGTGCGGAAAACGAATGAAGACATGTTTGATGCTCTTCTTATAATGTAGCGGACGACGAAATGAAATGATGGAAATAAAGCATGAATGTGAATAATCAGATGTTTCGAATGGGGGGGGGGGGGGGGGATTGTGTGAACACGCAATTTGCGGAGAAATTTTGATGTAGACTTTTGCCAGGGGATTACTTACTCTATTTGAAAAAAAAGGAAATCACCCTGTGAGGTGCGTAAATTGAGTTATTGTCAAGATAAAACTTTCTGGCCGCTCGTTTTGCGGAGTGTCGTTGGGAATTTCCTCGCAGCGCGACCGCAACGCGCAAGAACAACTGAGAAATTTGAATTTGAGCGCGTTGCGGTCGCGTCGCGAGGAAATTCCCAACGAGACTCCGCAAAACGAGCGGTCAGAAATTATTATCTAGACAATACCAAAAAATGAGAAACAGCTCTTGTAGATGTCTCAATTTGCATCGGTATGCGTGGTATCATGATGGCTTAATCATTCTGGAATCAAAATTTTAATACATTCTCAACAAAACCAATCTGGACCATAAATTTATTATTACTTGTTTATAGATGAAATAAAATTTATTGTTTTTCATAAAAATATTGTTTTTTTTGTTTTTAGTCCTTTTGGCAGTCTGAAATCTTAATTTTTCGCGAAAGATTAACAAAACCAATTTTTTTTGACGTGTTTTTCGAAATTGCTGAATTTTCGTCTCAATGAAAGCAATTTCATGCTCGAAAAATGCCAAAAAATGAAAATTGTCTAAAAATCCGATTTTTCAACATTTTTAGATAATAAGTTATAATTTTTCATCCTCCAAATGAATTCCGGTCATTTCTGTCATAAAAATTCCACTAAAAATCTACGAAAAAGACGTTTCAACCTTAAAATCCAGAAAATGACCTAAAATCCCTAACTGGCCTAGAATCCAACAATTGCATTTCCTAGGCCATTCCTCTGTTGTCCTCGAGAACTACAACAATCTACAGTTTTTTCTTTAATTTCTTTTCAAGACCCCTAGCTAATTTTTTGGCTATGCTTCTTAAAAAATTGTTTATAATTTTTTTAAATCGAAAAATCGCGATTTTTCAAAAAAACTTTGTATAAAAACCAGATGTTCTCCACGTTTTTTAAATAAACATTTATATCCACATTTTTAAAATTTATTTTTCCAGGACCACCCTCAAGAAAATGCCTTGGATAAAACCCGGGTATAAATATTTTCTAATTATTGGACTTTTCTTTTTTCTAAATATTTATTTGTTGTACAATACGGCGTCGAATGTGAGGACTGACGAGGTGACCTTAATTTTGATTGAAAAAAAATGTGCATTTATCAAATTTTTAGGAGGCAAGAACTCTACCAAGATCAGGGAATTTTGAAAAGAAGACGGTTTTTGAAAAATGTGAAATTACTGACGAGTTGGCAATTAGCGCGTTGAAACGAGCGAAGACTGAGGAGTGTAGAATGAAGGTACAACATTTGAAAATTCACAGCAGAGATTTTTCAAAAAAACAGTGATTCCTATTTTTATAAACAATTAATAATATCATTTTTACGTGAATTTTCAAAATCTCTTCGTTTGACTCAAAATTTTCAATAAAAAATAAAGTTCCATGTTTTACCTACTTTCTAAAATTTTAGCTTCGGATTTCAAGAGTTTTAAAAAAATCGAAAATCATTTTTGGTCATTTTTTACCTTTTGAAGTTAAAAATAATGAAACGTTCATAATTTTATGTCTAATTTCTAAAAAATGATGCGTTTTTGGACATCAAATTTCAATTTTCAGCTTAAATTCATGTTTCTGAACTTAACATTTCTATTAGAAGTTCATTTTTTCAAAGTTTCCAATTTTCAGATCGAAGAAGCGGCATGCAATCTGAAAAACAATAAATTCCACGACACTTTCCCCGAAAGCCAATGTCCAAATCACGATTCACTTCTTTCAAACTTTCGGGTCGGTTGCTTTGTAGACCAGAAATCGCCCAGATTGCTCAAAGAATTCGAATACAAGTTTAAAAATGGAAATTCGAGAGAAACTTGCAGACGACATTGCTATAGGGCCGGATTTTTATATTATGGTTCGGTTTATTGATGAAATTTTAATCAAGAATATATTTTTCCATTTTTTAGGGCTCGAATATGGTGAAGAATGCTTCTGTGGAAACAATTTGTTAAATTCAACATCCCTTCCAGACGAGAAATGTAAAATCTATAAATGTCCTGGAAATGACGCCGAATTTTGTGGGGGTTTTAATGCTATTGAAGTTTTTCGAACCGGGTATAAAAGTAAGGTTCTAATTATTCGAAAAATCAATTGAAATTATATTTTATAGATCAATTTGTGGCCAAAAAACCGAAATATATTGAAAATAGCGCGGGAATTGAGAAAAAAGCCAAAATTTTGTTCCTCTTACAGTTGAATGGGAGGAATGAGAGACAAGTTAAGAGATTTATAAAGTCGATTTATACTCCGGAACATTATTATTATGTTCATGTTGATAAGAGGCAGAATTATATGTATGAAGGTGAGAAATTTAATAAATTTAAGTTATACTAGGTGTTACTTTCATTTTCGATTGAAAATTGCGATTTTTTTCCGATATTTTAGAAAAATTGGCTGAAAATATCTGAAATTAGGTTTTTAAAATAATTTTCTAATTATAAATGCTAAAAATATTTTAAGATTTTACCTGGAAAATTATAATGTTGAGATTTATCAATTTTTGCTCATAAAATTTTCAAAAAGACTAGCTTTTTAAAAAAATTCAGGATTTTGAACATTTTCTATGAATCTTGCTCGAAAAAAGCGATGAAAAGATAAATTCTGTGATTTTGGATGAAAGTTAGGAAAATTCGCTGAAAATTAAAACTTCTTCAAAAAAAAAAGAAATTATATTTCAGAAATGAAATCCCTCTCGAAACTCGTCAAAAATCTCTACGTCTCCGAAACAAAATTCAGTACGATTTGGGGCGGCGCATCGCTTCTTCAGATGTTTCAGCAAATTATTAGGGATACACTGGAAAACGCGGGAATTAATGATTGGGATTATATTGTCAATTTTTCGGAGAGTGATTTTCCGATTTTGCCAATTGAGGATTTTGAGAATTTGATTAGTTTGTGAGTTTTTTTTTTAATTTTGAAAAAAGCTTCTGAAATTTTTTCTAGAAATATGGGGTATTCATTCTTAGCTAGCCATGGATACAATACTGCGAGATTTATACAAAAACAAGGATTTGAATATGTTTTTTTGGAGTGTGAGGAAAGAATGTGGAGGATTGGAAAACGGTAAACATTTATGAAAAGTTATACATACTTTCAAAATTAAAAATTGTTCATTAAAAAGCGAAATTTCAGTCATTTTCAGCAAATGTTTCTAAAAATTTCGGGGAAATATCCTAATTTTCAACTGATAATACTGAAAATAGCGCAAAAATTATGATTTTACCAATTTTTCATAAAAATCAAATATTTGCCGTTTTTTCTGGGGTGAGAGGGTGAATTTTGATATTTTTTCAAAAAAAAAATGTTCTTCAGCGATTTCCCGGGAAATTTGAGAATTGACGGCGGATCGGATTGGGTTGGGATTCACCGAAAACTTGCGGAATACTCGATTTCGGATGAGGAATTGCCGAGAAAGTTGAGGAAACTTTATGAAAGTGTTCTACTGCCACTGGAGAGCTTTTATCATACGGTAAATGTTTGAAATTTTGCGAAAAAAACAACAAAACATTCCTGTGGGTACCTCAGTTGCACAATAACTGAAAATCGAATGGAAATCTGGCATTTGCAAAAAAAAAATCTGAAAATTTCAGCTCTCAATGAACAGTAAATTCTGTGATAATGTGATGTCGAGCAACTTGAGACTTACCAACTGGGTCAGAAAACAGGGATGTCGATGTGCGGGACTGAAGAAGGTGGTGGATTGGTGTGGATGTTCACCATTGGTGTTTAGGAATGAGACGGTGGCGAAGTTTGATCTAGAGGTGAGGGAAACCCTTGTTGTTCAATTCATGAGTTTTTTTGTTAGAAAGTTCTTGCAAAACCACAATATTTCGGACGAAAATTTGATAGTATGGTGGATATTGATGCGATTGGATTGGCTGAATTACAATCGGTACGAAAGACTGCGATTTTGGTGGAACATCCGTCTTATCGATCGGCTTTTGCGAATGTTTTCAAAGTTGGGATTGATAAGGATGGTGAGTGAAGTTCACATTTTTATCGATTTTTAAGACAATAATTTTTCAGTCAAAGAAAACCAATTTTCAGACGAAAACCTATCAAATCTGGCAGAATCGCTTTTCATAATTTCGGGAGCAGATGCGAAATTTGTGAAATTGTTAAGAATTGACGCTTTCAAATCATCACCGGACGCAAATTTACAAATTGTTTTGCAAATTGAATCTAATTTGGGAATTTATGAGATTTTGGTTGATCGAATGAATCATTTTGAGATTTTTGAGCATTCAGATGTTGGTGGATTTGTACTGAAGGTATTACAGTTTTTATAAAATATTTGTTTTTAATAAGAAGAAAAATTTAGAACATCACATTTGGCACGAAATTCGAGTATAAGGAGGAAATGTGTAGGGATTATGTGGGAATGGTCACAGATGTAAGTTTTTCCTACAATTTCTGGAAAAAATGAAATGTTCTTCATCAGAAATCGAATATTCAAATAAGATCACAATGGGCGCCCACAGGTTTGAAACCGATTCAGAAAAATATGGAGAAGACTAGTCCGGAGGTAAAGATTCGATTCAATTCGGGAGATGGAATGGAAATTTTGGCGAAAAATTTGAGTCCGTATGATTCGATCTTTGGTGGACAATTTGGCGAGATGGATTTGAAGATGTGAGGATGTTTTTGGATGATTTCAAAAAAAAAAAATGAAAATATTCCCAGGCTTTTCAAGAATTTTAAATTTCAGATTTTTCTAAAATTAAAAAAAATCTGAAACCGAAGAATTTGAAAATTTCAGCGCCAAAATCGACGATTCGAGCAATTGCGAGGAATTCTCTGCGGATATTCAAACGATAGATGATCAGAAGCTGGGAACAATCAAATTTCCAGTTTTTCCATTAAAAAATCCGAAATGTCATCTGAAATTGACAAGGAGATTCTTCGAGATTATTGATTTTTGCGTTGGGGAAAAATCGTGTGGTGGAAGAATTTGGAGCACCAGTTATGAGGATCCAAAGTCGGATATTTTGAATGGTTATGATGTTGAAAGGAAGATTTTGAGTTAAATTATTTTTTTTATTTTGGAATTTTAGCATATTTTGTCTGTGATTTTCAGGACTTTTCCGGATTTTCTTTTTTTGTGATTTTTCTAGAGTTTATTGCATTTTTTTTGAAGAATTTCGGGTAATTTTTCATATTTTTCGCCAGTGGTTTTATAATGTGCCTTTAAAATATAGAAGTATTTATTGATTTTCGTTTAAAGAAAGTTGTATTCAATTGCAAAAAATAGTCAATTTTTATACCTCAACCAATGGTTTCTTAATTTTTTTATTGATTTTTCAGATGAACACATTTATAAGAAAGTTGATAGAGATTTCGAAAAATGGGAGATTTAGAGAAGAATTTTTAGAGGTGATAAATTCGTGGGATTCGAGTGTTTTTAGTAAGAGGATAATTTGTTGAAAAACATTTTTATTGAATTTTAGGTCAATATTTACCGGAATTAATACAAAATACGAATAAAGTTGGTTATGCAGATGTATATAGGAATGAAAATTGTCATGCGAATATTTTTGGGTTTGGGTGAGGGTTTTTTAAATTTAAATTCCCCCTAAAATATTAATTTTCCAATAAGAAATCTGAAATTTCAGTTGAAATTAATTTTCAAATTCGAAAAAAAAAATTTAAACAGAAATCTATCGATTTTATTCTCCAGATTTTCAAGTTTTGGTTTTTAAGTATATTTTTTTATTTAAAGGGGGCTGAGGGGGCGAAATAAATGGTTTAAAAATGATGAAAGTATGATTGTTGATAAATAAATGAAAAAAAATTATTTAAATTTAGTATTTTGGAAAAATCATATTTTTGTTCCCTAAAACATAATTTTCAGATCAATAGGACAAAAAATACCGCTACATGATCATCAAAAAATGTACGGAATTATAAAAGTGCTAAAAGGAAGTATAAAGGTTTCGAAAAACAAATATGCTGAAAAAGTTGTGAAATCCAAAAGATTTCAGATAAATTCTTACACAATTCTAGAAAATCTTGGAAATGGTCAAATCCTCACGAACTATGAGGGACAGAAAATAATTTCAAGTTTAGATGAAATGCACTGCGCACTTATTACACCAACAAAAGGTGAAATTACCTCAAAAATTGTTCGTTTCGAGACCCAAAATCGTAATTTTTGCAGGAAATATCCATGAAATTATAGCCAATGATGATCAGACATTTTTCCTTGACGTCTTCTTCCCAGGATATGTGACAGAATGTGAATATTTTGAAAATTTGAATGGAGAAAATTTGAAAAATCCGATTTTGCGTGAAATTCCGACGCCACAATGGTTTGAAACGAGATTGTTTTATTTTCCTAATTTTTGTGAATAAAATGTTATTTATTGAATTTATTTTTAAAAATTTATTATTGGTTTAAAACCTGAAAATATCTACTTTTTATTTGAAAAGTGTTCTAAAAATTATTTTTTGTAGAATGGAGATTCTTAGAACAACCGGCTGGGATATTAACGAAAATCAAGCTGCTGAATTTTTCGAAAATGAGCAAATTCCGAAAAATGCGCAAGAAGTCCTAATAAATGTAATTTTTAAAGAAATTTTCCCAGAAAAAATCCCAATTTTTGTTCAGAAAGACCTTCGAGAATTTGGGAATCCAACAATCATTAATTCAACGAGCAAGAAGCAAGGGCTATTCGAAACGCCGTGTGTTCTACAAATAATGAAATTTCGGAATGTATGCCTTCCGAAACTACGCGACGAATTCGGCAACAATGATCAAAAGGCTGGGATTTATAGGGTGTTTTTGACTGATGGACATGCGACGATTAGTTCAGTTTTTTTGGATCCGATTAGTGGGATTGGGTACGAGTTTTTGTCTGTTCATTTTTTTGCTGAAAATTTTTTTTTAAATCTGCAATTTTTTGTGTTTTTATAGCAGATAACAAAATCGGGAGAAAAATATTTAAAATGGGCAAATTAATTTTAAAATGCTAATTTTTTTGAATTTTCATTCGATATTTTGGTTTAGAACCTTTTTTTTGAATAAAAAATTTAATTTTCAGTTTTCTATAAGTATTTTTAAATATATTTATGAAATTTAAATTATTTAAGAAATTGCAAAAAATTTAATTTTAAAAAAGTTTTTCGAAAAAGCTTCCAAAATTCCAATTTTTCCAGCCAAGAAACGCCACCTGGAACGAAAATCCTTCTCACCGGTGATGTGCCACTGGAAGGGAATTTCATAACATTCTCCAAATCGAATGTCAAAGTTCTGGGCGGAAAGGTTGAGCAATTGATTGAAAAATGGAAGGTAGAGAGGGATAGTTTGAGAGCGGAAGGTTTTAAATCAAAAAAGGAGAAGAGTGTTGAAGGAGCGCCGAAATGGGTCTCATTTGGAAAACGTAATGGGAATTTGCATCAGAAGGATGTTGGGTTTAAGGCGAATGATGCTATTCAGACGGCAAAGGTAATGGGTTTTGTTAAATATAAAATTGAAAAAGTTCTTATTTTTTTCAGAAACCGGAAAATGAAGATGATGACTTCTCAAAGCATCGAGAACAAGTGTTGAATGAGCTGAAGACAGAAACGAAAGTTTTTGCAAAACCAAATGTTGAGCAGAAACCTAAACCAAAGCCACAAAATGTGGAAAAAGTTGAAAAACAGCCAAAAATTCAAGAAGGACCAAAAAAGGCACCGTCTAGAAGACGAAAGAATAGTGAGGATGATGATGGCGGAGCGCAGAAGCCAGCACCAAAAGCCACACTTTTTGATTTTCTCAATGATGTTGTGGGACCGGTTGAGAAGGTTCAAAGGTTAGTGAAAAACATTTGGGCACTTAAAGCTGAAAATATTCGAAATTAAAGCTGAAAAAGACAATTTTTAAAAATTTAAGTTCATTGAGAGAGAAACGCATTTAGAATGTTTGGATTTTAATAATTGTTACATTTTATATCAAGTTTCATTCATTTTTTTAAATCTACTAGTTTTAATTAATTTTTTTCCAGACCACCTTCAAATTTCGAGCCAGATCAACGAAAGGGTCAGGGAACTTCGGGCCCAAGAAGAGATGAGAGAAATAATAGGACTAATTTTGAAAATCGGAAAGGTAAGGTTTTTGATTTTTTCATATATTTTCAACAACAAAAAAAACTGTATTTTATAGGAAATGAACAGAATACTCGTCGGAATACGCCGAATAATGAAAAACCGCGAGGTTTTCAATCGAATCGAGATCAAAATAATGATAGAAATCGAGGAAATCGCAATTTTGAACAAGGTTTTTTAAAATTAAATTTTTAGGATCATTTTAAAAAACATGCTTTTTTTCAGATCAGAGAAAACCCAACCAGAATAGGAATGAAGAGAGAAATCCGAGAAATAAACCAGCGTTTACGATAAATGAAAACGTGGAGCAAAATAATAGGAAAAGTGCGTTTTTAAACCAAATGTTCATATTTCTACGTTATTTTCGTGATTTTCAGACAATTTCCAAGCTGAAAATCGTAAGAATCCTGGAACATCTAGTAAGCTTTTGAAATTCTCGTTTTACAGACAAAAATAATTTTCAGATCAATTTCGGAATAATACGGATCATCAGAATCGGCAAGGTATGATGAAATTATTTTCTAAAAATGTGTAAAATGTTTTTTTTTCAAAGAATAATTTTCAGGTGGATTTAGAGAATCAAATAGGGCTGAAACTGCGGTGAATCGTCAGAATTCTCAGAATCAGGGGGCGTCTAAAAGGCCTAATCGATATGATAACAGTGCTCAGCAGGTTCAGAGAGGTAATATTTTTTAGTATTGGGGTAAATCAGGATCCTCTCATATCATTTAGGTCCCTGTAGGTAATTATAGGAGTGAGTCTCGCTTTTGGGTCCACTCATTTCACAATTTTCAGACTTCGAAAGGATCAATATTTCCGCTCCACCGGTACCATCCCCAAATCTGCCCCAATGGCGTGTTGGAACCAAATGCTTGGCTCCTTGGGAAGATGGCCGACTTTATCCAGCTACCGTCGTCGAGTTGTATCCTGATCGTATGTGTGCCATACGATATGATCAATATGGTAACGTTATCACTATTCCGGTCGATGTATTGATTTATGCATAATCTTATTTTTCTTTTACATTTATTTTGAGATAAATGAATATTTAACCAGTAAAGTAAAAGAAATAGTAGGACGATTGGGAAAATCACAATATTTTAAATTTGGAAGTAAATAATCAGAATTTTAAATCAAAAAAATCATTTCTCGAAAGCCAAGACTGAACGCAAGCTTTCTCCTTTGTGTAGAACATCAAAAGCGGTATTGATCTCATCGATATGATAACGATGGGTAATGAATTCGTCGATCAATAATTTTTTGTTCAAATAATCTTCAACGAGCCGAGGAACGCTGTCAACACTCTTCCAGCCTAAAATGATGTTTAAGCTGAAAATTCGACAAAAAGGTTCAGATAAATACCTCCAAACGCGGTTCCTTTCCATGTTCTTCCGGTAACCAGTTGGAAGGGGCGGGTGGAGATCTCCTGACCGGCTCCGGCGACACCAATGATGCATGAAACTCCCCAACCTTTGTGGGCGGCTTCCAATGCTTGTCTCTGGAAGAAATAAGTGCTTGAAATAGGTATTAAATCAAAGCGCAGCACACAGATTTGAACCGCAAAGGGAAAATACAGTAATTCGTGTTCCTTTAAAGGTCGAATTTTAATAAAGCAACAAAAAAAATTTTAATCCGCAATTTCTGGATTTTTTTAAGTCGAGGAATAATCTAGAAAAAACTACAGTAACCCAGGAAAGAAATACATTTGTTCTAAATTTTGAGAAAATGTTGACATTCAAGTCCAAAAATTGAGCGTTTTTTGTTTTAAATTGCTTTTTAAAATGTTTACTTAAAAATATTTCTAGTTCTGAAATTTGTTAAAAAATTAAATAAACTCACCATAGTATGAATATTTCCAATACATTCAAAAGTATAATCGAATCCTCCATCATAATTCTCAACCAACCACGCTTGGAAACTCTGGCCATTCGCCAATTGAACGCTCTTCGGGTTGACACATTCGGTGGCTCCGAATAATTTCGCCGATTCGAACTTCGACTCAATCAGGTCAATTCCAACGATTCGTTTGGCTCCGGCAGCTCTTGCTCCCATAATTACAGCCAATCCAACCGCCCCTAATCCCCACACAGCTACAGTACTTCCTTGTTCAACCTTACAGGTGTTAAGAACTGCTCCATATCCAGTTGAGATTCCACATCCGAGGAGTGATACCTTATCCAATGGTGCTTTTGGATTAACCTTCGCCAATGAGATATCAGCAACAACTGTGTATTCACTAAATGTCGAGCATCCCATAAAATGGAACAATTGTTTTCCATTACAAGATAATCTTGATGTTCCATCCGGCATGAACCCATTTCCCTGTGATACTCTAATCTTCTGGCAGAGATTCGTCTTCGGATTCTTGCAGTATTCACATTCTTTGCATTGTGGAACATAGAGTGGGATGACGTGATCGCCAATTTCGAATCCTGTTACTCCTTCGCCAACCGATTCGACGATTCCAGAACCCTCGTGCCCGAGAACAACTGGGAAAAGACCTTCTGGATCGTGTCCATCTAGGGTGTAGGCGTCTGTGTGGCAGACAGCGGTATAGACAATCTGGAAGAGAACAATTAGAACTAGAAGGCATTAATGGGAAAATATGGCATTTTTCCAATTGTTCGATTTCCTCTTTTTTTCTCACCTTGACTCTAACTTCATGAGCTCTTGGTGGAGCAACTTGGATGGTTTCAATCGATAATGGGGATTTAGCACTCCAGGCGACGGCAGCTTTGCAGTTGATCACCTGTAAATAAATTTTTTTTTGGCTTGAAAACTGAAATTTCATTTAAAAAAAAAGAGAGATCTCCAGAGACAGCTCTGGAGCAATAATAATCTTTGAATTTTGTTCGAAATAATAATCTTTGAATTTTGTTCAGCCTGTTTTCAATATCACAATTTTTGGCCCAAGATGTCAAATATTATATTTGAATTCCTATAAAATATAGCAGTAACATCAAAGGGCGAATTTGTATTTTCGATAATAAATTGGTGTATAGGGAACGTCTCTAATTTACAACAAAATATTTTGAATTGATTTTCTGAAAAATTGGCCTAACCAAAAAATACAAATTCTGCGAAAGAACCCCAGTTTTCGCGGGTAACTTTTGAAACAATTTTGCTCAATTGGAGGCATAGTTTAAAAATTCCCAGCTTTCATGTGTTATAACAATTTTAACTTATTTTCATAGTTTTAGAGAAAAATAGAATCCCTACGACATAAAACAATAATAAGTGAGCCCGTCTTTACGAATACTTCGGACGTCCAAAGTATTCGTAAAGACGGTCCATGGACCATTATCGATTTTTTTTTGAAATAACCATAGGATATATTTCAAAAAATAATTTCAAGGTACCTTTTTAAGAAATAGAATTTCTTCTAAAAAAATTTCAAAAATTTAAAGACTCAAAATTCGATTAACGAAAAATTGAAATTTTTCGAATGTTCAAATATTCAAAAAAAAAAAAATAAACTCACTTGTCCAACAGTCGAGCTCATTTCCACTTTTTCTCACTCCTCTGAAAATAATCACGTTTTTTCAAATATTTATCAAACAACATTGCCCTGTTCTCCGATCTATTAATGTAAGTATGAGGCGGTACAAAACCAAAGTCCAATTTTTTCCACACAATACAACAAAAAACAACGATTTTTTGGTCTAAAACAAATGAAAAAGATGAAAACTGATCATTTAACAAGAGAGAAAAGATAGGAACCATGTTGGAAACGGGTGAAAGATAACAAAAAGATAACAAAAAACACAACAAACAAAGTATTTATGATGACAATTCGGGGGACAAGATTGTACCCCCCAAAAGTGTTCAACGGTCGAGTTGTATAATCCATTCCACGTGACTTGTTTGCGGAAACATGTCGACTGGTTGAATTTTCGTGATAGAGAACGGGTCACCGCCGAATTTTCTCGATCTGAAAGTGGTTATCGATTTTTTTAAGGTTCTGGAGTTTTTTTTAAAGAAATAAATGCTCAAAAATTTTGAAATTTTAAATATTTTTGGGGAAAACATTTTTTACTACGGAGGTACCACCTAGTTCTAATTGATCTGGAAACGGGTCCTACTGCATATGATAGGTAATTGATGTGAAAATATGTAACTAAATCCGTTTTTCTGAGATGTGTGATGACGCAAGAAAATTCAATGGATTGGGAAAAATCTTTAAAAAAAACCTCAAAATTTTAAAATTTACCGAAAAAAATTCAAAATTCTTTATTTAAAAGTGGACCTTTTTCTAGAAAAAATATTCATCTTTCCAAATTTTTCTGAAAATCAGCTTTTAACACAAAATTTAAAAAAAAAACGCATCCAAATCCTCACGTCGGTCTACACAAATCCACAATATTCTTCATAGCTGCATTCGGTTCACAAGATACAAATATCATACGTTTCATTGTTTCCATCTGGAGAAAAAAATCAATAATTCCAAATCCACCCTCCCTAATTTACCTCTCTACACGCCAAAATAACCTTCTCATGAATTCCGGCCCTTGGTGGATCCAAAACTCCCACCAATTTCGATGTTCTAAAATCGAATCCAGTCGGTAGGTGGTATTTCATCGATCGGAACACGTCTTCAGCTTTTCCGGCAATGTATTTGCTGAAAAAAAAAACGACGAATTATTGATTTTCCAATTCTTAAGGGCAGTGTGTTATAATATTTTTTCAATTTCAATTTTATATATATTCGTCAATATTCTGACTGAAACCTGAAAATAGAAAATACACATAAAACTTTAAATTTTTTTTTTGAAAATTCTGAAATATTAAAAAATCATTGGAAAACCCTGAAATTTCGAAATTTTTGGAAAGTTCTCAGTTCTTTTCAGGAAACATTTCTAATAACTGTATCTCGGACCGGGCTGCGTTTAAGGTACCACAACAACATCTGTTTTTCAAAAACCCCACTCTCTCTTACCAACAATTCTCCATCTTATTCTGCTTGGCATTCTGTTTCGCATCCTCCACCGCTTCCGCAATCATCTCAACTCCAATACAACAAATCTTCTGCTCTTTGTGCAAATTTTTCAATAAACATTGCCCAATCGTTCCCGTTCCGCAGCAGATATCCAACAAAACAACTCCATTATTTTCATTTCCTTCGATTTTCGCCCTTTTGGCTGGAATTTCAGTTTCAGTAGCTTCTTGTTGTTGTTGTTCTCCTTTTTGTTGATTTACTTGTTCCCCTTCTCTCAAACCGCAAACTTCACCTAAAAATATAAACATTTTAGAAGATCTATTTGAATTTGGCGGCATTTCTTCTTTGATCATATTTCTATTGTGTTCAATTTTGAATAGATTGAATGGAAGCTTTCAAAATGCCAAACTTTTCGGTGACAGAGCGTAACAGCTACAAAACAATGGCCATAAAATTTGAAAACGAAAACAAAATCTATTTTGACAATTTTGATATTTTGAGATTTAAAGGTTAGAAACTCTAGATTTGCGTAAACATGTTTACGCGGCTCTCTTTGCAGCTGTGATTTACCGACAATTTTTGGTGATCAGTAAGAGGAGGAATTAAAAAAAAAAAAAAAATTTTGTAGAGCTTATAAATGTAACTGAGATGAAAATAGGCTTCATATTTAAAACAAATTCGTTTTATTGAAATTATCCATAAATCATGTAGATGAAGAAACAAGATTCAAAACAACGGCCTAGAAAAGGTTTCCACCTAGTCGAATTTTGGTTTTCAAACTTTCAGCGCGTGATTTTTATGATTCAATGTGAGCACCAAATTTGGTATTTTCCGGATTCTTCAAATAAAAATGCACGCGGACTAGTTTTCTCCGGTGGAAATGTTTCTAGGCCAAAATTTCGAAGGTCGTTTTCTCGGCTTCTTTGTGGTTGTAGAACAAATTTAAAAACAGGAATGAGTATGAAGTCTATTTTCATCTGTCCTCCTTATTTCACCATTTATTGTTTGGAAATAGGTTTCTGAAAACCCTTACCAATCGTTGAATACAAAACCGCTGCCGCTTGACTATTCGTCTGAAAAAATGCGGGTGGTGACACTCTGAATCGGCAATCTAGCAACGATTCATAAATATAAGGTGTTCCTCCAATCAACTCAAAATTCGGAACATCACTACAATGTATCATTTTTTGCCAATAAATACTACATATACGGTATTTTTTATCGGTTAACGTTGATGGGTCGATGAATCTGGAAATAGGATCTGGCTTTTAAATCGAATATTTATTTATAATATTACCGTTTACAAATGGCCTCCTTTAGCAGTTTCTCCTTTTCTTCGTTCTCTTTTTCATTTTCGAATGGATAAACCGTGAAAATAAGCATAACATCCCCTCCAAATTCTCGAATTGAAAGCATTCTCCAAAAACCTTTCCTTTCAAATTCATTAAACGGTTCCAATTGGGATTCCTTCACAAATTCCTCAACATCCTTGACAATTGCTCTCATCTGATCACTTATAATGTCAACACCTTCAGGTTTTAGAACAAAATGCTGATTTTTGGCAAATTTTCCACCCACGAAACCCACACACACTTGACCGTCTAGATCATGACCAATTGTGAATTCACATTTATTCCGATAACTTGTGATTTTTGGCGATGGGGTGACTTTTTGAAGTAATTTTTGGAATTCTCCTTGTTTTGTTAGGTTTGCCACACGATTTTCTTTTAGCTGTTGAAAGAGGCGATTGACAGTCCTTTAAAAACAAATTTGCACTTTTTATTTGAAATTTCTATAATAAAAATTTCTTACTTCTGACAATTTGCTTGTTTCATATCCAACTGATTCTCATAAGGCTGATCAGCCAACGGTGTCACCGTTTCTCTAACAGTTTTCCGAATTTCAGGTTTGGAATCCTCGGCGCGGAAATTTTTGACCTCTGTTGCTGCCAGTTTTGCTTTTAATTTTTGTTTTTTGATCTAAGATTTTGATTGTAAGACAATTTTCTCATTTTTCAACTCACTTCGTATCCTTCAACCAATCCGATCGCTTTTTTAGCATCTTCCGGTGTCTCAAATGTCACATAGGCATAGTCTGACATGTGTCTCACTTTTTTTGGTTTTACATCTTGAAGAACTCTAAAAATTTTATTTTTTTACGTTTCTTTGTTTCCAATTACTTTTCCAAAAGCTTCTTAAACTGCTTGAATCCAAGAAACAACGGAATATTCTTAATATGCACCCGATCTTGATCAATTCCTTCTGTATTTGAAGTTTCCTCCATTTTTTGAAGTTTATTTGCTGAAAAATATTAGTTTTCTTGCAGATATATGTTTTTAGAATATTCGAGACACGCTTAAAAGCGAAAACCGCAAAAATCCGATTTAAACTGTAAAAACTGAACAAACAATTATATTTTTAATTCCGCAGAAATCGCCGTGGTGTTTGCACATTGTACATTTTATTTTACGACATTTTGTTTTCTAACTTTATTGTTTTTCGTTTTTCCAGCAAAATTTCAGCCTTAGGATCAATTTTTATGCGATTTTTTTAAATTAAAAATGATAATTAATCTTTTCCTTCACACATCTTTTATCTTTTTTCTGAGATTTTTAAACTGAAAAATTGTTTTTTCTTAAAGAAATGAATCTAATCTAGAGTGCCTGAAAATTAGGTAAATTGAAAGTTTTCAAAAAATTATTCGAACTGCGATTTAAATAAGCATCTATAATTTTTTTTTTCGCATAATATCTACAGATCGTGTCGTGATGGCGCATTTTCTAGAGATTTCTCGATCAGATAGGTGTGATGCACTAGATCTGACCTCTTTGTTAGTTTAATTTCGTTGAACAGTTTCTCTTTTTAATTTCAAATCCACCGCGACATTTTATTAATCTTCTACTGTTCATTCGAAGTTCGTTGTTTTTTTTTTCATTTTTCTTTGTGTACATCTATCTTTTTTATGGTAACTACACCCGTTGCCAGTAGTAACAAAGCCGAAACTGCTTTTCAACTTCTTATCAAAAACTATAGGCCCTGCTTTCCTCTAAATTTCTTGTTTTTCTTTTTAATATATTTTAATCCGAAGATTTTTCTATTTTTTATTAAAAAAAAAGACTCCATACTTTCTATTTCCCGCGCGTTTTGTGTTGATTTCTGATACCCTGTCTTTAAAAGGGAGTGTTCTAACAGGTAGTGCTCAGCAACTGACTTGAAATGAATTAGAAGTCGATTATTTCGCGATTGATAGCGGTAATTTGGATTTCTATTTTCATCTAAAGTAAAAAGTTCATATGGCCTAGAAACCAAAAATTCAAATTGCTGTGTTTCGCGCCATTTCTTGTGTGCCATTGCACCGGCGTGAAATTTAATTTTTGCGACTTTACATCGGCCGGCTCTATTGTTTGCAATTGAATGCTGATACAGTTGAAATAGATGTGTACCTTTAACAAAATGAGGTTATTCTAATCTGCAGATATAATAGGATGGCACATCATTAGAGTATCAGTTTGGCGGTGAAATGGCGGTGAAAAAAAGAGTTCCATATTATTGGGGTCACAAAAAAGCCTAAACCTCCTGTCATAAATCGGCTCTCCACTAAATTCCGACACCAGCTGCTCATACTTTTCAATCTTTTCACGTTTTTTTTAATATTCCGAAGGGCGAATCACACAGTTCCCTGAATATCTTCTTTGCCTTTCTCCGTCTCTTTCACACCGTCCCATATCTCGGTGTTGTTGAGAATAATGTCTGCGTATCTTCAAAACTGTGTTTCTTTTTTCAATGTTTCTACGACAAAACATCTGGGTCTCTTTTTTCGCCATTGCTTATATCAGCGGTTCTCTCTCCAGTCCGTTTCTCATTCATTTTTGTTTTGTGTCACCCTGAACGACGTCACCCTTTTATTATTCATATTTATACGATATTATTATCAAATTTATGCTTTTTTCAGAAGGCAACAACAATCGCTTCTCTTCCGACACCTTAGCAGTACAAAATGAGCTACCACGGAGGTACGTTATTGCTATTTTCTATATTATTTTTGTTGTCGAGGAACGGAAAATATCAGATTTTACTTCATTGTGAAATTTAAGAATTTTTTCTATAATCATTTTCGAGCTTTAGTTTGTAGGCTCTAAGTAGCGCTTTTTTGAAATTACTAAAGACGAAAGGGTCGTGAGCATTTGGTTTTCTATGTTGACACTTTTTCCGCGTCTACCCTAACTAAAAGTTTGTAAAACGAATATTCAAATATTTTGAGGTTTGGACCAAAAACTCTTGGAAAAATCAAGTTTTTCGAAAATAGGACTTCGGATAAACTAAACATGATGTGTGCACTAACTTTCGCCGAAAATTCTTCCTAGAACACATGATTATTACCTGCATTGAAGCGTTCACATTGATTAATCATTATTGTTTACAGAAGAAGATGAGCACTTCCGAAGAAACCCGGATCGTGGTGGTGGATCATCTTCATCGCATAATAGGCAGTATGACGATAGCAGGCAGTACCAATCATCACAATATGATGATCGAGACTATGGACGGAACAGAGATTATGACAGAAATTCTCGGAATGGAAGCCAGTATGGCGACGATCACAGAAATTATCGGAATGAAAGCCAATATGGCGACGATCAAAGAAATTCTCGGAATGGAAGCCAATATGGCGACGATCACAGAAATTCTCGGAATGGAAACCAATATGGCGATGATTACAGAAATTCTCGGAATGGAAGCCAATATGGCGATGATTACAGATCCAATGGAAGAGGAAGAGGATACAATGGTGGTGGCAGAGGTAATGGTCGAGGAAATTACGGAAATCGAGGGCCACCGAACGATGCTCCGCAAAGACGAGAAGAGGATATTAAGAACATTGCGAAAAGAGAATTGGCGGTAGGGGATTTTACTTTGAAAAATGTTGGCAAACATTTCTAAAACTTTTTTAGAGTTTTTGAGAACCTTAGTAGTGTGTCAAAAATTATTTATCGAAGGGACTTGATTAAAATTGGTCCTAAAGGAAGTAGTAGCGGCTCCTTTGTATTCTCTCGAATGATACAGTTCATTAAAATCTTTAAATTTCTGTATTTTTCTAGGTACGAAGTATTATCACCTTTTTCTAATATATAACTAATTGAAAATCTCAGCAAAAAATCACAAAATCGCTCAATTCCTCTTTTTCAGTACAACTTTGTCACATTCGCCGAACGTCCAGCAAAGATGGTCTATGATATGAAACTTGGCAAAAAGTCAGTAGTTCTCACCAATTTCGTCAAGATATCTTTGCCACAAAAAAATATCGTCGTTCATCAGTACAATATAAGAATCGTTTCATCACAGGGAAAAAAGAGGCAAGAGGAGACAAAAAAGTGCGTTTTTTTTTTTTGAAAATTATCTGAAAACACACTCGGCGGCCTAGTAATCCAAGTGATGGCCTAGAAACTCGTTTATTTTAGAAAATCCTATAATTTTTCAGAGAGAGGGCTGCTCCACTATTCTGGGAATTTGTTCAAAGAAATCCTGATATTTTCCCACCTCCTGAAGACCTTATCTTCAACGATGTCAATATTTTGTGGAGTAAGGAGCAATTGAAGATTGGCGGCCAACAAACGTTCCAAATGAAAAAGGAAGGAGCAAGAGATTCGAGAACCTTCACCGAAGTCGAGATCAAATATACTGGAGGAATGGGATTCTCGCGATCGCCAGAACTAAAGGACAACCTATTGGATTATATTGGATTGATTGATGGAATCGCAACGGCCAGAGTTCGGTGTCCATTGGAGTAAGCTTTTCCTACTGAAGAAATTTAGATAAACATTATTTTTTAAGCAAAGATTTCAATCAATTTGTGAGCTCGAAGAACATCACCTATTGGTCGAGCCAAGAAATGCGTTCTGGGCATGCTGGAGATACAAATTTGACACTTCAGATTGGTGGAGGATTAGAAGCGTGGACAGGACTTCATGTGGCGATCAAGACCAATTTGAGAGTGGGCCATGTTGCCAATATTGATAGTATGTAGTTTGGTTTTATGAAAAAAAAGTGATTGTGCCCTTCTATCTGCCTTTTACCAATTTATCTTGAAATTTCAAGAAAAATTGAATTTTTCAAAATGTTAGAATGTTTAGATATTTTTTAATTAGATTTTTACAAATCTTTTAAATTTTTTGCGCATCACGTCTCCCCTTTTGTTTAAATATAAAATGCGTATAATCCGATAATTATACACATGGTTCGTACCAAATATCGCATATTTGTTACTGATCTAAAAATAATTATTACTCAATCCTTTCCCAGCTGCCCCTACAGGATCACATGCACCTGATCGACGTTTTCCTTGATTTCCATTATAAGAGCCATGACAAAAATTTGAAAAAAATAATAAATGCCGGTATTTTTGAGCCATTTAAAAAAATTTTTTTTGTTTCGATTAATATCTGAAAAATAGCGCACAAAAATTTGAAAACATCTAAAAATCCTAATTTTTCAGTCAGTCATTCAGTCTTCCTCAAATCCGAATACTCGCTTGTCCACCAAATGCTTGACATCGTCGCCGGACATCATCTTAGTGAAGAGGAATTCGAGGATGCAGCCCATCAGCTCCAGAATAGAGGCGTGAATGAATCCAATTGTAAGACTATGTCTAACTTGTTAAAAGGCATTCGCGTGAAGATTCTTAGTCGCGATAAATTCTTCAAATTTGATGGATTGTGTGGTTCAGCAGATAAAACCACTTTCATGGTAGGCTACTTTTCCTTAGCATCTTCAACTAATAATTATGTATGTTTTCAGCATGAAGGAAATGTAATTTCCGTTTCCGAGTACTATGAAAAATACAAAAATCACCGACTTCGTTTCCCTGGATTGCCATGCGTAATCGGACCGAAAAACACAAATGCCAAATTCCCTATGGAGACTGTTGTGTTGTCAGATACGGTTCAAAAATTTAAGGGAAGAATTCCAAATCAAGAGCAGAGTCAAATGGTGAGACTGACGGCATTCCCAGCACAAGAGAGGTTGGAAATCATCAAGAGATTGAGTGTACAAAACCCGGAACCAGGAGCACCGCCGGCATTGGTCTCGTCCAATGATAAATGGATGAAGAATTTTGAAATTAATATTGACAATGAATTGTTGACCACTGGAGCCACGCTGTTGCCACCGCCAACGTTGGTTTATGTACGTTTTGTTTTTTTTTTGCAACATACGCAAAAATATGTGGAAACACTTAAAAAGCGATTATATGACTAATTTTTCATAACTGTTCTTCGAATCCGCCTCGAGTTAAGGTCGTTACATCTTTTCAAGTGAAAAAAGTTAAGTTCGTTAGTCGGCCGGTATCCCACCTATGAGCTAATATTCGAAAAACTCGAATTTCTGAAAAATTCGTTAGCAGCGCATTTTTCTATTAGTTTGTAGTCTTTTAGCAACGCATTTTTAAAAAAAGTCTTCTTCTAAAAATCTTCAATTTTTTAAGGGAAACTCCACATTCACCGATGAAAATCACAAGGGAATTTGGGAGGCTGCGAACAAATCCGGATTCCGAACTGTTCTCTCCGCCACATGTGAGAAAACTGGTAAGCGAAAAGTCATCGTTCCATCGCTGATATCTGTGGTTCAACGAAGATCAGTCATAAACGATGCGACAAATTATCAGAGTCTTTTGAAATGTGTTGAGAGATTTGGTCAGCCGGTCTTGAAAAATGAATCTGGAAAATTTTATGAAATTGCATATGTAAGTTTGAAGATTGAATTTGTTTAACAACGACGTTATTTCTCTGCAGACCGGTCACTACAAACATCTTGAGAATGGAAATAAACCAATTGAAGGAATTATTAATGGAATCCAAGAATTGCAGCAAGTGTTGAATGATATCAAGAACCACGCGATTGAATTGTTTGCCAATTCCAAGACCGAAATTGGGATTCCCCTCGTTCTTTTCATTTTTGATTCCAATTGTACGACGTTAAATCAATATGATGTCACCAGAGTTAATGACTATGGTAATGATGAAATTTATACTCATAAAATATATATTCTCTTTTTCAGGTGTCATTAAACAACTGTGTGACTCTCAAATTGGAATCAACTGCCAAGGAATTATGAGAAAAACCTATATGGCCATTCAGCAGAACATCAACACATGTGCCACTGGACATAATGTTGCATTCAAGATTCTTGGCAAAATTGGAACAATTCACTACCAACTGCAAAGTGGTGGAAACCATAAAAAGTAGGAAAACTATCCTAGGATTTAAAAAAAACGATCGACTTTTTTTTCAGTTGGACTAAATTCACTGACCCAGAGGAACCAACGTTGGTGCTTGGAGTGGATGTGACACATCCGTCGGCACAGAATCGAAGAGTTGGAGATGTCAATTCAGCCTCAGTTGCCGCTGTTGTTGGAAATATCGATATTGCAATCTCAAAGTGAGCTTTATCATTAAAGCTCTTTCAAAAAAAAATACCTTCAGATTCCGTTCAAGTTTCCGAGTGCAACAATGCGGACAGGAAATGATTGTTGAAATGGCTAAAGAGGTGGAAGAAAGAATTATTGCTTTCCAAGAGCACACTGGAAAACGTCCAGCACATATTGTTGTCTACAGAGATGGTGTTTCAGAGAGTGAATTTAAACGTGTTATGCATACTGAAAAGGACTCGATTATTAAAGCCTGTAAAAAACTGAACGAAGACTATGAGCCGACTTTGACTTATATTGTGATCACAAAGCGGCATCACACTCGATTCTTCCCAATGAATGCGGCTGATGCGGAGGGAGAGTGAGTTTCCAGCTTAACTTTCATAAAATTCCGAAATGTATACAAATTTGCTTAAAACCTATCAATTTGATTCAAAACTTCGTAAATATTTGCTTTAAAATTCCGAAATGTATTTAAACTATGAGCGTCAGAACCGGTACGCGGTTCGGCTCCTGGATTACGTCTCGCCGACGGCTCGCTTCTTCCGCGCCTTTTCCAATACTTTTAATCACGTTTTTACTTCGCTTCGAGGCGCACTATTGTTTGACTTAACTTTGAAAAGAACTGCTGAATAATACAATTTCGCATTTGACCACAACTCTACTCAAAAATAAATATTGACGTGAAGCAAAATCCCTCAATCATTAGGTTTCAAAAATATATTCTTTTCTCGGTGACCTCAATATTCTATTGAATAAGTAAGTGAACCAATGCGAGTTCATTTTCACATGGTTTTTTACATAGTTTTCATCTCAAACAATCAATTAATTTTCCTTTTAGGGCGGGCAACGTCAAGCCGGGGCTTCTTGTCGAAGGAGATATCACCACCAAGGACTATTTCGATTTTTACATCACGTCGCAACTGGGAGCCATTGGAACGAGCAGGCCCACACATTATTATGTGTTGCATGACAGCTGGCGCCCATCGGACGCCTTCTGGCAGGTAAGTATTTTTGCGAAAATGGCGCAAGTTCTGATTCACAACACCTAATATTCTTTGTTTTTCAGACGATAACATTTTGTTTGTGTTACAACTACACACGCACAACCAAATCAATAAGTGTTCCCGCACCGGTTCTCTACGCACACTATTCAGCCATCAGGGCCAAAGATAAGTTGGTGGCCTTCACCAACATTGCGTAAGTTTTTTTAAATTTGAAATTTGCAAAAAATAGTAATTTCCAGAAAAAATACCGGAAGACCAATTGACATCAACGAGTTTCGAACTCTTCTCGAAGTTAATGAAAAAATTGCTGAAAACTCAGACCTGCAAGGAAACCTATCGATTTAAAAATATTGTAATTTTCACAACTTCTGTAATATTGAATAATTTAATAACCTTGCCCATATTTTGTTCTAAATTCTTTCACCATTCGATAACAACTTGATATTTTTGCGCAACACTGGCACCAGCCAGGAATATATTGGCTTTATAATTCTGAAATCTCATTCATGTCATTTATTGATTCGATAAAAAAAAATACTAATAAATTTCAATTTAATCCATGCAATTCCATTTGAGATGTTGAGATTTGGCACGCTGTGGTACAGTCGTCAATTCTTGTCCAAAAATCGGTTTCATTTTCAGAATCACTTCCAGAAGCCAATCTCTTTGTAGTTTCAGAAAAATATTCTTCAGAAGAACAACTTTTCGTTGAAAACACTTCAGATTTTGTGCCATTTGACAATTCTTCATCTTTTCCAAAGATTATGTCAAATGTGTTATTTTCAAATTTTCGAAGTCGCACACATCTGCCTATGGTTACTGGAACAGCTGTCTGGAAATTTAAGAAATTACGAGATTTTCAAAAATTTCCATTTTTACTTGTATCAATGAATTCCTGAAATGGACCAGCATTTCAAATGTCATTTCATTAAATGTCAAGGTTTTCAAAATGGTGATCACTTCATCGTTTGAAAGACGGCATTCGTAAATCCTGAAAAAAGACAGTTCTATTTTTTTCTTTTTTTTTTCTTAGCAGCGCATTTTTTTTGTAGTTTGTAGTCTCTTAGCAGCGCATTTTTTTGTAGTTTGTAGTCTCTTAGCAGCGCATTTTTTCGTAGTTTGTAGTCTCTTAGCAGCGCATTTTTTTGTAGTTTGTAGTCTCTTAGCAGCGCATTTTTTTGTAGTTTGTAGTCTCTTAGAAGCGCATTTTCTTGTAGTTTGTGGTCTCTTAGAAGCGCATTTTCTTGTAGTTTGTGGTCTCGTATTGTCTTATAAGATATAAGATCTTATAATTACCATTTCAGAGTGATATTTATAACATCAACCTTCTTCACATCGCCAATTTTGGAGGACAACATTGCTATCAACGTTTTTCTTGACAATTTTAAAAATTCTCTGTAGGATATTTGACGATCGACGAATTGTGCATGTAAAATGTCGACGATTTTGATAAGAAAGTCGTCAGAAACTGGGAGAATTGTGGAGGAGGAGTGGGGGATCTGAACAAAAAATATTGATTTGTATTGCAAGACTAGATAACACTTACTATTTTTAGGCATTTCGTGACGGTGTTAAAAATTGCGACAGTATTTGAATTTTTCGCAATTTCCAGCAATTTGCTCTCAATATCTCGCTGAAACTGAAACAGTCCGAAAATTGAGATAAGTTCGAGATCCTTCGAAATTGTGTCAAGTTCCAAATCCACTGAACCATTATAAACCCATTTCAGAAGATTATAAACCGTTTTTCCTTCAAAATCCATCAAATCAATATCCATTCCTTTGAAATTTCTGCCCGATTTTGAGAAACATTGCAAAATTTGTGAATGCGCCAAAACTGTGCCATTCTTGAAACAAAGTCTAGTATCACAAAGCGATTTTTTGTCGCGAAAATCCATTTTAAGAAATTGTGCCAAACGGTTCATGTGTTGGTGATGATCATTGTTGAAAGAAACACTTTGATTTATGATTTCCATTTGGAATTCTCGTTTTTTCAAAAATGAGGAATTTTTGAAAAGAAAAAAGTAAGTTCACGATAAAAATCTGTTCTACGTTACGGATCTTTGTGAAATGAAAAAAATTATGATTTCGATCGAATGGGAATGTTCGAACTTCAAAATTCTCGGAATTATGAAACATCTAATTATTCTACTATTTATTTTCCTATTCATGACATTTTTTAGTCTAGATTTATTGACAAACGAGAATAAAAGAGCAATGTTTGCCTTAAAATGCAAAATGGTAAGTTTTTTTCCTTAGCAGCGCATTTTTTGTAGTTTGTAGTCTCTTAGCAGCGCATTCTCTAAAACCCCAAATTTCCAGGGTATTCTCACAACAACTCGAGAATTTCGATCATTTTTCAATTGCGCAGCTCCAACTCTTCTACAATATCGAATGAAGCCTAAAAAGTTCTGGAACTATTTTGTAGAAATAGTAAAAGAGTGCGATAATTTAGGAGAAGCCAATAATTTGGACGTTAGGCAAATTAAGAACAAGGATGGATCAAAATGGGTGCTTTTTCCTAGAAAGGTTTCGATTTTACAAATTTCTGCACTTAATCCATACATTTCTTAGATTAGAAACCAGAATCTCACATTGGTGACCCTTGGAATAGGACAGGATACATCTGCTGAAATATTTTTGAAGAATCAATTCAAAAACATAGAATTTTTTGGTGCAGATCCTGTTGAAAAGAATAATAAGGAAATATTCCAAAAATTGGGGATATTTTATTCAGTGGCTGTTAGTGAAAATGGTGAATCGAAAATCTCGAAACTAGACAACGGTATGCACCAAAAGACACCCCATATTGGCCTTGGAACTTTTCTAGGAGAAATTATAAGAAAAAAGGTTTTTCTCTAGATATCGGATCCAAAATTTTCAGAATTTTTTTCAGAGAATTGATTTCCTATGGGTCGACGTCAATGGAAACGAGTACAAAATGTTTGATTTGTTTCAAAGTCGACACGAATTGGATAAAAGAGGAATTTCAATTTGTCAAATTAATGTTGAGGTACCTGTAAAAATGTGTTATATGTCCACTCTCTTTCATTTTCAGTTACATCTCAATTCCATCACCGGTATTGAAAGCGGAAGGAGAAAATTTCGAGATTTCGCCATCAAAATGTTAAGTGTTGGGAAATATGTGATGATGAGACCAATAAGAACTGTATCTAAGAATTCTATAAACCTTTTTATTGTTAATGTCCATGATTCTGACTGTAGAAGGTTGTATATTGAATAAAGTTTCAAAGAAAATACACTGCGCTGCTAAGAGACTACAAACAACAAAAAAATGCGCTGCTAAGAGACTACAAACTACAAAAAATGCGCTGCTAAGAGACTACAAACTACAAGAAAATGCGCTGCTAAGAGATTACACACTACAAAAAAATGCGCTGCTAAGAGACTACAAACTACAAAAAAATGCGCTGCTAAGAGACTACAAACTACAAGAAAATGCGCTGCTAAGAGACTGCAAACTACAAAAAAATGTGCTGCTAAGAGACTACAAACTACAAAAGAATGCGCTGCTAAGAGACTACAAACTACAAAAAATGCGCTGCTAAGAGACTACAAACTACAAGAAAATGCGCTGGTAAGAGACTACAAACTACAAAAAAATGCGCTGCAAAGAGACTACAAACTACAAGAAAATGCGCTGCTAAGAGACTACAAACTACAAAAAAATGCGCTGCTAAGAGACTACAAACTACAAGAAAATGCGCTGCTGAGAGACTACAAACTACAAAAAAATGCGCTGCTAAGAGACTACAAACTACAAAAAAATGTGCTGCTAAGAGACTACAAACTACAAGAAAATGCGCTGCTAAGAGACTACAAACTACAAGAAAATGCGCTGCTAAGAGACTACAAAATACAAGAAAACGCGCTGCAAAGAAAAATATAAAATTTTTCCTTCAAATTACCATCATTATTCTTTTATATTCTCGTTTGAAGTCACAATATTCAGCATAAACTCTACATTTTTCAGACATCTTTTTTATTACTTGTTCTTATCGTACTACATAGAATAGGTTCTCGTTTGTGGAATTTATTTTTAAGTTCGATTTGAACTTTTTTTTTTGACTTCATTGGTATGTGTTATTTTGCTCAGATTGTTTTCTTGTTTTTCGGAAAAATCGCGCTGCTAAGAGACTACAAAATGCAAAAAATGAGCTGCTAAGAATTTGCAAAAGAACCTTTCTTGCAAAACAACGATTAATGTTTATATTTTCGTTGCCTCTCCGTCTTTTCAAAGAAACGTAAACATTGTTTTTTCTTCTAAAACCATGACAACATGGTTTTTAAAATTCAGGGAAAAAGTGATTTGCACTTGATGAGTCCCTATATTTTTTTTATTTGGTTTGGTTACTCCAATTGAAATTATAATAATTTGGCTTATGAATATTTAGCAAAAGGTGAGAATTTTTTGAATGTCATCCAGAACAAACAAAAATTTTAAACACACAAAACTATACATTTTAGTATGCACATTCGTCACAGTTTGAAAAAATATTCACATTATTTGAGATTCACTGGAAGAACTGTTATTTTCTCAATATTATTTGTCTGTATTTTTTATATTCTTTTTGTGAACAAAAATGTCGATTTTGCTGAGCACCCACATTTTGTTCATCTTCAGGTAATTTCAATTTAAAAAAATATTTCAAGTATTTTTTTCAGAAGCTCCAACAAACTCAAAAATCTGAAAAATGTGTCATACCTTCAATAAATCCGTGGGATCAATCAATACTACAATACTATATCAAACAACGACCCTTGGTTTGTAAGCCGGTTCAAGCTCAACTAGTAACCAAATTCGCAAATGGTATTCTAAAGGTTTTTTACCGTAAATTATACTTTTTTGAAATTCCAAAAAATCTTTCCAGTTTGATAAGAATCAAACCGATGGCGTAAAATGCTTCAAAATCTCCATAACCCACGAAGAGAATGTTTCCGATTCCAATGGAAAATATGGCGAAATTGTACCTTTGGATTTCACAAAAAACTTCAGTTTTCATATTACTGATGAATTTTTCGAAATCAATTGTGAATTGGATAGTGTTTTGAAAACTCAAGTTTTCAAGTATCATTATGCTCAGGTTGTCAAAAAAGATGATGTGAATTTGAAGAATAAGTGAGTTTTTCATTTACGTTTTTCTTAGCAGCGCATTTTCTTGTAGTTTGTAGTCTCGTAGCAGCGCATTCTTTTGTAGTTTGTAGTCTCTTAGCAGCGCATTTTCTTGTAGTTTGTAGTCTCTTAGCAGCGCATTTTTTTGTAGTTTGTAGTCTCTTAGCAGCACATTTTTTTTGTAGTGTGTAATCTCTTAGCAGCACATTTTTAAAAATTTCTAAAATTCTCGTTTTTTTCCAGGAAAATTCTAGACTCTTCGGTAGAATTCCCATCAGTTATCATGATTGGCATAGACTCAATGTCAAGAAGTAACTTCATCAGGCAAATGCTAAGAACACATAAATTTATGAAAGCGACAAATTTTGTGGACATGAAAGGTCATATGAAAATTCATGATAACACTTATGGAAATCTTTTGGCGATTTTGACGGGTAAACGAGGAGTTAGTGTGAGAGAATTCAAGGCGGAAATGCCGGAAGAATGGAATATTTCATTCGATGAGTTTGATATGGTTTGGAAAAATTTTAGCGAAAACGGATATGTGACGTTGTTTGCTGAGGATCGGCCAGATATTGGGACTTTCAATTATAAGGGAAAGTTGAAAGGTTTCCTTCAACAACCTACGGATCATTACATGCGCCCATTTTGGATAAATGCCTTTTGGTCATTGTTGTCTAGAAGGTCCGCTTCCTCTTGTTATGACCGGAAGGGTCAACATAAAATTCAGTTGGATTATCTAGAAGAATTCGTTAAGAAATATCGAAATAAGCGGAAATTCGGGTTCTGGTGGACACAGGACATGAGTCACGGATTTCTCAATCTTATCGGAAAAACTGACAATGATTACTACAATTTTTTGAGCAAAAATTGGGGATATTTGAACGACTCAATTATTTACATCTTCTCCGATCATGGACATCGTTACGACCAAATTAGGGAAACCGAAATTGGTCGAATCGAGTCGCGGATGCCAATGCATTTTATTCGAATCCCCGACAATGTCCAAAAGACGTTTCCTTGGATTATGGAGAATTTAAAACAAAATTCGATAGGGATGACAACACAATTTGATGTAAACGTTGGGTTGAGAAAGATTGCAAAAGGTGAAATTGGCACCAAATATGAGCAGGAGGCTGGAAAGCGGAGTTATTCATATTTTGACCAGATTCCGCAAAGGGAAAGTTGTCATGAAGCGGGTGAGTTCTTAGAAGCTCATTTTTTTGTAGTTTGTAGTCCCTTAGCAGCTCATTTTTTTGAAGTTTATAATCTCACAAAAAGTTTATTTTCAGGCATTCCAGTCGACTATTGTCCGTGTTATTCTGAAATATCGGTCCCAATTTCTGAGGCTCAAGAAGCGTCTGATAATTTTATGAAGATTATCAACGACGCGTTGGAGAATAGAGAATATGACATAGAAGTATTGATAAATCCAGGAGTCGATAAATATAAATGTATGCCATTGGAAATTCAAGATATTGAACACGCTTCAGTGAGGTTGCCAATGATGAGCGTAATACAAGATAGGAAATCGTTAGATGCGCCACTTCAGGACTTCTCGATACAGTGAGTAAAAGATGGGGGGAAAATTGTTAGGATGCTTTTGCAGGTACCATCTAATAATCCGTGCAAAGAGTCCAAGTAATGCTATTCTGGAATCCACAATTGAACATGACTTAAAAACGGGGAAATGGTCATCGTTAGGTGAAATTGAGAGGAATAATAAGTTCGAACATTTTTTGGGTCTTGAAACTGTTTTTATTCTTGAAGGTACGGCAACACCTCATTTTGTGTTGGAGATGCGGTATTGAAGAAAATTTGCCACTGTGTTTTAAGAAGCGAGGAAGAAGTCAGAATCAGGGAACTGCTAAATTAAACGTGTGATTTGTTACGTGTAAATTTAAAAATTCAATAGCGAAACTATTTTCATCATTTAAACACAAATGAAGTTCTTGTTCTTGTCCATCTTTTTTCTTTTAACTATTCCTACAGATTCAGCAGAAGTATCCAATGAACACCAGGTATACGGGGAGAGACAGTAATCTCCACAGAATCTATTTTTCCAGTGCATAACAACCCTGTGTGACACGATAGGACTTTACAAAACCACCATGGCGTGCCCTATAAACTACGATTTAGTATTTTCTCTTCCTTGTGATTGGGGTGTTTCAATGGCGAGAAATTATTGTTGTATTATAGAAATGGTTCCGGAAGAATCGAAGACTGATTTAATTTATTATAATGATGAGAATAAGACTGTCGCATTTCAGACTTATGAATAAATTCGTTTTATTTTGGATTTGTAGTTTGTAGTCTCTTAGCAGCGCATTTTTTATAATTCTGATTTCCTTAACAGCGCATTTTAATGTAGTGAGTAGTGACTTAGCAAGCGTATTTTTGTAAATTAGATTTGTGTTTTTTTCTAATAAAATGCTGTTGAGCGATTCCGCAAATGTTCCTGTTCATAGAAATCTTTCAATTGCGAACAAGAACTCTTTTTTCATGAAAAAAAAACCATTTATCTGGATTGATCTTTCGAAAAATATCGCTGTTTCTTTGGTAGATATCTTGTCCTGGATTTTTTTGGAATGGAAAGATCCGGAATGATTTAAATCTTACTTTCATGAAAAGAAAACCTAAATTTGTCAAACAATTTTCATTCATGATGTCTTCAACTCAATTGTTTGAATTTTTCTTAGCTGCGCATTTTTTTTGTAGTTTGTAGTCTCTTAGCAGCGCATTTCTTTTGTAGTTTGTAGTCTCTTAGCATTTGCCATATTCATTTTCTCACTTTTCAGATGTCTGCGTTATCATTATTGTATGCTGAAAAAGCTCGTCCAACGTTTAATTTTGCGATGATTTTATTGTTATCATCGAGTCTATTTACTTTCGGATATCTTTATCATGAAAAAATTCCGTCAATATTCAAAGCACAAGATTTGGAGTCTGAAGAAAACAATATAAAACGTCCACCAATACCAGAAGTTCCTGAAATAAAAGAAGATTATAAATATGAAGAACTGAGGGAATGTGACCTTACAAAAGATGCTGAAAATCCGAAATATAGGGTTGATTTTGTCTGGGATCGATTTTCATCATGTTTCAATTTTATCATGCTCCGGTATCATACATGGCCGGAAGGATTTCTTCTTAATTGGCCGTTCACTTTTTATGTTTGTGATTTTGAGGATTATGTTGTGGATGTGAATTTGAGAAAGTTTGAGAACTCGAAAAAGGCCTATTGGGCCATGTTGCCGAGATGTGTGAGTTTTTTACCGTTGCTTTATTTGTATCATAACTTATGAAGTGCTTATTGGATTTTAACGAAACTACTTAGATATTTGTATAATCCGAAAAATTCTGAAGAGAACAACACCAAACATGATATTCTGAAAAACTATTGAAATTTCGATTTTTTTGGAAAAAATTTTTTAGGCACTTGTTGATCCTCTTCGCGAGCCATCTTTTCAAAAACTTCACAATTATTGATTTTTCAGAAAGAACCAACTAATATCGTCACCATCGGAGTTCAAGAAGACCAAAAAGCTGAAAAGGGAATTTCTGAAATTGTTGGAAATTTGACATTTCATGGAACACATCAATCATTGAGAAACGGTGGCATTTATAAGGATAATTTGAAAAAAGTTGGGAATTTTACGGAATATTTCGAGAATTTGGGATTGAAGGTAGAATTAGAAATTTTGAACTTCTTTGAAGGATTTCTGTTTAGAAAATCGATATGCTTTGGATTAATTTAGATGACGGGAATTTTGATTATACGAAGGCTTTCAACGATGGAATCATAAAGAAGCTTAATATTACAGTATGCCAAATTAATTTGGAAGTTCGAAAAGCAGATTTCGGAAATTTTCACTCATTTGTGATTACAAGAGTCTCAAACAAATTTGTGTCAATGAGGCCGATGGTTTCAGAGGATGGCGAGATAACAAAAAGTTATTTTTTGAATACAAATGATCCGGAATGTGTTAGAAAGTATTTACAATAAAATTTGCAGTTTTTATTTATCTCTCTGTTACTGAAGTTTTTTAGAGAAGTTTAATTGTTGGATCATAACTTTCCAGTGTTTAACCAGACTGCGACAAAACTTATAATTTTGGATTCTGTGAGAAATTAGAAATCTTTTGATACTGAATACGCCCCTAAACTCCTTCAAAATTGTTTGGTCCAGTTTTTTGGTCATAACTTCCTTAGTTATTATCGGATCACAATGAAATATATATTTTTTAATTCTCTAAAAAATTCTGAACGAAAATATGGCAAAAACCACAATATTATTTATTAATATGACATCAAAAAATGCAAAATTCTCATCTTATCTCAAAAGATTACTTATCAAGCAGGCAACGCCTTTTTCAAACTCGAAACATCTATCGTAGTAGCCGGTAGAACTATTGATCCTCTTCTTTGTGTTTCTGAACTCGATGATGAAGCCTGAGCGGAACATAAGCGTGCCGCTGAATTACTGAAAGATCAAATTTTGTCAAATCCTATTTTGAAAAATCAGATCCTACTTTTCAGAACCTGTATAAAATGGGCATTTTGGTTTATCGTTATTTTCATCGTTGTTAGGAGTTCCCACGTTCGAGCAAAAGCTTCCTCTTCTGAAAATAATCGTATTATACGACAAGTTTTGCATCTGATCTTACGACAAATTACGGACTTTGCATCAAATCTATGATTTTCTCTCTTACGAAAAATTGCATCAAATACTCACCTACTACCACAAGGTGATGCAATAAAACTGCCTCTCCTCGGAGCCGCCCTCAATCTATCAACGATCGAAGAAACCAACATTGTCCAAGCACGACAAGCTTCTGGATAACCGCGGACACAATCCTGAATCACTACAATATCCACGAAATATTCGCCGACTTTTTCCCAATGCGAAGATTTGAAACCATATCTCTTCAAATATGCATGATTTTGACCCAATGTGTCCAAATGGGCCAGGATCTTTGTCGGATCTGATTCGAGACTTTGGACCACTTGAGAGACGAGCGAGACGAAGAAATGGGTGTGATCGCGAAGGGTGGCGATTGAACCGGAACGTCTGAAATAAGGAAGTGGCACAGTGTAGTATTTGAAATTTTCTAGGACGGGGGTTGAATTAGAAGATCTATTTTGGAGGGGGAAACTTGAGTATTTTAGCCCTCGAATGTTGAAGAAAATGGATCATATCTCAAGAACAATTAATCCTAAGACGTTGAGACCTATATTTTCAGAATCTACATAAAATTTCCTATTATAAAAATCTAAACTCAATGCGAAAATATTAATTTAAACATTTGAAAGTGACATTTGAAAATGTGCATACCTTCTATCACACCTTTCATGCATTGAATCCACAAAAGCAGCGTTGTAGAATATATTCCGCACATCTTTATCTTTCTGAAATTTGCATTTTTTTTAAATAATTAATTGCGGGTGTAACCGTGTACCTCCCGCTTAAATACTACCCACCGTATCCAATTTCTCCCATACCCTTTCCACCAAATTCACAATTCCTCTACAATTCGACCTCGGTGGTTCACATAATCGACTCCACGTGATTTTGATGGCTCTCATGTGTTCATGCTTTAGATTCCATGTTGATGCCTGAAAATATTAGATCTTACGACAATTTGCGGACCAGGAAATGGATCTTACGAGAAATTGCACAAAATTGGCTTTTCTCGATTATTTTTGAAAAAAAAAATGTAAAATAATATTGTTCGATAACAATGCCAATATTTGCAAACTACGGTCCTAAAATATTTCATCTTACGACAAATTGCGTCCCGAACACCAGTTTTTACGACAAAAAATTTTTGGAACATTTTGTTGTAAACCGTTCAGTCCGCGATTTGTCGTATGATTAAGTGTTCAAAGCCCCACACAACATACCAAAGTAACTATTTTGATCGCTGGAACACTTCCACTCCTCCTTCTAACTGGACATTCGCTCGGAACACTTAATCGATTCGCCGATTGGCTTGTTACTACGGTAGATGACGATTTTTTCTGAAATTATCGATTTTTTGGAATTTTCACAAAATGTTTTGGTACCGATTTTGTTGTTGTTGTTCCAGTATTCGAAGTACGTTTTTTGTAGAAACCTGCGCGAGCGGCACCCATCATTTTTAAAGAGCTGAAAATAGAATTTTGAAAGTGTTCAAATTGGGGGGGGGAGCTCCCCCGACAGAAGAAAATTGAATTTGAGGTAATTGGGGGAGACTAAGTGAGTTCCAAAGAGAAGTGATCACAGAACAAAGAAAAGAAAATGAACGTTTTTCGAAGAAATTTTCAGAGCGAAATTTTTTTTCGTTACTTGAAATTGCTATTTTCTGAATGAGTCCAGACTTTTCGGGAACAAAATTTTGTGTATATTTTGAAAATATATACTACGAAACGTTAGGATTTTTAGTTTTTTTTAAATGATGAACACAAAACGTTCGAGCTATGAAATCGGATCTCAAAAATGTGCAAATTAGTGAATATTGACCTTTGTAAAGTTTCTTATACAAAACATCCCATAACTCGAGGAGGAAGCGCGCTAGAAGCTTGAAACCTATATTTTCAGAATCACCACGAAATTCCGGTGCAGAAAACTGTAAATTAACCAATTTTCAAAAATTTCCAATTCACCAAACCCGAGGTTTTTTTTTCGTTTCCCACTTCATCAAAATCATGTGTTTTCCTCTATTTTCTTTGAAAGTTTCTCGATTCCGTAGAAGATAACGAGCTTTTTCTTTCCCAACTTCGGATTCTACTCAATTTCCTGTGAATAACATGAGCCACACGGACAAAATAAGAAAAAGACAGGAAAAGGGATGTCTCATGGGGAAAATAAGAAAAAATGAAGATGTTGAAGACGGAAAAAAAACGAATTTATCATATTTTTCTAGACTTTTTTATGTGTACGTTTACAGTAGCATCTTGTGATGATCATATCCATTTGGGGGGGGGGGGAATATTTTCATTTTTCTCTCAAATAAACTTTTCCCCGAAATTTCATTTCTCGGATGAGCAAGCGAATAAATGATTGATGTGTAAAACGTTTTCCGATGCTTTAAATTCAAGAAATTGTCCAAAAAAGCGGAAATTCGCGAAAGTACGAGAAATTGCAGACTTGGCATCAGATTTCACGACAAAATACACAGTAAATGTACAAAAACCCTTTTTCGAAGGTTTCTTTTACTGATCCCTCATTTCTATTCCAAACGCGCTCCATAAACAGGCATTTTGCCAACACACGCTCCAAAAAACAAAATGCAAACGCCCCACGTCTAAATCAGAAACATAAAATATTACGACAAAATGCACTCAACTTCAAAAAAGGTCAAATCTAGCCCAAAAATCTAATTTCTGGTCTTTTTTGTTTCAATTTTCAGTGTCCAAAGATGACCAAAAAAGAATGATGGGTGTCCATCTTAGAATCCTCTCCTTCGTCTCGAAAAAAAAAGATGAGGGTGTGAAAATAAATAAAAAAAAAGTATGTTGTGTGTTCTCGAGGGAAATGTAGTTTATTCTTCTCTGAATAACTGATGTTTGGTCACAGAAAAACAGAGAAAAAGTTGGAAATGTGGGCGTGGCTTCATTCACTGAAGTGCGGGGACGACAACGTGAATTTAATGGAATAGGAATATTTAATGAGCTGAGTAATTTAATGGAATCGTTTTTTATCTCGCAAAAACCTTAAAATCCTTCCAAAATCCATTAGATTCTAATAAATGTGCATTTTTGCGTCATTTTATTTGCGTATTCTGGTTCTAAAGAGGTTTTATAGGCTTGAAATGTGGTTTTGAATGGTTTTGTGACTCCTAATTATGAGAAGAGTACAGTTTTGCGGAAATGTGTTTGAGTAAAACGGCAACATTTTATTTTTAAGCTGAAAATATATATTTTTTTCTGCAATTCTCATTTGTTCTTTAATTTTTAATTAATTAATAGGATTACTGTATCATTTTTAAATTCTGCAAACACTACCACGGAAAAATACACAATATTCTGGAAAATGTGTTCTTTAAGGAGTTATGTTTTTTTCTAAAAAGCACGACACTCTTTCTCTATTTTTAACCCGTCTAGGTTCAAAAATTGAGTTACGCATCTCACATTTCTATTTTTGACATGTTTATCAAAACAAAGTACAAAAAAAGATGAGAAAAATAAAGAAAGCTTCAAAATATTTGGTGTGAGATTCTTTCAGAAAAATGACAAAATATACACCATTCAGGAAACATGAAAAACCAAACCAAGGGTGTATTTAAAATTCACGATCCGGAAAAATGGCAGGTGCAACAAGGGTCCAACAATAAAGTGCCACGCAAACCCAAGATGAGACGATTTTCACCCAAACTGATGCGGTGTTCGAATTCAGATGGGACAGGTCGTTTTCTGGTCTAAAAAAATACACGATTATATGCAATTTTTGAACAAAGAAATCTTTGGAAAATCGAATAATATCTCATCGTCAAAACAAAGAAATTCTTACTTGTACCAATTCGTCAGCGTCATCATAACATAAAACGAAGCGAGTGCGAACATGAAATGAAAGAAACTGTAAGAATACGCCACGCCTTCCTCCTCGTTGTCCCATGCTCTGGTAGATTTTCCGGTTTCCATATCATCTGAAACTTTTCAGATTTTATGCTAAAATGTAGAAAAAAAAAACAAGAACTCACTCAATTGAATGCTTTCTTCATTTTTCCCATCACCAGTGATTTTTCCAAGCGATGTGTTTGATGAATTCCGAATCGACGCATAAACCAGACAAATTAACCAAATGATCAGGGAGACGAGCGAGTGCGCTGGAAGTGGTGAGCCATATTCCTGAAAAAATATTTTTTAATTACAAAATTTATTAAAACTCGACTTCTGACGAAAAATACACAAATTTTGCAAAACTGATTTTTAAAAAATAAAACTATAATTCAAAAATTGTGCAATACACAGCGACGCAAAAAAAAAACTCAATTTTTTTATTTAATTTGAAAGAAAAATTCCAGTTTAAGATTTTAATAAAGCTTTAGTTACCTAAAAATAAAATGTATGTTTTAACGCATCTCTAAAAGTTTTTTAAAGCGTAAAAATTGGAGTATAGGCTGAAAGATTATGAAGAAAAAACATTCGGAAAAAAGATTTTTCGACAAAATCTTTATTGAAAAAATCATTAGGAGGGTAGAGCGCGTTTGCTCCCATCGATTGTTTCGAATAATTTTTTTTTGGGGTTACTGTAACTTGTAACCTGTTCAACACACTGCGACGCGAAATTGCACACTTTTATTCAATTTTTTTAAATTAACATTTTTCTATATTTTCGACTAAAATTACCTTAATATTTCCAGCCTTTTCAATTTCAGTGATATTTACGTTAGACGGGTTGCAATTTTGGTCTGAAATTTCGAAAATTTTGTTTTTCTGTTTTTTTTTAAGGAAAAGAGAAAACCTGGATTATTAACAAGTGCGGACCACGTTAAATAGATTACATATCCAGAAATAATAACAGCTTGAAGAAGACCAGATCGTGGCATTCTTTCTTGAACAACTGGTGTAATAGAAAGAATGCTCAGAGCGATACAAAGCAAAACGTTGAAAATAACAAAGAATTTTGGGATTCCGCAGCCATCACCCATTGCGTAATAAATGAAGACGATTACAGCAGCGGCGGCACAGACTAAAAACCCTCCGAAGGTTGTGATAAGAAGCCCAGCGTAACATAGTCGCGAATCGCTGTCTTCGTATTTAGCTACCCAGTTTTCAGCCAATCCGTGTGCAAAGTCAACAATTAGGATAAGTTGGATAAGGATGAAGAAGAAACCGCCAAGCATTCCAATCCACATTAGCGCTAAATCAAAAACTGTATGTGGAGGATTCATTGAGAAAATAACTTACGTGTTGAGATACTTTCACTCCTCATTAAAAAGAATCCAACCATCAAACCAAAAAGAAACACATATTTGAAAAACCTAAAAAAGTCGTTAAAATGCTTGTCAATATCCAATTTCCTACCAAAAACCATTCTGAACCGACGATCTTGCATCTTTTGAGGAATTTACCCCGAACATGAAACACATCATGAAAAGGAAGAATGAGGCAGTCGCTCCACAGATCCGATAAACCGCTTGGTATCCAACAGCATGATCACAATTCAGGCCCGCGTATTCGTTGAGGCCTTCGCAGAAGTATTTGTTCTGGAAGATAGGGTGTTTATCAGTAAATTATTAACCATTGATAAGAAACTAACAGTCTTGATTCAATTGGGTTTACATACACGTTTCGTTATTTTTATTTTTTAAAGCGCTTTTTTTTTTAGAAAATTTCCTAGAAGCTTTCTTGTAGCAGCGCATTTTTTAAATGACATACCTCCGCCAATTTTTGCTGTATTCCCGGTGTTAACATGATGCATGCTATAAACGTGGCCACAAACAACATCCCGGCATACATGATCCTTGTAGTTGTTGAGTTTTTTGCCGAGGGACATGCTGAGCAGCAGAAGGAGCATGCTGCGCTCCCGAAGCAGCAAGCGGCCTGAAAATTTGGGCTAAATTAGATTTTTCGTAGTCTGAAATATGGAGTTTTACTATCAATATGGGTAAAGATGCCCTTTTTAGATCCGGAACGGCGAAGACTTGTTTTTAACAAAGTAAAAGATGAAAATACATTTGTTTAATCAAAAACGAGGTTAAAAACACGTCTTTCAAAAATAAATCCCAAGTATTAATAAAATTTTCATTTCGTAATTTTTCAAAAAAAAATCTTACCGAAGCTGCACAAAAAGGTAACGCTAGCAGCGCACCCATAGAATACTAATAATAGTAATTTCAGATAGAAAAAAATCGATTAAAATAGCCGAGCGTCTTTTTAGTGTTGTTTGGTTTGTTGTCTGGTGTTCCTTTTTCTTTTTGTTCATCCACAAGAAGTACACAACTAAGTTGAGGGAGGTGGCCTAGAAAATGGAAAAAGCTAGGCCATCTTAGAATTTATATGGACACTTTTCTGCATTTACTGAAAATTGGAAGTTGCTCATGAAAATTCGAAATTTGCACAACTTTCTTGCCAAAAAAAAAACAAAATTATATGTACCTTTTAACACATTTCAAGATTTTTTGGCAATTTGCCAAGCAAGAAATTGTGTGAATTTTTTCGTCATATATACAGTAACCCTTATCTTTATTTCAGTTTCCGAGAAACGTGGTAGTGTTTCAAACACCGAAATTCACTGAACCAGATAATTTCCTTATCACGTTTTTTTCTTGGAAACTTGCATCCAATTATATTTATTCTTATCACTTCTACAATTTTTTTCCGTGATATTTAACAAGAATATTGTTTCAGAAAATCAAACTCAAACAATCATGGCATCAAAAGTCGACCTTTCAAATGTGTTTAGGTATTTTTTTAACATAAAATTTAAAAATTCCTCTGAAATTTTCAGCGAAATCGATGCCGACTACGAAAATCTGAAAGAGCTGCTCCGGGAAGCTGTAGAGATTCAAAGTGTATCCGGGGATCCTTCGAAACGTGGCGAGACAATTCGGATGATGGAATGGATGAAGTTTTTTGATTTCTCCTCTTTTTTGATAAGATCCTGCAACATTTCAGAGCACAGCTAGAGTCCAGTGGCGTGGAATGTGAATTGGCGGATATTGGAACTCAACAAATTGAGGGAAAAACTGTAATAAATATTCAAAGTCCACTGGAAAATCCTAATTTTTTGTTTCAGCTTCCATTGCCACCAGTTTTGAAGGGAATCTATGGAAAAGACAATAATAAGAAAACCCTTCTGGTTTATGGACATCTTGGTAATTATTGATTGATTCTTTAATTGACATGTTTTCTAGCACGTCATTAATAGATCATAATCTCTCATTTAAAAACAATAAATGTTTCTAGACGTTCAACCAGCTGCCAAATCGGATGGTTGGAACACGGAACCATTTGAATTGGTGGAAAAGGATGGAAAATTGTATGGAAGAGGATCTTCGGATGATAAAGGGCCTGTCTTGTGTTGGCTTCATGCGATTAGAGCGGCGCAAAGGAATAATATCGAGCTTCCCGTTAATATTAAGGTTCGTAGAATTTTAAAATCTTTTTAAATCACAAAAAAAGCCTAGTTTTTTGCCAAGAAAATGATATTTGTGGTATTTCTTGGACACTAATTTGAGTTTCTAGGTTATTTATTATAAAAGAAATGATAATTTTTTTTATTAGTAGTTTTACTCAGAAGCGAATTTTTTTGAAACGCCATCAATTCTATTTTTCAGTTCATTTTCGAGGGAATGGAAGAATCAGGATCCGTTGGTCTTGAAGAACTCCTGATCCGTGAAAAGGATCATTTCCTCAGTGACGTGGACTTTACCTGCATTTCTGACAGTTATTGGCTTGGTACCAAGAAACCATGTCTGACTTATGGACTTCGCGGAATTTGCTCATTTTTCGTGGAAGTCAGTGGAATTAAGCAGGATTTGCATTCGGGTGTTTTTGGCGGAGTGATGTAGGAATTTAAGAATACTAAATGGAATACAGTTATATTTTTTAGCCATGAACCACTTCAAGACTTGATTTGGATCATGTCCCAATTAACAACTGTTGACAATAGAATTAAAATTCCTGGAATTTATGAACAAGTTGCTCATTTGTCAGCCGAAGAAGAGAAAACTTACGACGATATTGAGTTTGATGTCCAGGAATTCAAGGAAAGCGTCGGAGCAGCTGAATTGCCGACAGAGGATAAGAAGACCTTATTGCTGAGAAGATGGAGAGAGCCATCGTAAGTGATAAAAATTGTTTTTTTTAAATTGATTTTTAAAAAATTCAGCCTGGCATTCCATGGAATTGAGGGAGCATTCTACGGACCTGGAGAAAAGACGGTCATCCCGTCGAAGGTTGTGGGAAAGTTTTCGATTCGAATTGTACCTGATATGGAACCGGATCAAGTGAACAAGATCACGGTTGACTATTTGAATGAGTTGTGGAAGCAGAGAGGATCACCGAATACTTTCAAGTAAGGTTATAGATTCTGAAATCTGAAAATGAATTTGAGTTCAGCATAAACTCAATTTTTAAAAAAATTTTTAAAATAATGGTTCTAATGATTAATTCCCCTTATTTCAGTCCACATCCAGGACACAGTGCCAAGTCCTGGGTCGCCGACATGACTGACCCGAACTTCTTGGCCGGTGCTCGAGCAATGAAACTAGTGCATAACGTGGAACCGGACCGCATTCGTGAAGGATGCAGTATTCCAATCACTTTGACATTCCAAGAGCTCACCGGAAAATCAGTCCTTCTTCTACCAATTGGAGCAGCTGATGATATGGCACATTCACAAAATGAGAAGAATAACAAGTGGAATTATTTGGAGGGTGTTAAGACCCTTTTGGCTTATATTATTGAGTTGGGAAATGCTTGAAAAATGTGATGTTTTTTTTTTCGTTTTTAAGGATTTTTATTTTCATAAAATATATACAAGTATAAGTGCACTTTGTCGTGTGAGCGGGTTGGAATGAAAAAAAAACAAATGTCATGGCATTAAAAATTGATCAATTTTTGAAGAAATAGACAGCCAAAAGTGTCAAAATTGAAGCCAGGAACTTTGCAGAAGATGTGGAGTTGCAAAGCTCTCCACGACAACAGCAAGCCTTGTCGGTGGAGGTTCCAACACAGCCGTCTTGCTGGAAAAAAGAACATTTGGAATAGTTTGAATATCTTAAACGCCAAGCTTACCACGCAAAGATTGGATGATCCACATGCACGTCCTTCAACTTCGGTTTTAGCGTTGTTGAAATCGCGGGATTCTATGTAGGATTTATAACAGTATTGGGCATCAACTGGGCAGTCAATCTGGAGAAAAAGTAGTTTGTTTTTAAACAATTTGGAAGAGCTCTCTAGAAAATTGCATATTTCACATCAAAATTGCTTTGTTTTGGGAAAAATGAGTTTGTCGGGGAAAGTAGCGCTTTTTTAGCTGCGAATTTCTTGGTGTAAAAATTTTTGGTCGAATTAGGTACATTTATGGAACTCGAAAAATGAGAGCTACAAAAATAAGCGCTTCTTAAACGCTAGAAAAAACAACTCACCCAGGTCTTCAAATTAGTTCTAGCCAAATTCGTACTGGTATAATCATAACAACGAATCGAGTCAACATTTGGCAAGACTGCCAAAATCACGACGAATGAAAGAACCGAAATTGTTGAGGTGTACATTGCCAAGGAGTAGTTTCTTTTTTGAAATGAGCCGACAAATTACCAAAACGATTTTTAGGGAGGCAATTTTGTTAGGCGGAGCTTATTATATAACCAAACAAAAAAAAAAGTGTTGACTCGTTTTACCTCGAAGTGGAGTTTTTTGAATCAATTGTTTGCGCAGCCCCTGTAAACTCGAAATAAACTGACAGTTGCGAGTTTTTTCGGCATGAGAATTGCCAAACAAGTGAACGGTTGTGAGAATTATTTTATTAGTCATAAATATGTGTGTTAAATACAACTTGAGTTTTAAAAAAAGTACTCTAGTGGCCACTTGAACAATTTTTGAACTTTTTATTTTCGTTTAACTTTACTTAGTAACCAATGAAATTTCAAATTTAAATATTTAGAAGAATAAAAAAATTCTATAGAAAATATTATTGAATTGCTTGTAAAGATTTTTCAATTGAATGAAAAACAATTGGTTCATTGTCTGAAAAAATGCAAAAAATTAGAATGATTTTCTTAGCAGCGCATTTTATGTAGTTTGTAGTCACTTAGCAGAGCATTTTTTAAATTCATAATTCCATTGCAACTGAAGTGATTTTTTTTTCAGAATTAAACAAATAAGCCACTTTTTTTTTGAAGCAGATGTTTAGTTGTAAAAAAAGCATCAAACAACGGTCACAAGAGTTTTTTCATTGAGCCATACATCGACAGTAAGCTTCAGTTGTTGAGAAAATGTCAATATTTTGGGTACTTTCACATTGTCTCGAAATAGCTTAGGAAAAAAAGAATGCAAATATTTATGATAAAAGAGTAATATATCCGACTTTCAAATATTTGCTCCTCTATGTCACATTTTTGGATTTTTTCTAGTACAAAGTTTTTTGGAACCAAACCGAAAATTAAGTAGTTGATGAGAAGTTTTTTTTTAAAACAAAAAAACAAAACAATTTTGAACGCTTTATTCCAAATATTTGACAACAAAAAACTGCATTCCAATTGTTTACTCTGCTCAAGAGTTGTCAAGGAATTTCTCTTTTTTTGCTTGACTACACTTCTTATTATTTGTAATTTCGAGAGATCTTAGATTGCAGTATGTTGAGTAAATATATTTAGCCATACAACTTGTCGAAACTTTCAATCTTTTGTTTGAATTAAAACTTTGTATCGGAAGGCTTGAAAGGAGGCTTGAAAAATGAAAAAAAAAAGTTGGTAAATGTGACTTTTTGACCTATTGAAAAAATGCGCTGCTAAGAGACTACAAATTACAAAAAATGCGCTGCTAAGAGACTACAAACTACAAAAAAATGTGCTGCTAAGAGACTACAAACTACAAAAAAATGCGCTGCTAAGTAAAATTCTACATAGAAACAGATCTTTGAGATTTTTTTAAATTTCATGCAAATGTTTCTTCAAAAAAAGAAGAGTCGATTCTTATTTCAAGAAACCTACGAAAGAAACGAAAACTCAATAATCCGAAAAGCTCGTGTTGAAAAAATGCGTTTTTCATTTTTTTTTTGAAAGTCAAGAAGAGGTGAAACTTGAGATTCTTCTATTCATCGAACAAAGTAAAAATAAAGAAGTTTTTTTGTTTTTATTTAACAGGAAGAAAACAGGATTTTGTGCTATGATGTTTAATTCAGGTTTCCTGTTAAAACCCGGATTTCCGGTTTATTAGCATGGAAAATATGACAAAATTAAGTAGAAAGTTTAACTGAAAGTTGAGAAAATGAGGGACTAAACCTCAAAAAATGTGTCAAAAGCAATATTTTTTCAGGATTTTCACTTTTCACAAAAAAATAAAGAATGTAACTCGAAAAGTTGATGCATCATGATGTACTCAAGTTTACGAGGCGTTGACACAATTGACGGGTTCCTTCCGCTTTTCGAATATTTTCTTTCATCTTCTGAACGTTTGTTCTGAGCACTTTTTTGTTGTTGTTTGTGATCTCTTAGCAGCGCATTTTCTTGTAGTTTGTAGACTCTTAGCAGCGCATTTTTTGTAGTTTGTAGTCTCATAATAGCGCATTTTAGAAAATGAAATATAGCCAAATCTTCATTTTAATGCTGTAAAAACGTTCCGGTATTAATTTTTAGCAAAAATTTATAATTTCAGAATCCGTATTTTTGGAGAATTTTTATTTTTTCAACAATTTGAGAATATTTTCCATTTTTTCTTTCAAGGACTAGTTTTTCCAACCATGGCCTAGGAAATGCAGAAGGTGTGTACTTCTATTGGATAAACGCGGAGGTTATTTATTTTTTTAAAAGTGCTTTTCTTCAGAATGACAGCGCAACCGAAGGTGTTGTGCAGTGGAGATGTGAATGGAAATTTTGTGGAGCTCATTAAAAAAGTGACAGCGATTAACAAAAAGGTGATTTTCAATTTATTTGATTATTTTCAAATTTTTAATTTTAAGGCCGGTCCATTCGACGCACTTTTTTGTGTTGGCGAATTTTTTGGTGACAATGATGAGGAGAACGAGAAGATTGTTAATGGGAGTATCGAATTTCCGGTGCCGACGTATATTCTGGGGCCGAGTAGCAAAAGGTTCACTTATTTGTATCCGGAAGAGTCGACGGAGTTTTCTGCAAATTTGACGTATTTGGGAAGGAGAGGCATGTTGAGCACGGCGTCAGGGCTTCAAATTGCATATCTCAGTGGATTGGAAGGTTCATCAAAGGAGGAATATCAATTTGATAAGGCTGATATTGAAGTATGTCACATTTTTAGCTGAAATACACATTTTCCACATTTTCAGGATCTACTAATCCCGCTCGGCACTCAAGCCGGCTTCTCCGGTGTCGACATTCTTCTAACCTCAATGTGGCCAGCTGAAGTATTCAAACATTCCCATAACCAACCAACAAAACCTCCTTCTGGTTCAATTTTGATCTCAAAATTGGCAGCTGATTTGAAACCAAGATATCATTTTGCGGGTTTAGGTGTGCATTATGAACGACAACCTTATAGGTAAAATTCGGATCTTTTATGAATTCTAAAACCAACAATTTAGAAATCATCGAGTTCTTCTCGAACCTGCTCGTCATGTCACTAGATTCATTGGTCTCGCTTCCGTAGGAAATGCTGAAAAACAAAAATGGTTGTATGCTTGTAATGTAAAGGTATTACGTTTGAATTAATGCGCTGCTTAGAGACAGAACTACAAAAATGCGCTGCTAAGATACTAAGAACTACAAAAACCCGTGTTGTTCCAGCCAATGCGAAAAATGGAAAAAGAAGAATTGACTGCTCAACCACCAAATGCTTCAGAATTTCCATATAGAGAAATGTTGGAAGAAGTGGCGGTGAATGAGGCATTGACGAGAATGAACGACAATTTGAATAAAAGGTCAGAAGGATCACAGTATCGATTCGAATCAGGAGGTATGGAGGATGAAGGGAATGGTGGGAGGAAGAGAGGACACAATGGAGGTAATTTTAAGAATATTTTTTCATTATTTATTTATATACACGAAAAGTTTATTTATTCCTTGAATTAAAACTCCAAAACACCATGGATTGGTTTTCCGGCCAACGCGGTCTCCTTCATAAAAATTGTATATTCTTTAATCGCCTCCAAATATCTGGCAACCACTTGATCGTCACTAAAATCGCTGATTCCGTGCATAACACTGTAAAATTTCAAAAATTATGGATAGATGTTCAATAATTTTAAAACTACTTATTTCCCGCTTCTTTTACACTAGTCCGCCCCAGCTGATGCATCTGAGAATTACTTGCCAAATTGGTCAAACCAAAGTTTTCCTGATCCAATGCATTATCAATTGCTGACCCGACCGTACCATCTAGGATCTTTTTCGGCAAATCTGGTTCGGCGGTAATCGGCCTTCCAAGTCCAATTCCTTGGGTCGCCCCACTTTCCACGGCCTGTACCATGGCCTTGACGGTCCGGAAACCGCCCGTTAAATAGACGACGGTCTTGTTAAAAACTGGACGGATTTTTTCAGCAAAGTCTAAAAAGAAAGCCTCTCGTTGGCGGGTTGAATCGCGGAGATGGTTGAAGGCTAGCTTTTCGTAGGTTCCACCGGAAAGTTCAACGAAATCGAAACCTTTTTCCTTTAATAATTTTGTATTTAAAAGTTGAAAATTTAATTAAAAATACCTCAAAGGTTTGGCACATAACCTTGGCATCATCTACAGTAGTTCCCTCTGCCTGAAACTCTACAGAATTTGTCTTGATTCCAATCAAAAACCCGCTGGATTCGGGAATTTCAGCACGAATTGCGTCATAAATCTCGAGAATGATTCTCATTCGATTCTCCAAACTTCCACCATATTGATCGGTTCGTTTATTGCTTGATGGTGAAGTGAATTGAGAAAGAAGATATCCGTGTGCACCATGCAGCTCAACTCCGTCAAAACCGCACTCATGCGCAAATTTTGAGGCATAGACGAACCGATCAATAACTTCGGTTTTGATTTGTTCTGTTGTTAGAGGAATTGGTTTCCCGAATGGTGTGAAACGACGATCACCAGATAATTGAACGTCCGAAGATGACCATGGAGCAGGGTTCACAGTTATTGGAGTTTGGCGGCCACCCTGAAGGAAATAAGTTGAAAAATCGGTGTCAGGGGGTTCTTGCATTTTGTTTGATTCCCATATTGATAGGAGTTTTGAGAAAGTTGGGTCTCGACACGAAAATTTATAAAAACTCAAAATCAAAATGTGGGGCTCAAACGAACCATTATTTAAAAATTTTCACAATTAATTTTGAAAAATCTCATAAAAAGCTCACATGTGACAATTGAACCACTGCCAATGCCCCATCCTGTTTAATATTCTTCGCCCATTGCGTGAATTTGGAACGACGTACTTCGCTCTCCCCTTCTTTGTAGATGATGGCATTACCAGCGGATTCCAGATTTGTCTGTAAACTTCTAGAGATAAAAATTGATGAAAATCAACCTACCGGATCTACAAGCACGTTTCCAGTCAAAATAAGACCGAATTTTCCGTGACCCCACTTGTCATAAAGATTCAGAACCAGCTCACTAGGAATTCCGTTGTTTGGAGGGTCTTCTGGCACGTAGCTTGATGTTCTTTCAGTTAGAGCAGCTTTCAGAAAACGATTCTGAGCTTCGCGCCCGTTTCGGAATTTTAGGGATTCTCCTAGAATCGCGGAGGATGGAATATCGTCACTGAAACGTTTCGGCATGTCTGAAAACGTGATTCACTTAAATTTCGAGAAAAAATATGACACTACAAAATAACACATTTTCTGAAAGGTGGCATTCAAAAATTTATCTGGTACGATGCTACACTCTTACTCCGCTTTAAATATTGATAAATTTTAAGAAAAAACAGAAAGAAGTAAAAATATGGTAAAAGTAAGTAAAAGGGCAAAAAGTAATCGGTTGCCGAAAATGTTATATATAATGAAAACGTGATGGAGAAAGATCAAAAGACACACAGAAAATAATAGTGCGAGAGATGAACAGACGCAGTGGAATGATGACAAATAGAGAACAATTTGGTCATTTTTAGAGTAATCGGGTTTGGATTTTTGAACTCTAATTTGACGCAACAGTGGGATCAATTTACAAATACAGAAAAACAACATTTTTCAGACAACGACGGTCCACGAAACAAACAACCAGCTGGACCATGTTGGTTCTGTCTTTCAAACGTCGATGCTGAAAAACACTTGGTGGTCGCCATTGGCAACCTATGCTACGCTGCAATGCCAAAAGGTCCACTGACTGATGATCATGTCATGGTTCTGTCAGTGGGACATATTCAGTCCCAAGTTTCAGCGCCGGTTGACGTTCGAGATGAGATTGAGAAGTTTAAGAATGCTTTCACATTGATGGCACATAAGGTTTGTCCACATTTTTTTGTAGTTTGTCCACTTAGCAGCGCATTTTTTAAATTTGTAATCTCTTCGCAGCGCATTTTCTTGTAGTTTGTAGTCTCTTAGCAGCGCATCATTTCTAGTTATAGTTCCATTGATAGTTTTTTTTTTCATTCTTCAGGCTGGAAAAGCACTTGTATGCTTTGAAAGGAACTTTCGTACCCAACATCTTCAAATTCAAATGGTTCCAATTGATAAATCTTCAATAAAAGCACTCAAAGGGTCATTTAACAATGCAGCAGCATTGGCAGGATTTGAATTGGTTCAAATTGGGCCAGATGAGAAGGTAAACCATTATTTTCGACCTAATTAACTTATTGATTTTGTTGTAGCTCGACGACTTGGTCAACGAAGGATGCCCATACTTTATCGTCGAACTTCCAGATGGTTCGAAATTGTTCACTAGAAGTATGAAAGGGTTTCCATTGCAGTTTGGAAGAGAGGTTTTGGCATCAACTCCGATTTTGGAATGTGAGGATAAGGTTGATTGGAGGAATTGTGTTTTAGGGAAAGAGAAGGAAGTAGAACTTGTTGAGAATCTTAAGAAAGCTTTTAAGCCTTTTGATTTTACTGCGGATGATGATTCGGACTAAGGATTTGGATGTTTTAGTGAGATGATGAATTATTGTTGATTTTTGTTTCTTCTTTTAAATAAAATCATTATATTCAGACAAATGTGGATAATAATATTTTGGTTATCTGATATTTAAATGGTCGAAATGATCTTCATCGTCTGTAATATACGCTTGTTTGGATGTGGATTGTTGGAGCTGTGCAAACAATAATGTATCTAGGTGCCTAGTTTGTAGCCCTGCACCTGTTGCTTGCTAGATTTTCTTCTGCCTTCATTAGTTATATTCTGTGTATATTTCTATTTTTTCAAAAATCTCAGTGGATCCAGAGATTTTCATTGTCCAAGACGGAAAACTTTTTTCTGTAAAAATGAAATTTAAGCAGAAAATATTAATTCATCGTTTGTTACATATTTTATGCATTATATTCTTACTTAATATGGTGCGTCTCATTAAGGAGAATTTCCAGCAAGGAGATGGTAGAACATATCGGAGGTATTTAATAAAGTTATTATAAAATCGAGAAATTTCTTCTATAATATTCTAGAGAATCAATAATAGTTCCAATCGCAAAAATCAAGGAAGGGAATATGTGGATTGTAGTGACAAGTGTCAACCATCCTACAGAGGAAATTAGACGATTATCGACTTCTGAAAAATTCAATTTAGTTCTGGTAGCTGACAAGAAAACACCAACGAACTGGAGTCTACACGACGTACATTTTCTAAGCATCGAATATCAACAAAACCTGCGTATGGAACAAAAAAAAAAAACAACCTGTAAATATTAGAAATTATAGCTTTCAAGTTGATTGATTTTTTGCCATTCGGTTCATATACTCGAAAAAATATAGGATATTTATATGCAGTTTCACAAGGTGCTCAATGGATATATGATACGGATGATGATAATAAACCATTTGGGAAAGGATTGGATCAGTTTATGTACGAGGATGAGATTAGTGGAGTCAGATATCAAGTAGGGAATGACGATGTGATAGGGTAAGAATTTCAATATATTTTTTTTGAATTTAGATATAATTTCAGAAATCGACTTTTTAATCCATACCGATTTTTTGGATTGTCTTCAATGTGGCCAAGAGGATTTCCATTAGAATATTTTAAGGTGTTTTTTATTTAATTTTAGCAATAAACACTTCCAAATAATTTTAGGAGCACACCAATGGTGAAGATAGAATGGTACTGTGTGGCAGGATGAGTAGACCTGCAGTCCAACAAGGTTTAGTACATCAAGATCCGGACGTCGATGCTATTTATCGAATTTTGCATGCTGATCCAACAAAAGGGCTTAATGAAAGATTTAATGAATTCACTCCACCTATTACATTATCACCCGGAACATATTCACCGTGGAATTCGCAAAACACCTTGTTTCATATTTCTGCGTTCCATGTTATGTTTCTACCCACAACCGTGTCTTTTAGGTGATTTTTAAAATATCAGAAACGGGTGGAGTTACCCCGGATTTTCCAAATTTCGAGCTTACTGGGAAGTAAAAAGGAATAGTATTTTAGAACCACTGATATTTGGAGATCATATTATGCCCAAAAAATTCTTCACCTTTCCGGATTAACAGTTGCGTTCATCCCGGTGAACGCAATTCAGGTACGGAATCCTCACAGTTTTCTAAAGGATTTTGAAAATGAATCGTGAGTTTTTTACAAGTTTTTAACTAAAACATTATTTTTACGTTTTCAGACAAGTGTACACACAATCTGGACGGATGGTAAAGTTTCTGAGTGAATGGAAATGTTTTTCCAAAAAAATCGAAGATTGTATGATAGATCTGGCTAGAGAATTTGTAATAGAAGGGTTTTGGGAACAAATAGATGCTGAACTTGTTGAAAAATATATTCAAGATTTGCAAAAATTAAAGTAGGAAACGAGAATTTATTTTTGTGTGGAAAAACATTATCACTATATAGATTTCAATTCCCGCCAATTGTTGAAAACGCAGAAATGATTGAATATTTAAAATACACTTCCAAAACCAATGAGTCGGTGATTGATCATAACTGTCGAAGAATGCTGCTCGACTTGAGACTGGATTTACCGGATAATTATTTAAAACCTGCACTAATACGAGCTCAACAAAAAGTTGAATATTTTGGAGATGTTGCTAAATGGTGCAATCAATCTGATTATCCTGGTAAGCATTATATCTGACTTCGTAACATCATAACTTCCTTCAAAAAATTAGTTTTTATTGATTTTTATTGTATTTGGAAGATCTTCCCTCTTCGAAGAGGAAATCAAGACGAATCTAGGGTTTACGATGTTGCGATAAAACGCGTGGACGAGATATTGAAAATGTGAGGCCGCCGAGACAGGCCTATTCTAGTGTTTTAGGCCATATTATGTGGGCCTTTTTTTCAAATTCCAGATTTTTTTCGTTTCGATCCTGATTTTAGTGTCATTTTGTGAAAATTCAAAGGAAGTTTTTGCAGTTAAAGTCAAGGTGTCACTAATTTTTGAAAATATTGAATTTAGTTGTTTTTTTTTAAAAATTGGATTCATATTAGGTCGAAAATGTCAAAGTCGACTTGACATTTAAAAAAAATGTATGTTTGTTTTTCAGAATTGCTTTATTCAATGCCGTCACCTGTAAATGTTGCTAAAGAACACTCGAAAAGTGACATTCTCTCAAATAATTTGAAAAATGTCCTTATTATTACCAATAATTTCGAGTGGACAATATCAATTGGATTTCTTCAAAGACTCTATCAACCATATTTCGCATTGGTTTTGTTTTGTGGAACTTTTAATCAATCAACATATGGTGAAATGGACAAAGGATTTCCTGAATTGTTAGAACCATTCAATTATATTTATATGAATGGTGCTGAAATGAACAAAGGGTATAGCGCGTATCATTGCATGACATTGGCACATCAAATGCGCCTGCAAAATGTCCAGGGATATTATATGATTTCCGATGATATGCATTTCAATATTTGGCAACGAATTGATTTCAAACGGGTACATCATTTGGTTGGACTACAACATTTGAATGCTACTAATTGGTGGGATACAGATTATGGATTGATCAGATCTGAAGAGATTATCAAGTTTATACATACTACACAAGATTTGAATATCAAGAACACTTGGGAAGAATTTACAACAAGATTGAGAAACTTTGGATACATTCAAGCGAATCAAACAGCTTCCGATGAGATGTTGATTGGAAAATCTTGGAGTGAATCTGATTTGTAAGAGATTTTCATATTTTCATTAATTAAAAAAGCTCTTATTTCATTTTATAAAAAATATTTTTAGTAAGTCCATGTCTTTAAGCGCGAAAAATGTTTTTAGTATTTTTAGAAAATTAGGTAAAAATTATTTGAAAATCTTGAATTAAAAAAAGCCCACATTAAAAAATGGCCTAGAAACCAAAAAGGCCTAATGTCTACCATGTTCCAGCTTCTACGTACCCTCGACCGAACTCGATTTTTATGCTAGATTGATGCACATTTTTTTCAAAAATCATTTATTCCATGAATTGGCTGTCAACAAATTCCTGAAAACCGTCAGCCATGAAACGTGAGAATTTTTGAAGGATAAAATCTGAAACATTGTTTTTTTTTCAGATCACTTCATTTAAATACTTCATATCTCTGGGATCAACGTGAGAGTTGGCCGTCGATATACTCAAAAGAACATGTAGGACTTCATCCAATGAAATTGAGCTATTTTGCGAAAGCTGGTTTCATGAGAAAATTGTTAGGGCTCACTTTTTTATGAGCTGAAAATTTAATTTGAATTTTACAGATATTGCTCAACAATTTTGCAGACTTGGGCTGATGTGTTGTTCAATAACTCGAATACACTGTAATGCATGACGCATTTTTATTAAATGGGTAAATATTTTGATAGTCAATAAAATTTAGAAGGCCTTCTGAGATGACGAAAAAATTCAACCTGATTGTTAGTTATTTTCAGAAAGTTATGGACCTCTGAAAATTGGGCCTCAAAATATGTCAACAATTAGAGAGCTCAATTAAAGAGTTTTGCTCAAAATTTGCCCAATTTCCAGAAGTTCTACTAAAAGGTCTTGGAAAAAAATCTTACTTCAGTCCACTTTTAGAAAAGGGATGGTCTTCTGAAAAGTAGGCTTCAAAATCTGTGACATCAACTTTTCTCTGTAAAATTGATCAGTTTCCAAAATCCAAATAATGATTTGTTTGGTCTTTTCTGAATTGTCAGGACTTTAACTACACGTTGCTGAAAAAAGTTTTGATAATGATCCAGTTTCAGACAATATATGAGCTTTTGAAAAAAGTGTGCATTTTGTCGTCATTTATGATGTTTTACTATTTTTTTTGTCGTATTTAGAATCACTTATGGACCTATTCAGTTTGAAAAAAAAATACAAAAAATGTCGAGAAATTCAATGTAGAAATTGCAGAGAAATGTCGAGAAATGCAGAGAAATTGCAATTTCTCTGCATTTCTCGGCACGTCATTTTTTTCGACCCAGACAATCTTTTTGGGCCTAAATAAGGTATTTTGTGCATCTAAGGGTCATTGGGACTCGCTACTGATTTTTTGGTAAAATTTTCACAATCATAGACACAAAAACAAACATTTTCCATTAAATTGTTTAAAGGGACAGAGATTAAATCGTTTGGGTCTTGAAGAAAACCAGTTCAAACAATGCAGAGAAATTGAAGTTTATCTGCATTTCTCGACATTTCTCTGCAATTTCTGCATTGAATTTCTCGACATTTTTTGTATTTTTTTTTTCAAACTGAATAGGTCCATTAAAAGAATGGAATTTATTCAAAAATTTGGTCATAATATTATTAAATTTCGAAAGAAACGAGATCCATTCAGGGTACCAGTTTTCAGTGATATTAAACAAAATAATGAGAAATTAAAAATTCGAAAAAAAAGTCAAATCAAAGTATGAGGTGGTGTATTATTATTATGATGGTGATTATTATTGGACACCAATGGCGTATTTTCAGTATTTTTACGCTGAATTGGACCATTTGAATTGCGTATTGGGGGATGTTTGACCTGGAATATTTCTCAGAATTTAAGTCTACTTTTTTTTATCATAACAATTACATGTTGAGCCACCTGATCCATTGAAAGCACTCCTCTTCGTTTCTTTGGCATTTTTGAACGCGCTTGGGTATGAGAATAGAACATGGCGAAGTTGGAAACAATGACCTATAATTTTTTTAAAAATAGTTTTTGAATTTTCGAATTTACTTAATTTTTAGAAAATAGTATGAGCTTTTAAAAAAACTGCTTGGCAATTGTATGTTTTTTGATTTTACTGCATTTTTCTATGGTCATTAATCCTCTAGAACTTGACCAAAGTTAAAGATATTTAGGATTAGTGCGAAACGTTGGAATAAATCATTTTTATCAATTTTTGCCAATTTACCAAGGGTCTACCGAGACGAGTTCGTCAATTTGCCCAATCTTTAGGTGACTTTAAAGTTCAGAATCTGGATATTAAAATCCGTGGGACTTAGTTTGCAAAAACCTACCGGGACCGGAAGAGCGATGGTCAGAACACCAGCCAACGCACAAATCGATCCGATCAATCTTCCCAAATATGTATTGGGCGTTATATCACCATAGCCAATAGTTGTCATGGTCACAATCTGGAAATAATAGGATTTTCAGAAAAAAAACCTGGAAATTTCTGAAAACTTACAGCCCACCACAATCCGATTGGAATACTCTGAAATTGGTTGTGCTCGTTTGATTCCACCCGTTCGGCGTAATAGACCAAAGATGCGAAGACTACGACACCGAGAACGAGGAAGAAGACGAGCAGCATGAGTTCTTTGGCGGATGCTCTGAAAAATAAGATTGACATTTTCAGATATAAAATTGTGAAAAAATCGTTGAATTTGGTCAATTAGAAAAAATCTTTGAATTTGGTCTTCAAAATTCCCAAAATTCCAGCTTTTTATTCTCTATTCTATTAATTCTGGAATTATGATTTTTCGGTGAATATTGAGAAACGTTTATACCAATCTGAAATCTTCTAAAAAGCTAAAAATTATTCCAAATTCAAAAACCCACCTAAACGTGTGCATCAATATCTTCAACCCAGAATTATGATGAGTCAATTTAAAAAGCCTCATGATTCTAATAATCGAGAAGAATTCTAGGTCGGCGGTCGCTCCAAACATGCTCGATAACAAATCGATGTAAAATGTGAGGGTGGCCACAATGTCGATGATATTTACTGGCGCCTGAGAAATGAAAAAAAATTAGATTTTTGAATAATTTTCAGGGAAAAAATCAATAAAAATACCCTCAAATAATCCAATCTTGATGGGCATGAGAAAAACCTTGTGAGAATCTCGATTGTGAACCAAATGTTGCATATTGTTTCGATGTACTGAAAAATAGTCATAACTTTTTTGAAAATCGATTGAAATTTAAAATGCCTTCAGCATTTTGAAGCTGACATTTTAAGAATTAAAAAAATCGAATAGGATGTTGTTGGAATTGTCCTTTCTGAAGCTTGAAAATTGCTCATTTTAGAGAAAAGTTATGAGTTTCAAAAGGTCATAACTTTTCATAAAATCAACCAAAATCTAAAGTTTAATAATGATTTCAAAGCTTTGAATCTGAAAATTCTTAAGAAATACCAATTGTCATTTTTTTGAAGCTTGAAAATTGTTAATTTTGGCGCAGAGTTATGAGTACTTGAATTTTTAGGTAACTTTGAACCCGCTTTTTTAATATCTCATTACTTTTCTCAACAAGAAAATTTCAACCCAAATTCTCATAATCTACAACCACTCCAAACCCACCATAAAAGTCGGATGAGGTCTCGAATTCTTCTTATCAATGTTTATCTGCGCCGGGTGGATTTTCGTCGACACACTTCGATGATTCCGCGTAAAATTGCCAAGCGACGCAAGTTCGGAAATTCTCATTCCCGGGTGCGTTTTCAGACAAAATACGATAATTGCAGTGATGAGAAAGAATACAGAGATGGCGGCTACAAATTGAGCCGATCTTGAGGAGTTCGGCTCATCGAAAAGTCTCCAAATCCTCGGTTTTAGACGTTGCCAACCGCTTAGACTGTCGTTGTGATAGTCGTCTTCCCAGCCGAATCGTTTGTAGAGCTCCTGGAAATGAAATTAATTGCAAAAAAGGTTTTGCTAAAGAAAAAAAAAGTTTTACGAGCTCGTGGACTCGAACCCCTGACCCTCTGACATGTAGGAATGGCAGGCAAAACTGCTAACCAAAACGCTATTACAGTGGCGCTTTAAGGAGAGTAAAATCACTTATAAAGCATTTCGCGAAAATTAAAAAAAATTACCGGTCCTTCAGTCTGATCAACTTCTATATCCAATTCGTCCAACGTTTTTAGTACATCCTGGGTATCTCGGGTTCCAGAAAGCGTCATCCAACAACAAGGTTCACATTCATTAGAATCTAGGCCCCAATATTTGAGTTCTTCCTCAAAAAGTGGCCCGCAAACGTCCAAAGGATAGTGAAGTTTTCCGGTCCTGAAAGATTGCATATTTTCACCAAAGTGTTCAGTATTCAGTTACCTGTAATAGTTCAAAATTTGCGCAAAGACACCAGGATGTCGATCAAAAAAATATTCATTCAGAACCGGGTCATAATTCGCCAAATTTGTTGTCAAACGTGAAAGCCTAAATATTGTTAGGTTGCTGTAACACACGGGATAATTGTAGATCCTACCTAGTTGCTGGAATCTTCTTCAAAGTATGTTTATAGGTCTCGTGACGAACACCGCCCACATTGAGAATGATACGATATTCGCTATCCATGACAGTTTGTCTGGAAAAATTGAGGATTATTGATTTTTAGTTATTTTGGAAGGTAAAAACTGAAAACTTCGTTGTTTTTTACTGAAAATACATTTTCTTATTCTTTTCTGAATATTGTATCCCTGGGAAAGAAATTGGTGCAAAAAAAAAGAAGTGGGAGAATTCTAAGAAAACATCGAAAATAGAAAAAAAAATTTTCAAGTACTTATAACTTTGCAAAACATTTTTTTCATAATTTAGATAATGAAATTTACAAAACATTTGCATTTTAGAGACATCGATCTGCAGGGGGGGGGGGGGCCCAATTTTTCGCAATTGATGCAGAATTTCAGGAAAAATTCGAATTCTCATAACTTTCCTTAAAATTGAGATTTTTAGTTGATTTAAAAACTAACAAAAATAAAAATCTCGAAATTTTGAGATTTTCATCTCCTATTTAGTACAAAATTTACCCCAATCCGCCATTTTTTCGTAAAGTTATGATCATTCGAAAACTGAAATTGCATATCTAGTAAATGTTAAAATGCGCATAACTTGGCTAAATATTGAGCTATTTTCATGAAGCAATAAATTAAATTTATTGAAATCCAGTTATCGAAATTCTTAGCTTTAAGTTAACCTACAATTTTTTTTAAACCGTCATTTTTTCATACAGTTATGGTCATCTGAACTCAAATTTAAAGGTCAAATGATCATAACTCGAATCTGAACATTTTTAATCTTTCAAAAACTAAAATAGACATTAATTTCAGAATTTTTAGATTTCCAGCGTTTATTCAATCCAAACTTTATTGATTTTGGTCAATTTTTCGAAAAGTTATGATCATTTGAATCCTTGGTGGCTAATATACCTCTCGCCAAATGACCCAATGGATCCAATGTTTTTTTTCAGATTTTTACAAAAAATTAAGATCCAAGACAAAATTGAAAGCTTTTAAAAAACTTTGAAAAGTGTAAAACTATCACAAAACCATAAATCTATGGCCGAATGAGAAACGGGGAGGGTTTTTTACGGGTTTCCCGCCCAATCAAATCTTAAGCTCAACAAAATATGAAAAATGAAAATGCCTTTCAATAAATCATTACGAAAATGACATCTGGTGAAAGAGGAGAAGAAAATTGAAATTGAATTGTTGTTTTTTTTTGTTGCTCCATTCGCCAAAATGTAAAAACAACAAAAACTTTCGCGGAGCGGAAGGGATACGTTCAATAATAACAATCATAAAACCAGAGGAGAAATGAATGAATGAAAAAAAAACGAGAATTCGATTCGTTCTATTTCGCAGTATAAATAAATAAATAAAGAAGGCTAAAAAAAAAGCAAATTCTGAAAAAAAAAATGTGAGCTTCTTTGTTGGTTTTTTAAAAAGATTCCTGGGGGGGGGGGGGGGGGGGGTCTCATTAAAATTTGATCATTGTTTTTTGCCTGACATTTATAATGAATTGCTTGAATCTTTTTTTTTTGAGCTTTTTTTTAGACACGTTAGCATCTCTGCTGAAGATCTGAAATGAGTAATATGAATATACGCAGTGCCGCACTTTTAAAATTTTTAAGGCCTAATTTCAGCAATATAGGCCTTACTTTTTGGGTTATGGCTCAAGTTATATGTATAAATTGAATGTGGAACTTAAATGGAGCATTTTGATACCCATATTGAGAGGGGTTTGAAAATTTCGAAAAATTGACATTTGGAGGGTCTTGGGTTCAATTACGGGTGCTTGAAAATTGTGAAAAACTTTTTTTTTTAATCAGAAGTCTTATTTCCAGCAATTTTTGAAACATGTGTGTTCTAAAACTTTTTTAGAACCAAAAAAATCTTTTAAATTTTAAACTTTTTTTTTTCATTCTAAAAGATTATTGAAAACCAATAAGAATCAGGTAAAATAAGCTGAAAATTCTGTAACACGATGTCGTGAGCAACAATTTGATACCCATATTGCCAAGATTTTGAAAATTTCGAAATTTGATGGGTCGTGGGTTCGATTCCGGGTGGTGGACAATTTTTTTTTGCATTTTGTTTTGAATGAAAATTTTTGTAACGTCTTATTTTTTTTTATTCTCTTTCTTTATTTAGGGTCAGACGAGCGTATATTTCAGGAAAAAATTGAATTTTTTTGATTAAATTAATTTTTTTAAATGCATAGATCATGAATAATTTGATTTTTTTCTGTAAAAGCTTATTGATACAGATAGCAAAAAACTAGAGCTTCAATAAAAATTTTTTGAAATTAAAAAAAAATCCAAAGAATACAAAATCTTACAAACATTTAGAAAGAGGTATATCGAAAGAAGGTTTAACTTTTAAATATTGGAACACACTAAAAAACGAATATTTATATGACAACCGAGCCAGAACACAAGCACTTCAATAAAAATAGAAAAAAAAACAAATCCTCGAAACATATACACATGAAAAAAGAGGAAATCTCGAGTTGAGAAGAACGAAGAAAGGATAACATAGCATTGACCGAAATTTGATATGTTTTTCCTGTATAGAAGTTTCTTTTTTTCTTTGCCCTCTCAAAAAGAGTTGACACTTCAAAGAAACATTTTTCGAATAAAGGTTTCTTAGAAAATAATTATTGTCAGATGCAGCTGAAAAAAAAAGAATTGAAGAATAGAGGAGGAGGAAAGTAAAGCTTGAATGAGAAGCGAAAAATCGAAAAAAGGCAATTAGTTGAAGAAGACAAGTCTTTAGGGAAGGAGAGGTTTGTTTCCATTTTTTAAAAGCTTTATTTTCAGGTAGGTTGAAAAAAATATAATTATGGAATTTTTAAATTGTTTTTTTGGAACCACTTTTTTGAACATTTGCAAAAATCATGATTTAGGATTAGGTTTTGAAGAGTTGGTGGCTATTTGAGGGATGTTCAGTTCATATTAAAGGGTTTCATTTTCTTATATAGAAAAAAACCTTTTACGCAAAAAATGTAATTTTTTCTATTTTTCCCAGCAGGACGTTAAAAAAAACTGTGTGCTTCAATATTTAAGCGCCCCTTTTTCGAATAACCTGCATTAAATTATTTTGTAACTTTTGTATTTTTAAATTTTTAAACGAGCTTTTAACCATTTTGAAGCACCAGATTTCAGCTATTCAGATCAACGGGATTTTAGAGAAAAAATCGAAATTTTCATGAGTTCGAAATTCAAGCAAGTTATCAAAATAGCGTGAAATTCATATTTTCATTGAAGACAACAACCTTAAGAACTTAAAATTCCCTATTATCCATATTGCAAAAAATTTTCATTCAAAGTAGAAAGAAAATAAAATTGTCCACCACCCGGAATCGAACCCAAGACCCCTCAAATTTCGAAAATTTCAAAGTCTCGGCAATAAGGTATCAAATTGTTCCACGCAATGCGTTTTTTCAGAATTTCCAGCTAATTTTATCTAATCCCAATTGATTTTCTGAACATCTCCAGAATGAAAAAAAAAGTTAAAATTTTTTCTAAGTTTTTTTGGTTCTAAAAATCTTAAAAATAGGACCCATATTGGCCGAAATTTTTAAAATAAGTTCTAGATTACAACTATCAGAACGGGGTTTTTACAAATAATTATTTATAAACAAAATAAAAACTGAACAACGATGAAAATTTAATAAAAAAGACCTCCAATATATAATGGCACATGTAATTAATGAAATGAACACTTTTAAATTAAAATAACGTTCGTTTTAAACTTTAGTCTCATTAATTTTTAACTTCGACAGTTGTCGGAAAAAATTGCTCATCGCCAGGGAATAGACAAAACCGGTATATTATTACTACTGCGCTTCGGGTACATTACTTCGGAAATATATGAAATGTACCGGTTACATTTTTTGAGCCACAATTAGTCCAAATATGATCAATCTCTAAATAAAATAATAAGCTCTAAAAGATCTCAAAAATCAAGTTTTCATGAAGGAATTAATGTTTTAAAGACAAGGTGTCAGCTGATATAAAAACACCAAATTTCATATAATTTTAAAAATCCAATTTTCAATAGGATAATATGATTTAGCGGGTATAAAGCGGACTCTAAAATAATCATTGTCGAAAGGAAAGAAACATGTATTTTTTCCCTTAAAGATAGAATGCCATTATATGTGATTTTTCTGATTTCAAATAAAAAGAAAATAATAAAAGTGAGGTGGTAAAAAATAACAGAAAAAAACCTCGATTTTGTTCAAAACGGAAAAAAAACAGAATTGACATAGATGTAACACAATTGTGTCAGAAAAAAAAAACGCAGAAGGCAGCTTCCCCCCTCAAATTGTGAAAATAAGAATGTATTTATGTATTTTCTTCTAAGAACCATACATCTGAATATCCACACTTTTTATGAGGTCAATTTGATAGGAGGAATGGAAAAAAAAACACTAACTTGTTTCATCGAATAGGATGGAAAAATGTATCTATATGTAGATGCTATAAAAAAGAGGAAAAGTTTTCTGAGAAATGAATTATTCATCTTCTTGTTTCATTTGTCCCCCAACGGTTTTTTGATGGCGGGATTGGGTGATTTTTGACCTGTATTGTTCATTAAAAATCTAGATTTGTCGTCCACCACCCGGAATCGGATAAAAGACCTCTCAAGTTTAGAAATCTTCAAAACTTGGCAGTATGGCTATCAAATTGTTCCTCACAATGCCTGTTTTCAGAATTTCCAACTAATTTGATCAAATTCTAATTTTTTTGGAACATCTTTGAAAAGTTTAAAAACATATACTTTCAACAAAGCTGGAAATGAGACTTCTTCTTTTTGCAAAAAAAGTTTATTCATAATTTTCAAGCACCCAGAATCGAACCAAAGACCCTACCTCCAATTTTCGAATTTTTTAAAACTCTATCAATATGGGTATCAAAATGCACCATTTATGTTCAATATTCCGTTTATAAGTACATTTTCTTTAGATGATCTCTATTTAGGCGGCCTGACAAGCCTGACCATCCTTAGAACGGCCTGAAAACAATAAAGCATGAAGAAAAGGTGACTTGAGAGTGACATTTCTCAAAATGCTGATGAGCATGAGAACAGAGATATCAAAAAAAAATCAAGAATTAAAAAAAAACGCGCTCCATTGATAATGCACCGTCCATTATTGTATTTTAAAAAATTGTACTTACCCAAACGCCTGTGTCGGATTTGTTCCATTCTTATCACGTCGACGGATGGACATAAATTATTTTTATCGCTATTTTTCTGAAATGTGTGATTTTTTGGAGCAGCAGATGAAAAAAAAATGAGTGAGCATTTTGGAGAAGAGTACATTTTCAGCCTACTAAATGTTATGGTCAATAGTCTGATGAAAATTCAGTTGACGGTGAGATTTAGCAAAAAAAGTCTGGATTTTCCCATAAATTTTCAGAATTGAGGTTATGTTTTCTGAAAATATTGTACTACTAAACGAAAAAATAGCAAATATTCATCACTTCGCGAAAGGAGGACTTTTCGGAGCTAATGAATGCAACTGGGGTGAAAATAGTCCTCATATTAATTTCAAATCTTGTTTTTGATTTTTCTAAAGCAACGTAGAGTCCGAGAAAACGTGCTTCAAAACAATGGCCTAGAAAAAGTTTCCTATGAAAACTAGTCCACGGGCATTATATGTATTAATCCAGCAAAATACAAATACATAAATAAGTGAAAATTGACTAATTGACGCATTTTCAATAAATTGCAACCAATATTACAAAAAAAGAGCGTTCGGCCAGGTGAACACTTTTTCTAGGCCAGTGTTTTGAAGAGCATTCTCTCTGCTTCAAACTTGTTTCAGAAAATTTTAAAAACAGATTTGGAATGAGTAAGAATTCTACTTCCATTGTTGTTAATTTCATAGACTCTGTAAAACCCCCTTTCGAAAAGATCATAAGTATCGCAACATAAATTTCAGCCAAAAAAATGTCCTAAATAAAAAATTCTCGATCTCCCTAAAAACTAACAAAATTAAAATTTGTCTTCTCCCTCTTCTAATATAAAAATTCTAGGACATACTAAAAAAAAGTGAGAAAGAAAGAAAATGCAGAGAAAATAATAAAAAAAATGGAAATAAATTTGATTAATCAAACACAAATAAATGTATGTATAAAATATACATATATCTTTTTGGAAGCTGAAATTCAACACATCTCTCTTTTCTTTTTCCACGGTTTTCTTGTACTTTTACCCATTTTTAGGCTAAAATTTAATTTGTTTTTATGTCCGAGAGAAATAATTAGAAATTGAGTCTAGTGCTGAAATTTCAAACAGTGGTGAATATACCCCCTCCCTTTTCGTCTAGTGTTTTTCTATAACTTTTTTGAAATTTTACCAAATTTGCTCATTTGATAGATAATTTCCCGAGCTTTCGATTGATAGTAATATTGTTTGGAAACGGTTAAATAAAAGTTGCAGATTTTTCACTTATTAGTGGATTTTAACTACACCCGCACGTTTCGTCTTGTAATTTATTTTAAACTCAACCGAATTTTATGAATTATATCTCATTTAAAAGATAATTTTCAGAGCTTTTGAATAATAGTAATTTCATGTTAAAAGAATTAATCTAAAATCTCTTAAGTTATTGAAATTCCCTGAGTTCAAGCCGCAACGGATGTTTTCGTCGAAGTTAATATCAGTGCACCCTTTTGCACTGTTTTAAGCAATGACTTTTTAGAAAAGTAACCAAATTTTATGAAATATATCTAATTTGATAAAAAATTTTATGAGCTTTCGATTGATTGTAAAATCAAAATTGCAAAAATAAATACTCTAGATTTCCTCTTTCAGATTTTTGGATCAAAATTTCAGGCTGAAATTCAACTGAAAATTTGAAGAATAAAAAACGAAGGACGCATCGTAAAACCTTCTCAATACGCATTGTTTCCAATGAATATCCTATTTGTTATTTTTTGTTGTCGAAATCGTCATTTAACCCTCATTTTTCACATGATCACTATTAGCAACAGGAGAAAAAACAAAGAAGGGAAATCTGTCAAATGTGACACCACTTGGGAATATTTTATGATGATTTTTATTTTCTTAAATAATTATATCGAATGATGTGGATGGATGTTTTAAAAGTTCGAAAAATGAGGATGGAGCGGCTGAAATTTGATACATTTTTTGGGGGGGGGGGGGATTTCAACAGCTGAAAAAATAAAAAATAAAGTTTTATTCAGCTGTTTATTTGGGAGTTTTCAGAGTAAAGATATGTTAAAGCTTCATAAAATACGCATAAAATTAACATAACATTTTTATTTTTTTTTATTTAAAAAAGTGCATACTATTCGCATCCCTACAATTTCAGCCGTATTATGGGAAATACCTTGACTTTTTTGTTTTTAATATTGTGATTAGACTATCAATCGAAGGTTCTTGCAATTTTCTATAAAATTCACTACATTTCATAAATTTGGTTGATTTTCAGAAAAAGTTATAGCCAAAAAACCAAAAAAAAATATCGTGTTGACGGGACCACGATTCATATCCACAAAAACCCTCATAAAACATAATTTTCAGTGTGAATTATTTAAAAATATTAACAATAATCGAAAGCTTGTGAAATTCTCTATAAAATGAGCTATATTTCATAAAATTAGCAGAATTTTCAATAAAGTTATAGCCAAAAGCCTAGAGGGGTACTAATATTCACTGTATTCCAGGAATTACAAGCAGCTCAAATTGTTTATTTCGTTAAAATAATTGACAAAGGATTTAAATAAAACAAAACAAAAACGAAGCGGTCCAGAAAAAATAGGCACAGATTTTAATCAACAAGAGGAAAAAAGGAATGCGAAATGTAATTTAGGTCATCCGGCTCCCCCATTTTTCAGATCCTTTTTTTATTTTTTATTTGTACCCTGGAAAATTTGAAATCATATGTCCAAAGGTACAATGTCAACAAAACAAAAACGAAAAAAGTCTATTTTTCGCCACGGTACCTAATTTGCACTTTTTATTTTTTTTATAAAAGACCTCGGGTGTTGAAATTAGTCTTCAATTTATTCATGTTTGGGTTATTCATGTCTAATTTTGGACAATTTTCAATAAAACAAAAGAAGGATGGGATTAAAATATAAAAATCGGCTTTTTAAATTTATAATCTTCAAAATAGGCCCTTCAGGCCTGTCAGTTGCGAGTACCGACCTTTCTAAGGCCAGGTGCAATGAACGATCTTTTCTGTACCTAATTTTTATAATAGGCCCTTCAAAGGCCTAGGGACCTAAAACTGCTTGTTAAGCACATTGATCTTACATTTAATAAAATAGGCACACCTAAGGCCTTCCAAAAATACAAAAATAGGCCCTTTTGAGGCCCTTCGAAAGGAAAAATGCCCTGTCTAGTGTAAACTCTCAAAAAATGCCTAATTGACTAAAAGTTGCAGAAAAAGAAATGGAAATGCGAAAAAATTTAGATGAGTGTTTTAAAAGGAACTGGAAAAAGGGAGAAGCTCAGCTGGTGGTCCTGGACGCCTCTCAATTTTTCGTGTCGCTTTTTTCAAAAAAAAAATGTTTTTTTTTCTGGTCCAAAAAAGTTTCTAAATAACTTTTCCCTCAAAAAACTTTTTTTGTTCCCCCCCTTCAAGTCCTCTTGAAAAGTATTATATTATTTTTTCGGTTGAAAAAGTACACAAATTTTTTCCCAGGGATGATTTTGCCCCCACTTGATTTTGTATTCTTTTGTCTCTTAGGACAAATTTTTAGGATTTTTAAAGTTTTTAAATTTTTAAAACAAAATAATCGGGTTAAAACAAAAAAAAAGAAAAAAAAGTGGGCGTGGCTTGTCATTATCAATGGAGCACTTTTTTGGCGCGAAAAAACTGAAAATCAAAAAAAAAAACAAAAAAACTTAAAAAAAAGTTCTGGGAAATGAAGTGTAAATAAATAATATTCGAAGAAAAAGCTGCAAGAAGAAAAAAGGAAGAAAGAAGAAAAATTATTCAATAAATAAAATATGCAATTTTATTTGGTAGGAGGAACTTGTTTTTGAGAAAAACATGGAAATGTTAAGAGAACAATTGAGTTTGGAACGCTTAAACAATAAATTTGGAATCAGGAAGATGCGTGGAGCAATTTGATACCAATATTAATAGTATTCGGTGGAATTTGGTGGAATTAAAAAAAATTGAAGAGCGTGGGGTCTTGGGTTCGATTCCGGGAGCTCATAAAACGTTTTACTTTTTGTTTCAATTGGAATTTTTTCGATAATAATATCAAGTAATGTATATCGTCGATGTTGCTAGCTGTTGTGTGCCAGATTTCAAGCTACTTCAATTGAAACTCGAATTTCACGATTTCTCAAAAAATGAAATGTTTGATGGCACACAGTTTTATTTCACCTTAATTTTTTTAAAAAGAAAACCTACTGATCTAGATAGCTAAACTGTAGCACTTCAAAATAGTATTTAGTTTGTCAAAAAATCTCAAAAATTTATAAAGTTACAAACAATTGAATACAAGTACCTCAAAAAAAGGCGACAATATTGAACCAACATTTTTTTTCATAGATTTCGAAACCTAAAAAACCACAAAATGGACTCAAGAAAGAAAAAAAAAGATGGTGTACCTTATTACAAATTCAAAAAACATCGAAAAAAAAAACAATAAATCTACATTGCCAAAGAAAATGGACCACCCCCCTCCACAAATCAAAATTGCTCCCTTTTTTTCTAGAATTTTTATTTTTTTTTCTCTAAAAAACGATAGAACACCAGATAAAAAAGGTGACTGCGAAAAAAAAAGCGCCAGCCTGCCGCAGTCTTAAATCAAAATTGGTGTCAAATTAGGGGTGGTGGCGGCGCCCGATTTAAGAGACCAATGGAGACGTAATAAATTGAGAGGGGGTTCTTTTTTGGCATTTTGGAAACATGCATTTCGAATCACTTGTTTATACATGGAACAATTGAAAACATTAGCCTGGGGTAATGAAATTTAACCCATTTTTTGAGGCAATAGGTTTCAAAAACTAGTGATTTTGCTTTTTTTGCGAATTCGATTTAACTAAGATTTATCGATAAAATAACAAAACAATTCTAGGAGAACAAGACTTGTTGAAATACTTTTTAAATTTGAAAGAACTACTAGGTTTTTTGGTATTAAGTATAAAAAAATCAGGATTTTCTGAAAAATTATTAAAATTGTGTGGAAAAGAACTATTACCTCTTTAAAAATTTGGCACGAGAAAAATAATGATATTCATATTGTCTAGGTTTTTAAAACGTTTTTAAATAAGGGGTCTTCGGTTCGATTCCGGGCGGAGGACAAAATGTTTTTGCTGTTTTCTAAATTTACATTTTTCCGATATTACGCCATTTTGTGAAAACAAACAAAAAACTTTCGAGCGGGGGTCTTGGGTTCGATACCGGATGCTCGTAAAACTTTTTTTGATACCGTCTTAAGGTTCGCAAAAAAAATTATAAATGTTGTATTATTCTTATTCGTGTTATTCGATAAAAGTGTGATTTCGGCAAAAATATTTTTTAAAGGTTTTCAAGAGTGTATAAATACTTGTATTTTTAAGAATTTATTTCCGTACAATTATTTCTGAAAAAAATTAGGTGAGTGGAAATATTTTTTAGCTTGAACTTTAGAAGTAAAAATCTTTTATAAATGTTTCAAGTTATCCCTTGAATGTCCATTCAACAAATATTTATCCAATCCACATTTTAATTCCCCGAATCCGCTAAAAAAGTAGTCCTAACAAACCAAAACCCAGTTCATTCCTTCAGCTTTTCCGCCCAAAATTATGTAACGCTTTGCCCCTTACACGATATGTAGTGGTCATTCATTGTTTCATTCGCATTCTCTCCGTTCAGATACAAAAACCACCCAAATATATATCCACGAAATCAGAAACAATTAATCAACGCGCCTGTCTGCCGACGAAACATTTTGAGATGGGGGGAAAAGATTCGGATTGTTATCATATCATCCCTTTTTTCTTCATTTTGCCAAGGAAAACATCCCAAGGATTTCTTTTTACCTGTTATGTTGTTCATCGCGTCCACCACCACCACCACTTCCAGCATTTCCAATTTTATCGCAGATTGTTGTCAGCATCTGGAAAAAAATGGAATTTCGTGAAATTTCGAAAAAATTGAATGTTTTAGAAATACAATAAATATACCAGGAATCAAGAAATCAGGTTTTAGATTATGAATTTAAAAAAAAATCGGGAACAGTCAAGAAAATTAAAAAAAAAATTAGAGATGGGGCTAATTCATCACATATCCACCAATTGTTCATAAATATTGATTTTTGACAGAAAAAAAAAAATAAAATTCTCTATGTATTATTTCTCTCAAAATTCAAAGTACATTTGAAGATTAAAAGAATGTCTGATTGAACTATAAAATCGAGAAAAAAGGGCTTCACAAAAAATTGCAAAATAACACTAAAGAAACTAATTTGGATTATTCGAACTACGAGAAGTCCTTTCGAAACACTTAGTCTGTAGCCTAAACGACCCAATTCAGTGTCAAAACATCAAATATGGGTTCGAACCACACGTTGTTAAAATTCAAAGTACCCAAGGGAGAACTTGTAGAATTTCAATTTTTAAGTTTAAAAAACATTTTCTAATGAAAAAAAAACAAAATTCAACTGTCAAAATTAAGCTTTAAAGACAGGGATCCCCCATATTAAAGACAGCTGTTCATTTAATTTGACCCTACCTGTTCTTAGTTTCAAAAATTAGAGCGTTCTCTAATTAGTACAATGCAATTTATGCGAAATCACACCGATAAATACACGCGTCATAGCAGCCGTGCAAAGTTGAAAAAAAATAAACATTTGAATGCGCGCGTGTCCGTGCAACGCGGTCGGAATTGGCGCGAAACACATTTATTTGAATGTGGCTACATATTGGTAATGTTCTTTGGACCACCTGGGCTCCCATTCGAATTTTGATTTTTTGCCTTTAATTTGGATCGTGTTAACTGATCAGCTGCCTTTAACGAACATTATTTTTTTGCAGTTGCGGGCACTTCATTTTTAAATAGACATTTTTGCAAATAAATCTTTCCGTTTTCAATATCAAAATTTTTAGAATTTTTAAGCTAATGGAAAATCGAAAAGAAGCTTTTCGATTTTCATGCCAACTATGTCTCTTCCATTAACTGGTACCAATATGCAACTAGGACTCGCAACCCCTCAAATGTGACTCATTGGATCTTGAAATGCCTAAATTGGTCCGCATTGTCCCTGCCCTCTTTTAACCTGTGTCATTCACGTCATTTAAATTCCCAAAAAAACCAGAAAATCCTAAAAATCCTTCTCTCGCAACATTCTCGAGAAATCATCACACACCTTTTTTTTCAAACACTATCAAGTTTTCCTTATCACCCCCGAAGCTTTCTCCAAAAAAAATTCCGAAAAAAGGCGATTAAAAAATCCAGAAAAACAGGATTTTTTCATGTGTGAATGATCCGTCAAGCTTCATCCTTATATTCAAGCTCCGCCCACTTTTGATTGACAATCCACGAAAAATCCTCCTAACGACGAAGATTTTCGACAATTTGGTATACATTAATTTTTGGCGAATATATATATATTGTATATAGAATAGAATAATATATTATCAATTTGGCGCATCATTATTATTGTCTCATTTTATTACTATTTTCGTTTTCGGCAGAACGAATGTATATCCTTTTTCCGGACACATTTTCCCCCTTTTCTCTTTATAATAATTTATTATATCATACATGTATATATGTATCATTATGTTCTGTACTATAAATGTACGCATTTTGTACCTTTTTGCTTTAAAAACAAACCAACTCAGAAGTTGGAATTTTTCGCCATTTCACAATGGTTTTCACTATTTCTGTTCATTATTTCTTAAAATCAGAAAACGTTAGAATCAACTAAGCTCACGCTTAATCCACGCTTTAACTTAAAGGTGAAATGATTATGCTTCATGCTCCATTAAAGTGTAGTTTTCCTCAAATCCTGCTTATTTTTAAAATAAATAAATAAAGCATGCACAATCCACATCTTTTAGTTTTTATTGTACGTATTTCGTGATATTTTGATTTTGTGGGATTTATTTCAGGCCTTCTATGGGCCAATAGGCCTGAAAAGACTGAAAAAAGGTGATATAAAGAATTGTTGAGCGTCTTAAAAATAGTTCAGAAAAATAGGAAATTCATGATTCTCATCGCGATCTACAGGCTTGTTTTAGAACATGATTCTAATAAGCGATTTCAATGTTTTTTTACGAGCTCCATAGAATACACAAAAAGCCTATTTCAGGCTTGAGAAGACCGCCTTTTCTAAGCTTGTTAAAGTCTTATAACATTACGTACAAAAATACCATTTTGGTTCCTTAAACGACAGTTTTTCTGCCACTTCAACCTAATTATCAGTTCCTAATACCAATTACAAGATTCTTTGTGCCGGATTCTTTGTTCCTCTCGTTTTTTTCTCAAAAATCTGTCGTCACAAATTCGAATTTTCCAGAGAAAAACAATGTCCTACGCACTTCTACTAGCCCTTCTTCCGGCAATCATCTATTCAGGTCAGTTCCGCCCTCAAAAAATTAACATTTATCCCCCCCCCCCCCAACCATAAAAAACCTGTTCTTAAAGAAACACATATATAAATTTTTTTACAGCACCAGTTTCGGTAAACATCGATGATCAGGAGGTAAAGAAATTTGAGAGATCAAAAAATGTTTAGAAAATTGAAAAGTTTTCAGGCCGTGAACTTGGGAGCTTATGATCGAGCTAGATTCGACCTTATTGAGACTTTTCATCCACTTCAGCCGGCTTCAGCAGTTACGAGTAAGTGAAAGCTTTTTTGAAGCGGGGATAAAGTTGAGGCCTAGGCTTTAAACACTTTTTTTGAGATTAAGGCCTGCAACACCAGTTTCAGACCTTTCCTGATTTAGTCCTCCTCTGATCTAATTTGTAAAAAGTTTCTTAAGAAGGCCCGATTTCGAGGACTTTTTTCAATAAAACCTGGTGGCCTAGGGGGCTGAAAAGGGAAAAAGACTAAACAATTTAAGAAAAACCCAATGGAACAAAGAAAACTTGGGAGTAAATAGAAATGTTCAAGAAACCAGTTTGGGATCATAAAATAGTGGATTTATGAGAGCTATAAACTTTAAGAAAACGCTTGCTAAAAACAGCCAAAGACTGAAAGGTACCAGTTATTTTCCAAGTAACTCGACACTCTCCCCTCCCCTCCCAATCGTAAATAAACAAATACTTTTTATTTATTTGTTATATCTAATTTGAAATTTGATCTTCCTTCTAATACCTAGATTTTCCCCCTTAATTAAATGCAAATATTCCGGGACACTATTTTCAGACGATCAAATCGCCGATGTGATGAGAGCTCGTGCCGCCGGAGTAAAGCAGCATTCACAGCAAGCGGCCACGAATGAGATTTCAGTTGGTGTTGAGATTCCAACGATTCACAGTGGTGTGAGCAGCAAGAAGATTCCAGAAAGTGAGTTTTCGGAATTTCTTTTGAAGATTTAATATGAGAAATCTAGGCCTAATTTAGACAATCTAGGCCGTTGAGTAATTAAACAATTAAGGGAGCGAAACAAGTGACATTGATTCAAAAATAATGATAAATCAACAACAAATCCAAAATTTGAATTTCATGCCAATTATAAGCAATATTAATTAGTTGATTAGAACCCGTTTGTTCGTTCGAGATCAATCTGAACTTCAAATGAGCAATTAAGAATATTGAGATGCAATAAACGCTCGTTCTCAGAAATTAAGTGTCAATTAAAATCAATAATTATTGAAGCAATTAACGTCCTTTAAAGCTTTGGTGAAAGTAATTAAAACTCGATTTAAGACTCACTCCGAAAAATCCCATAATTAAGGCCAAATCAGAGGTCCCCCAATTAAAACCAGAAAAATCGATGATATTTTTCATTTTTTTTCCATCTGGAAAAAACGAGAGAAAACTGCCAAAATAATCAAAACAACGACTAAACGTCATTTCTTGGTTTTTTCTGGCTTCCTTCTTGAAATATGATGAATTCTTGAATTTTTTTTGGCAGCACAGAAAATAATGTTTAGGTGCAAATTAGTAAACTTAGAAAAATAAATGACATACATCAAACTACAGAATTCGTGGCAAAAAGTACGGAATGGACAATGAAGAGGATTTCATTTCTTTTTTTTTTAGAAAATGAAAAAATGAAAATGAGAAAAAAAAGGGAAGGCGGGAAGAAAATATTTATAATGAGGGAGGAAGGAAATTTGATTTTTCTTTGTTGTGAGTGGCCAAAGAACGGCGGAATTGATGGAAATTTTTTCGAGGAAGTGGAAAATATTTGAAAAAAAAAACAGATTTCTATAAAGATTTTTTTTGCTGAAAATCGGTGGATTTTCTTAAATGTTCCAACAATTTTTTTGAATTTTTTGGAAATAAAAAAACGAAATACAAACTTTTTTCGTAAATTATTTTCTTTCAACTGAAAATGCTAAACGCTGAGCTTAGATATGTCGTCAAAAATGACACTACTTCAGTTTCCAAAAAAAAAATGATAATGAAAGATAAATTATCACAAAAACATATAAATTTTTCAATTTTTATCTCGAAAAACCCCAAGAAAATGAAATGAAATAGCGGCAAAAAGGAAATGTAACTTAGTAGCCATCATCGTCCTCATTTTCGCGCTTCTCTCCCATCTCAGAGACTTTTGCCTTTTTAGATATTTGAATTTGTTAGTCTATCATTTGAAGAAAAAAAATTGCGACTACGAGTCACTAGGAAAAGAGATACATATCCATCATGAAATAGATCTCCCCTTTACATGCACATTTTAACAAGATTAGATACTATTTGGATTTTTTTTTGCCATTTTGCTGCCCGTTTGACGTCTCTGATATGATTTCTGGTGTTCCGGTTCGAGAAATACGATTTCTTAGAGCTTCAAGAAATTTTTCATAAGTTTATACTGTTCACGAGAAGTACAAAATTTGAAAAATACGAATATTTTAGATCGTCCACGAGAAGTTAAAAAATTCTAGAATTTTAGATTATCCACGAGAAGTTAAAAAAAAATCACAAATCCATATATTTTGGATTGGCCACGAAAAGTACAAAACTCGGAAACCCAATAACATTTTCAGGAAATCCACGAGAAGTGAAAAATTCAAAAAATCCTAATAGTTTAGGTTGTCCACGAGAAGTACAAAATTCAAAAGAAGCTAACAGTTTTGATTGTCCACGAGAAGTACAAAATTCAAAAGAACCTAACAGTTTTGATTGTCCACGAGAAGTACAAAATTCAAAAGAAGCTAACAGTTTTGATTGTCCACGAGAAGTACAAAATTCAAAAGAACCTAACAGTTTTGATTGTCCACGAGAAGTACAAAATTCAAAAGAACCTAATAGTTTAGATTGTCCACGAGAAGTTAAACAGCAAAAGTTTTAAATTTTGCTAATCTTTTACTACTTCAAAGAAAATTTTTCATTTTTTTTTAAACAAATTGTACTTAGTGAACAAATTTCCAACATACTTGAAGAAGCAAAACATCTCGAAAAAAAATGCAACCAGAAAAAGAAGAATTTTCGTTAAACAAAAGGAACAAGCCTACAGAAATTCGGTTGAATGAATGCTGGCGGGAATTTAAAATTCAACAAGAAAATTCAACTTTTGGTTTTCGAAGAAAAAAGAGTCAAAAATTTTAAATTCAGCGCTCTTTTTTCTCGAATATTAAAAAAAATGTTTTTTTTTACAAAACTGCATTGAAACACTCACTTGTTACAGGATTGGCATTTGGTGAATGGACCGAATGGACCGCCTGGTCAATTTGCCAAAATGGAGAGAGAAGTAGAGTTAGAACTTGTGTCTCAAGACGGCCTGCTTTGAAGGTTGTATGCCATGGAGAGTCTATTGAGGTACCATTCATTTTAGATTTTCTGAAAATAGTAAATTATCTGAAAAAAACAATTTTTTAATGCAAAAATATTAATACGATACTTCCATTTTAGTATATGGACCTAGCTTTAATATTTTAACAATTTAAGTATACAACCTCAGGATTTTCAAAAATTCCAAATTTTAGAATTTCGACCAACTCTGAAAATCAGATAGACGATTTTAAGCCAAATTTCTAGAATCCGAAATTTTTTAAAAAGCTCAAAAAATGCTTGGACGCTGAATTTTTAAAATTTCAGAAGCAATTTCATAGAATTTTAAAAATTAAAAATTACCATTTTCTTTGAAATTCTGGAAGATCACAAAATTCAAAATTAGGTGCTCATAATAACAAAAGAATTACCACAGAAAATTTGAAAATTCCAGATTTTTTTTAGTTAGAAATCTGAAATTTAGACGAATACTAAACAAGACGTGACTCACACAAATTCATAATTTCCCAAATTTCCAGATCGAAAAATGCTACATCGACGCTGGCGAGGGACACATTCCAGTCGCATCTGATCCATGGTCCATTGAGCGTGAAATTAGCGGCGATTTCAAGGCCTAACATTTTTTTGTATTAAGAGAGATCTTCTGTATTTATTTGATAATTTAATAATTATATTTTATGTTTTTCTACGATATTGTATTGAACATTTGATACATTTTTCTAATAATAAAGCTGTTTAAAAAAGTACATCTCAAAACCAACAAAATGACTTTTAAACAAATTAAAATTTAAAAATTACTTATAAAGAGAAATTCTAATAAAATGTTCTCTTTTTTTAGAAGCGTAGTCATAAAGTAGTGAACTAAAAAAAACTTAAGAGACATTTTGGGAAAGACAGGTAACAAAAACAAGAGGTCACCTAAAAATCAATGATGTGCACATTGTACATACGCAGCGATTGCGTCATACACATACATACGTGCGAATGACATTCTATTTTTAGGAGTACTTCCTTTATTCAATAGACCAGCAAAAAAATGAAAAATAATAAAATGCAATGGAATCGGTATAAGAATAAAAATACATTTAACCCACAAGAATCATAAAATCTGGATAGTTGAGAAAATGAAAATTTACAGTTAAAAATAAGAGATTTTTGAATAGACTATTAACATTTTGAAGAACACACATAGGTGGCTAAGATAACTTGGCTCAATCTCAATATTTTTTGAGATATACGAGAATTTCATATAAACATAGTTTTTCCATTCTTAATCAATGTGCCAAACGCTAATTTGGTTGAGATTTTTTAAAACTAATATTTGGAAAGTTGGCTAAAAATGGAACTTATTTGAAATTTCCATTCAGAAATTTTGAGATTGAGTCAAGTTATAGCTTTTCAAGGTTAAAATCTTGCTCCTTTATTCATATTTTTCCGCAACAAAGAATTGCAGTACTTTAGTCCGTTCTCTTTCTAATGAGCTACATCTCATGTAAAACGTTTAGAACAACCTTTTAAATTACAGAGCATAGGTGCTTATACTTTTTGTAAACATTATCATCACTGAAATTAACTCACTGATTAGTTCAGAAATTTGATATCTAATTTGTTCCAAAAATGGCGCAATTTTTTGTGAACGTTTACATATCAAGTTTCTAGGTGTTTTAGACATTATTTTCCAGGAAAAATGTTGGGCTGTCCTTGCGATAGGCTCTGACTTGTATATAAACCAATTTATAAACCAATTTGCAGCACAATCATCAATCGTTAATTTCCATTTCCATTCACATGCTTCTTTTAATTTTATTCCTTGTTATTTTACAAAATAATGTGAAAGTAGTCGCTTCTGCTGTTATTCAAGAAAATGATACAATTTTTAAAGAATATTCTTCGAAGCAGAAAGATCTTCAGGAAATTGAGTATGAATTGTCAAGTTATATTATTTTAAAAAACATTTTGAAGCAAAATAATAATACAAGTTTTAGGAAACTTCCCAACTTCCGAAAATTTGAGTCCAACTCCTGATGCTACTACTTCTGGAAAATATATGAGCAATTTAATTGAAGGTCAGCTAAACTAACTGGTCTTGCATCTATTGTTAATTAAATTTTCAGATGAAGAAATAAGCTGGGAACTAATTAGTGATAATATGATGTTAATTCTATCATTTGAAGTTTCGCGGAAAAGAATTTCCAAGCGAGGAATGAATTGGAAACGCGTTTTCAACGGAATAAAAGTAAGAATTGTTTATGTTGTGTCCGTTTTATAAAGTGACACACTGTCTTTAACATCAGTATGTGAACATGGAGGTGTCTGAATCCGCTCAAAAATCATGAAATACTGCTAAATATTGAACTTGAAATCATCTTATAATTTCAGAATTCACTTCGGTCGCTATTGAAAAAAAGAAACTATAAGAAACGCACAGCGACGGGGGATTTGATATCACCACAAGGTACAAACAAATAACGATGGTTCCCTAATTGGATGATTAAAAAAAATTGGTTTTGCTGCATTTTCTTTTATTTCTTAAATAATTGTTTTTAGTTCTCTTTTTGTGTCTTTCGAACACGATATTATTAATATTTATGTGTACTAATTTGTTTTTCTAACAATTTTTGTATTAATTAAACTATAAATAATCGTATTAATCTTTGCATTCTGGATCAGTTTTTTTTCAAGTGCGACCTCATTTAAATTAATTAATTTGCACGGCGAATTGATATCGATGGCAAAATCCAGATATCAGGTTGAGAACGACACATCCTGCTAATTTGGTTGAGATTTTTTAAAACTAATATTTGGAAAGCTGGTTAAGAATGAAACTTATTTGAAATTTTCATTCAGAAATTTTGAGATTGAGTCAAGTTATTGCACTTAAAAGTTAAAATCTTGCTCTTTTATTCACATTTTTCCGCAGCAAAGGATTGCATTTTCAGTCCGTTCTCTTTCTAATGAGCTACATCTCATGTAAAACGTTTAGAACAACTTTGTAAATTACAGTGCCTATGGGTTTATACTTGATATTTGCCTCTGCGATCTTTATTGTCTTTTCTTTTGAATTCCTAATTAAACTGTTTTGAAATGAAAACACCGACCTATAGAAACTGAATGAGAATTGTATCTCGAACATGCGATCTTTCAAGTTTTTTTTTTCGTAAAACAAACATACAACATGTTCTAAGTTTTTCTAACGACGTTCAGCATGATTTAAAGATATCGGATTCAGACAATCTTAAACTATAAGATGCTTAGATCATCTGTTGTATTCTTTGCAATGACGCTCGGTTTGAACGATGCTTGTATGTCGACTAAAAATGCAAAAGGAAAAAATATATATCACTTTAGAATACCATCAATTTAAGTTTTTACAGCTCCTGTTATAACGTCAACTTCTTCACGTGAGTTTTATCAACGATAGCCAATGAAAACGTTAATTTTCAGCTAGTGAAGAAGTTTCAACAACTTTTACGACAACTTCAAGCACAACAACTCCAACAACAATAACTCCGAGTAGTGAAACATTCAGTCGGGTGTATGTTTTGGATCTTGAGTTCCAGGTGAAATACCAAACATACACCCGAGCAGAATATCATCAAGTTATCCTTTTTCAGCATGCTTTAAATGCGCACCACTGTTCACAACAAATTGCATTGCTAATGTTGAGTGTGCACCGGCTTCTGAAGTCACTATAGGAAACAGTTCAATTCCTGTTTCAAAAACAAGTTCGTGTTACAGTTACAGGTGAGATTTGTTTTGATTATCTTAAGAATCCAACATTTTAAATTTCAGCACGAATATCATTTGTCCTTTTACATATCCAAATGCCTTGTATTATTTTCGAGATGGGAATTATGATTTGGGACATCAGTTGTTGGACCTATTACAGCTAATTGTTCTGAATCTGGAGATCAGGCTGGAATCTTGATTTTGTTACCTGATGATAAACCAATTCGCTCTAAACTTATTTCCAAATATTTAAAAGATCGTAGTTCGTTCATTCTTAAAAAGAGACAATTTTTTCCAACACCATATCCATAAAATTGTTTTAAAAAACTCATTATTTTTAGGTGAATTAAAATTTTTTTTTAAACTCATATTTTGTCACTTATAAATTGGTTGTGGACGCTTGGGGACCTCAAACTTGGGTAATTAAACCTTTTATTCAATAAGATAAAAATAATAAATAAAGATATAATACATAAAATATAAATCATAAAAAATAGAAAAATATAAAATGGGAAAAGCGAAGCTTTTCCCTCACCAACATTTACAATAATAAATGTTGCGGCCGCTCTGAGCCAGCCGAGTCAAAACATTTTAGTTTACAGTGCGTTCAGCACACTCCCGGGGGGCCTAAATTACTAAACTATCTTAATTTTATCATAGAGCAATCATAAAAATTACATCAACAAATTAATATTAATATCGCAAAAGTTATAAGAAACTATTATCAACTTAATAAGTTCACAATAAAATTCTCAACTACAAAAATATCATCAAGTCTTTTCAAACTTGTTAAATCAATTCGATTAGAAATCGACCTCCCGCCACACAATTTTTAAAAAAAGTTCCAAATAATAGTTTTTATCGATTCTTCAGAAACTGTTTTTCTTTCTTAACTTCCAAATATCTTTTTCAAAGTTTTTGAACACTCAACGAATTTTTTCCAAACAAAAAAAAACAGTACACACACAAAAAACATTACTACACAAAACAATCACAAAATAATAACACAGCAATCACACAGCAAACCAACACCACAAACATCAAGTTTTTTCAAGCTATGTGTGGTTTTGAGTCAGATGGTCGACAAAATTTTCGGAGAATTGCTTTTGGAATGAAACAAATCAAATCCCATCCTTTTTTCCATATAATCAGATACGTGGTAAACAATAGAACCACCAACGCAACCAATGCTAATGCAGTAGTTTTCATGTAATCCAAATACACTTGAAGAATATGGCTAAAATCTGGCAATTTCCATTCATCAATCAGTTTAGACTCTCCATGTATGACTCTCGTCATCGAATCCCAAAAATCAGCTTCAAAAATCAGGTGACCGCCAATTTTGAATTGGCTCGTCTTTTTTCCTCCACAGTCAATTTCACATTTTTCATCAATATTCGCAATATTCCAAAAAATTCTGACGTCGTTGTGTTCGCCCTTCGGTGAACAACTCAATGCAAACATTTTGTCTCCGCACTTCACGTCTCCAATCACTTTGGTTTTTGTTGATTTGCACTTGGCCTTCAGAACTGCTCCACTGGTACAACTGTAACAACCAGACAGTTCTGTTTGTCCAACGCTGCATTCATCCTCTTTTTTGACAACAATCATTTGGGTTCCATCTTCAACTGACATCGTCAATTCAGCTTTCATCACTTCTTTCGAAGTCGCAGTAACCATTCCAGTATTCTGCTTGTCTTCAACTTTCCAAAAATTTCTTCTCAGCGGCAATCTTCGGTGAATATCATGAAATTCAGTCCACGAATCCTTGCATCTGCAATTCATCATCGATTCTGCTGGCAAGCACGATCAATCAGCATCAAATTTGCAGGACATATTTTCAGCTTTTTCGATCTCGTCGCATCGAAGTTCAGGGAATTTTCCACTAGTCCAAAGACTCGTAAAATTTTCTCCTTTCATGAACCATTCATCGGTAATTGAAGCATATGGTAGCTCCAATAGATCCAGCTTAAAGCTTGTCTTCTCCACTGCAGTCTTTTCATTTGTGCTCAAAGTAACGTTCCAAGACTTTTGCTTCGAATATACACTTCTCATCTTGGTTTCCGTGATCTTGAATGACGCAGTTCCTTTCCAATCACATCGGTATAGTTCCATAATTTCATTGTTCAGTGGTTTTCCATATATACGAAAGAATAAACATCCGGAGCTGCTCAAAAAACAATCACAACTTATGTGAGAATTTTAATAGAAAAAATATTCGATGATATTTTTTGAAGTACAATAGGAATGTATATTTTTTAAAAATCTGTCTGAATTTTTAGATTTTTAGACAACATTAAAAAAAAGAAATATATTTTAATTTAAAAAATCCTTTCTTTCGTTCGAAATTTATTCACAAAAAATAGTTTGTGAATGTTATAAACTTGAAGATAAAATTATTTGAATCATTTTGAACAAACAAGGACAGTCACAATATATCATCAAATATTAAAGAATTCGATTTTTAAATGTCTATTTTTGTTGAGCGTTGAAGAACGGTTTGCTAATGCACCATGCAATAGTACTACGGTATTCCGAACTCGAGACACAATCGTATTCCAAAAACAACCAACGATCAAAATCAGTAGATGCATAAACGCAGAGAAAACAGGTTTGTTTCTTTTTGACCGTAACAGCATAATCAGAAATGACGGAAAGCGTATGTATCATTATTATTTTGGTCGCAAAAATGCCGCCGGTTCCAAGTTTTTCTTTTGTGATCTCTTAAATTCGATCTCTACAACGATCTATCACAATTTGCATCGGAAGAGATTGTATTTTTATCTTTATTGTCACAATGTGGAAGTCATCAATCATATTTCTCGCATTGTCACTCAGCTTTATGGATGCTTGCATTCCCACTCAACAAATAGATGGTGATATTTACTATTACTGGTTTTTTATACAGATGACTTTTACATTCGTTTCAGTATGTTTACAGTTACATCATCAAGTACAAGTTCGACTTCAACTGCCACCAGTACTACAACTACTACAACTACCACAACCACCACAACCACAACTCCAAGTCGTTAGTAATTCAATTTGTTAACTTAATTATATTGCTATTTTCAGCATGTACACCATGTCCGCAGATCTATACAGACACAAACTGTCTCGGATATGCATCTTGTGCCCCTCTTTCATCCGTTACCATTACATACACTTCTGTTCCTATTTCAGGCACACCTTGTATGGCAATCACGTAAGCTTGCCTCATTATATATCAAACAACCATACATCAACCTTCAGGATGAGTCTCGATTGTCCCGCTCCCATCTATGCTGGGACTGCCGATACATCGGCTGGTTTGCAATCTTTTGTTTTTAACTTCCCAGCAACTTGCGAAGAATACGGACCTCAGGCTGGTGTCTGGATACCTGCCATATTTCTCAATGATCCCACTACCGCGGTGACGTGTCAAGCATGATTTTTCTGTTTTCAAATTTTTTTCTTAATTTTTTTGAAATCTTTTAATTGCTCTTCAATAAAATTTGATCTTCCCAACTTGATCTCTCGAAAACGAAATACAACGTTTCAATTTTATATCATCCGTTTACATTCTAATCCATCATTTGCAAAGACTAGAAGCTTGTTTCAGTTTGACCAGCACTGTGTGATCTATAGTTTTGATAATTGTTAACATGTGTGTGTTAACACTCTCTACTCTTTTCATATTGGATTTTCCACCGGTTCTAGTTTGTATTAATCACTTTAACTTTTTTCTATCACAATTAAATCAGAGTATCTTATTTTTCTTTATTTTATTTTTGAAATGTGGTCGTCCTTTGTGATATTTTTTTTTATATCTTCAATAGATTTTCTGGATTCTTGTATACCAACTCAACAAATCGAAGGTGATAATTTGTCTGGAATTCTGGTTTTTTAAAGAAAGTTGTTCATAAAAAGTTAATTAACAATCTGGCATGGAAGTTTTTGATATTTTCCTGGTAAAAAGTGCCCACTGATTCTTATCGAAAATAGCAAAAAACTGTTTGACGAGTTTAAAGGCAGTGTGTCAGTTAATTTTTACCCTACTTCATTTCTATTTCAAAAATTAAAGATTTATCTCATTAGTACAATGAAATTTTTTATTCAAATTGTTTTTCTATGTCAAATACAAAGACCGCCCACCATTTTTCTTGGAAATGAATGTTTAAAACACCTGGAAACTTGATATGTAAACTTTTCACAAAAAAATTGCGCCAGTTTTCAATTGCTGTAGTTGTCGTTGGATTAAGTGTACCATCGACAAACCAACCAATACATTCCCGAACAAATTAAAAAATTACACCCTATTTTTCACGAGGGTACAAATTTGCATGTCGTGATGATTTCTGTTTTCAGGTTGGTCGGGTCTGGTTTAAAAAAACGAACATATCGGTCTTCTATTTTTTCAAGCCTAAAACAAAACCATGCAGAGCACTGCTGCACGCTTCATAGATTTTTGATCGTCGAAACTTGGTCTCTCAAGAACAAAATACAAGCTCAATTTATACAAAAATATTTTCAAATACTTAATTTTTTGGTCATCTAAAGTGGTCTCCAAAGTTCAAGTTTATCACTTTTGATGGCACAAGAGGAAGGTCTTCAAATTTGTATATATGGAATTACAATATGCTTGCTGTCAGATGCTAAATTTTTTTTGGAAATCCAATTGGCTTACACCGAGCTAATAATCAAAGTTTACATCAAAATTCGCTTGTGTAAGGAACTTGTGTAAGTTTCAAAACTTCAAAAATACAAAAATCTGTGATCGTCTTATAGAAGAGTTTTTTATTGATACTCTGAATTTCAGCGAATTTCTTTTTTATGCTTTTTCGGAGACCCCGTGAAAAAACGTCCTTTTCACGCTCATTTTTTTTTCGCGCTTAATCCACGCTGACTTGGGCGTTCTTGCCGAATCACTTCTATCCAATAAATTTTATTTCAGCGAAAAATAACTTGTTTGTCTTTGCTGTAGACCAACAACGGCGTTACTGTTGATAAATTTTGCTCTTATTAGAAATATAGGCGAAGAACTGCTTCAAAATGAGTTCATCAACATTTTATGTATTGATATGAATTCACTCAAGTTTGTTTGAAGCTTGTTTTTTTCTTGACCGTCACTACAAAATGAGAAGTGGCATAATATCTTGGCTGATTAAACAATAAACAAGACAATCTTATCACTGTAGTTTCATAATGGAAGTTCCAAGTTTTGGCCACTTAATTTCTAAATCATAAACATTTTTTATCCGATTTTTATTTGTCATTATGTGGTTGTCCTCTATTACTTTGCTCATATTATCGATCGATTTTTATGATTCTTGCATTCCAACTCAACAAATAAATGGTAATTTGTTTTAGATTCCTTATATGTAATTCTCAAAAAACATTTTACAGATTTTGTCATAACTTCAACATACGCCCGTTAGTTTCTATTCTTTTCATGAGATTCTAAGCTCATTTTTAGTTACAACAGTCATTTCTACGACTACTACAACTCCTCCTTCAACTACAACTACAACTCCTCCTTCAACTACAATTACAACTACAACTACAACCACGACCACAACAACCACAACAACAACAACCACACCTCCTGCTCGTACGATTTTCAAAAAATTGATATAAATTCCACGTTGTAATTTTCAGCATGTACTCCATGTCCACAGCTATATACGGAAACAAACTGTCTATCTTTCACATTGTGTTACCCGCTGGCTCAAGTCACCATAACCTATACATCAGTTCCTATTGCCGGTGCGAGCCCCTGGAATACGGACCGCAAGCTGGGACGTGGCTATCCGTACCTTTTCTTAACGATCCTACTGTTCAGGTGACGTGTATGATGTGAATTTTTTTGCTTAGAATTGGTTCAATAAATCTTTTTTTTTTAATTTTCATGTTTTTTCATTAAAGACAGTTTTTTTTCATTAAAGACAGTTTCAGTTAATTTTACCCTACTTGATTTCAATATCAAAAATTAAAGCGTTCCCTCGTTAGCACAATGCAATTCATGCGAAAAAATATCGATAAATATACACCTCACGGAAGCGGTCCAAATGACAGCATTTCAAATTTTGAGATTTGAAACCACGACAAAATTTGAAACCACGATCGTGCAACGCGGTCGGAAATGGCACAAAACACAATTATTTGAATTTGGCTACATATTGATTTTTTCCACCTGGGCTCCTATTCGAATTTAGTTTTTTTGCCTAAAATTTGTAGTGTTAGAGACTTCGCTTTTCTGGGTAGGTCAAAACCAACTTGCGTGATCAAGAATATTTGAGTTGACAATAGCAATCATAAGTACACTATTTTTCTTCCTGCGAATCGATCTCATCTATAGATTATTGATCGCCGAAACTTGGTCTCTCGAGAACGAAATACAACGTTTCAATTCGATAGATAAGTACATTTTGTTTCATCATTCCCGAGGATTAGAATCTAGTTTTATTTTGGCCGCCACTTCGTAAACATGAGTGATACTAACACTCTCTAATTCTTATACATTAATTATTCTATAATTTTGTATAAGAATTTTTTTTTGATCACCTGAACCTTTTTTCCTCTACGATATATCACAATTAGGAGGATCGTATTTTTCTTATTATTTTTGAATGTTGCTGTCCACTGCGATATTTCTTATATTTTTAGTAGATTTTCTGGATGCTTGCATACCAACTCAACAAGGTAATATAAGTATTTTTTCATGTTTCGGATTGTTTGTTCGCAGTGATGACAACATCGACAACTACTACCTCAACCACGACGACAACAACCACAACTACACCTCCGGCTCGTTCGTCATTTACAATTTAAATTTTAATTTCTTGCCGCTTCCAGAATGCACGTTCTGCCCAGGGCTCTATTCACAACCAGCTTGTTACACATTGACTACCTGTTTTCCGATTACACAAGCATCTATATCATATACTTCAGTTCCTATCGCCGGTGCGAGCCCATGTGTAACATATACGTAAGAGACATGTTGAACATTTTGAATTCATATATAACTTTCAGAATGACCACGGTATGTCCCGGACCCAGTCCAGCATTAGTGGTTGACCTACCCACGGTTTATGAGACTGTTGTAATTCCCTATCAGACAACATGCTCGGAATACGGACCTCAAGCTGGTATATGGCTAGATATTATGAATGTACCTGTTGCGTCGGTGGCGTGTGGAGTCTGATTTTTTTTTGGAACGTTATTTTAATGAATCAGTTTTTTTTCCAATATGTACTTATTCAGAAAAAAGCGATACGTTAACATTTCTTCCGAGAATCGTCAGCTGACAGTCCCAGACAATTACAGTTTCCATCTAATGAGAATTTTCATCAAAACACCAGAAAATGAAAGCTTAAGCATCGTCATCAATCGAAGGGTACCACAAATTTTTGAATTTGGATCAAAATCCACTATTTTAAGATTTTTCCAGTCAATTGTACTACTGAAAATTTTAATTAAGCATAAGTACACGAAAAATTATCCGAATCTCAAAATTTAAAGTGTTTTTGACATCTACTAAAAATTTCCAAATGTATGTACCTATATTTATACAATATTTATGAATGGTGAAAATGGCATACATTTTTGTCATCATTTCAAATTTTGATACTTTAAAACCATCAAAAAGTGTATGTATCCGAATGAAAAGCGTTGAAATTTCACTTAGGATATCCGTTATGCTACCTAAATCTAATACATCGCTTGTCCTTAGAAATTATCATTTGTATCTCCCTTGTTTGAATCAACTTCCAAACGCGACCCCAAAATAATCAAAGATCAGCTAATCTAATACTATACTATTCAATCACAAAGGAGACACCAGGCTTGTTTCTTTTTGACCGTCTCTTCATGATCAGAAGTGACGTTATATCTTGCAAAATCCAAGAATACGATCCTATCAATATACCCTAATCACAAAAATTCCACAGGAGGATCAAGTTTGTTTTTCATCTCTTAGCCTCCCCCCCCCCCTCCTCTACGATTTATCACGAATCGAAAAAGAATGTATTTACCGCATTTTCACACGACATCATTCGTCTTACAGGAAATTCCAAGAGGTCATCCCAATTGTTTCGAATAAGACTACTTCAAAGATATCTATTCAAGAATATTTTCAAAGGTTTCAGCTTTCGAACATCCAAAGTGGTCTCTAAAGTTCAAATGTATCACATTTGACGGCTTATGAGTAACGTCTTCTAAAGATATGTTTGTCGTCAAATACTATATTGATATGCTGAATTTCAGCGAATTTCTTTTTTCGCGGACACTACGAAAAAGCGCCCATTAATTCCCTGGTTAAATTTAAGCGTGCGCGCTTTTGAAAAAGCTAAAAATATCTATATTTTCATGCGAATCGAGTGAGACCATCGGCATCAAAATCTGGCCCGAAAATCTGGAGATATGACAGTTTGAAAAATAAACCGACACCGTTTACGATGTAATGAACTGATATTTTAAATTGCTCTTAAAATTTTTCTAATTAACGAAATTTCAAAATTTAAAATGCTAAAAATATCTATATTTTCATGCGAATCGAGTGAGACCATCGGCATCAAAATCTGGCCCGAAAATCTGGAGATATGACAGTTTGAAAAATAAACCGACACCGTTTACGATGTAATGAACTGATATTTTAAATTGCTCTTAAAATTTTTCTAATTAATGAAATTTCAAAATTTAAAATGCTAAAAATATCTATATTTTCATGCGAATCGAGTGAGACCATCGGCATCAAAATCTGGCCCGAAAATCTGGAGATATGACAGTTTGAAAAATAAACCGACACCGTTTACGATGTAATGAACTGATATTTTAAATTGCTCTTAAAATTTTTCTAATTAACGAAATTTCAAAATTTAAAATGCTAAAAATATCTATATTTTCATGCGAATCGAGTGAGACCATCGGCATCAAAATCTGGCCCGAAAATCTGGAGATATGACAGTTTGAAAAATAAACCGACACCGTTTACGATGTAATGAACTGATATTTTATTGCTCTTAAAATTTTTCTAATTAACGAAATTTCAAAATTTAAAATGCTAAAAATATCTATATTTTCATGCGAATCGAGTGAGACCATCGGCATCAAAATCTGGCCCGAAAATCTGGAGATATGACAGTTTGAAAAATAAACCGACACCGTTTACGATGTAATGAACTGATATTTTAAATTGCTCTTAAAATTTTTCTAATTAACGAAATTTCAAAATTTAAAATGCTAAAAATATCTATATTTTCATGCGAATCGAGTGAGACCATCGGCATCAAAATCTGGCCCGAAAATCTGGAGATATGACAGTTTGAAAAATAAACCGACACCGTTTACGATGTAATGAACTGATATTTTAAATTGCTCTTAAAATTTTTCTAATTAACGAAATTTCAAAATTTAAAATGCTAAAAATATCTATATTTTCATGCGAATCGAGTGAGACCATCGGCATCAAAATCTGGCCCGAAAATCTGGAGATATGACAGTTTGAAAAATAAACCGACACCGTTTACGATGTAATGAACTGATATTTTAAATTGCTCTTAAAATTTTTCTAATTAATGAAATTTCAAAATTTAAAATGCTAAAAATATCTATATTTTCATGCGAATCGAGTGAGACCATCGGCATCAAAATCTGGCCCGAAAATCTGGAGATATGACAGTTTGAAAAATAAACCGACACCGTTTACGATGTAATGAACTGATATTTTAAATTGCTCTTAAAATTTTTCTAATTAACGAAATTTCAAAATTTAAAATGCTAAAAATATCTATATTTTCATGCGAATCGAGTGAGACCATCGGCATCAAAATCTGGCCCGAAAATCTGGAGATATGACAGTTTGAAAAATAAACCGACACCGTTTACGATGTAATGAACTGATATTTTAAATTGCTCTTAAAATTTTTCTAATTAACGAAATTTCAAAATTTAAAATGCTAAAAATATCTATATTTTCATGCGAATCGAGTGAGACCATCGGCATCAAAATCTGGCCCGAAAATCTGGAGATATGACAGTTTGAAAAATAAACCGACACCGTTTACGATGTAATGAACTGATATTTTAAATTGCTCTTAAAATTTTTCTAATTAACGAAATTTCAAAATTTAAAATGCTAAAAATATCTATATTTTCATGCGAATCGAGTGAGACCATCGGCATCAAAATCTGGCCCGAAAATCTGGAGATATGACAGTTTGAAAAATAAACCGACACCGTTTACGATGTAATGAGCTGATATTTTAAATTGCTCTTAAAATTTTTCTAATTAACGAAATTTCAAAATTTAAAATGCTAAAAATATCTATATTTTCATGCGAATCGAGTGAGACCATCGGCATCAAAATCTGGCCCGAAAATCTGGAGATATGACAGTTTGAAAAATAAACCGACACCGTTTACGATGTAATGAACTGATATTTTAAATTGCTCTTAAAATTTTTCTAATTAACGAAATTTCAAAATTTAAAATGCTAAAAATATCTATATTTTCATGCGAATCGAGTGAGACCATCGGCATCAAAATCTGGCCCGAAAATCTGGAGATATGACAGTTTGAAAAATAAACCGACACCGTTTACGATGTAATGAGCTGATATTTTAAATTGCTCTTAAACTTTTTCTAATTAACGAAATTTCAAAATTTAAAATGCTAAAAATATCTACGCAACCATGCGAATCGAATGAGACCATCGGCATCAAAATCCGGCCCGAAAATCTGGAGATATGACAGTTTGAAAAATAAACCGACACCGTTTACGATGTAATGAGCTGATATTTTAAATTGCTCTTAAACTTTTTCTAATTAACGAAATTTCAAAATTTAAAATGCTAAAAATATCTACGCATCCATGCGAATCGAATGAGACCATCGGCATCAAAATCCGGCCCGAAAATCTGGAGATATGACAGTTTGAAAAATAAACCGACACCGTTTACGATGTAATGAACTGATATTTTAAATTGCTCTTAAAATTTTTCTAATTAACGAAATTTCAAAATTTAAAATGCTAAAAATATCTATATTTTCATGCGAATCGAGTGAGACCATCGGCATCAAAATCTGGCCCGAAAATCTGGAGATATGACAGTTTGAAAAATAAACCGACACCGTTTACGATGTACTGAACTGATATTTTAAATTGCTCTTAAAATTTTTCTAATTAACGAAATTTCAAAATTTAAAATGCTAAAAATATCTATATTTTCATGCGAATCGAGTGAGACCATCGGCATCAAAATCTGGCCCGAAAATCTGGAGATATGACAGTTTGAAAAATAAACCGACACCGTTTACGATGTACTGAACTGATATTTTAAATTGCTCTTAAAATTTTTCTAATTAACGAAATTTCAAAATTTAAAATGCTAAAAATATCTATATTTTCATGCGAATCGAGTGAGACCATCGGCATCAAAATCTGGCCCGAAAATCTGGAGATATGACAGTTTGAAAAATAAACCGACACCGTTTACGATGTAATGAACTGATATTTTAAATTGCTCTTAAAATTTTTCTAATTAACGAAATTTCAAAATTTAAAATGCTAAAAATATCTATATTTTCATGCGAATCGAGTGAGACCATCGGCATCAAAATCTGGCCCGAAAATCTGGAGATATGACAGTTTGAAAAATAAACCGACACCGTTTACGATGTAATGAGCTGATATTTTAAATTGCTCTTAAACTTTTTCTAATTAACGAAATTTCAAAATTTAAAATGCTAAAAATATCTACGCAACCATGCGAATCGAATGAGACCATCGGCATCAAAATCCGGCCCGAAAATCTGGAGATATGACAGTTTGAAAAATAAACCGACACCGTTTACGATGTAATGAACTGATATTTTAAATTGCTCTTAAAATTTTTCTAATTAACGAAATTTCAAAATTTAAAATGCTAAAAATATCTATATTTTCATGCGAATCGAGTGAGACCATCGGCATCAAAATCTGGCCCGAAAATCTGGAGATATGACAGTTTGAAAAATAAACCGACACCGTTTACGATGTAATGAACTGATATTTTAAATTGCTCTTAAAATTTTTCTAATTAACGAAATTTCAAAATTTAAAATGCTAAAAATATCTATATTTTCATGCGAATCGAGTGAGACCATCGGCATCAAAATCTGGCCCGAAAATCTGGAGATATGACAGTTTGAAAAATAAACCGACACCGTTTACGATGTAATGAGCTGATATTTTAAATTGCTCTTAAACTTTTTCTAATTAACGAAATTTCAAAATTTAAAATGCTAAAAATATCTACGCAACCATGCGAACCGAATGATACCATCGGCATCAAAATCCGGCCCGAAAATCTGGAGATATGACAGTTTGAAAAATAAACCGACACCGTTTACGATGTAATGAACTGATATTTTAAATTGCTCTTAAAATTTTTCTAATTAACGAAATTTCAAAATTTAAAATGCTAAAAATATCTATATTTTCATGCGAATCGAGTGAGACCATCGGCATCAAAATCTGGCCCGAAAATCTGGAGATATGACAGTTTGAAAAATAAACCGACACCGTTTACGATGTACTGAACTGATATTTTAAATTGCTCTTAAAATTTTTCTAATTAACGAAATTTCAAAATTTAAAATGCTAAAAATATCTATATTTTCATGCGAATCGAGTGAGACCATCGGCATCAAAATCTGGCCCGAAAATCTGGAGATATGACAGTTTGAAAAATAAACCGACACCGTTTACGATGTACTGAACTGATATTTTAAATTGCTCTTAAAATTTTTCTAATTAACGAAATTTCAAAATTTAAAATGCTAAAAATATCTATATTTTCATGCGAATCGAGTGAGACCATCGGCATCAAAATCCGGCCCGAAAATCTGGAGATATGACAGTTTGAAAAATAAACCGACACCGTTTACGATGTAATGAACTGATATTTTAAATTGCTCTTAAAATTTTTCTAATTAACGAAATTTCAAAATTTAAAATGCTAAAAATATCTATATTTTCATGCGAATCGAGTGAGACCATCGGCATCAAAATCTGGCCCGAAAATCTGGAGATATGACAGTTTGAAAAATAAACCGACACCGTTTACGATGTACTGAACTGATATTTTAAATTGCTCTTAAAATTTTTCTAATTAACGAAATTTCAAAATTTAAAATGCTAAAAATATCTATATTTTCATGCGAATCGAGTGAGACCATCGGCATCAAAATCTGGCCCGAAAATCTGGAGATATGACAGTTTGAAAAATAAACCGACACCGTTTACGATGTACTGAACTGATATTTTAAATTGCTCTTAAAATTTTTCTAATTAACGAAATTTCAAAATTTAAAATGCTAAAAATATCTATATTTTCATGCGAATCGAGTGAGACCATCGGCATCAAAATCTGGCCCGAAAATCTGGAGATATGACAGTTTGAAAAATAAACCGACACCGTTTACGATGTAATGAACTGATATTTTAAATTGCTCTTAAAATTTTTCTAATTAACGAAATTTCAAAATTTAAAATGCTAAAAATATCTATATTTTCATGCGAATCGAGTGAGACCATCGGCATCAAAATCTGGCCCGAAAATCTGGAGATATGACAGTTTGAAAAATAAACCGACACCGTTTACGATGTAATGAGCTGATATTTTAAATTGCTCTTAAACTTTTTCTAATTAACGAAATTTCAAAATTTAAAATGCTAAAAATATCTATATTTTCATGCGAATCGAGTGAGACCATCGGCATCAAAATCTGGCCCGAAAATCTGGAGATATGACAGTTTGAAAAATAAACCGACACCGTTTACGATGTACTGAACTGATATTTTAAATTGCTCTTAAAATTTTTCTAATTAACGAAATTTCAAAATTTAAAATGCTAAAAATATCTATATTTTCATGCGAATCGAGTGAGACCATCGGCATCAAAATCTGGCCCGAAAATCTGGAGATATGACAGTTTGAAAAATAAACCGACACCGTTTACGATGTAATGAACTGATATTTTAAATTGCTCTTAAAATTTTTCTAATTAACGAAATTTCAAAATTTAAAATGCTAAAAATATCTATATTTTCATGCGAATCGAGTGAGACCATCGGCATCAAAATCTGGCCCGAAAATCTGGAGATATGACAGTTTGAAAAATAAACCGACACCGTTTACGATGTAATGAGCTGATATTTTAAATTGCTCTTAAACTTTTTCTAATTAACGAAATTTCAAAATTTAAAATGCTAAAAATATCTACGCAACCATGCGAATCGAATGAGACCATCGGCATCAAAATCCGGCCCGAAAATCTGGAGATATGACAGTTTGAAAAATAAACCGACACCGTTTACGATGTAATGAACTGATATTTTAAATTGCTCTTAAAATTTTTCTAATTAACGAAATTTCAAAATTTAAAATGCTAAAAATATCTATATTTTCATGCGAATCGAGTGAGACCATCGGCATCAAAATCTGGCCCGAAAATCTGGAGATATGACAGTTTGAAAAATAAACCGACACCGTTTACGATGTAATGAACTGATATTTTAAATTGCTCTTAAAATTTTTCTAATTAACGAAATTTCAAAATTTAAAATGCTAAAAATATCTATATTTTCATGCGAATCGAGTGAGACCATCGGCATCAAAATCTGGCCCGAAAATCTGGAGATATGACAGTTTGAAAAATAAACCGACACCGTTTACGATGTAATGAGCTGATATTTTAAATTGCTCTTAAACTTTTTCTAATTAACGAAATTTCAAAATTTAAAATGCTAAAAATATCTACGCAACCATGCGAACCGAATGATACCATCGGCATCAAAATCCGGCCCGAAAATCTGGAGATATGACAGTTTGAAAAATAAACCGACACCGTTTACGATGTAATGAACTGATATTTTAAATTGCTCTTAAAATTTTTCTAATTAACGAAATTTCAAAATTTAAAATGCTAAAAATATCTATATTTTCATGCGAATCGAGTGAGACCATCGGCATCAAAATCTGGCCCGAAAATCTGGAGATATGACAGTTTGAAAAATAAACCGACACCGTTTACGATGTACTGAACTGATATTTTAAATTGCTCTTAAAATTTTTCTAATTAACGAAATTTCAAAATTTAAAATGCTAAAAATATCTATATTTTCATGCGAATCGAGTGAGACCATCGGCATCAAAATCTGGCCCGAAAATCTGGAGATATGACAGTTTGAAAAATAAACCGACACCGTTTACGATGTACTGAACTGATATTTTAAATTGCTCTTAAAATTTTTCTAATTAACGAAATTTCAAAATTTAAAATGCTAAAAATATCTATATTTTCATGCGAATCGAGTGAGACCATCGGCATCAAAATCTGGCCCGAAAATCTGGAGATATGACAGTTTGAAAAATAAACCGACACCGTTTACGATGTAATGAACTGATATTTTAAATTGCTCTTAAAATTTTTCTAATTAACGAAATTTCAAAATTTAAAATGCTAAAAATATCTATATTTTCATGCGAATCGAGTGAGACCATCGGCATCAAAATCTGGCCCGAAAATCTGGAGATATGACAGTTTGAAAAATAAACCGACACCGTTTACGATGTAATGAGCTGATATTTTAAATTGCTCTTAAACTTTTTCTAATTAACGAAATTTCAAAATTTAAAATGCTAAAAATATCTACGCAACCATGCGAATCGAATGAGACCATCGGCATCAAAATCCGGCCCGAAAATCTGGAGATATGACAGTTTGAAAAATAAACCGACACCGTTTACGATGTAATGAACTGATATTTTAAATTGCTCTTAAAATTTTTCTAATTAACGAAATTTCAAAATTTAAAATGCTAAAAATATCTATATTTTCATGCGAATCGAGTGAGACCATCGGCATCAAAATCTGGCCCGAAAATCTGGAGATATGACAGTTTGAAAAATAAACCGACACCGTTTACGATGTAATGAGCTGATATTTTAAATTGCTCTTAAACTTTTTCTAATTAAAGAAATTTCAAAATTTAAAATGCTAAAAATATCTACGCAACCATGCGAATCGAATGAGACCATCGGCATCAAAATCCGGCCCGAAAATCTGGAGATATGACAGTTTGAAAAATAAACCGACACCGTTTACGATGTAATGAGCTGATATTTTAAATTGCTCTTAAACTTTTTCTAATTAACGAAATTTCAAAATTTAAAATGCTAAAAATATCTACGCAACCATGCGAATCGAATGAGACCATCGGCATCAAAATCCGGCCCGAAAATCTGGAGATATGACAGTTTGAAAAATAAACCGACACCGTTTACGATGTAATGAACTGATATTTTAAATTGCTCTTAAAATTTTTCTAATTAACGAAATTTCAAAATTTAAAATGCTAAAAATATCTATATTTTCATGCGAATCGAGTGAGACCATCGGCATCAAAATCTGGCCCGAAAATCTGGAGATATGACAGTTTGAAAAATAAACCGACACCGTTTACGATGTAATGAACTGATATTTTAAATTGCTCTTAAAATTTTTCTAATTAACGAAATTTCAAAATTTAAAATGCTAAAAATATCTATATTTTCATGCGAATCGAGTGAGACCATCGGCATCAAAATCTGGCCCGAAAATCTGGAGATATGACAGTTTGAAAAATAAACCGACACCGTTTACGATGTACTGAACTGATATTTTAAATTGCTCTTAAAATTTTTCTAATTAACGAAATTTCAAAATTTAAAATGCTAAAAATATCTATATTTTCATGCGAATCGAGTGAGACCATCGGCATCAAAATCTGGCCCGAAAATCTGGAGATATGACAGTTTGAAAAATAAACCGACACCGTTTACGATGTACTGAACTGATATTTTAAATTGCTCTTAAAATTTTTCTAATTAACGAAATTTCAAAATTTAAAATGCTAAAAATATCTATATTTTCATGCGAATCGAGTGAGACCATCGGCATCAAAATCTGGCCCGAAAATCTGGAGATATGACAGTTTGAAAAATAAACCGACACCGTTTACGATGTAATGAACTGATATTTTAAATTGCTCTTAAAATTTTTCTAATTAACGAAATTTCAAAATTTAAAATGCTAAAAATATCTATATTTTCATGCGAATCGAGTGAGACCATCGGCATCAAAATCTGGCCCGAAAATCTGGAGATATGACAGTTTGAAAAATAAACCGACACCGTTTACGATGTAATGAGCTGATATTTTAAATTGCTCTTAAACTTTTTCTAATTAAAGAAATTTCAAAATTTAAAATGCTAAAAATATCTACGCAACCATGCGAATCGAATGAGACCATCGGCATCAAAATCCGGCCCGAAAATCTGGAGATATGACAGTTTGAAAAATAAACCGACACCGTTTACGATGTAATGAGCTGATATTTTAAATTGCTCTTAAACTTTTTCTAATTAACGAAATTTCAAAATTTAAAATGCTAAAAATATCTACGCATCCATGCGAATCGAATGAGACCATCGGCATCAAAATCCGGCCCGAAAATCTGGAGATATGACAGTTTGAAAAATAAACCGACACCGTTTACGATGTAATGAACTGATATTTTAAATTGCTCTTAAAATTTTTCTAATTAACGAAATTTCAAAATTTAAAATGCTAAAAATATCTATATTTTCATGCGAATCGAGTGAGACCATCGGCATCAAAATCTGGCCCGAAAATCTGGAGATATGACAGTTTGAAAAATAAACCGACACCGTTTACGATGTAATGAACTGATATTTTAATTTGCTCTTAAACTTTTTCTAATTAACGAAATTTCAAAATTTAAAATGCTAAAAATATCTACGCAACCATGCGAACCGAATGATACCATCGGCATCAAAATCCGGCCCGAAAATCTGGAGATATGACAGTTTGAAAAATAAACCGACACCGTTTACGATGTAATGAGCTGATATTTTAAATTGCTCTTAAACTTTTTCTAATTAACGAAATTTCAAAATTTAAAATGCTAAAAATATCTACGCAACCATGCGAATCGAATGAGACCATCGGCATCAAAATCCGGCCCGAAAATCTGGAGATATGACAGTTTGAAAAATAAACCGACACCGTTTACGATGTAATGAACTGATATTTTAAATTGCTCTTAAAATTTTTCTAATTAACGAAATTTCAAAATTTAAAATGCTAAAAATATCTATATTTTCATGCGAATCGAGTGAGACCATCGGCATCAAAATCTGGCCCGAAAATCTGGAGATATGACAGTTTGAAAAATAAACCGACACCGTTTACGATGTAATGAGCTGATATTTTAAATTGCTCTTAAACTTTTTCTAATTAAAGAAATTTCAAAATTTAAAATGCTAAAAATATCTACGCAACCATGCGAATCGAATGAGACCATCGGCATCAAAATCCGGCCCGAAAATCTGGAGATATGACAGTTTGAAAAATAAACCGACACCGTTTACGATGTAATGAGCTGATATTTTAAATTGCTCTTAAACTTTTTCTAATTAACGAAATTTCAAAATTTAAAATGCTAAAAATATCTACGCATCCATGCGAATCGAATGAGACCATCGGCATCAAAATCCGGCCCGAAAATCTGGAGATATGACAGTTTGAAAAATAAACCGACACCGTTTACGATGTAATGAACTGATATTTTAAATTGCTCTTAAAATTTTTCTAATTAACGAAATTTCAAAATTTAAAATGCTAAAAATATCTATATTTTCATGCGAATCGAGTGAGACCATCGGCATCAAAATCTGGCCCGAAAATCTGGAGATATGACAGTTTGAAAAATAAACCGACACCGTTTACGATGTAATGAACTGATATTTTAATTTGCTCTTAAACTTTTTCTAATTAACGAAATTTCAAAATTTAAAATGCTAAAAATATCTACGCAACCATGCGAACCGAATGATACCATCGGCATCAAAATCCGGCCCGAAAATCTGGAGATATGACAGTTTGAAAAATAAACCGACACCGTTTACGATGTAATGAACTGATATTTTAAATTGCTCTTAAAATTTTTCTAATTAACGAAATTTCAAAATTTAAAATGCTAAAAATATCTATATTTTCATGCGAATCGAGTGAGACCATCGGCATCAAAATCTGGCCCGAAAATCTGGAGATATGACAGTTTGAAAAATAAACCGACACCGTTTACGATGTAATGAGCTGATATTTTAAATTGCTCTTAAACTTTTTCTAATTAAAGAAATTTCAAAATTTAAAATGCTAAAAATATCTACGCAACCATGCGAATCGAATGAGACCATCGGCATCAAAATCCGGCCCGAAAATCTGGAGATATGACAGTTTGAAAAATAAACCGACACCGTTTACGATGTAATGAGCTGATATTTTAAATTGCTCTTAAACTTTTTCTAATTAACGAAATTTCAAAATTTAAAATGCTAAAAATATCTACGCATCCATGCGAATCGAATGAGACCATCGGCATCAAAATCCGGCCCGAAAATCTGGAGATATGACAGTTTGAAAAATAAACCGACACCGTTTACGATGTAATGAACTGATATTTTAAATTGCTCTTAAAATTTTTCTAATTAACGAAATTTCAAAATTTAAAATGCTAAAAATATCTATATTTTCATGCGAATTGAGTGAGACCATCGGCATCAAAATCTGGCCCGAAAATCTGGAGATATGACAGTTTGAAAAATAAACCGACACCGTTTACGATGTAATGAACTGATATTTTAAATTGCTCTTAAAATTTTTCTAATTAACGAAATTTCAAAATTTAAAATGCTAAAAATATCTATATTTTCATGCGAATCGAGTGAGACCATCGGCATCAAAATCTGGCCCGAAAATCTGGAGATATGACAGTTTGAAAAATAAACCGACACCGTTTACGATGTAATGAACTGATATTTTAATTTGCTCTTAAAATTTTTCTAATTAACGAAATTTCAAAATTTTAAATGCTAAAAATATCTATATTTTCATGCGAATCGAGTGAGACCATCGGCATCAAAATCTGGCCCGAAAATCTGGAGATATGACAGTTTGAAAAATAAACCGACACCGTTTACGATGTAATGAACTGATATTTTAATTTGCTCTTAAACTTTTTCTAATTAACGAAATTTCAAAATTTAAAATGCTAAAAATATCTACGCAACCATGCGAACCGAATGATACCATCGGCATCAAAATCCGGCCCGAAAATCTGGAGATATGACAGTTTGAAAAATAAACCGACACCGTTTACGATGTAATGAGCTGATATTTTAAATTGCTCTTAAACTTTTTCTAATTAACGAAATTTCAAAATTTAAAATGCTAAAAATATCTACGCATCCATGCGAATCGAATGAGACCATCGGCATCAAAATCCGGCCCGAAAATCTGGAGATATGACAGTTTGAAAAATAAACCGACACCGTTTACGATGTAATGAACTGATATTTTAAATTGCTCTTAAAATTTTTCTAATTAACGAAATTTCAAAATTTAAAATGCTAAAAATATCTATATTTTCATGCGAATCGAGTGAGACCATCGGCATCAAAATCTGGCCCGAAAATCTGGAGATATGACAGTTTGAAAAATAAACCGACACCGTTTACGATGTACTGAACTGATATTTTAAATTGCTCTTAAAATTTTTCTAATTAACGAAATTTCAAAATTTAAAATGCTAAAAATATCTATATTTTCATGCGAATCGAGTGAGACCATCGGCATCAAAATCTGGCCCGAAAATCTGGAGATATGACAGTTTGAAAAATAAACCGACACCGTTTACGATGTAATGAACTGATATTTTAAATTGCTCTTAAAATTTTTCTAATTAACGAAATTTCAAAATTTAAAATGCTAAAAATATCTATATTTTCATGCGAATCGAGTGAGACCATCGGCATCAAAATCTGGCCCGAAAATCTGGAGATATGACAGTTTGAAAAATAAACCGACACCGTTTACGATGTAATGAACTGATATTTTAATTTGCTCTTAAAATTTTTCTAATTAACGAAATTTCAAAATTTAAAATGCTAAAAATATCTATATTTTCATGCGAATCGAGTGAGACCATCGGCATCAAAATCTGGCCCGAAAATCTGGAGATATGACAGTTTGAAAAATAAACCGACACCGTTTACGATGTAATGAACTGATATTTTAATTTGCTCTTAAACTTTTTCTAATTAACGAAATTTCAAAATTTAAAATGCTAAAAATATCTATATTTTCATGCGAATCGAGTGAGACCATCGGCATCAAAATCTGGCCCGAAAATCTGGAGATATGACAGTTTGAAAAATAAACCGACACCGTTTACGATGTAATGAACTGATATTTTTGTTATGCTTGATTCTATGTCTTAGAAAAGCAGTTTATTGGTTCGAAAGAATATTATAAGATATCAAATATATAGTAGATAGAAATAAAAGAGAAGGGGGCGAGTAAGTGAGCGCGCTAAGCGCAACTAAAGATGACTACGCCAAGGCGGCAACCTTGCGTTATGGGCGGAGCATGTTCCGGGTTGAACCGAACCATGACATTTTAATTTGCTCTTAAACTTTTTCTAATTAACGAAATTTTAAAATTTAAAATGCTAAAAATATCTACGCAACCATGCGAATCGAATGAGACCATCGGCATCAAAATCCGGCCCGAAAATCTGGAGATATGACAGTTTGAAAAATAAACCGACACCGTTTACGATGTAATGAGCTGATATTTTAAATTGCTCTTAAACTTTTTCTAATTAACGAAATTTCAAAATTTAAAATGCTAAAAATATCTACGCATCCATGCGAATCGAATGAGACCATCGGCATCAAAATCCGGCCCGAAAATCTGGAGATATGACAGTTTGAAAAATAAACCGACACCGTTTACGATGTAATGAACTGATATTTTAAATTGCTCTTAAAATTTTTCTAATTAACGAAATTTCAAAATTTAAAATGCTAAAAATATCTATATTTTCATGCGAATTGAGTGAGACCATCGGCATCAAAATCTGGCCCGAAAATCTGGAGATATGACAGTTTGAAAAATAAACCGACACCGTTTACGATGTAATGAACTGATATTTTAAATTGCTCTTAAAATTTTTCTAATTAACGAAATTTCAAAATTTAAAATGCTAAAAATATCTATATTTTCATGCGAATCGAGTGAGACCATCGGCATCAAAATCTGGCCCGAAAATCTGGAGATATGACAGTTTGAAAAATAAACCGACACCGTTTACGATGTAATGAACTGATATTTTAATTTGCTCTTAAAATTTTTCTAATTAACGAAATTTCAAAATTTTAAATGCTAAAAATATCTATATTTTCATGCGAATCGAGTGAGACCATCGGCATCAAAATCTGGCCCGAAAATCTGGAGATATGACAGTTTGAAAAATAAACCGACACCGTTTACGATGTAATGAACTGATATTTTAATTTGCTCTTAAACTTTTTCTAATTAACGAAATTTCAAAATTTAAAATGCTAAAAATATCTACGCAACCATGCGAACCGAATGATACCATCGGCATCAAAATCCGGCCCGAAAATCTGGAGATATGACAGTTTGAAAAATAAACCGACACCGTTTACGATGTAATGAGCTGATATTTTAAATTGCTCTTAAACTTTTTCTAATTAACGAAATTTCAAAATTTAAAATGCTAAAAATATCTACGCATCCATGCGAATCGAATGAGACCATCGGCATCAAAATCCGGCCCGAAAATCTGGAGATATGACAGTTTGAAAAATAAACCGACACCGTTTACGATGTAATGAACTGATATTTTAAATTGCTCTTAAAATTTTTCTAATTAACGAAATTTCAAAATTTAAAATGCTAAAAATATCTATATTTTCATGCGAATCGAGTGAGACCATCGGCATCAAAATCTGGCCCGAAAATCTGGAGATATGACAGTTTGAAAAATAAACCGACACCGTTTACGATGTACTGAACTGATATTTTAAATTGCTCTTAAAATTTTTCTAATTAACGAAATTTCAAAATTTAAAATGCTAAAAATATCTATATTTTCATGCGAATCGAGTGAGACCATCGGCATCAAAATCTGGCCCGAAAATCTGGAGATATGACAGTTTGAAAAATAAACCGACACCGTTTACGATGTAATGAACTGATATTTTAAATTGCTCTTAAAATTTTTCTAATTAACGAAATTTCAAAATTTAAAATGCTAAAAATATCTATATTTTCATGCGAATCGAGTGAGACCATCGGCATCAAAATCTGGCCCGAAAATCTGGAGATATGACAGTTTGAAAAATAAACCGACACCGTTTACGATGTAATGAACTGATATTTTAATTTGCTCTTAAAATTTTTCTAATTAACGAAATTTCAAAATTTAAAATGCTAAAAATATCTATATTTTCATGCGAATCGAGTGAGACCATCGGCATCAAAATCTGGCCCGAAAATCTGGAGATATGACAGTTTGAAAAATAAACCGACACCGTTTACGATGTAATGAACTGATATTTTAATTTGCTCTTAAACTTTTTCTAATTAACGAAATTTCAAAATTTAAAATGCTAAAAATATCTATATTTTCATGCGAATCGAGTGAGACCATCGGCATCAAAATCTGGCCCGAAAATCTGGAGATATGACAGTTTGAAAAATAAACCGACACCGTTTACGATGTAATGAACTGATATTTTTGTTATGCTTGATTCTATGTCTTAGAAAAGCAGTTTATTGGTTCGAAAGAATATTATAAGATATCAAATATATAGTAGATAGAAATAAAAGAGAAGGGGGCGAGTAAGTGAGCGCGCTAAGCGCAACTAAAGATGACTACGCCAAGGCGGCAACCTTGCGTTATGGGCGGAGCATGTTCCGGGTTGAACCGAACCATGACATTTTAATTTGCTCTTAAACTTTTTCTAATTAACGAAATTTTAAAATTTAAAATGCTAAAAATATCTACGCAACCATGCGAATCGAATGAGACCATCGGCATCAAAATCCGGCCCGAAAATCTGGAGATATGACAGTTTGAAAAATAAACCGACACCGTTTACGATGTAATGAGCTGATATTTTAAATTGCTCTTAAACTTTTTCTAATTAACGAAATTTCAAAATTTAAAATGCTAAAAATATCTACGCATCCATGCGAATCGAATGAGACCATCGGCATCAAAATCCGGCCCGAAAATCTGGAGATATGACAGTTTGAAAAATAAACCGACACCGTTTACGATGTAATGAACTGATATTTTAAATTGCTCTTAAAATTTTTCTAATTAACGAAATTTCAAAATTTAAAATGCTAAAAATATCTATATTTTCATGCGAATCGAGTGAGACCATCGGCATCAAAATCTGGCCCGAAAATCTGGAGATATGACAGTTTGAAAAATAAACCGACACCGTTTACGATGTAATGAACTGATATTTTAAATTGCTCTTAAAATTTTTCTAATTAACGAAATTTCAAAATTTAAAATGCTAAAAATATCTATATTTTCATGCGAATCGAGTGAGACCATCGGCATCAAAATCTGGCCCGAAAATCTGGAGATATGACAGTTTGAAAAATAAACCGACACCGTTTACGATGTAATGAACTGATATTTTAAATTGCTCTTAAAATTTTTCTAATTAACGAAATTTCAAAATTTAAAATGCTAAAAATATCTATATTTTCATGCGAATCGAGTGAGACCATCGGCATCAAAATCTGGCCCGAAAATCTGGAGATATGACAGTTTGAAAAATAAACCGACACCGTTTACGATGTAATGAACTGATATTTTAAATTGCTCTTAAAATTTTTCTAATTAACGAAATTTCAAAATTTAAAATGCTAAAAATATCTATATTTTCATGCGAATCGAGTGAGACCATCGGCATCAAAATCTGGCCCGAAAATCTGGAGATATGACAGTTTGAAAAATAAACCGACACCGTTTACGATGTAATGAGCTGATATTTTAAATTGCTCTTAAACTTTTTCTAATTAACGAAATTTCAAAATTTAAAATGCTAAAAATATCTACGCAACCATGCGAATCGAATGAGACCATCGGCATCAAAATCCGGCCCGAAAATCTGGAGATATGACAGTTTGAAAAATAAACCGACACCGTTTACGATGTAATGAGCTGATATTTTAAATTGCTCTTAAACTTTTTCTAATTAACGAAATTTCAAAATTTAAAATGCTAAAAATATCTACGCATCCATGCGAATCGAATGAGACCATCGGCATCAAAATCCGGCCCGAAAATCTGGAGATATGACAGTTTGAAAAATAAACCGACACCGTTTACGATGTAATGAACTGATATTTTAAATTGCTCTTAAAATTTTTCTAATTAACGAAATTTCAAAATTTAAAATGCTAAAAATATCTATATTTTCATGCGAATCGAGTGAGACCATCGGCATCAAAATCTGGCCCGAAAATCTGGAGATATGACAGTTTGAAAAATAAACCGACACCGTTTACGATGTAATGAACTGATATTTTAAATTGCTCTTAAAATTTTTCTAATTAACGAAATTTCAAAATTTAAAATGCTAAAAATATCTATATTTTCATGCGAATCGAGTGAGACCATCGGCATCAAAATCTGGCCCGAAAATCTGGAGATATGACAGTTTGAAAAATAAACCGACACCGTTTACGATGTAATGAACTGATATTTTAATTTGCTCTTAAAATTTTTCTAATTAACGAAATTTCAAAATTTAAAATGCTAAAAATATCTATATTTTCATGCGAATCGAGTGAGACCATCGGCATCAAAATCTGGCCCGAAAATCTGGAGATATGACAGTTTGAAAAATAAACCGACACCGTTTACGATGTAATGAACTGATATTTTAATTTGCTCTTAAAATTTTTCTAATTAACGAAATTTCAAAATTTAAAATGCTAAAAATATCTATATTTTCATGCGAATCGAGTGAGACCATCGGCATCAAAATCTGGCCCGAAAATCTGGAGATATGACAGTTTGAAAAATAAACCGACACCGTTTACGATGTAATGAACTGATATTTTAATTTGCTCTTAAAATTTTTCTAATTAACGAAATTTCAAAATTTAAAATGCTAAAAATATCTATATTTTCATGCGAATCGAGTGAGACCATCGGCATCAAAATCTGGCCCGAAAATCTGGAGATATGACAGTTTGAAAAATAAACCGACACCGTTTACGATGTAATGAACTGATATTTTAAATTGCTCTTAAAATTTTTCTAATTAACGAAATTTCAAAATTTAAAATGCTAAAAATATCTATATTTTCATGCGAATCGAGTGAGACCATCGGCATCAAAATCTGGCCCGAAAATCTGGAGATATGACAGTTTGAAAAATAAACCGACACCGTTTACGATGTAATGAACTGATATTTTAATTTGCTCTTAAAATTTTTCTAATTAACGAAATTTCAAAATTTAAAATGCTAAAAATATCTATATTTTCATGCGAATCGAGTGAGACCATCGGCATCAAAATCTGGCCCGAAAATCTGGAGATATGACAGTTTGAAAAATAAACCGACACCGTTTACGATGTAATGAACTGATATTTTAAATTGCTCTTAAAATTTTTCTAATTAACGAAATTTCAAAATTTAAAATGCTAAAAATATCTATATTTTCATGCGAATCGAGTGAGACCATCGGCATCAAAATCTGGCCCGAAACTCTGGAGATATGACAGTTTGAAAAATAAACCGACACCGTTTACGATGTAATGAACTGATATTTTAATTTGCTCTTAAAATTTTTCTAATTAACGAAATTTCAAAATTTAAAATGCTAAAAATATCTACGCAACCATGCGAATCGAATGAGACCATCGGCATCAAAATCCGGCCCGAAAATCTGGAGATATGACAGTTTGAAAAATAAACCGACACCGTTTACGATGTAATGAGATGATATTTTAAATTGCTCTTAAACTTTTTCTAATTAACGAAATTTCAAAATTTAAAATGCTAAAAATATCTACGCATCCATGCGAATCGAATGAGACCATCGGCATCAAAATCCGGCCCGAAAATCTGGAGATATGACAGTTTGAAAAATAAACCGACACCGTTTACGATGTAATGAGCTGATATTTTAAATTGCTCTTAAACTTTTTCTAATTAACGAAATTTCAAAATTTAAAATGCTAAAAATATGTACGCAACCATGCGAATCGAATGAGACCATCGGCATCAAAATCCGGCCCGAAAATCTGGAGATATGACAGTTTGAAAAATAAACCGACACCGTTTACGATGTAATGAGATGATATTTTAAATTGCTCTTAAACTTTTTCTAATTAACGAAATTTCAAAATTTAAAATGCTAAAAATATCTACGCATCCATGCGAATCGAATGAGACCATCGGCATCAAAATCTGGCCCGAAAATCTGGAGATATGACAGTTTGAAAAATAAACCGACACCGTTTACGATGTAATGAACTGATATTTTAAATTGCTCTTAAAATTTTTCTAATTAACGAAATTTCAAAATTTAAAATGCTAAAAATATCTATATTTTCATGCGAATCGAGTGAGACCATCGGCATCAAAATCTGGCCCGAAAATCTGGAGATATGACAGTTTGAAAAATAAACCGACACCGTTTACGATGTAATGAACTGATATTTTAATTTGCTCTTAAAATTTTTCTAATTAACGAAATTTCAAAATTTAAAATGCTAAAAATATCTATATTTTCATGCGAATCGAGTGAGACCATCGGCATCAAAATCTGGCCCGAAAATCTGGAGATATGACAGTTTGAAAAATAAACCGACACCGTTTACGATGTAATGAACTGATATTTTAAATTGCTCTTAAAATTTTTCTAATTAACGAAATTTCAAAATTTAAAATGCTAAAAATATCTATATTTTCATGCGAATCGAGTGAGACCATCGGCATCAAAATCTGGCCCGAAACTCTGGAGATATGACAGTTTGAAAAATAAACCGACACCGTTTACGATGTAATGAACTGATATTTTAATTTGCTCTTAAAATTTTTCTAATTAACGAAATTTCAAAATTTAAAATGCTAAAAATATCTACGCAACCATGCGAATCGAATGAGACCATCGGCATCAAAATCCGGCCCGAAAATCTGGAGATATGACAGTTTGAAAAATAAACCGACACCGTTTACGATGTAATGAGATGATATTTTAAATTGCTCTTAAACTTTTTCTAATTAACGAAATTTCAAAATTTAAAATGCTAAAAATATCTACGCATCCATGCGAATCGAATGAGACCATCGGCATCAAAATCCGGCCCGAAAATCTGGAGATATGACAGTTTGAAAAATAAACCGACACCGTTTACGATGTAATGAGCTGATATTTTAAATTGCTCTTAAACTTTTTCTAATTAACGAAATTTCAAAATTTAAAATGCTAAAAATATCTACGCAACCATGCGAATCGAATGAGACCATCGGCATCAAAATCCGGCCCGAAAATCTGGAGATATGACAGTTTGAAAAATAAACCGACACCGTTTACGATGTAATGAGCTGATATTTTAAATTGCTCTTAAACTTTTTCTAATTAACGAAATTTCAAAATTTAAAATGCTAAAAATATCTACGCATCCATGCGAATCGAATGAGACCATCGGCATCAAAATCCGGCCCGAAAATCTGGAGATATGACAGTTTGAAAAATAAACCGACACCGTTTACGATGTAATGAACTGATATTTTAAATTGCTCTTAAAATTTTTCTAATTAACGAAATTTCAAAATTTAAAATGCTAAAAATATCTATATTTTCATGCGAATCGAGTGAGACCATCGGCATCAAAATCTGGCCCGAAAATCTGGAGATATGACAGTTTGAAAAATAAACCGACACCGTTTACGATGTAATGAACTGATATTTTAAATTGCTCTTAAAATTTTTCTAATTAACGAAATTTCAAAATTTAAAATGCTAAAAATATCTATATTTTCATGCGAATCGAGTGAGACCATCGGCATCAAAATCTGGCCCGAAAATCTGGAGATATGACAGTTTGAAAAATAAACCGACACCGTTTACGATGTAATGAACTGATATTTTAATTTGCTCTTAAAATTTTTCTAATTAACGAAATTTCAAAATTTAAAATGCTAAAAATATCTATATTTTCATGCGAATCGAGTGAGACCATCGGCATCAAAATCTGGCCCGAAAATCTGGAGATATGACAGTTTGAAAAATAAACCGACACCGTTTACGATGTAATGAACTGATATTTTAATTTGCTCTTAAAATTTTTCTAATTAACGAAATTTCAAAATTTAAAATGCTAAAAATATCTATATTTTCATGCGAATCGAGTGAGACCATCGGCATCAAAATCTGGCCCGAAAATCTGGAGATATGACAGTTTGAAAAATAAACCGACACCGTTTACGATGTAATGAACTGATATTTTAATTTGCTCTTAAAATTTTTCTAATTAACGAAATTTCAAAATTTAAAATGCTAAAAATATCTATATTTTCATGCGAATCGAGTGAGACCATCGGCATCAAAATCTGGCCCGAAAATCTGGAGATATGACAGTTTGAAAAATAAACCGACACCGTTTACGATGTAATGAACTGATATTTTAAATTGCTCTTAAAATTTTTCTAATTAACGAAATTTCAAAATTTAAAATGCTAAAAATATCTATATTTTCATGCGAATCGAGTGAGACCATCGGCATCAAAATCTGGCCCGAAAATCTGGAGATATGACAGTTTGAAAAATAAACCGACACCGTTTACGATGTAATGAACTGATATTTTAATTTGCTCTTAAAATTTTTCTAATTAACGAAATTTCAAAATTTAAAATGCTAAAAATATCTATATTTTCATGCGAATCGAGTGAGACCATCGGCATCAAAATCTGGCCCGAAAATCTGGAGATATGACAGTTTGAAAAATAAACCGACACCGTTTACGATGTAATGAACTGATATTTTAAATTGCTCTTAAAATTTTTCTAATTAACGAAATTTCAAAATTTAAAATGCTAAAAATATCTATATTTTCATGCGAATCGAGTGAGACCATCGGCATCAAAATCTGGCCCGAAACTCTGGAGATATGACAGTTTGAAAAATAAACCGACACCGTTTACGATGTAATGAACTGATATTTTAATTTGCTCTTAAAATTTTTCTAATTAACGAAATTTCAAAATTTAAAATGCTAAAAATATCTACGCAACCATGCGAATCGAATGAGACCATCGGCATCAAAATCCGGCCCGAAAATCTGGAGATATGACAGTTTGAAAAATAAACCGACACCGTTTACGATGTAATGAGATGATATTTTAAATTGCTCTTAAACTTTTTCTAATTAACGAAATTTCAAAATTTAAAATGCTAAAAATATCTACGCATCCATGCGAATCGAATGAGACCATCGGCATCAAAATCCGGCCCGAAAATCTGGAGATATGACAGTTTGAAAAATAAACCGACACCGTTTACGATGTAATGAACTGATATTTTAAATTGCTCTTAAAATTTTTCTAATTAACGAAATTTCAAAATTTAAAATGCTAAAAATATCTATATTTTCATGCGAATCGAGTGAGACCATCGGCATCAAAATCCGGCCCGAAAATCTGGAGATATGACAGTTTGAAAAATAAACCGACACCGTTTACGATGTAATGAACTGATATTTTAAATTGCTCTTAAAATTTTTCTAATTAGCGAAATTTCAAAATTTAAAATGCTAAAAATATCTATATTTTCATGCGAATCGAGTGAGACCATCGGCATCAAAATCTGGCCCGAAAATCTGGAGATATGACAGTTTGAAAAATAAACCGACACCGTTTACGATGTAATGAACTGATATTTTAAATTGCTCTTAAAATTTTTCTAATTAACGAAATTTCAAAATTTAAAATGCTAAAAATATCTATATTTTCATGCGAATCGAGTGAGACCATCGGCATCAAAATCTGGCCCGAAAATCTGGAGATATGACAGTTTGAAAAATAAACCGACACCGTTTACGATGTAATGAACTGATATTTTAAATTGCTCTTAAAATTTTTCTAATTAACGAAATTTCAAAATTTAAAATGCTAAAAATATCTATATTTTCATGCGAATCGAGTGAGACCATCGGCATCAAAATCTGGCCCGAAAATCTGGAGATATGACAGTTTGAAAAATAAACCGACACCGTTTACGATGTAATGAGCTGATATTTTAAATTGCTCTTAAACTTTTTCTAATTAACGAAATTTCAAAATTTAAAATGCTAAAAATATCTACGCAACCATGCGAATCGAATGAGACCATCGGCATCAAAATCCGGCCCGAAAATCTGGAGATATGACAGTTTGAAAAATAAACCGACACCGTTTACGATGTAATGAGCTGATATTTTAAATTGCTCTTAAACTTTTTCTAATTAACGAAATTTCAAAATTTAAAATGCTAAAAATATCTACGCATCCATGCGAATCGAATGAGACCATCGGCATCAAAATCCGGCCCGAAAATCTGGAGATATGACAGTTTGAAAAATAAACCGACACCGTTTACGATGTAATGAACTGATATTTTAAATTGCTCTTAAAATTTTTCTAATTAACGAAATTTCAAAATTTAAAATGCTAAAAATATCTATATTTTCATGCGAATCGAGTGAGACCATCGGCATCAAAATCTGGCCCGAAAATCTGGAGATATGACAGTTTGAAAAATAAACCGACACCGTTTACGATGTAATGAACTGATATTTTAAATTGCTCTTAAAATTTTTCTAATTAACGAAATTTCAAAATTTAAAATGCTAAAAATATCTATATTTTCATGCGAATCGAGTGAGACCATCGGCATCAAAATCTGGCCCGAAAATCTGGAGATATGACAGTTTGAAAAATAAACCGACACCGTTTACGATGTAATGAACTGATATTTTAATTTGCTCTTAAAATTTTTCTAATTAACGAAATTTCAAAATTTAAAATGCTAAAAATATCTATATTTTCATGCGAATCGAGTGAGACCATCGGCATCAAAATCTGGCCCGAAAATCTGGAGATATGACAGTTTGAAAAATAAACCGACACCGTTTACGATGTAATGAACTGATATTTTAATTTGCTCTTAAAATTTTTCTAATTAACGAAATTTCAAAATTTAAAATGCTAAAAATATCTATATTTTCATGCGAATCGAGTGAGACCATCGGCATCAAAATCTGGCCCGAAAATCTGGAGATATGACAGTTTGAAAAATAAACCGACACCGTTTACGATGTAATGAACTGATATTTTAATTTGCTCTTAAAATTTTTCTAATTAACGAAATTTCAAAATTTAAAATGCTAAAAATATCTATATTTTCATGCGAATCGAGTGAGACCATCGGCATCAAAATCTGGCCCGAAAATCTGGAGATATGACAGTTTGAAAAATAAACCGACACCGTTTACGATGTAATGAACTGATATTTTAAATTGCTCTTAAAATTTTTCTAATTAACGAAATTTCAAAATTTAAAATGCTAAAAATATCTATATTTTCATGCGAATCGAGTGAGACCATCGGCATCAAAATCTGGCCCGAAAATCTGGAGATATGACAGTTTGAAAAATAAACCGACACCGTTTACGATGTAATGAACTGATATTTTAATTTGCTCTTAAAATTTTTCTAATTAACGAAATTTCAAAATTTAAAATGCTAAAAATATCTATATTTTCATGCGAATCGAGTGAGACCATCGGCATCAAAATCTGGCCCGAAAATCTGGAGATATGACAGTTTGAAAAATAAACCGACACCGTTTACGATGTAATGAACTGATATTTTAAATTGCTCTTAAAATTTTTCTAATTAACGAAATTTCAAAATTTAAAATGCTAAAAATATCTATATTTTCATGCGAATCGAGTGAGACCATCGGCATCAAAATCTGGCCCGAAACTCTGGAGATATGACAGTTTGAAAAATAAACCGACACCGTTTACGATGTAATGAACTGATATTTTAATTTGCTCTTAAAATTTTTCTAATTAACGAAATTTCAAAATTTAAAATGCTAAAAATATCTATATTTTCATGCGAATCGAGTGAGACCATCGGCATCAAAATCTGGCCCGAAAATCTGAAGATATGACAGTTTGAAAAATAAACCGACACCGTTTACGATGTAATGAGCTGATATTTTAAATTGCTCTTAAACTTTTTCTAATTAACGAAATTTCAAAATTTAAAATGCTAAAAATATCTACGCAACCATGCGAATCGAATGAGACCATCGGCATCAAAATCCGGCCCGAAAATCTGGAGATATGACAGTTTGAAAAATAAACCGACACCGTTTACGATGTAATGAGCTGATATTTTAAATTGCTCTTAAACTTTTTCTAATTAACGAAATTTCAAAATTTAAAATGCTAAAAATATCTACGCATCCATGCGAATCGAATGAGACCATCGGCATCAAAATCCGGCCCGAAAATCTGGAGATATGACAGTTTGAAAAATAAACCGACACCGTTTACGATGTAATGAACTGATATTTTAAATTGCTCTTAAAATTTTTCTAATTAACGAAATTTCAAAATTTAAAATGCTAAAAATATCTATATTTTCATGCGAATCGAGTGAGACCATCGGCATCAAAATCTGGCCCGAAAATCTGGAGATATGACAGTTTGAAAAATAAACCGACACCGTTTACGATGTAATGAACTGATATTTTAAATTGCTCTTAAAATTTTTCTAATTAACGAAATTTCAAAATTTAAAATGCTAAAAATATCTATATTTTTATGCGAATCGAGTGAGACCATCGGCATCAAAATCTGGCCCGAAAATCTGGAGATATGACAGTTTGAAAAATAAACCGACACCGTTTACGATGTAATGAACTGATATTTTAATTTGCTCTTAAAATTTTTCTAATTAACGAAATTTCAAAATTTAAAATGCTAAAAATATCTATATTTTCATGCGAATCGAGTGAGACCATCGGCATCAAAATCTGGCCCGAAAATCTGGAGATATGACAGTTTGAAAAATAAACCGACACCGTTTACGATGTAATGAACTGATATTTTAATTTGCTCTTAAAATTTTTCTAATTAACGAAATTTCAAAATTTAAAATGCTAAAAATATCTATATTTTCATGCGAATCGAGTGAGACCATCGGCATCAAAATCTGGCCCGAAAATCTGGAGATATGACAGTTTGAAAAATAAACCGACACCGTTTACGATGTAATGAACTGATATTTTAATTTGCTCTTAAAATTTTTCTAATTAACGAAATTTCAAAATTTAAAATGCTAAAAATATCTATATTTTCATGCGAATCGAGTGAGACCATCGGCATCAAAATCTGGCCCGAAAATCTGGAGATATGACAGTTTGAAAAATAAACCGACACCGTTTACGATGTAATGAACTGATATTTTAATTTGCTCTTAAAATTTTTCTAATTAACGAAATTTCAAAATTTAAAATGCTAAAAATATCTATATTTTCATGCGAATCGAGTGAGACCATCGGCATCAAAATCTGGCCCGAAAATCTGAAGATATGACAGTTTGAAAAATAAACCGACACCGTTTACGATGTAATGAGCTGATATTTTAAATTGCTCTTAAACTTTTTCTAATTAACGAAATTTCAAAATTTAAAATGCTAAAAATATCTACGCAACCATGCGAATCGAATGAGACCATCGGCATCAAAATCCGGCCCGAAAATCTGGAGATATGACAGTTTGAAAAATAAACCGACACCGTTTACGATGTAATGAGCTGATATTTTAAATTGCTCTTAAACTTTTTCTAATTAACGAAATTTCAAAATTTAAAATGCTAAAAATATCTACGCATCCATGCGAATCGAATGAGACCATCGGCATCAAAATCCGGCCCGAAAATCTGGAGATATGACAGTTTGAAAAATAAACCGACACCGTTTACGATGTAATGAACTGATATTTTAAATTGCTCTTAAAATTTTTCTAATTAACGAAATTTCAAAATTTAAAATGCTAAAAATATCTATATTTTCATGCGAATCGAGTGAGACCATCGGCATCAAAATCTGGCCCGAAAATCTGGAGATATGACAGTTTGAAAAATAAACCGACACCGTTTACGATGTAATGAACTGATATTTTAAATTGCTCTTAAAATTTTTCTAATTAACGAAATTTCAAAATTTAAAATGCTAAAAATATCTATATTTTTATGCGAATCGAGTGAGACCATCGGCATCAAAATCTGGCCCGAAAATCTGGAGATATGACAGTTTGAAAAATAAACCGACACCGTTTACGATGTAATGAACTGATATTTTAATTTGCTCTTAAAATTTTTCTAATTAACGAAATTTCAAAATTTAAAATGCTAAAAATATCTATATTTTCATGCGAATCGAGTGAGACCATCGGCATCAAAATCTGGCCCGAAAATCTGGAGATATGACAGTTTGAAAAATAAACCGACACCGTTTACGATGTAATGAACTGATATTTTAATTTGCTCTTAAAATTTTTCTAATTAACGAAATTTCAAAATTTAAAATGCTAAAAATATCTATATTTTCATGCGAATCGAGTGAGACCATCGGCATCAAAATCTGGCCCGAAAATCTGGAGATATGACAGTTTGAAAAATAAACCGACACCGTTTACGATGTAATGAACTGATATTTTAATTTGCTCTTAAAATTTTTCTAATTAACGAAATTTCAAAATTTAAAATGCTAAAAATATCTATATTTTCATGCGAATCGAGTGAGACCATCGGCATCAAAATCTGGCCCGAAAATCTGGAGATATGACAGTTTGAAAAATAAACCGACACCGTTTACGATGTAATGAACTGATATTTTAATTTGCTCTTAAAATTTTTCTAATTAACGAAATTTCAAAATTTAAAATGCTAAAAATATCTATATTTTCATGCGAATCGAGTGAGACCATCGGCATCAAAATCTGGCCCGAAAATCTGAAGATATGACAGTTTGAAAAATAAACCGACACCGTTTACGATGTAATGAGCTGATATTTTAAATTGCTCTTAAACTTTTTCTAATTAACGAAATTTCAAAATTTAAAATGCTAAAAATATCTACGCATCCATGCGAATCGAATGAGACCATCGGCATCAAAATCCGGCCCGAAAATCTGGAGATATGACAGTTTGAAAAATAAACCGACACCGTTTACGATGTAATGAGCTGATATTTTAAATTGCTCTTAAACTTTTTCTAATTAACGAAATATCAAAATTTAAAATGCTAAAAATATCTACGCATCCATGCGAATCGAATGAGACCATCGGCATCAAAATCCGGCCCGAAAATCTGGAGATATGACAGTTTGAAAAATAAACCGACACCGTTTACGATGTAATGAACTGATATTTTAAATTGCTCTTAAAATTTTTCTAATTAACGAAATTTCAAAATTTAAAATGCTAAAAATATCTATATTTTCATGCGAATCGAGTGAGACCATCGGCATCAAAATCTGGCCCGAAAATCTGGAGATATGACAGTTTGAAAAATAAACCGACACCGTTTACGATGTAATGAACTGATATTTTAAATTGCTCTTAAAATTTTTCTAATTAACGAAATTTCAAAATTTAAAATGCTAAAAATATCTATATTTTCATGCGAATCGAGTGAGACCATCGGCATCAAAATCTGGCCCGAAAATCTGGAGATATGACAGTTTGAAAAATAAACCGACACCGTTTACGATGTAATGAACTGATATTTTAATTTGCTCTTAAAATTTTTCTAATTAACGAAATTTCAAAATTTAAAATGCTAAAAATATCTATATTTTCATGCGAATCGAGTGAGACCATCGGCATCAAAATCTGGCCCGAAAATCTGGAGATATGACAGTTTGAAAAATAAACCGACACCGTTTACGATGTAATGAACTGATATTTTAAATTGCTTTTAAAATTTTTCTAATTAACGAAATTTCAAAATTTAAAATGCTAAAAATATCTATATTTTCATGCGAATCGAGTGAGACCATCGGCATCAAAATCTGGCCCGAAAATCTGGAGATATGACAGTTTGAAAAATAAACCGACACCGTTTACGATGTAATGAGCTGATATTTTAAATTGCTCTTAAACTTTTTCTAATTAACGAAATTTCAAAATTTAAAATGCTAAAAATATCTACGCATCCATGCGAATCGAATGAGACCATCGGCATCAAAATCCGTCCCGAAAATCTGGAGATATGACAGTTTGAAAAATAAACCGACACCGTTTACGATGTAATGAACTGATATTTTAAATTGCTCTTAAAATTTTTCTAATTAACGAAATTTCAAAATTTAAAATGCTAAAAATATCTATATTTTCATGCGAATCGAGTGAGACCATCGGCATCAAAATCTGGCCCGAAAATCTGGAGATATGACAGTTTGAAAAATAAACCGACACCGTTTACGATGTAATGAACTGATATTTTAATTTGCTCTTAAAATTTTTCTAATTAACGAAATTTCAAAATTTAAAATGCTAAAAATATCTATATTTTCATGCGAATCGAGTGAGACCATCGGCATCAAAATCTGGCCCGAAAATCTGAAGATATGACAGTTTGAAAAATAAACCGACACCGTTTACGATGTAATGAGCTGATATTTTAAATTGCTCTTAAACTTTTTCTAATTAACGAAATTTCAAAATTTAAAATGCTAAAAATATCTATATTTTCATGCGAATCGAGTGAGACCATCGGCATCAAAATCTGGCCCGAAAATCTGGAGATATGACAGTTTGAAAAATAAACCGACACCGTTTACGATGTAATGAACTGATATTTTAATTTGCTCTTAAAATTTTTCTAATTAACGAAATTTCAAAATTTAAAATGCTAAAAATATCTATATTTTCATGCGAATCGAGTGAGACCATCGGCATCAAAATCTGGCCCGAAAATCTGGAGATATGACAGTTTGAAAAATAAACCGACACCGTTTACGATGTAATGAACTGATATTTTAATTTGCTCTTAAAATTTTTCTAATTAACGAAATTTCAAAATTTAAAATGCTAAAAATATCTATATTTTCATGCGAATCGAGTGAGACCATCGGCATCAAAATCTGGCCCGAAAATCTGAAGATATGACAGTTTGAAAAATAAACCGACACCGTTTACGATGTAATGAGCTGATATTTTAAATTGCTCTTAAACTTTTTCTAATTAACGAAATTTCAAAATTTAAAATGCTAAAAATATCTATATTTTCATGCGAATCGAGTGAGACCATCGGCATCAAAATCTGGCCCGAAAATCTGGAGATATGACAGTTTGAAAAATAAACCGACACCGTTTACGATGTACTGAACTGATATTTTAAATTGCTCTTAAAATTTTTCTAATTAACGAAATTTCAAAATTTAAAATGCTAAAAATATCTATATTTTCATGCGAATCGAGTGAGACCATCGGCATCAAAATCTGGCCCGAAAATCTGGAGATATGACAGTTTGAAAAATAAACCGACACCGTTTACGATGTAATGAACTGATATTTTAAATTGCTCTTAAAATTTTTCTAATTAACGAAATTTCAAAATTTAAAATGCTAAAAATATCTATATTTTCATGCGAATCGAGTGAGACCATCGGCATCAAAATCTGGCCCGAAAATCTGGAGATATGACAGTTTGAAAAATAAACCGACACCGTTTACGATGTAATGAACTGATATTTTAATTTGCTCTTAAAATTTTTCTAATTAACGAAATTTCAAAATTTAAAATGCTAAAAATATCTATATTTTCATGCGAATCGAGTGAGACCATCGGCATCAAAATCTGGCCCGAAAATCTGGAGATATGACAGTTTGAAAAATAAACCGACACCGTTTACGATGTAATGAACTGATATTTTAATTTGCTCTTAAACTTTTTCTAATTAACGAAATTTCAAAATTTAAAATGCTAAAAATATCTATATTTTCATGCGAATCGAGTGAGACCATCGGCATCAAAATCTGGCCCGAAAATCTGGAGATATGACAGTTTGAAAAATAAACCGACACCGTTTACGATGTAATGAACTGATATTTTTGTTATGCTTGATTCTATGTCTTAGAAAAGCAGTTTATTGGTTCGAAAGAATATTATAAGATATCAAATATATAGTAGATAGAAATAAAAGAGAAGGGGGCGAGTAAGTGAGCGCGCTAAGCGCAACTAAAGATGACTACGCCAAGGCGGCAACCTTGCGTTATGGGCGGAGCATGTTCCGGGTTGAACCGAACCATGACATTTTAATTTGCTCTTAAACTTTTTCTAATTAACGAAATTTTAAAATTTAAAATGCTAAAAATATCTACGCAACCATGCGAATCGAATGAGACCATCGGCATCAAAATCCGGCCCGAAAATCTGGAGATATGACAGTTTGAAAAATAAACCGACACCGTTTACGATGTAATGAGCTGATATTTTAAATTGCTCTTAAACTTTTTCTAATTAACGAAATTTCAAAATTTAAAATGCTAAAAATATCTACGCATCCATGCGAATCGAATGAGACCATCGGCATCAAAATCCGGCCCGAAAATCTGGAGATATGACAGTTTGAAAAATAAACCGACACCGTTTACGATGTAATGAACTGATATTTTAAATTGCTCTTAAAATTTTTCTAATTAACGAAATTTCAAAATTTAAAATGCTAAAAATATCTATATTTTCATGCGAATCGAGTGAGACCATCGGCATCAAAATCTGGCCCGAAAATCTGGAGATATGACAGTTTGAAAAATAAACCGACACCGTTTACGATGTAATGAACTGATATTTTAAATTGCTCTTAAAATTTTTCTAATTAACGAAATTTCAAAATTTAAAATGCTAAAAATATCTATATTTTCATGCGAATCGAGTGAGACCATCGGCATCAAAATCTGGCCCGAAAATCTGGAGATATGACAGTTTGAAAAATAAACCGACACCGTTTACGATGTAATGAACTGATATTTTAAATTGCTCTTAAAATTTTTCTAATTAACGAAATTTCAAAATTTAAAATGCTAAAAATATCTATATTTTCATGCGAATCGAGTGAGACCATCGGCATCAAAATCTGGCCCGAAAATCTGGAGATATGACAGTTTGAAAAATAAACCGACACCGTTTACGATGTAATGAACTGATATTTTAAATTGCTCTTAAAATTTTTCTAATTAACGAAATTTCAAAATTTAAAATGCTAAAAATATCTATATTTTCATGCGAATCGAGTGAGACCATCGGCATCAAAATCTGGCCCGAAAATCTGGAGATATGACAGTTTGAAAAATAAACCGACACCGTTTACGATGTAATGAGCTGATATTTTAAATTGCTCTTAAACTTTTTCTAATTAACGAAATTTCAAAATTTAAAATGCTAAAAATATCTACGCAACCATGCGAATCGAATGAGACCATCGGCATCAAAATCCGGCCCGAAAATCTGGAGATATGACAGTTTGAAAAATAAACCGACACCGTTTACGATGTAATGAGCTGATATTTTAAATTGCTCTTAAACTTTTTCTAATTAACGAAATTTCAAAATTTAAAATGCTAAAAATATCTACGCATCCATGCGAATCGAATGAGACCATCGGCATCAAAATCCGGCCCGAAAATCTGGAGATATGACAGTTTGAAAAATAAACCGACACCGTTTACGATGTAATGAACTGATATTTTAAATTGCTCTTAAAATTTTTCTAATTAACGAAATTTCAAAATTTAAAATGCTAAAAATATCTATATTTTCATGCGAATCGAGTGAGACCATCGGCATCAAAATCTGGCCCGAAAATCTGGAGATATGACAGTTTGAAAAATAAACCGACACCGTTTACGATGTAATGAACTGATATTTTAAATTGCTCTTAAAATTTTTCTAATTAACGAAATTTCAAAATTTAAAATGCTAAAAATATCTATATTTTCATGCGAATCGAGTGAGACCATCGGCATCAAAATCTGGCCCGAAAATCTGGAGATATGACAGTTTGAAAAATAAACCGACACCGTTTACGATGTAATGAACTGATATTTTAATTTGCTCTTAAAATTTTTCTAATTAACGAAATTTCAAAATTTAAAATGCTAAAAATATCTATATTTTCATGCGAATCGAGTGAGACCATCGGCATCAAAATCTGGCCCGAAAATCTGGAGATATGACAGTTTGAAAAATAAACCGACACCGTTTACGATGTAATGAACTGATATTTTAATTTGCTCTTAAAATTTTTCTAATTAACGAAATTTCAAAATTTAAAATGCTAAAAATATCTATATTTTCATGCGAATCGAGTGAGACCATCGGCATCAAAATCTGGCCCGAAAATCTGGAGATATGACAGTTTGAAAAATAAACCGACACCGTTTACGATGTAATGAACTGATATTTTAATTTGCTCTTAAAATTTTTCTAATTAACGAAATTTCAAAATTTAAAATGCTAAAAATATCTATATTTTCATGCGAATCGAGTGAGACCATCGGCATCAAAATCTGGCCCGAAAATCTGGAGATATGACAGTTTGAAAAATAAACCGACACCGTTTACGATGTAATGAACTGATATTTTAAATTGCTCTTAAAATTTTTCTAATTAACGAAATTTCAAAATTTAAAATGCTAAAAATATCTATATTTTCATGCGAATCGAGTGAGACCATCGGCATCAAAATCTGGCCCGAAAATCTGGAGATATGACAGTTTGAAAAATAAACCGACACCGTTTACGATGTAATGAACTGATATTTTAATTTGCTCTTAAAATTTTTCTAATTAACGAAATTTCAAAATTTAAAATGCTAAAAATATCTATATTTTCATGCGAATCGAGTGAGACCATCGGCATCAAAATCTGGCCCGAAAATCTGGAGATATGACAGTTTGAAAAATAAACCGACACCGTTTACGATGTAATGAACTGATATTTTAAATTGCTCTTAAAATTTTTCTAATTAACGAAATTTCAAAATTTAAAATGCTAAAAATATCTATATTTTCATGCGAATCGAGTGAGACCATCGGCATCAAAATCTGGCCCGAAACTCTGGAGATATGACAGTTTGAAAAATAAACCGACACCGTTTACGATGTAATGAACTGATATTTTAATTTGCTCTTAAAATTTTTCTAATTAACGAAATTTCAAAATTTAAAATGCTAAAAATATCTACGCAACCATGCGAATCGAATGAGACCATCGGCATCAAAATCCGGCCCGAAAATCTGGAGATATGACAGTTTGAAAAATAAACCGACACCGTTTACGATGTAATGAGATGATATTTTAAATTGCTCTTAAACTTTTTCTAATTAACGAAATTTCAAAATTTAAAATGCTAAAAATATCTACGCATCCATGCGAATCGAATGAGACCATCGGCATCAAAATCCGGCCCGAAAATCTGGAGATATGACAGTTTGAAAAATAAACCGACACCGTTTACGATGTAATGAGCTGATATTTTAAATTGCTCTTAAACTTTTTCTAATTAACGAAATTTCAAAATTTAAAATGCTAAAAATATGTACGCAACCATGCGAATCGAATGAGACCATCGGCATCAAAATCCGGCCCGAAAATCTGGAGATATGACAGTTTGAAAAATAAACCGACACCGTTTACGATGTAATGAGATGATATTTTAAATTGCTCTTAAACTTTTTCTAATTAACGAAATTTCAAAATTTAAAATGCTAAAAATATCTACGCATCCATGCGAATCGAATGAGACCATCGGCATCAAAATCTGGCCCGAAAATCTGGAGATATGACAGTTTGAAAAATAAACCGACACCGTTTACGATGTAATGAACTGATATTTTAAATTGCTCTTAAAATTTTTCTAATTAACGAAATTTCAAAATTTAAAATGCTAAAAATATCTATATTTTCATGCGAATCGAGTGAGACCATCGGCATCAAAATCTGGCCCGAAAATCTGGAGATATGACAGTTTGAAAAATAAACCGACACCGTTTACGATGTAATGAACTGATATTTTAATTTGCTCTTAAAATTTTTCTAATTAACGAAATTTCAAAATTTAAAATGCTAAAAATATCTATATTTTCATGCGAATCGAGTGAGACCATCGGCATCAAAATCTGGCCCGAAAATCTGGAGATATGACAGTTTGAAAAATAAACCGACACCGTTTACGATGTAATGAACTGATATTTTAAATTGCTCTTAAAATTTTTCTAATTAACGAAATTTCAAAATTTAAAATGCTAAAAATATCTATATTTTCATGCGAATCGAGTGAGACCATCGGCATCAAAATCTGGCCCGAAACTCTGGAGATATGACAGTTTGAAAAATAAACCGACACCGTTTACGATGTAATGAACTGATATTTTAATTTGCTCTTAAAATTTTTCTAATTAACGAAATTTCAAAATTTAAAATGCTAAAAATATCTACGCAACCATGCGAATCGAATGAGACCATCGGCATCAAAATCCGGCCCGAAAATCTGGAGATATGACAGTTTGAAAAATAAACCGACACCGTTTACGATGTAATGAGATGATATTTTAAATTGCTCTTAAACTTTTTCTAATTAACGAAATTTCAAAATTTAAAATGCTAAAAATATCTACGCATCCATGCGAATCGAATGAGACCATCGGCATCAAAATCCGGCCCGAAAATCTGGAGATATGACAGTTTGAAAAATAAACCGACACCGTTTACGATGTAATGAGCTGATATTTTAAATTGCTCTTAAACTTTTTCTAATTAATGAAATTTCAAAATTTAAAATGCTAAAAATATCTACGCAACCATGCGAATCGAATGAGACCATCGGCATCAAAATCCGGCCCGAAAATCTGGAGATATGACAGTTTGAAAAATAAACCGACACCGTTTACGATGTAATGAGCTGATATTTTAAATTGCTCTTAAACTTTTTCTAATTAACGAAATTTCAAAATTTAAAATGCTAAAAATATCTACGCATCCATGCGAATCGAATGAGACCATCGGCATCAAAATCCGGCCCGAAAATCTGGAGATATGACAGTTTGAAAAATAAACCGACACCGTTTACGATGTAATGAACTGATATTTTAAATTGCTCTTAAAATTTTTCTAATTAACGAAATTTCAAAATTTAAAATGCTAAAAATATCTATATTTTCATGCGAATCGAGTGAGACCATCGGCATCAAAATCTGGCCCGAAAATCTGGAGATATGACAGTTTGAAAAATAAACCGACACCGTTTACGATGTAATGAACTGATATTTTAAATTGCTCTTAAAATTTTTCTAATTAACGAAATTTCAAAATTTAAAATGCTAAAAATATCTATATTTTCATGCGAATCGAGTGAGACCATCGGCATCAAAATCTGGCCCGAAAATCTGGAGATATGACAGTTTGAAAAATAAACCGACACCGTTTACGATGTAATGAACTGATATTTTAATTTGCTCTTAAAATTTTTCTAATTAACGAAATTTCAAAATTTAAAATGCTAAAAATATCTATATTTTCATGCGAATCGAGTGAGACCATCGGCATCAAAATCTGGCCCGAAAATCTGGAGATATGACAGTTTGAAAAATAAACCGACACCGTTTACGATGTAATGAACTGATATTTTAATTTGCTCTTAAAATTTTTCTAATTAACGAAATTTCAAAATTTAAAATGCTAAAAATATCTATATTTTCATGCGAATCGAGTGAGACCATCGGCATCAAAATCTGGCCCGAAAATCTGGAGATATGACAGTTTGAAAAATAAACCGACACCGTTTACGATGTAATGAACTGATATTTTAATTTGCTCTTAAAATTTTTCTAATTAACGAAATTTCAAAATTTAAAATGCTAAAAATATCTATATTTTCATGCGAATCGAGTGAGACCATCGGCATCAAAATCTGGCCCGAAAATCTGGAGATATGACAGTTTGAAAAATAAACCGACACCGTTTACGATGTAATGAACTGATATTTTAAATTGCTCTTAAAATTTTTCTAATTAACGAAATTTCAAAATTTAAAATGCTAAAAATATCTATATTTTCATGCGAATCGAGTGAGACCATCGGCATCAAAATCTGGCCCGAAAATCTGGAGATATGACAGTTTGAAAAATAAACCGACACCGTTTACGATGTAATGAACTGATATTTTAATTTGCTCTTAAAATTTTTCTAATTAACGAAATTTCAAAATTTAAAATGCTAAAAATATCTATATTTTCATGCGAATCGAGTGAGACCATCGGCATCAAAATCTGGCCCGAAAATCTGGAGATATGACAGTTTGAAAAATAAACCGACACCGTTTACGATGTAATGAACTGATATTTTAAATTGCTCTTAAAATTTTTCTAATTAACGAAATTTCAAAATTTAAAATGCTAAAAATATCTATATTTTCATGCGAATCGAGTGAGACCATCGGCATCAAAATCTGGCCCGAAACTCTGGAGATATGACAGTTTGAAAAATAAACCGGCACCGTTTACGATGTAATGAACTGATATTTTAATTTGCTCTTAAAATTTTTCTAATTAACGAAATTTCAAAATTTAAAATGCTAAAAATATCTACGCAACCATGCGAATCGAATGAGACCATCGGCATCAAAATCCGGCCCGAAAATCTGGAGATATGACAGTTTGAAAAATAAACCGACACCGTTTACGATGTAATGAGATGATATTTTAAATTGCTCTTAAACTTTTTCTAATTAACGAAATTTCAAAATTTAAAATGCTAAAAATATCTACGCATCCATGCGAATCGAATGAGACCATCGGCATCAAAATCCGGCCCGAAAATCTGGAGATATGACAGTTTGAAAAATAAACCGACACCGTTTACGATGTAATGAACTGATATTTTAAATTGCTCTTAAAATTTTTCTAATTAACGAAATTTCAAAATTTAAAATGCTAAAAATATCTATATTTTCATGCGAATCGAGTGAGACCATCGGCATCAAAATCCGGCCCGAAAATCTGGAGATATGACAGTTTGAAAAATAAACCGACACCGTTTACGATGTAATGAACTGATATTTTAAATTGCTCTTAAAATTTTTCTAATTAGCGAAATTTCAAAATTTAAAATGCTAAAAATATCTATATTTTCATGCGAATCGAGTGAGACCATCGGCATCAAAATCTGGCCCGAAAATCTGGAGATATGACAGTTTGAAAAATAAACCGACACCGTTTACGATGTAATGAACTGATATTTTAAATTGCTCTTAAAATTTTTCTAATTAACGAAATTTCAAAATTTAAAATGCTAAAAATATCTATATTTTCATGCGAATCGAGTGAGACCATCGGCATCAAAATCTGGCCCGAAAATCTGGAGATATGACAGTTTGAAAAATAAACCGACACCGTTTACGATGTAATGAACTGATATTTTAAATTGCTCTTAAAATTTTTCTAATTAACGAAATTTCAAAATTTAAAATGCTAAAAATATCTATATTTTCATGCGAATCGAGTGAGACCATCGGCATCAAAATCTGGCCCGAAAATCTGGAGATATGACAGTTTGAAAAATAAACCGACACCGTTTACGATGTAATGAGCTGATATTTTAAATTGCTCTTAAACTTTTTCTAATTAACGAAATTTCAAAATTTAAAATGCTAAAAATATCTACGCAACCATGCGAATCGAATGAGACCATCGGCATCAAAATCCGGCCCGAAAATCTGGAGATATGACAGTTTGAAAAATAAACCGACACCGTTTACGATGTAATGAGCTGATATTTTAAATTGCTCTTAAACTTTTTCTAATTAACGAAATTTCAAAATTTAAAATGCTAAAAATATCTACGCATCCATGCGAATCGAATGAGACCATCGGCATCAAAATCCGGCCCGAAAATCTGGAGATATGACAGTTTGAAAAATAAACCGACACCGTTTACGATGTAATGAACTGATATTTTAAATTGCTCTTAAAATTTTTCTAATTAACGAAATTTCAAAATTTAAAATGCTAAAAATATCTATATTTTCATGCGAATCGAGTGAGACCATCGGCATCAAAATCTGGCCCGAAAATCTGGAGATATGACAGTTTGAAAAATAAACCGACACCGTTTACGATGTAATGAACTGATATTTTAAATTGCTCTTAAAATTTTTCTAATTAACGAAATTTCAAAATTTAAAATGCTAAAAATATCTATATTTTCATGCGAATCGAGTGAGACCATCGGCATCAAAATCTGGCCCGAAAATCTGGAGATATGACAGTTTGAAAAATAAACCGACACCGTTTACGATGTAATGAACTGATATTTTAATTTGCTCTTAAAATTTTTCTAATTAACGAAATTTCAAAATTTAAAATGCTAAAAATATCTATATTTTCATGCGAATCGAGTGAGACCATCGGCATCAAAATCTGGCCCGAAAATCTGGAGATATGACAGTTTGAAAAATAAACCGACACCGTTTACGATGTAATGAACTGATATTTTAATTTGCTCTTAAAATTTTTCTAATTAACGAAATTTCAAAATTTAAAATGCTAAAAATATCTATATTTTCATGCGAATCGAGTGAGACCATCGGCATCAAAATCTGGCCCGAAAATCTGGAGATATGACAGTTTGAAAAATAAACCGACACCGTTTACGATGTAATGAACTGATATTTTAATTTGCTCTTAAAATTTTTCTAATTAACGAAATTTCAAAATTTAAAATGCTAAAAATATCTATATTTTCATGCGAATCGAGTGAGACCATCGGCATCAAAATCTGGCCCGAAAATCTGGAGATATGACAGTTTGAAAAATAAACCGACACCGTTTACGATGTAATGAACTGATATTTTAAATTGCTCTTAAAATTTTTCTAATTAACGAAATTTCAAAATTTAAAATGCTAAAAATATCTATATTTTCATGCGAATCGAGTGAGACCATCGGCATCAAAATCTGGCCCGAAAATCTGGAGATATGACAGTTTGAAAAATAAACCGACACCGTTTACGATGTAATGAACTGATATTTTAATTTGCTCTTAAAATTTTTCTAATTAACGAAATTTCAAAATTTAAAATGCTAAAAATATCTATATTTTCATGCGAATCGAGTGAGACCATCGGCATCAAAATCTGGCCCGAAAATCTGGAGATATGACAGTTTGAAAAATAAACCGACACCGTTTACGATGTAATGAACTGATATTTTAAATTGCTCTTAAAATTTTTCTAATTAACGAAATTTCAAAATTTAAAATGCTAAAAATATCTATATTTTCATGCGAATCGAGTGAGACCATCGGCATCAAAATCTGGCCCGAAACTCTGGAGATATGACAGTTTGAAAAATAAACCGACACCGTTTACGATGTAATGAACTGATATTTTAATTTGCTCTTAAAATTTTTCTAATTAACGAAATTTCAAAATTTAAAATGCTAAAAATATCTATATTTTCATGCGAATCGAGTGAGACCATCGGCATCAAAATCTGGCCCGAAAATCTGAAGATATGACAGTTTGAAAAATAAACCGACACCGTTTACGATGTAATGAGCTGATATTTTAAATTGCTCTTAAACTTTTTCTAATTAACGAAATTTCAAAATTTAAAATGCTAAAAATATCTACGCAACCATGCGAATCGAATGAGACCATCGGCATCAAAATCCGGCCCGAAAATCTGGAGATATGACAGTTTGAAAAATAAACCGACACCGTTTACGATGTAATGAGCTGATATTTTAAATTGCTCTTAAACTTTTTCTAATTAACGAAATTTCAAAATTTAAAATGCTAAAAATATCTACGCATCCATGCGAATCGAATGAGACCATCGGCATCAAAATCCGGCCCGAAAATCTGGAGATATGACAGTTTGAAAAATAAACCGACACCGTTTACGATGTAATGAACTGATATTTTAAATTGCTCTTAAAATTTTTCTAATTAACGAAATTTCAAAATTTAAAATGCTAAAAATATCTATATTTTCATGCGAATCGAGTGAGACCATCGGCATCAAAATCTGGCCCGAAAATCTGGAGATATGACAGTTTGAAAAATAAACCGACACCGTTTACGATGTAATGAACTGATATTTTAAATTGCTCTTAAAATTTTTCTAATTAACGAAATTTCAAAATTTAAAATGCTAAAAATATCTATATTTTTATGCGAATCGAGTGAGACCATCGGCATCAAAATCTGGCCCGAAAATCTGGAGATATGACAGTTTGAAAAATAAACCGACACCGTTTACGATGTAATGAACTGATATTTTAATTTGCTCTTAAAATTTTTCTAATTAACGAAATTTCAAAATTTAAAATGCTAAAAATATCTATATTTTCATGCGAATCGAGTGAGACCATCGGCATCAAAATCTGGCCCGAAAATCTGGAGATATGACAGTTTGAAAAATAAACCGACACCGTTTACGATGTAATGAACTGATATTTTAATTTGCTCTTAAAATTTTTCTAATTAACGAAATTTCAAAATTTAAAATGCTAAAAATATCTATATTTTCATGCGAATCGAGTGAGACCATCGGCATCAAAATCTGGCCCGAAAATCTGGAGATATGACAGTTTGAAAAATAAACCGACACCGTTTACGATGTAATGAACTGATATTTTAATTTGCTCTTAAAATTTTTCTAATTAACGAAATTTCAAAATTTAAAATGCTAAAAATATCTATATTTTCATGCGAATCGAGTGAGACCATCGGCATCAAAATCTGGCCCGAAAATCTGGAGATATGACAGTTTGAAAAATAAACCGACACCGTTTACGATGTAATGAACTGATATTTTAATTTGCTCTTAAAATTTTTCTAATTAACGAAATTTCAAAATTTAAAATGCTAAAAATATCTATATTTTCATGCGAATCGAGTGAGACCATCGGCATCAAAATCTGGCCCGAAAATCTGAAGATATGACAGTTTGAAAAATAAACCGACACCGTTTACGATGTAATGAGCTGATATTTTAAATTGCTCTTAAACTTTTTCTAATTAACGAAATTTCAAAATTTAAAATGCTAAAAATATCTACGCAACCATGCGAATCGAATGAGACCATCGGCATCAAAATCCGGCCCGAAAATCTGGAGATATGACAGTTTGAAAAATAAACCGACACCGTTTACGATGTAATGAGCTGATATTTTAAATTGCTCTTAAACTTTTTCTAATTAACGAAATTTCAAAATTTAAAATGCTAAAAATATCTACGCATCCATGCGAATCGAATGAGACCATCGGCATCAAAATCCGGCCCGAAAATCTGGAGATATGACAGTTTGAAAAATAAACCGACACCGTTTACGATGTAATGAACTGATATTTTAAATTGCTCTTAAAATTTTTCTAATTAACGAAATTTCAAAATTTAAAATGCTAAAAATATCTATATTTTCATGCGAATCGAGTGAGACCATCGGCATCAAAATCTGGCCCGAAAATCTGGAGATATGACAGTTTGAAAAATAAACCGACACCGTTTACGATGTAATGAACTGATATTTTAAATTGCTCTTAAAATTTTTCTAATTAACGAAATTTCAAAATTTAAAATGCTAAAAATATCTATATTTTTATGCGAATCGAGTGAGACCATCGGCATCAAAATCTGGCCCGAAAATCTGGAGATATGACAGTTTGAAAAATAAACCGACACCGTTTACGATGTAATGAACTGATATTTTAATTTGCTCTTAAAATTTTTCTAATTAACGAAATTTCAAAATTTAAAATGCTAAAAATATCTATATTTTCATGCGAATCGAGTGAGACCATCGGCATCAAAATCTGGCCCGAAAATCTGGAGATATGACAGTTTGAAAAATAAACCGACACCGTTTACGATGTAATGAACTGATATTTTAATTTGCTCTTAAAATTTTTCTAATTAACGAAATTTCAAAATTTAAAATGCTAAAAATATCTATATTTTCATGCGAATCGAGTGAGACCATCGGCATCAAAATCTGGCCCGAAAATCTGGAGATATGACAGTTTGAAAAATAAACCGACACCGTTTACGATGTAATGAACTGATATTTTAATTTGCTCTTAAAATTTTTCTAATTAACGAAATTTCAAAATTTAAAATGCTAAAAATATCTATATTTTCATGCGAATCGAGTGAGACCATCGGCATCAAAATCTGGCCCGAAAATCTGGAGATATGACAGTTTGAAAAATAAACCGACACCGTTTACGATGTAATGAACTGATATTTTAATTTGCTCTTAAAATTTTTCTAATTAACGAAATTTCAAAATTTAAAATGCTAAAAATATCTATATTTTCATGCGAATCGAGTGAGACCATCGGCATCAAAATCTGGCCCGAAAATCTGAAGATATGACAGTTTGAAAAATAAACCGACACCGTTTACGATGTAATGAGCTGATATTTTAAATTGCTCTTAAACTTTTTCTAATTAACGAAATTTCAAAATTTAAAATGCTAAAAATATCTACGCATCCATGCGAATCGAATGAGACCATCGGCATCAAAATCCGGCCCGAAAATCTGGAGATATGACAGTTTGAAAAATAAACCGACACCGTTTACGATGTAATGAGCTGATATTTTAAATTGCTCTTAAACTTTTTCTAATTAACGAAATATCAAAATTTAAAATGCTAAAAATATCTACGCATCCATGCGAATCGAATGAGACCATCGGCATCAAAATCCGGCCCGAAAATCTGGAGATATGACAGTTTGAAAAATAAACCGACACCGTTTACGATGTAATGAACTGATATTTTAAATTGCTCTTAAAATTTTTCTAATTAACGAAATTTCAAAATTTAAAATGCTAAAAATATCTATATTTTCATGCGAATCGAGTGAGACCATCGGCATCAAAATCTGGCCCGAAAATCTGGAGATATGACAGTTTGAAAAATAAACCGACACCGTTTACGATGTAATGAACTGATATTTTAAATTGCTCTTAAAATTTTTCTAATTAACGAAATTTCAAAATTTAAAATGCTAAAAATATCTATATTTTCATGCGAATCGAGTGAGACCATCGGCATCAAAATCTGGCCCGAAAATCTGGAGATATGACAGTTTGAAAAATAAACCGACACCGTTTACGATGTAATGAACTGATATTTTAATTTGCTCTTAAAATTTTTCTAATTAACGAAATTTCAAAATTTAAAATGCTAAAAATATCTATATTTTCATGCGAATCGAGTGAGACCATCGGCATCAAAATCTGGCCCGAAAATCTGGAGATATGACAGTTTGAAAAATAAACCGACACCGTTTACGATGTAATGAACTGATATTTTAAATTGCTTTTAAAATTTTTCTAATTAACGAAATTTCAAAATTTAAAATGCTAAAAATATCTATATTTTCATGCGAATCGAGTGAGACCATCGGCATCAAAATCTGGCCCGAAAATCTGGAGATATGACAGTTTGAAAAATAAACCGACACCGTTTACGATGTAATGAGCTGATATTTTAAATTGCTCTTAAACTTTTTCTAATTAACGAAATTTCAAAATTTAAAATGCTAAAAATATCTACGCATCCATGCGAATCGAATGAGACCATCGGCATCAAAATCCGTCCCGAAAATCTGGAGATATGACAGTTTGAAAAATAAACCGACACCGTTTACGATGTAATGAACTGATATTTTAAATTGCTCTTAAAATTTTTCTAATTAACGAAATTTCAAAATTTAAAATGCTAAAAATATCTATATTTTCATGCGAATCGAGTGAGACCATCGGCATCAAAATCTGGCCCGAAAATCTGGAGATATGACAGTTTGAAAAATAAACCGACACCGTTTACGATGTAATGAACTGATATTTTAATTTGCTCTTAAAATTTTTCTAATTAACGAAATTTCAAAATTTAAAATGCTAAAAATATCTATATTTTCATGCGAATCGAGTGAGACCATCGGCATCAAAATCTGGCCCGAAAATCTGAAGATATGACAGTTTGAAAAATAAACCGACACCGTTTACGATGTAATGAGCTGATATTTTAAATTGCTCTTAAACTTTTTCTAATTAACGAAATTTCAAAATTTAAAATGCTAAAAATATCTATATTTTCATGCGAATCGAGTGAGACCATCGGCATCAAAATCTGGCCCGAAAATCTGGAGATATGACAGTTTGAAAAATAAACCGACACCGTTTACGATGTAATGAACTGATATTTTAATTTGCTCTTAAAATTTTTCTAATTAACGAAATTTCAAAATTTAAAATGCTAAAAATATCTATATTTTCATGCGAATCGAGTGAGACCATCGGCATCAAAATCTGGCCCGAAAATCTGGAGATATGACAGTTTGAAAAATAAACCGACACCGTTTACGATGTAATGAACTGATATTTTAATTTGCTCTTAAAATTTTTCTAATTAACGAAATTTCAAAATTTAAAATGCTAAAAATATCTATATTTTCATGCGAATCGAGTGAGACCATCGGCATCAAAATCTGGCCCGAAAATCTGAAGATATGACAGTTTGAAAAATAAACCGACACCGTTTACGATGTAATGAGCTGATATTTTAAATTGCTCTTAAACTTTTTCTAATTAACGAAATTTCAAAATTTAAAATGCTAAAAATATCTATATTTTCATGCGAATCGAGTGAGACCATCGGCATCAAAATCTGGCCCGAAAATCTGGAGATATGACAGTTTGAAAAATAAACCGACACCGTTTACGATGTAATGAACTGATATTTTAAATTGCTCTTAAAATTTTTCTAATTAAAGAAATTTCAAAATTTAAAATGCTAAAAATATCTATATTTTCATGCGAATCGAGTGAGACCATCGGCATCAAAATCTGGCCCGAAAATCTGGAGATATGACAGTTTGAAAAATAAACCGACACCGTTTACGATGTAATGAACTGATATTTTAATTTGCTCTTAAAATTTTTCTAATTAACGAAATTTCAAAATTTAAAATGCTAAAAATATCTATATTTTCATGCGAATCGAGTGAGACCATCGGCATCAAAATCTGGCCCGAAAATCTGGAGATATGACAGTTTGAAAAATAAACCGACACCGTTTACGATGTAATGAACTGATATTTTAATTTGCTCTTAAAATTTTTCTAATTAACGAAATTTCAAAATTTAAAATGCTAAAAATATCTATATTTTCATGCGAATCGAGTGAGACCATCGGCATCAAAATCTGGCCCGAAAATCTGGAGATATGACAGTTTGAAAAATAAACCGACACCGTTTACGATGTAATGAACTGATATTTTAATTTGCTCTTAAAATTTTTCCAATTAACGAAATTTCAAAATTTAAAATGCTAAAAATATCTATATTTTCATGCGAATCGAGTGAGACCATCGGCATCAAAATCTGGCCCGAAAATCTGGAGATATGACAGTTTGAAAAATAAACCGACACCGTTTACGATGTAATGAGCTGATATTTTAAATTGCTCTTAAACTTTTTCTAATTAACGAAATATCAAAATTTAAAATGCTAAAAATATCTACGCAACCATGCGAATCGAATGAGACCATCGGCATCAAAATCCGGCCCGAAAATCTGGAGATATGACAGTTTGAAAAATAAACCGACACCGTTTACGATGTAATGAGCTGATATTTTAAATTGCTCTTAAAATTTTTCTAATTAACGAAATTTCAAAATTTAAAATGCTAAAAATATCTATATTTTCATGCGAATCGAGTGAGACCATCGGCATCAAAATCTGGCCCGAAAATCTGGAGATATGACAGTTTGAAAAATAAACCGACACCGTTTACGATGTAATGAACTGATATTTTAATTTGCTCTTAAAATTTTTCTAATTAACGAAATTTCAAAATTTAAAATGCTAAAAATATCTATATTTTCATGCGAATCGAGTGAGACCATCGGCATCAAAATCTGGCCCGAAAATCTGAAGATATGACAGTTTGAAAAATAAACCGACACCGTTTACGATGTAATGAGCTGATATTTTAAATTGCTCTTAAACTTTTTCTAATTAACGAAATTTCAAAATTTAAAATGCTAAAAATATCTATATTTTCATGCGAATCGAGTGAGACCATCGGCATCAAAATCTGGCCCGAAAATCTGGAGATATGACAGTTTGAAAAATAAACCGACACCGTTTACGATGTAATGAACTGATATTTTAAATTGCTCTTAAAATTTTTCTAATTAAAGAAATTTCAAAATTTAAAATGCTAAAAATATCTATATTTTCATGCGAATCGAGTGAGACCATCGGCATCAAAATCTGGCCCGAAAATCTGGAGATATGACAGTTTGAAAAATAAACCGACACCGTTTACGATGTAATGAACTGATATTTTAATTTGCTCTTAAAATTTTTCTAATTAACGAAATTTCAAAATTTAAAATGCTAAAAATATCTATATTTTCATGCGAATCGAGTGAGACCATCGGCATCAAAATCTGGCCCGAAAATCTGGAGATATGACAGTTTGAAAAATAAACCGACACCGTTTACGATGTAATGAACTGATATTTTAATTTGCTCTTAAAATTTTTCTAATTAACGAAATTTCAAAATTTAAAATGCTAAAAATATCTATATTTTCATGCGAATCGAGTGAGACCATCGGCATCAAAATCTGGCCGAAAATCTGGAGATATGACAGTTTGAAAAATAAACCGACACCGTTTACGATGTAATGAGCTGATATTTTAAATTGCTCTTAAACTATTTCTAATTAACGAAATTTCAAAATTTAAAATGCTAAAAATATCTACGCAACCATGCGAATCGAATGAGACCATCGGCATCAAAATCTGGCCCGAAAATCTGGAGATATGACAGTTTGAAAAATAAACCGACACCGTTTACGATGTAATGAACTGATATTTTAATTTGCTCTTAAAATTTTTCCAATTAACGAAATTTCAAAATTTAAAATGCTAAAAATATCTATATTTTCATGCGAATCGAGTGAGACCATCGGCATCAAAATCTGGCCCGAAAATCTGGAGATATGACAGTTTGAAAAATAAACCGACACCGTTTACGATGTAATGAGCTGATATTTTAAATTGCTCTTAAACTTTTTCTAATTAACGAAATATCAAAATTTAAAATGCTAAAAATATCTACGCAACCATGCGAATCGAATGAGACCATCGGCATCAAAATCCGGCCCGAAAATCTGGAGATATGACAGTTTGAAAAATAAACCGACACCGTTTACGATGTAATGAGCTGATATTTTAAATTGCTCTTAAACTTTTTCTAATTAACGAAATATCAAAATTTAAAATGCTAAAAATATCTACGCATCCATGCGAATCGAATGAGACCATCGGCATCAAAATCCGGCCCGAATATCTGGAGATATGACAGTTTGAAAAATAAACCGACACCGTTTACGATGTAATGAACTGATATTTTAAATTGCTCTTAAAATTTTTCTAATTAACGAAATTTCAAAATTTAAAATGCTAAAAATATCTATATTTTCATGCGAATCGAGTGAGACCATCGGCATCAAAATCTGGCCCGAAAATCTGGAGATATGACAGTTTGAAAAATAAACCGACACCGTTTACGATGTAATGAACTGATATTTTAAATTGCTCTTAAAATTTTTCTAATTAACGAAATTTCAAAATTTAAAATGCTAAAAATATCTATATTTTCATGCGAATCGAGTGAGACCATCGGCATCAAAATCTGGCCCGAAAATCTGGAGATATGACAGTTTGAAAAATAAACCGACACCGTTTACGATGTAATGAACTGATATTTTAATTTGCTCTTAAAATTTTTCTAATTAACGAAATTTCAAAATTTAAAATGCTAAAAATATCTATATTTTCATGCGAATCGAGTGAGACCATCGGCATCAAAATCTGGCCCGAAAATCTGGAGATATGACAGTTTGAAAAATAAACCGACACCGTTTACGATGTAATGAACTGATATTTTAAATTGCTTTTAAAATTTTTCTAATTAACGAAATTTCAAAATTTAAAATGCTAAAAATATCTATATTTTCATGCGAATCGAGTGAGACCATCGGCATCAAAATCTGGCCCGAAAATCTGGAGATATGACAGTTTGAAAAATAAACCGACACCGTTTACGATGTAATGAGCTGATATTTTAAATTGCTCTTAAACTTTTTCTAATTAACGAAATTTCAAAATTTAAAATGCTAAAAATATCTACGCATCCATGCGAATCGAATGAGACCATCGGCATCAAAATCCGTCCCGAAAATCTGGAGATATGACAGTTTGAAAAATAAACCGACACCGTTTACGATGTAATGAACTGATATTTTAAATTGCTCTTAAAATTTTTCTAATTAACGAAATTTCAAAATTTAAAATGCTAAAAATATCTATATTTTCATGCGAATCGAGTGAGACCATCGGCATCAAAATCTGGCCCGAAAATCTGGAGATATGACAGTTTGAAAAATAAACCGACACCGTTTACGATGTAATGAACTGATATTTTAAATTGCTCTTAAAATTTTTCTAATTAACGAAATTTCAAAATTTAAAATGCTAAAAATATCTATATTTTCATGCGAATCGAGTGAGACCATCGGCATCAAAATCTGGCCCGAAAATCTGGAGATATGACAGTTTGAAAAATAAACCGACACCGTTTACGATGTAATGAACTGATATTTTAATTTGCTCTTAAAATTTTTCTAATTAACGAAATTTCAAAATTTAAAATGCTAAAAATATCTATATTTTCATGCGAATCGAGTGAGACCATCGGCATCAAAATCTGGCCCGAAAATCTGGAGATATGACAGTTTGAAAAATAAACCGACACCGTTTACGATGTAATGAACTGATATTTTAAATTGCTTTTAAAATTTTTCTAATTAACGAAATTTCAAAATTTAAAATGCTAAAAATATCTATATTTTCATGCGAATCGAGTGAGACCATCGGCATCAAAATCTGGCCCGAAAATCTGGAGATATGACAGTTTGAAAAATAAACCGACACCGTTTACGATGTAATGAGCTGATATTTTAAATTGCTCTTAAACTTTTTCTAATTAACGAAATTTCAAAATTTAAAATGCTAAAAATATCTACGCATCCATGCGAATCGAATGAGACCATCGGCATCAAAATCCGTCCCGAAAATCTGGAGATATGACAGTTTGAAAAATAAACCGACACCGTTTACGATGTAATGAACTGATATTTTAAATTGCTCTTAAAATTTTTCTAATTAACGAAATTTCAAAATTTAAAATGCTAAAAATATCTATATTTTCATGCGAATCGAGTGAGACCATCGGCATCAAAATCTGGCCCGAAAATCTGGAGATATGACAGTTTGAAAAATAAACCGACACCGTTTACGATGTAATGAGCTGATATTTTAAATTGCTCTTAAACTTTTTCTAATTAACGAAATATCAAAATTTAAAATGCTAAAAATATCTACGCATCCATGCGAATCGAATGAGACCATCGGCATCAAAATCCGGCCCGAATATCTGGAGATATGACAGTTTGAAAAATAAACCGACACCGTTTACGATGTAATGAACTGATATTTTAAATTGCTCTTAAAATTTTTCTAATTAACGAAATTTCAAAATTTAAAATGCTAAAAATATCTATATTTTCATGCGAATCGAGTGAGACCATCGGCATCAAAATCTGGCCCGAAAATCTGGAGATATGACAGTTTGAAAAATAAACCGACACCGTTTACGATGTAATGAACTGATATTTTAAATTGCTCTTAAAATTTTTCTAATTAACGAAATTTCAAAATTTAAAATGCTAAAAATATCTATATTTTCATGCGAATCGAGTGAGACCATCGGCATCAAAATCTGGCCCGAAAATCTGGAGATATGACAGTTTGAAAAATAAACCGACACCGTTTACGATGTAATGAACTGATATTTTAATTTGCTCTTAAAATTTTTCTAATTAACGAAATTTCAAAATTTAAAATGCTAAAAATATCTATATTTTCATGCGAATCGAGTGAGACCATCGGCATCAAAATCTGGCCCGAAAATCTGGAGATATGACAGTTTGAAAAATAAACCGACACCGTTTACGATGTAATGAACTGATATTTTAAATTGCTTTTAAAATTTTTCTAATTAACGAAATTTCAAAATTTAAAATGCTAAAAATATCTATATTTTCATGCGAATCGAGTGAGACCATCGGCATCAAAATCTGGCCCGAAAATCTGGAGATATGACAGTTTGAAAAATAAACCGACACCGTTTACGATGTAATGAGCTGATATTTTAAATTGCTCTTAAACTTTTTCTAATTAACGAAATTTCAAAATTTAAAATGCTAAAAATATCTACGCATCCATGCGAATCGAATGAGACCATCGGCATCAAAATCCGTCCCGAAAATCTGGAGATATGACAGTTTGAAAAATAAACCGACACCGTTTACGATGTAATGAACTGATATTTTAAATTGCTCTTAAAATTTTTCTAATTAACGAAATTTCAAAATTTAAAATGCTAAAAATATCTATATTTTCATGCGAATCGAGTGAGACCATCGGCATCAAAATCTGGCCCGAAAATCTGGAGATATGACAGTTTGAAAAATAAACCGACACCGTTTACGATGTAATGAACTGATATTTTAAATTGCTCTTAAAATTTTTCTAATTAACGAAATTTCAAAATTTAAAATGCTAAAAATATCTATATTTTCATGCGAATCGAGTGAGACCATCGGCATCAAAATCTGGCCCGAAAATCTGGAGATATGACAGTTTGAAAAATAAACCGACACCGTTTACGATGTAATGAACTGATATTTTAAATTGCTCTTAAAATTTTTCTAATTAACGAAATTTCAAAATTTAAAATGCTAAAAATATCTATATTTTCATGCGAATCGAGTGAGACCATCGGCATCAAAATCTGGCCCGAAAATCTGGAGATATGACAGTTTGAAAAATAAACCGACACCGTTTACGATGTAATGAACTGATATTTTAAATTGCTCTTAAAATTTTTCTAATTAACGAAATTTCAAAATTTAAAATGCTAAAAATATCTATATTTTCATGCGAATCGAGTGAGACCATCGGCATCAAAATCTGGCCCGAAATTCTGGAGATATGACAGTTTGAAAAATAAACCGACACCGTTTACGATGTAATGAACTGATATTTTAATTTGCTCTTAAAATTTTTCTAATTAACGAAATTTCAAAATTTAAAATGCTAAAAATATCTATATTTTCATGCGAATCGAGTGAGACCATCGGCATCAAAATCTGGCCCGAAAATCTGGAGATATGACAGTTTGAAAAATAAACCGACACCGTTTACGATGTAATGAACTGATATTTTAATTTGCTCTTAAAATTTTTCTAATTAACGAAATTTCAAAATTTAAAATGCTAAAAATATCTATATTTTCATGCGAATCGAGTGAGACCATCGGCATCAAAATCTGGCCCGAAAATCTGGAGATATGACAGTTTGAAAAATAAACCGACACCGTTTACGATGTAATGAACTGATATTTTAAATTGCTCTTAAACTTTTTCTAATTAACGAAATTTCAAAATTTAAAATGCTAAAAATATCTATATTTTCATGCGAATCGAGTGAGACCATCGGCATCAAAATCTGGCCCGAAAATCTGGAGATATGACAGTTTGAAAAATAAACCGACACCGTTTACGATGTAATGAACTGATATTTTAAATTGCTCTTAAAATTTTTCTAATTAACGAAATTTCAAAATTTAAAATGCTAAAAATATCTATATTTTCATGCGAATCGAGTGAGACCATCGGCATCAAAATCTGGCCCGAAAATCTGGAGATATGACAGTTTGAAAAATAAACCGACACCGTTTACGATGTAATGAACTGATATTTTAAATTGCTCTTAAAATTTTTCTAATTAACGAAATTTCAAAATTTAAAATGCTAAAAATATCTATATTTTCATGCGAATCGAGTGAGACCATCGGCATCAAAATCTGGCCCGAAAATCTGGAGATATGACAGTTTGAAAAATAAACCGACACCGTTTACGATGTAATGAACTGATATTTTAAATTGCTCTTAAAATTTTTCTAATTAACGAAATTTCAAAATTTAAAATGCTAAAAATATCTATATTTTCATGCGAATCGAGTGAGACCATCGGCATCAAAATCTGGCCCGAAAATCTGGAGATATGACAGTTTGAAAAATAAACCGACACCGTTTACGATGTAATGAACTGATATTTTAAATTGCTCTTAAAATTTTTCTAATTAACGAAATTTCAAAATTTAAAATGCTAAAAATATCTATATTTTCATGCGAATCGAGTGAGACCATCGGCATCAAAATCTGGCCCGAAAATCTGGAGATATGACAGTTTGAAAAATAAACCGACACCGTTTACGATGTAATGAACTGATATTTTAAATTGCTCTTAAAATTTTTCTAATTAACGAAATTTCAAAATTTAAAATGCTAAAAATATCTATATTTTCATGCGAATCGAGTGAGACCATCGGCATCAAAATCTGGCCCGAAAATCTGGAGATATGACAGTTTGAAAAATAAACCGACACCGTTTACGATGTAATGAACTGATATTTTAAATTGCTCTTAAAATTTTTCTAATTAACGAAATTTCAAAATTTAAAATGCTAAAAATATCTATATTTTCATGCGAATCGAGTGAGACCATCGGCATCAAAATCTGGCCCGAAAATCTGGAGATATGACAGTTTGAAAAATAAACCGACACCGTTTACGATGTAATGAACTGATATTTTAAATTGCTCTTAAAATTTTTCTAATTAACGAAATTTCAAAATTTAAAATGCTAAAAATATCTATATTTTCATGCGAATCGAGTGAGACCATCGGCATCAAAATCTGGCCCGAAAATCTGGAGATATGACAGTTTGAAAAATAAACCGACACCGTTTACGATGTAATGAACTGATATTTTAAATTGCTCTTAAAATTTTTCTAATTAACGAAATTTCAAAATTTAAAATGCTAAAAATATCTATATTTTCATGCGAATCGAGTGAGACCATCGGCATCAAAATCTGGCCCGAAAATCTGGAGATATGACAGTTTGAAAAATAAACCGACACCGTTTACGATGTAATGAACTGATATTTTAAATTGCTCTTAAAATTTTTCTAATTAACGAAATTTCAAAATTTAAAATGCTAAAAATATCTATATTTTCATGCGAATCGAGTGAGACCATCGGCATCAAAATCTGGCCCGAAAATCTGGAGATATGACAGTTTGAAAAATAAACCGACACCGTTTACGATGTAATGAACTGATATTTTAAATTGCTCTTAAAATTTTTCTAATTAACGAAATTTCAAAATTTAAAATGCTAAAAATATCTATATTTTCATGCGAATCGAGTGAGACCATCGGCATCAAAATCTGGCCCGAAAATCTGGAGATATGACAGTTTGAAAAATAAACCGACACCGTTTACGATGTAATGAACTGATATTTTAAATTGCTCTTAAAATTTTTCTAATTAACGAAATTTCAAAATTTAAAATGCTAAAAATATCTATATTTTCATGCGAATCGAGTGAGACCATCGGCATCAAAATCTGGCCCGAAAATCTGGAGATATGACAGTTTGAAAAATAAACCGACACCGTTTACGATGTAATGAACTGATATTTTAAATTGCTCTTAAAATTTTTCTAATTAACGAAATTTCAAAATTTAAAATGCTAAAAATATCTATATTTTCATGCGAATCGAGTGAGACCATCGGCATCAAAATCTGGCCCGAAAATCTGGAGATATGACAGTTTGAAAAATAAACCGACACCGTTTACGATGTAATGAACTGATATTTTAAATTGCTCTTAAAATTTTTCTAATTAACGAAATTTCAAAATTTAAAATGCTAAAAATATCTATATTTTCATGCGAATCGAGTGAGACCATCGGCATCAAAATCTGGCCCGAAAATCTGGAGATATGACAGTTTGAAAAATAAACCGACACCGTTTACGATGTAATGAACTGATATTTTAAATTGCTCTTAAAATTTTTCTAATTAACGAAATTTCAAAATTTAAAATGCTAAAAATATCTATATTTTCATGCGAATCGAGTGAGACCATCGGCATCAAAATCTGGCCCGAAAATCTGGAGATATGACAGTTTGAAAAATAAACCGACACCGTTTACGATGTAATGAACTGATATTTTAAATTGCTCTTAAAATTTTTCTAATTAACGAAATTTCAAAATTTAAAATGCTAAAAATATCTATATTTTCATGCGAATCGAGTGAGACCATCGGCATCAAAATCTGGCCCGAAAATCTGGAGATATGACAGTTTGAAAAATAAACCGACACCGTTTACGATGTAATGAACTGATATTTTAAATTGCTCTTAAAATTTTTCTAATTAACGAAATTTCAAAATTTAAAATGCTAAAAATATCTATATTTTCATGCGAATCGAGTGAGACCATCGGCATCAAAATCTGGCCCGAAAATCTGGAGATATGACAGTTTGAAAAATAAACCGACACCGTTTACGATGTAATGAACTGATATTTTAAATTGCTCTTAAAATTTTTCTAATTAACGAAATTTCAAAATTTAAAATGCTAAAAATATCTATATTTTCATGCGAATCGAGTGAGACCATCGGCATCAAAATCTGGCCCGAAAATCTGGAGATATGACAGTTTGAAAAATAAACCGACACCGTTTACGATGTAATGAACTGATATTTTAAATTGCTCTTAAAATTTTTCTAATTAACGAAATTTCAAAATTTAAAATGCTAAAAATATCTATATTTTCATGCGAATCGAGTGAGACCATCGGCATCAAAATCTGGCCCGAAAATCTGGAGATATGACAGTTTGAAAAATAAACCGACACCGTTTACGATGTAATGAACTGATATTTTAAATTGCTCTTAAAATTTTTCTAATTAACGAAATTTCAAAATTTAAAATGCTAAAAATATCTATATTTTCATGCGAATCGAGTGAGACCATCGGCATCAAAATCTGGCCCGAAAATCTGGAGATATGACAGTTTGAAAAATAAACCGACACCGTTTACGATGTAATGAACTGATATTTTAAATTGCTCTTAAAATTTTTCTAATTAACGAAATTTCAAAATTTAAAATGCTAAAAATATCTATATTTTCATGCGAATCGAGTGAGACCATCGGCATCAAAATCTGGCCCGAAAATCTGGAGATATGACAGTTTGAAAAATAAACCGACACCGTTTACGATGTAATGAACTGATATTTTAAATTGCTCTTAAAATTTTTCTAATTAACGAAATTTCAAAATTTAAAATGCTAAAAATATCTATATTTTCATGCGAATCGAGTGAGACCATCGGCATCAAAATCTGGCCCGAAAATCTGGAGATATGACAGTTTGAAAAATAAACCGACACCGTTTACGATGTAATGAACTGATATTTTAAATTGCTCTTAAAATTTTTCTAATTAACGAAATTTCAAAATTTAAAATGCTAAAAATATCTATATTTTCATGCGAATCGAGTGAGACCATCGGCATCAAAATCTGGCCCGAAAATCTGGAGATATGACAGTTTGAAAAATAAACCGACACCGTTTACGATGTAATGAACTGATATTTTAAATTGCTCTTAAAATTTTTCTAATTAACGAAATTTCAAAATTTAAAATGCTAAAAATATCTATATTTTCATGCGAATCGAGTGAGACCATCGGCATCAAAATCTGGCCCGAAAATCTGGAGATATGACAGTTTGAAAAATAAACCGACACCGTTTACGATGTAATGAACTGATATTTTAAATTGCTCTTAAAATTTTTCTAATTAACGAAATTTCAAAATTTAAAATGCTAAAAATATCTATATTTTCATGCGAATCGAGTGAGACCATCGGCATCAAAATCTGGCCCGAAAATCTGGAGATATGACAGTTTGAAAAATAAACCGACACCGTTTACGATGTAATGAACTGATATTTTAAATTGCTCTTAAAATTTTTCTAATTAACGAAATTTCAAAATTTAAAATGCTAAAAATATCTATATTTTCATGCGAATCGAGTGAGACCATCGGCATCAAAATCTGGCCCGAAAATCTGGAGATATGACAGTTTGAAAAATAAACCGACACCGTTTACGATGTAATGAACTGATATTTTAAATTGCTCTTAAAATTTTTCTAATTAACGAAATTTCAAAATTTAAAATGCTAAAAATATCTATATTTTCATGCGAATCGAGTGAGACCATCGGCATCAAAATCTGGCCCGAAAATCTGGAGATATGACAGTTTGAAAAATAAACCGACACCGTTTACGATGTAATGAACTGATATTTTAAATTGCTCTTAAAATTTTTCTAATTAACGAAATTTCAAAATTTAAAATGCTAAAAATATCTATATTTTCATGCGAATCGAGTGAGACCATCGGCATCAAAATCTGGCCCGAAATTCTGGAGATATGACAGTTTGAAAAATAAACCGACACCGTTTACGATGTAATGAACTGATATTTTAATTTGCTCTTAAAATTTTTCTAATTAACGAAATTTCAAAATTTAAAATGCTAAAAATATCTATATTTTCATGCGAATCGAGTGAGACCATCGGCATCAAAATCTGGCCCGAAAATCTGGAGATATGACAGTTTGAAAAATAAACCGACACCGTTTACGATGTAATGAACTGATATTTTAATTTGCTCTTAAAATTTTTCTAATTAACGAAATTTCAAAATTTAAAATGCTAAAAATATCTATATTTTCATGCGAATCGAGTGAGACCATCGGCATCAAAATCTGGCCCGAAAATCTGGAGATATGACAGTTTGAAAAATAAACCGACACCGTTTACGATGTAATGAACTGATATTTTAAATTGCTCTTAAACTTTTTCTAATTAACGAAATTTCAAAATTTAAAATGCTAAAAATATCTATATTTTCATGCGAATCGAGTGAGACCATCGGCATCAAAATCTGGCCCGAAAATCTGGAGATATGACAGTTTGAAAAATAAACCGACACCGTTTACGATGTAATGAACTGATATTTTAAATTGCTCTTAAAATTTTTCTAATTAACGAAATTTCAAAATTTAAAATGCTAAAAATATCTATATTTTCATGCGAATCGAGTGAGACCATCGGCATCAAAATCTGGCCCGAAAATCTGGAGATATGACAGTTTGAAAAATAAACCGACACCGTTTACGATGTAATGAACTGATATTTTAAATTGCTCTTAAAATTTTTCTAATTAACGAAATTTCAAAATTTAAAATGCTAAAAATATCTATATTTTCATGCGAATCGAGTGAGACCATCGGCATCAAAATCTGGCCCGAAAATCTGGAGATATGACAGTTTGAAAAATAAACCGACACCGTTTACGATGTAATGAACTGATATTTTAAATTGCTCTTAAAATTTTTCTAATTAACGAAATTTCAAAATTTAAAATGCTAAAAATATCTATATTTTCATGCGAATCGAGTGAGACCATCGGCATCAAAATCTGGCCCGAAAATCTGGAGATATGACAGTTTGAAAAATAAACCGACACCGTTTACGATGTAATGAACTGATATTTTAATTTGCTCTTAAAATTTTTCTAATTAACGAAATTTCAAAATTTAAAATGCTAAAAATATCTATATTTTCATGCGAATCGAGTGAGACCATCGGCATCAAAATCTGGCCCGAAAATCTGGAGATATGACAGTTTGAAAAATAAACCGACACCGTTTACGATGTAATGAACTGATATTTTAATTTGCTCTCAAAATTTTTCTAATTAACGAAATTTCAAAATTTAAAATGCTAAAAATATCTATATTTTCATGCGAATCGAGTGAGACCATCGGCATCAAAATCTGGCCCGAAAATCTGGAGATATGACAGTTTGAAAAATAAACCGACACCGTTTACGATGTAATGAGCTGATATTTTAAATTGCTCTTAAACTATTTCTAATTAACGAAATTTCAAAATTTAAAATGCTAAAAATATCTACGCAACCATGCGAATCGAATGAGACCATCGGCATCAAAATCTGGCCCGAAAATCTGGAGATATGACAGTTTGAAAAATAAACCGACACCGTTTACGATGTAATGAACTGATATTTTAATTTGCTCTTAAAATTTTTCTAATTAACGAAATTTCAAAATTTAAAATGCTAAAAATATCTATATTTTCATGCGAATCGAGTGAGACCATCGGCATCAAAATCTGGCCCGAAAATCTGGAGATATGACAGTTTGAAAAATAAACCGACACCGTTTACGATGTAATGAGCTGATATTTTAAATTGCTCTTAAACTATTTCTAATTAACGAAATTTCAAAATTTAAAATGCTAAAAATATCTACGCAACCATGCGAATCGAATGAGACCATCGGCATCAAAATCTGGCCCGAAAATCTGGAGATATGACAGTTTGAAAAATAAACCGACACCGTTTACGATGTAATGAACTGATATTTTAAATTGCTCTTAAAATTTTTCTAATTAACGAAATTTCAAAATTTAAAATGCTAAAAATATCTATATTTTCATGCGAATCGAGTGAGACCATCGGCATCAAAATCTGGCCCGAAAATCTGGAGATATGACAGTTTGAAAAATAAACCGACACCGTTTACGATGTACTGAACTGATATTTTAAATTGCTCTTAAAATTTTTCTAATTAACGAAATTTCAAAATTTAAAATGCTAAAAATATCTATATTTTCATGCGAATCGAGTGAGACCATCGGCATCAAAATCTGGCCCGAAAATCTGGAGATATGACAGTTTGAAAAATAAACCGACACCGTTTACGATGTAATGAACTGATATTTTAAATTGCTCTTAAAATTTTTCTAATTAACGAAATTTCAAAATTTAAAATGCTAAAAATATCTATATTTTCATGCGAATCGAGTGAGACCATCGGCATCAAAATCTGGCCCGAAAATCTGGAGATATGACAGTTTGAAAAATAAACCGACACCGTTTACGATGTAATGAACTGATATTTTAAATTGCTCTTAAAATTTTTCTAATTAACGAAATTTCAAAATTTAAAATGCTAAAAATATCTATATTTTCATGCGAATCGAGTGAGACCATCGGCATCAAAATCTGGCCCGAAAATCTGGAGATATGACAGTTTGAAAAATAAACCGACACCGTTTACGATGTAATGAACTGATATTTTAAATTGCTCTTAAAATTTTTCTAATTAATGAAATTTCAAAATTTAAAATGCTAAAAATATCTATATTTTCATGCGAATCGAGTGAGACCATCGGCATCAAAATCTGGCCCGAAAATCTGGAGATATGACAGTTTGAAAAATAAACCGACACCGTTTACGATGTAATGAACTGATATTTTAAATTGCTCTTAAAATTTTTCTAATTAACGAAATTTCAAAATTTAAAATGCTAAAAATATCTATATTTTCATGCGAATCGAGTGAGACCATCGGCATCAAAATCTGGCCCGAAAATCTGGAGATATGACAGTTTGAAAAATAAACCGACACCGTTTACGATGTAATGAACTGATATTTTATTGCTCTTAAAATTTTTCTAATTAACGAAATTTCAAAATTTAAAATGCTAAAAATATCTATATTTTCATGCGAATCGAGTGAGACCATCGGCATCAAAATCTGGCCCGAAAATCTGGAGATATGACAGTTTGAAAAATAAACCGACACCGTTTACGATGTAATGAACTGATATTTTAAATTGCTCTTAAAATTTTTCTAATTAACGAAATTTCAAAATTTAAAATGCTAAAAATATCTATATTTTCATGCGAATCGAGTGAGACCATCGGCATCAAAATCTGGCCCGAAAATCTGGAGATATGACAGTTTGAAAAATAAACCGACACCGTTTACGATGTAATGAACTGATATTTTAAATTGCTCTTAAAATTTTTCTAATTAACGAAATTTCAAAATTTAAAATGCTAAAAATATCTATATTTTCATGCGAATCGAGTGAGACCATCGGCATCAAAATCTGGCCCGAAAATCTGGAGATATGACAGTTTGAAAAATAAACCGACACCGTTTACGATGTAATGAACTGATATTTTAAATTGCTCTTAAAATTTTTCTAATTAATGAAATTTCAAAATTTAAAATGCTAAAAATATCTATATTTTCATGCGAATCGAGTGAGACCATCGGCATCAAAATCTGGCCCGAAAATCTGGAGATATGACAGTTTGAAAAATAAACCGACACCGTTTACGATGTAATGAACTGATATTTTAAATTGCTCTTAAAATTTTTCTAATTAACGAAATTTCAAAATTTAAAATGCTAAAAATATCTATATTTTCATGCGAATCGAGTGAGACCATCGGCATCAAAATCTGGCCCGAAAATCTGGAGATATGACAGTTTGAAAAATAAACCGACACCGTTTACGATGTAATGAACTGATATTTTAAATTGCTCTTAAAATTTTTCTAATTAATGAAATTTCAAAATTTAAAATGCTAAAAATATCTATATTTTCATGCGAATCGAGTGAGACCATCGGCATCAAAATCTGGCCCGAAAATCTGGAGATATGACAGTTTGAAAAATAAACCGACACCGTTTACGATGTAATGAACTGATATTTTAAATTGCTCTTAAAATTTTTCTAATTAACGAAATTTCAAAATTTAAAATGCTAAAAATATCTATATTTTCATGCGAATCGAGTGAGACCATCGGCATCAAAATCTGGCCCGAAAATCTGGAGATATGACAGTTTGAAAAATAAACCGACACCGTTTACGATGTAATGAACTGATATTTTATTGCTCTTAAAATTTTTCTAATTAACGAAATTTCAAAATTTAAAATGCTAAAAATATCTATATTTTCATGCGAATCGAGTGAGACCATCGGCATCAAAATCTGGCCCGAAAATCTGGAGATATGACAGTTTGAAAAATAAACCGACACCGTTTACGATGTAATGAACTGATATTTTAAATTGCTCTTAAAATTTTTCTAATTAACGAAATTTCAAAATTTAAAATGCTAAAAATATCTATATTTTCATGCGAATCGAGTGAGACCATCGGCATCAAAATCTGGCCCGAAAATCTGGAGATATGACAGTTTGAAAAATAAACCGACACCGTTTACGATGTAATGAACTGATATTTTAAATTGCTCTTAAAATTTTTCTAATTAGCGAAATTTCAAAATTTAAAATGCTAAAAATATCTATATTTTCATGCGAATCGAGTGAGACCATCGGCATCAAAATCTGGCCCGAAAATCTGGAGATATGACAGTTTGAAAAATAAACCGACACCGTTTACGATGTAATGAACTGATATTTTAAATTGCTCTTAAAATTTTTCTAATTAATGAAATTTCAAAATTTAAAATGCTAAAAATATCTATATTTTCATGCGAATCGAGTGAGACCATCGGCATCAAAATCTGGCCCGAAAATCTGGAGATATGACAGTTTGAAAAATAAACCGACACCGTTTACGATGTAATGAACTGATATTTTAAATTGCTCTTAAAATTTTTCTAATTAACGAAATTTCAAAATTTAAAATGCTAAAAATATCTATATTTTCATGCGAATCGAGTGAGACCATCGGCATCAAAATCTGGCCCGAAAATCTGGAGATATGACAGTTTGAAAAATAAACCGACACCGTTTACGATGTAATGAACTGATATTTTATTGCTCTTAAAATTTTTCTAATTAACGAAATTTCAAAATTTAAAATGCTAAAAATATCTATATTTTCATGCGAATCGAGTGAGACCATCGGCATCAAAATCTGGCCCGAAAATCTGGAGATATGACAGTTTGAAAAATAAACCGACACCGTTTACGATGTAATGAACTGATATTTTAAATTGCTCTTAAAATTTTTCTAATTAACGAAATTTCAAAATTTAAAATGCTAAAAATATCTATATTTTCATGCGAATCGAGTGAGACCATCGGCATCAAAATCTGGCCCGAAAATCTGGAGATATGACAGTTTGAAAAATAAACCGACACCGTTTACGATGTACTGAACTGATATTTTAAATTGCTCCTAAAATTTTTCTAATTAACGAAATTTCAAAATTTAAAATGCTAAAAATATCTATATTTTCATGCGAATCGAGTGAGACCATCGGCATCAAAATCTGGCCCGAAAATCTGGAGATATGACAGTTTGAAAAATAAACCGACACCGTTTACGATGTAATGAACTGATATTTTAAATTGCTCTTAAAATTTTTCTAATTAACGAAATTTCAAAATTTAAAATGCTAAAAATATCTATATTTTCATGCGAATCGAGTGAGACCATCGGCATCAAAATCTGCCCCCAAAATCGGGAGATATGACAGTTTGAAAAATAAACCGACACCGTTTACGATGTAATGAACTGATATTTTAAATTGCTCTTAAAATTTTTCTAATTAATGAAATTTCAAAATTTAAAATGCTAAAAATATCTATATTTTCATGCGAATCGAGTGAGACCATCGGCATCAAAATCTGGCCCGAAAATCTGGAGATATGACAGTTTGAAAAATAAACCGACACCGTTTACGATGTAATGAACTGATATTTTAAATTGCTCTTAAAATTTTTCTAATTAACGAAATTTCAAAATTTAAAATGCTAAAAATATCTATATTTTCATGCGAATCGAGTGAGACCATCGGCATCAAAATCTGGCCCGAAAATCTGGAGATATGACAGTTTGAAAAATAAACCGACACCGTTTACGATGTAATGAACTGATATTTTATTGCTCTTAAAATTTTTCTAATTAACGAAATTTCAAAATTTAAAATGCTAAAAATATCTATATTTTCATGCGAATCGAGTGAGACCATCGGCATCAAAATCTGGCCCGAAAATCTGGAGATATGACAGTTTGAAAAATAAACCGACACCGTTTACGATGTACTGAACTGATATTTTAAATTGCTCCTAAAATTTTTCTAATTAACGAAATTTCAAAATTTAAAATGCTAAAAATATCTATATTTTCATGCGAATCGAGTGAGACCATCGGCATCAAAATCTGGCCCGAAAATCTGGAGATATGACAGTTTGAAAAATAAACCGACACCGTTTACGATGTAATGAACTGATATTTTAAATTGCTCTTAAAATTTTTCTAATTAACGAAATTTCAAAATTTAAAATGCTAAAAATATCTATATTTTCATGCAAATCGAGTGAGACCATCGGCATCAAAATCTGGCCCGAAAATCTGGAGATATGACAGTTTGAAAAATAAACCGACACCGTTTACGATGTAATGAACTGATATTTTAAATTGCTCTTAAAGGGGGGCTGAGGGGACGAAATAAATAGTTTAGAAATGATGAAAGTATGATTGTTGATAAATAAATGAAAAAAAAATCCAAAAAAAACCTCGAAAATGGCGAAAAAAAAAATTCCGAAAAAAAACTCATACCGCCCTCTCTTCGCCCTAATGGCCGAAGAAACGCTTTTTGTTTTCTAGGCCATTTGTTTTTTTCTCGGCCGCCTATTTTTTTATCTTGTTTTTCTCTTCGTTCCAATTTTTTTTCAGAGAAAATTATCCATAAAAGAGTATTAAAACAAATAAACGTTCAAAAGAAATGTATAAAAGAAAATAAAAAAAATATTTTTCAAAAAATAAAATTAGGCGGCCGAGAAAAAAGAGACGGCCTAGAAAATCAAGAAGCGTTTCTTCGGCCATTAGGGCGAAGAGAGGGGGGTATGATTTTTTTTTCGGAACTTTTTTTTTCGCCATTTTTGAGTTTTTCTTTGGATTTTTTTTCATTTATTTATCAACAATCATACTTTCATCATTTTTAAACCATTTATTTCGTCCCCTCAGCCCCCCTTTAAAATTTTTCTAATTAACGAAATTTCAAAATTTAAAATGCTAAAAATATCTATATTTTCATGCGAATCGAGTGAGACCATCGGCATCAAAATCTGGCCCGAAAATCTGGAGATATGACAGTTTGAAAAATAAACCGACACCGTTTACGATGTAATGAACTGATATTTTAAATTGCTCTTAAACTTTTTCTATTTAACGAAATTTCAAAATTTAAAATGATAAAAATATCTACATTTTATTGTAAATCGAATGAGACCAAAGGCATCAAAATCCGGCCCGAAAATCTGGAGATATGGCAGTTTGAAAAATAAACCAACACCCTTTACGATGTACTCAACTGATGTTTTAAATTGCTCTTAAAATTTTTCTAATTAATGAAATTTCTAAATTTAAAATGCTAAAAATATCTACATTTTTTTGCAATTACAATTTTTATGCACATTTAAAAATTTTCCAGTTTACATTATAAAGTGCTGAGCATTAAAGTTTGATTAATCATATCTCAAGATTGACACATATGATTTCAATGATTTTGATACCATTCGATAGAGATTTTTTCGTAGATTCTAAAATACTTGAAATTTTGTAATTTCATGAATTTTTCGTGTAGTTATGCTCAGTTAAAGATTCCAAAATTGGTGTTGTCAAAAAGGGTTTTCAGAATAAAAAAATACTCAATTTTGGACGAAACTCATAAATATTGGTATGACTGGATAGGAAATTTTTTGTAGATATCAAAAACATTTGAAATTTTGAACATTCGTCGAGTTAAACAATTTTTATGCACATTTAAAAATTTTCCAGTTTACATTATAAAGTGCTGTCAAAAATTAGACTCATTTAAAGTTTACCAAGTTTAGACTCATTTTAGACTCATTTAAAGTTTTTATTTTTATTTTAGATTCATTTAAAGCTTAAGAGCAAACTCCTGAAACATCCGGCGCGCATTAAAATTTTGATTTTTTTTTAACTTTGGACCGCTGCTGTGAGGTGTATATTTATCGATATCATGAATTGCATTGTACTAATGAGAGAAAGCTCTAATTTTTGAAATTGAAATCAAATAGGGTAAAATTAACTGAAACACTCTCTTTAATGAAAAAACATGAACATTAAAAAAAACTATTTATTTAACCAATTCTAAGCAAAAAAATTCACATCATACACGTCACCTGAACAGTAGGATCGTTAAGAAAAGGTACGGATAGCCACGTCCCAGCTTGCGGTCCGTATTCCTCGCATGTTGCTTCGTAGGGAAATGTTATGAACGATTGATAACCAACAGATGTGTCAGCCATGCCTGCTGGAATTGCTCCAGGGCATGTTAAGCTGAACCTGAAGTTTTGAAGTTAGTTATTATTTACAAATGTTTATAATTACTTACGTGTATGTCACACAAGGGCTCGCACCGGCAATAGGAACTGATGTATAGGTTATGGTGACTTGAGCCAGCGGGTAACACAATGTGAAAGATAGACAGTTTGTTTCCGTATATAGCTGTGGACATGGAGTACATGCTGAAAATTACAACGTGGAATTTATATCAATATTTTGAAAATCGTACGAGCAGGAGGTGTGGTTGTTGTTGTTGTGGTTGTTGTGGTCGTGGTTGTAGTTGTAGTTGTAGTTGTAGTTGTAGTTGAAGGAGGAGTTGTAGTTGTAGTTGAAGGAGGAGTTGTAGTTGAAGGAGGAGTTGTAGTAGTCGTAGAAATGACTGTTGTAGCTAAAAATGAGCTTAGAATCTCATGACAACAATAGAAACTAACGGGCATATGTTGAAGTTATGGTAAAATCTGTAAAATGTTTTATGAGAATTACATATAAGGAATCCAAAACAAATTACCATTTACTTGTTGAGTTGGAATGCAAGAATAATAAAAATCGATAGATAATATGAGCAAAGTAATAGAGAACAACCACATAATGACAAATTAAAAATGGATAAAAAAAATTTTATGGTTTGAAGATTAAATGGCCAAAAGTTGGAACTTTTATTATGAAAATATAGTGATAAGAATGTCTTGTTTATTGTTTGATCGGCCAAGATATTATGCCACTTCTCATTTTGTAGTGACGGTCAAGAAAAAACAAGCTTCATAATTGTGTAATCAAACTTGAGTGGAATCTTATCAATACTTAAATCGAAATTTTTTATGATCCATACTTATGTCAAATATTATCAAAATTCATCAACATCTAAAAGTAATGCCGTTTTAGACCTATGGTAAAGGCTAAAAAAGGTTTTTCGCAGAGAAAATCCGTTGTGGTTCAAAAACGCTCTCGTCTTCGTGGATAGATTTTGATGCCGATGGTCTCACTCGATTCGCATGAAAATATAGATATTTTTAGCATTTTAAATTTTGAAATTTCGTTAATTAGAAAAATTTTAAGAGCAATTTAAAATATCAGTTCATTACATCGTAAACGGTGTCGGTTTATTTTTCAAACTGTCATATCTCCAGATTTTCGGGCCGGATTTTGATGCCGATGGTCTCATTCGATTCGCATGGTTGCGTAGATATTTTTAGCATTTTAAATTTTGAAATTTCGTTAATTAGAAAAAGTTTAAGAGCAATTTAAAATATCAGCTCATTACATCGTAAACGGTGTCGGTTTATTTTTCAAACTGTCATATCTCCAGATTTTCGGGCCAGATTTTGATGCCGATGGTCTCACTCGATTCGCATGAAAATATAGATATTTTTAGCATTTTAAATTTTGAAATTTCGTTAATTAGAAAAATTTTAAGAGCAATTTAAAATATCAGTTCATTACATCGTAAACGGTGTCGGTTTATTTTTCAAACTGTCATATCTCCAGATTTTCGGGCCAGATTTTGATGCCGATGGTCTCACTCGATTCGCATGAAAATATAGATATTTTTAGCATTTTAAATTTTGAAATTTCGTTAATTAGAAAAATTTTAAGAGCAATTTAAAATATCAGTTCAGTACATCGTAAACGGTGTCGGTTTATTTTTCAAACTGTCATATCTCCAGATTTTCGGGCCAGATTTTGATGCCGATGGTCTCACTCGATTCGCATGAAAATATAGATATTTTTAGCATTTTAAATTTTGAAATTTCGTTAATTAGAAAAATTTTAAGAGCAATTTAAAATATCAGTTCATTACATCGTAAACGGTGTCGGTTTATTTTTCAAACTGTCATATCTCCAGATTTTCGGGCCAGATTTTGATGCCGATGGTCTCACTCGATTCGCATGAAAATATAGATATTTTTAGCATTTTAAATTTTGAAATTTCGTTAATTAGAAAAATTTTAAGAGCAATTTAAAATATCAGTTCATTACATCGTAAACGGTGTCGGTTTATTTTTCAAACTGTCATATCTCCAGATTTTCGGGCCGGATTTTGATGCCGATGGTCTCATTCGATTCGCATGGATGCGTAGATATTTTTAGCATTTTAAATTTTGAAATTTCGTTAATTAGAAAAAGTTTAAGAGAAATTTAAAATATCAGCTCATTACATCGTAAACGGTGTCGGTTTATTTTTCAAACTGTCATATCTCCAGATTTTCGGGCCGGATTTTGATGCCGATGGTCTCATTCGATTCGCATGGTTGCGTAGATATTTTTAGCATTTTAAATTTTGAAATTTCTTTAATTAGAAAAAGTTTAAGAGCAATTTAAAATATCAGCTCATTACATCGTAAACGGTGTCGGTTTATTTTTCAAACTGTCATATCTCCAGATTTTCGGGCCAGATTTTGATGCCGATGGTCTCACTCGATTCGCATGAAAATATAGATATTTTTAGCATTTTAAATTTTGAAATTTCGTTAATTAGAAAAATTTTAAGAGCAATTTAAAATATCAGTTCAGTACATCGTAAACGGTGTCGGTTTATTTTTCAAACTGTCATATCTCCAGATTTTCGGGCCAGATTTTGATGCCGATGGTCTCACTCGATTCGCATGAAAATATAGATATTTTTAGCATTTTAAATTTTGAAATTTCGTTAATTAGAAAAATTTTAAGAGCAATTTAAAATATCAGTTCATTACATCGTAAACGGTGTCGGTTTATTTTTCAAACTGTCATATCTCCAGATTTTCGGGCCAGATTTTGATGCCGATGGTCTCACTCGATTCGCATGAAAATATAGATATTTTTAGCATTTTAAATTTTGAAATTTCGTTAATTAGAAAAATTTTAAGAGCAATTTAAAATATCAGTTCATTACATCGTAAACGGTGTCGGTTTATTTTTCAAACTGTCATATCTCCAGATTTTCGGGCCGGATTTTGATGCCGATGGTCTCATTCGATTCGCATGGATGCGTAGATATTTTTAGCATTTTAAATTTTGAAATTTCGTTAATTAGAAAAAGTTTAAGAGAAATTTAAAATATCAGCTCATTACATCGTAAACGGTGTCGGTTTATTTTTCAAACTGTCATATCTCCAGATTTTCGGGCCGGATTTTGATGCCGATGGTCTCATTCGATTCGCATGGTTGCGTAGATATTTTTAGCATTTTAAATTTTGAAATTTCTTTAATTAGAAAAAGTTTAAGAGCAATTTAAAATATCAGCTCATTACATCGTAAACGGTGTCGGTTTATTTTTCAAACTGTCATATCTCCAGATTTTCGGGCCAGATTTTGATGCCGATGGTCTCACTCGATTCGCATGAAAATATAGATATTTTTAGCATTTTAAATTTTGAAATTTCGTTAATTAGAAAAATTTTAAGAGCAATTTAAAATATCAGTTCATTACATCGTAAACGGTGTCGGTTTATTTTTCAAACTGTCATATCTCCAGATTTTCGGGCCGGATTTTGATGCCGATGGTATCATTCGGTTCGCATGGTTGCGTAGATATTTTTAGCATTTTAAATTTTGAAATTTCGTTAATTAGAAAAAGTTTAAGAGCAAATTAAAATATCAGTTCATTACATCGTAAACGGTGTCGGTTTATTTTTCAAACTGTCATATCTCCAGATTTTCGGGCCAGATTTTGATGCCGATGGTCTCACTCGATTCGCATGAAAATATAGATATTTTTAGCATTTTAAATTTTGAAATTTCGTTAATTAGAAAAATTTTAAGAGCAATTTAAAATATCAGTTCATTACATCGTAAACGGTGTCGGTTTATTTTTCAAACTGTCATATCTCCAGATTTTCGGGCCGGATTTTGATGCCGATGGTCTCATTCGATTCGCATGGATGCGTAGATATTTTTAGCATTTTAAATTTTGAAATTTCGTTAATTAGAAAAAGTTTAAGAGCAATTTAAAATATCAGCTCATTACATCGTAAACGGTGTCGGTTTATTTTTCAAACTGTCATATCTCCAGATTTTCGGGCCGGATTTTGATGCCGATGGTCTCATTCGATTCGCATGGTTGCGTAGATATTTTTAGCATTTTAAATTTTGAAATTTCTTTAATTAGAAAAAGTTTAAGAGCAATTTAAAATATCAGCTCATTACATCGTAAACGGTGTCGGTTTATTTTTCAAACTGTCATATCTCCAGATTTTCGGGCCAGATTTTGATGCCGATGGTCTCACTCGATTCGCATGAAAATATAGATATTTTTAGCATTTTAAATTTTGAAATTTCGTTAATTAGAAAAATTTTAAGAGCAATTTAAAATATCAGTTCATTACATCGTAAACGGTGTCGGTTTATTTTTCAAACTGTCATATCTCCAGATTTTCGGGCCGGATTTTGATGCCGATGGTCTCATTCGATTCGCATGGTTGCGTAGATATTTTTAGCATTTTAAATTTTGAAATTTCTTTAATTAGAAAAAGTTTAAGAGCAATTTAAAATATCAGCTCATTACATCGTAAACGGTGTCGGTTTATTTTTCAAACTGTCATATCTCCAGATTTTCGGGCCAGATTTTGATGCCGATGGTCTCACTCGATTCGCATGAAAATATAGATATTTTTAGCATTTTAAATTTTGAAATTTCGTTAATTAGAAAAATTTTAAGAGCAATTTAAAATATCAGTTCATTACATCGTAAACGGTGTCGGTTTATTTTTCAAACTGTCATATCTCCAGATTTTCGGGCCAGATTTTGATGCCGATGGTCTCACTCGATTCGCATGAAAATATAGATATTTTTAGCATTTTAAATTTTGAAATTTCGTTAATTAGAAAAATTTTAAGAGCAAATTAAAATATCAGTTCATTACATCGTAAACGGTGTCGGTTTATTTTTCAAACTGTCATATCTCCAGATTTTCGGGCCAGATTTTGATGCCGATGGTCTCACTCGATTCGCATGAAAATATAGATATTTTTAGCATTTTAAATTTTGAAATTTCGTTAATTAGAAAAATTTTAAGAGCAATTTAAAATATCAGTTCATTACATCGTAAACGGTGTCGGTTTATTTTTCAAACTGTCATATCTCCAGATTTTCGGGCCAGATTTTGATGCCGATGGTCTCACTCGATTCGCATGAAAATATAGATATTTTTAGCATTTTAAATTTTGAAATTTCGTTAATTAGAAAAATTTTAAGAGCAATTTAAAATATCAGTTCATTACATCGTAAACGGTGTCGGTTTATTTTTCAAACTGTCATATCTCCAGATTTTCGGGCCAGATTTTGATGCCGATGGTCTCACTCGATTCGCATGAAAATATAGATATTTTTAGCATTTTAAATTTTGAAATTTCGTTAATTAGAAAAATTTTAAGAGCAATTTAAAATATCAGTTCATTACATCGTAAACGGTGTCGGTTTATTTTTCAAACTGTCATATCTCCAGATTTTCGGGCCAGATTTTGATGCCGATGGTCTCACTCGATTCGCATGAAAATATAGATATTTTTAGCATTTTAAATTTTGAAATTTCGTTAATTAGAAAAATTTTAAGAGCAATTTAAAATATCAGTTCAGTACATCGTAAACGGTGTCGGTTTATTTTTCAAACTGTCATATCTCCAGATTTTCGGGCCAGATTTTGATGCCGATGGTCTCACTCGATTCGCATGAAAATATAGATATTTTTAGCATTTTAAATTTTGAAATTTCGTTAATTAGAAAAATTTTAAGAGCAATTTAAAATATCAGTTCAGTACATCGTAAACGGTGTCGGTTTATTTTTCAAACTGTCATATCTCCAGATTTTCGGGCCAGATTTTGATGCCGATGGTCTCACTCGATTCGCATGAAAATATAGATATTTTTAGCATTTTAAATTTTGAAATTTCGTTAATTAGAAAAATTTTAAGAGCGAATTAAAATATCAGTTCATTACATCGTAAACGGTGTCGGTTTATTTTTCAAACTGTCATATCTCCAGATTTTCGGGCCAGATTTTGATGCCGATGGTCTCACTCGATTCGCATGAAAATATAGATATTTTTAGCATTTTAAATTTTGAAATTTCGTTAATTAGAAAAATTTTAAGAGCAATTTAAAATATCAGTTCATTACATCGTAAACGGTGTCGGTTTATTTTTCAAACTGTCATATCTCCAGATTTTCGGGCCAGATTTTGATGCCGATGGTCTCACTCGATTCGCATGAAAATATAGATATTTTTAGCATTTTAAATTTTGAAATTTCGTTAATTAGAAAAATTTTAAGAGCAATTTAAAATATCAGTTCATTACATCGTAAACGGTGTCGGTTTATTTTTCAAACTGTCATATCTCCAGATTTTCGGGCCGGATTTTGATGCCGATGGTCTCATTCGATTCGCATGGTTGCGTAGATATTTTTAGCATTTTAAATTTTGAAATTTCGTTAATTAGAAAAAGTTTAAGAGCAATTTAAAATATCAGCTCATTACATCGTAAACGGTGTCGGTTTATTTTTCAAACTGTCATATCTCCAGATTTTCGGGCCGGATTTTGATGCCGATGGTCTCATTCGATTCGCATGGTTGCGTAGATATTTTTAGCATTTTAAATTTTGAAATTTCGTTAATTAGAAAAAGTTTAAGAGCAATTTAAAATATCAGCTCATTACATCGTAAACGGTGTCGGTTTATTTTTCAAACTGTCATATCTCCAGATTTTCGGGCCGGATTTTGATGCCGATGGTCTCATTCGATTCGCATGGATGCGTAGATATTTTTAGCATTTTAAATTTTGAAATTTCGTTAATTAGAAAAAGTTTAAGAGCAATTTAAAATATCAGCTCATTACATCGTAAACGGTGTCGGTTTATTTTTCAAACTGTCATATCTCCAGATTTTCGGGCCAGATTTTGATGCCGATGGTCTCACTCGATTCGCATGAAAATATAGATATTTTTAGCATTTTAAATTTTGAAATTTCGTTAATTAGAAAAAGTTTAAGAGCAATTTAAAATATCAGCTCATTACATCGTAAACGGTGTCGGTTTATTTTTCAAACTGTCATATCTCCAGATTTTCGGGCCGGATTTTGATGCCGATGGTCTCATTCGATTCGCATGGTTGCGTAGATATTTTTAGCATTTTAAATTTTGAAATTTCGTTAATTAGAAAAAGTTTAAGAGCAATTTAAAATATCAGCTCATTACATCGTAAACGGTGTCGGTTTATTTTTCAAACTGTCATATCTCCGAATTTTCGGGCCAGATTTTGATGCCGATGGTCTCACTCGATTCGCATGAAAATATAGATATTTTTAGCATTTTAAATTTTGAAATTTCGTTAATTAGAAAAATTTTAAGAGCAATTTAAAATATCAGTTCATTACATCGTAAACGGTGTCGGTTTATTTTTCAAACTGTCATATCTCCAGATTTTCGGGCCGGATTTTGATGCCGATGGTCTCATTCGATTCGCATGGTTGCGTAGATATTTTTAGCATTTTAAATTTTGAAATTTCGTTAATTAGAAAAAGTTTAAGAGCAATTTAAAATATCAGCTCATTACATCGTAAACGGTGTCGGTTTATTTTTCAAACTGTCATATCTCCAGATTTTCGGGCCGGATTTTGATGCCGATGGTCTCATTCGATTCGCATGGATGCGTAGATATTTTTAGCATTTTAAATTTTGAAATTTCGTTAATTAGAAAAAGTTTAAGAGCAATTTAAAATATCAGCTCATTACATCGTAAACGGTGTCGGTTTATTTTTCAAACTGTCATATCTCCAGATTTTCGGGCCAGATTTTGATGCCGATGGTCTCACTCGATTCGCATGAAAATATAGATATTTTTAGCATTTTAAATTTTGAAATTTCGTTAATTAGAAAAATTTTAAGAGCAATTTAAAATATCAGTTCATTACATCGTAAACGGTGTCGGTTTATTTTTCAAACTGTCATATCTCCAGATTTTCGGGCCAGATTTTGATGCCGATGGTCTCACTCGATTCGCATGAAAATATAGATATTTTTAGCATTTTAAATTTTGAAATTTCGTTAATTAGAAAAATTTTAAGAGCAATTTAAAATATCAGTTCATTACATCGTAAACGGTGTCGGTTTATTTTTCAAACTGTCATATCTCCAGATTTTCGGGCCGGATTTTGATGCCGATGGTCTCATTCGATTCGCATGGTTGCGTAGATATTTTTAGCATTTTAAATTTTGAAATTTCGTTAATTAGAAAAAGTTTAAGAGCAATTTAAAATATCAGCTCATTACATCGTAAACGGTGTCGGTTTATTTTTCAAACTGTCATATCTCCAGATTTTCGGGCCGGATTTTGATGCCGATGGTCTCATTCGATTCGCATGGTTGCGTAGATATTTTTAGCATTTTAAATTTTGAAATTTCGTTAATTAGAAAAAGTTTAAGAGCAATTTAAAATATCAGCTCATTACATCGTAAACGGTGTCGGTTTATTTTTCAAACTGTCATATCTCCAGATTTTCGGGCCGGATTTTGATGCCGATGGTCTCATTCGATTCGCATGGATGCGTAGATATTTTTAGCATTTTAAATTTTGAAATTTCGTTAATTAGAAAAAGTTTAAGAGCAATTTAAAATATCAGCTCATTACATCGTAAACGGTGTCGGTTTATTTTTCAAACTGTCATATCTCCAGATTTTCGGGCCAGATTTTGATGCCGATGGTCTCACTCGATTCGCATGAAAATATAGATATTTTTAGCATTTTAAATTTTGAAATTTCGTTAATTAGAAAAAGTTTAAGAGCAATTTAAAATATCAGCTCATTACATCGTAAACGGTGTCGGTTTATTTTTCAAACTGTCATATCTCCAGATTTTCGGGCCGGATTTTGATGCCGATGGTCTCATTCGATTCGCATGGTTGCGTAGATATTTTTAGCATTTTAAATTTTGAAATTTCGTTAATTAGAAAAAGTTTAAGAGCAATTTAAAATATCAGCTCATTACATCGTAAACGGTGTCGGTTTATTTTTCAAACTGTCATATCTCCGAATTTTCGGGCCAGATTTTGATGCCGATGGTCTCACTCGATTCGTTTTTTCGTTAAAATTTTGAATCGTCGGATCGTTTCACTTTTGTTCTTCTGTGGAAAGAGTATAAATACTGAGATATTTATATATCTGGAAATAGAGACATAGAATAAATTTGAAAAATTGGAAAGATGTCAGCGTCCTCGTCTTCGTCAAGGAACATGGTCGTGCCGAGAGATGGATTAGCAGTTGCATCTGGTTCGGGAGTGTCAAATGTTGGTGATCAGTTGAAAAATGATTTGAAACGTAAAGAATTGGAAGATTGTTTGGAGAACATGGATCAGTTGTTGCAAAGAGTCTTCGATGAGGTAAAATCGATGGATGATGCAAAATGGTCAAAAGAGGAGATCGCCAAGAAGCAAAGCGTCTGTCAGTCAACAGAAAGGTTGCAAGAGGTTGCGGGTGATATTATGAAATTGTTTGGAAAGAAGTTTGGAGTTTGCAAATTTTTGGTTGTGGATAAATTGCTGAAAACTTTTTGGAGAAAAGTTGTGAAAGCTGAAAAATTTGTTGAAACTCAAACAAGAATGTCGAAAACGCAGAGAGAAACCATTTTCGAAGGAATGAAAGAAGGGTTTGATGTGTTGTTGGAAAAGTTGGAAGACCTGAAAGAGGATCAGGAAGATGAAGCTGAAAAAGTAGGCGCAAATGTTGAGTACATGGAAGAATGTCGAAAACTTTGGATATTTTTGAGAGCTATGAATATTGAAAGTACGGAAAAGCTTGCGGTTTGGATGGAAGCGAAGTCAGCGGAAAATTTGAAACTTTTGGAAGAGAAAAAGCAAAATGAAAGGAAATTTTTGAGCTTTTTGGAAGAAGTGGAAAATGAGAAAGCTGTTAACAGAGAGGCTTCAGATGCAAATGCAAGATTGATGTATGAGATTCAACAGAAGGTTGTCGAAGTACAAGAGTTGGAGGAAAAGCTGAAATTGATGGAACAAAATCTGGATTTGGCGAGAAATGAAATTTCTTCGGCTGAAAAAGTGACTGTTGCCAAAAATTTTTGTGAATTGAAGGAAAATGAGGGAGAAATCATTGAGATGCTGAATAGTGTGAATGTTCGCAATGGAGATCAATTGGCAGATATTTTGATGAAATTGACGAATGATTCAAATGCTAAGGAAATTCTTGAATTGGAAAATGAAAAGATTTCATTGCAGTTGGTTGAAATGGATAAGGATAGGCATGATATTAGATTGAAACTGGAGGATGTTCAGAAGGAAATGGAACAATGGAAGGAGAATTGTGAGAGGTTGAAAGGATTTATGAATGATTCTTTCAAATCGGAAAAATTGATGGGTCATGTTCGTCAAAAATTGATCAGTTTGACAAATGGACCAGGAACACCAATACCGAAGCCTAGGAGCACGATACTCACGAAAGTTGAACCAATTCGAGTTCCAGAAGCCGCGGAAAGTGTGATAAAAGCTGAAAATTGGGCTCGTAAACATTTTGTGGAAGAAGGAAATTTTGTTCAAAATTCTGAAAATTTCGGAAACATTAATGAGAATGTTAAGAAGAAGGAAGATATTGTTCAAGAAACTGGAGTATCGGACAGGAGCAAGTTATCTGATGAATTGTATTTGGTTAGAAAGCAGAGGAGCTTTATGGAAACAACGTTCAGAGCTAATGCGTTGCCGGATCCAAAAGCATATACTGGAGATGATGACAGAAACTTTGGAAGTTTTCTGACTACGTTCAAATCTAAGTATGGGAAACTAATGGAGAAGGATGAAGAATTGATGACGATTTTGGAGGAAAGATTTTTGGTTGGAAAAGCACTCCAAGTGTTTAGAACCATTCCGAAGAAAGATTCATTTAATGAAACAATGTTGGAATTTCAAGAGAGATTGAAGAAGTCAAGAAGCAGTATTTCGTTCTCGTCGATGCGAAAACTTGATCAACTGCATATTCTGGAGCACCAATCGATCAGAGATTATTGTTTGTTGATTGAAAAGTTGTCAAAAGAAGCTTTTGATATGGATGATGAGAAAATCGCACCATTGAAAGTTACGAAATTGTTGAGAGCAGCTCAAAGAGATCAGACGTTGCATTGCATTTTGAATATGAAACGAGTGGAAGTTGATGTGAAAAATCAATATGAGACGTTGAAGAGGATAGCGTTGGAGTTTGAAGAGGAAAATTTGATGAATGAAAATCAAATGGGATATTCTGATAATTTTGAAAGGAGTAGACAATGGGATGTTAACAGATTGAGTCATCCTGGTGGAAGAAAATGGGATGTTAACGGTTTTAGCCATCCTGGAGGAATGAAATCATCACCGGTCTCTGGTTCTAATGCAGTTCCAGTAGGATCAAATGATGTATTGAATGGAAATGTGCCAGTTGAAAGCAAATTTGGAAAAAATTGTTTCAAATGTGGAAAACCTGGGCATTATGCTGCAAGATGTCAGGAAAACAATAAAGTTGCATACGCGCACGGAGTAATTTGTGATGAGAAAGCACTGCGACAGGGAAATCATGCTGGAGCTGGAAGCCTAGTACTCGAACAAGCAAAAATTCTTGGAAAGGATGTCACAATTGTTATCGATAGTGGTGCTCAAGTGAGCTTGTTGTCAACCAAAACATGGAGCAGAGTCAAGAAAGGAAACTTGACGGATGAGAAGTTTGTGGAAAGTGCAACGGATAAAGATTTGGAAGTAATTGATGCGTCAAATACAAAGATGAATATTGTTCACCAAGTTGACGTTCCGATTGAAATCAGGCACAAGAAGAAGAGTGTTTCGTTCCAAGTGTGTGAAAGTAATGAAGAATATGCTGTTTTGGGCACGAATTCGTTTGAAAGTTTTGGAATCCGTATCGGCTGGAAAGATGTCGTTGAGGAGAAGAAGAAAGCTGTTGTGAATGCAGTAAGATTGAAGCATTTTGGTGGAGCTGGAAGTGAAGGAAAGCTGCCATTTGGGAAGAATCGTGTGAAGTTGGAGAAAAGATGTCCAGTGAATGTAGATGTGATGTATAGTAAAGGCATTGTGTCGGGAGGTTCAGTGAAGGACAAGGTCTTTGGAAAAGCTGGTGATCGGGAAAGTGAGCAGAAAATCGGAGGTCGTGAGAATGACAAGATAAGATGCAAGAGCAAACCGAGACACAGATGGTCGAAGAACGTGACAAATGTCACAAAACCTTTTGTTATTCAGGGTCCGTCAACAGTCAATCAATTGGATGCAAGTGCCAAGCCAAATCGTCAAATTTTTTCGATTGCCAAGTCACAAGATCAATTTGGGAGATGTTCGGAAGTGGAAACAAGTGTGAATGAGAAGCATCAGGAGAAAGATGTTGAGATTGGAGTGAAACCTCAGAATATGAAGGCCAAGAGCGTTGAGATGAATGGGCAAAGTGGAAAAAGGGACAAGAACAAGCTGAAAATCGTCAAGGAACAGTCAGTTCAATGTGATAAATGTTCGACCCCATTACCCTTCTACCCGTGTTATTTTATGATGTATCCCAACAGTCAGGAGCCTGTTCTTCTAAAGGAGGGGGATGTTGAGATAAATGGCCGAGGACTAGAAACCCAACACAGAGGGACTAGCTTCCCAAAAATGTGTTTCTAGGCCACCATCTCGGGCGTCACATTAGTTTTGTTGTGAGAAGGCAAGCAAGCTCGTTTTTAGCCAGTTTTGGGCTGTTTTTGTTGTTTCTAGTTGAGAACTAGATTCGCCTAGCTGCGGCTAGTATTTTATTTGTTCTTTGCAACATAATTAACCTTTCTTTCGTATTAAATTCTTGTTTTTCAATTAATAAATCTTCTTGAAAATAATTCGCGTTTATTTTTGTTGTTTAAAGCTGGTTTTCATCCACTCGCATCTCTGTGAACCTAGTTTATACAAGGGACACCACATTACTTGGGGGCCGAACCGGTTTAGAGTTGGAAAACCGCTTGAACAGCAAAATTTTCGTGATTTTTGAGGGTTTATTGATTTTTCTTGAATTTTTTCGCTTTTTCTTCTTTTTTTTTGCCGTTTAATTTCGAATTTTTGTACGTTCGGATTTTGTTTGGTCTTCCCCTAGTGGTTGACATTAAACAGACCGTCTGGGCAAATTATTTGAAATCTTCGTCGCCGTTTTTTTCGAATTTTTCAAATTCTGGTGTTTTGTAGTTTTTTACAAACTCAGAGACCGAGATTTTCGTTAAAATATTGATTGTGCCGCCGTTTCTTTTTTGTTCTTCCATTTGATCGAGTATAATCCTTTGGGATATATATCAGGAGAGTGGGGTAAAGAATAAAATTGAAAAATGTCGAAGATGCCAGTGTCAACATCGTCCAAGTCGCCTTCCCTCAGGTCGTGCGCATCGAAATTGTCTGTTGCATCAGGATCGGGAAGCAATTCAAATGGTGGAAATGTGCAAGTGAGGAAAGCAGATGAGAAAAATGATGACAATTTGGAGAAATATGTGCAGAATATGAACCAATTTTTGCAGGAAGTCTGCGAATGGGTAATTTCGCGTGATGATGATGCAAATTGGTCAAGTGAAGAAATCGCCAAGAAGCAAAGCGTTTGTCAGTCAGCTAGGAAGTTGCAAGAGGTTGCTGGTGATTTATTGAATGGTTGTGGAAGAAAGTTTGATGTCAGGAAGTTCAAGAATGTGGAAGAAGCTTTGAAAATTTTTTCGAAAAATATTGAAGGTGCTGAAAAGTATGCAGAATTGAACACTAGAATGTCAAAGAAGCAGAAGTGTACTATTTTTGATACATTGAAAGAAGGATATGGAAAATTGATGAAAAGTTTCGATGAAGTGAAGGAAAATGTGGCTGCGAAGGATTTTGCTGAGAATAAGCCTGAAAATGAAGCACATTTGGAAGAAGGTGAGAAAGTTTGGAAATTTATGAGAAAGTTGGGCATAGAAAATGCTGATCAATTGTGTGAAGCTATTAAAAGGCGTGCAGCTGATAATTCAAGACTTCGGAAGGAAAATCTGCAGATGATTGATGTGATGGATAAAGTTAGAATCCTCGAAGAAAATCAGAAGATTAATAGTGATATGCAGGAGGAGTTGAGAGAATCTATCCGTCAAAAAGATTTGTTAATATCGAAGTTGACTGAAAGTCAGGATAAAGAGTATTTGGAAGAATGTCGAAAAATCTGGAAAGTTTTGAAAAAGATTGGTGTGAATAGTGCAGCAAGTTGCGTAGCATTATTTGAGAATGTAGCTGATAAAGGACTCAAAGCAAGAGCTGATCTAAAGTCACAAAGTGAGAAAATTCTGCAAATGGAACAACAATTGAAAGAGGAAATCGAGGTGAAGGATGATTTGAAGGAGAAATTTTGTCTAAATGTTGATGAAATGAAAAAATTGAAGGAAAATATTCAGCAAAAGGATGTCGAAATTCCAAGGTTGAAGGAAAAGCTGAAAAAGTTGGAAAAGGAAGTCCTTTTGGCTCCGAAGAAAATTTTGTCGAATGAAGAAGAACATGTTAAAGAGGATGAGAATTCAGGAAGACATAATGTTTCGCCAGCGTTATCAGTAAAAGCGAATAAGATGTTTATTGCACATATGTTGAAGAGTTCAACTGAGCAAATTGTTGAAAAGCATAATGGAGAGATTTGTGTTGAAAATTTTGGACAAATGTGTTCAGATGGTCTGAATGAAAGAATTGCCGCAATGGAAGCGAGTATTGCAAAATTGACGGAATTTATGATTAGACAAAAGGATGCTAGGTGTGAGTCGGTCGTTGCCGAGAGCAGTTGTCCGGAGTCAGGATCAAGTTTTAGAGTGGAAAAAGCTAGAGGCTTTAATATTGATGATGAAGTGCATAAACCACAAGTTCGAAAAAGTGCTGAAGGAAGTTCAAAAGTGGAAAATGATGTTAAAAGATGTTTCAAATGTGGAAGAAATGGACATTTTGCAAAAAGATGCTGGAATAATAATGTTGCTGAAGCAAATGGTGTGAAGATTGATGCTTTTAATTGGAAAAATGAGCCAGGAGATAAAAATCATGCTACAGTTGGAAGACAAACTATTGAAAAGTCTGAAATTCTTGGCACAAAGTTGAAGCTGATTATTGATAGTGGAGCAATGACAAGTGTGTTATCGTCCAAGACATGGAATAGAATCAAGAATGGAAATTTGAAGAAAGAGAATTTTGTGGAAAGGAATCCAGGTTGTATGGAGATGAGGAATGTTTCGAAGGATAAAATGAAGATCATCCGTCAAGTTGAAGTTCCAGTGAAGATGAGAGGCATGAAAGAAGTTGTGAAATTCCAAGTTGTTGAGAATGAGAATGAACTAGCAGTGTTGGGAATGAATGCATTCAAATGTTTTGGAATATACATTGGATGGAAGAGTTTGAAGAAGGAATCGGTGAATGTGAATGCTGTGATTGTAGAGAGCAGTGGTTCAAGAGATGAGAAGTGGAAAAAGTGTTCGTTGAACTTGAAGATGATGTCCAGTAGAGGCATATGTTCGGAAAGTCCGGAACCAAATGTTTTTCAGGTTAAACCTATGGTCAACCAGTTACAATGGAGTTCATATGATCAAGTTCGAAGAAGATCAGAGATGGAAAGAACATCAAGTTCGAAGAGAGCGCCACAATTAAAAGTTGAGATCATTGGTGGAAAATATCGAATGATGGAGGTCAAGCCAAGCTGGATGCAGGGTACAAATGATGGAATGAAGGGAGCAGGTCAAAAGTGGGTCGAGAACAAGCTGAAAGTCAAGAACAGCGAAGAGACAGTTCAATTTAATAAATGTTCTACCCAAAACCCTATCGCCCCGTATTTTTGTTATTATTATGTACTGCCGAGAAACCTCAAACAGTCAGGAGCCTGTTTTTCTAAAGGAGGGGGATGTAATATGGAAGAGAAATACGAGCGAGGACTAGTTTCTCGTCGAGTGTGAAACCTAGGCCACCACTTTGTAGTTCGGTTGGAATTCGTTTGGAGTTTAGTTGTTAACTCGTGTAAAACCGTTTTGTTGGTTTTTAAGTTTCTAGTTGTTGCTAGAAAGTGACTAGCAGGTGCTAGTATAATATTCACTTGTTTTGAATCATATTTACCCGTTGTTTATCTTTTATTTCTTGTTTAAAATCTAATAAATCTTTGTAAAATAATCTCGCGTTATTTTTGTTGTTTAAACTGGTTTCTCCACCACTCTTCTTTCGTGGAACCTGAACACCACCAGGGACCACCACATTACTTTTTGAAATTTCGTTAATTAGAAAAATTTTAAGAGCAATTTAAAATATCAGTTCATTACATCGTAAACGGTGTCGGTTTATTTTTCAAACTGTCATATCTCCAGATTTTCGGGCCAGATTTTGATGCCGATGGTCTCACTCGATTCGCATGAAAATATAGATATTTTTAGCATTTTAAATTTTGAAATTTCGTTAATTAGAAAAATTTTAAGAGCAATTTAAAATATCAGTTCATTACATCGTAAACGGTGTCGGTTTATTTTTCAAACTGTCATATCTCCAGATTTTCGGGCCGGATTTTGATGCCGATGGTCTCATTCGATTCGCATGGTTGCGTAGATATTTTTAGCATTTTAAATTTTGAAATTTCGTTAATTAGAAAAAGTTTAAGAGCAATTTAAAATATCAGCTCATTACATCGTAAACGGTGTCGGTTTATTTTTCAAACTGTCATATCTCCAGATTTTCGGGCCGGATTTTGATGCCGATGGTCTCATTCGATTCGCATGGTTGCGTAGATATTTTTAGCATTTTAAATTTTGAAATTTCGTTAATTAGAAAAAGTTTAAGAGCAATTTAAAATATCAGCTCATTACATCGTAAACGGTGTCGGTTTATTTTTCAAACTGTCATATCTCCAGATTTTCGGGCCGGATTTTGATGCCGATGGTCTCATTCGATTCGCATGGATGCGTAGATATTTTTAGCATTTTAAATTTTGAAATTTCGTTAATTAGAAAAAGTTTAAGAGCAATTTAAAATATCAGCTCATTACATCGTAAACGGTGTCGGTTTATTTTTCAAACTGTCATATCTCCAGATTTTCGGGCCAGATTTTGATGCCGATGGTCTCACTCGATTCGCATGAAAATATAGATATTTTTAGCATTTTAAATTTTGAAATTTCGTTAATTAGAAAAATTTTAAGAGCAATTTAAAATATCAGTTCATTACATCGTAAACGGTGTCGGTTTATTTTTCAAACTGTCATATCTCCAGATTTTCGGGCCGGATTTTGATGCCGATGGTCTCATTCGATTCGCATGGTTGCGTAGATATTTTTAGCATTTTAAATTTTGAAATTTCGTTAATTAGAAAAAGTTTAAGAGCAATTTAAAATATCAGCTCATTACATCGTAAACGGTGTCGGTTTATTTTTCAAACTGTCATATCTCCAGATTTTCGGGCCGGATTTTGATGCCGATGGTCTCATTCGATTCGCATGGTTGCGTAGATATTTTTAGCATTTTAAATTTTGAAATTTCGTTAATTAGAAAAAGTTTAAGAGCAATTTAAAATATCAGCTCATTACATCGTAAACGGTGTCGGTTTATTTTTCAAACTGTCATATCTCCAGATTTTCGGGCCGGATTTTGATGCCGATGGTCTCATTCGATTCGCATGGATGCGTAGATATTTTTAGCATTTTAAATTTTGAAATTTCGTTAATTAGAAAAAGTTTAAGAGCAATTTAAAATATCAGCTCATTACATCGTAAACGGTGTCGGTTTATTTTTCAAACTGTCATATCTCCAGATTTTCGGGCCAGATTTTGATGCCGATGGTCTCACTCGATTCGCATGAAAATATAGATATTTTTAGCATTTTAAATTTTGAAATTTCGTTAATTAGAAAAAGTTTAAGAGCAATTTAAAATATCAGCTCATTACATCGTAAACGGTGTCGGTTTATTTTTCAAACTGTCATATCTCCAGATTTTCGGGCCGGATTTTGATGCCGATGGTCTCATTCGATTCGCATGGTTGCGTAGATATTTTTAGCATTTTAAATTTTGAAATTTCGTTAATTAGAAAAAGTTTAAGAGCAATTTAAAATATCAGCTCATTACATCGTAAACGGTGTCGGTTTATTTTTCAAACTGTCATATCTCCGAATTTTCGGGCCAGATTTTGATGCCGATGGTCTCACTCGATTTGCATGAAAATATAGATATTTTTAGCATTTTAAATTTTGAAATTTCGTTAATTAGAAAAATTTTAAGAGCAATTTAAAATATCAGTTCATTACATCGTAAACGGTGTCGGTTTATTTTTCAAACTGTCATATCTCCAGATTTTCGGGCCGGATTTTGATGCCGATGGTCTCATTCGATTCGCATGGATGCGTAGATATTTTTAGCATTTTAAATTTTGAAATTTCGTTAATTAGAAAAAGTTTAAGAGCAATTTAAAATATCAGCTCATTACATCGTAAACGGTGTCGGTTTATTTTTCAAACTGTCATATCTCCAGATTTTCGGGCCGGATTTTGATGCCGATGGTCTCATTCGATTCGCATGGTTGCGTAGATATTTTTAGCATTTTAAATTTTGAAATTTCGTTAATTAGAAAAAGTTTAAGAGCAATTTAAAATATCAGCTCATTACATCGTAAACGGTGTCGGTTTATTTTTCAAACTGTCATATCTCCAGATTTTCGGGCCGGATTTTGATGCCGATGGTCTCATTCGATTCGCATGGTTGCGTAGATATTTTTAGCATTTTAAATTTTGAAATTTCGTTAATTAGAAAAAGTTTAAGAGCAATTTAAAATATCAGCTCATTACATCGTAAACGGTGTCGGTTTATTTTTCAAACTGTCATATCTCCAGATTTTCGGGCCGGATTTTGATGCCGATGGTCTCATTCGATTCGCATGGATGCGTAGATATTTTTAGCATTTTAAATTTTGAAATTTCGTTAATTAGAAAAAGTTTAAGAGCAATTTAAAATATCAGCTCATTACATCGTAAACGGTGTCGGTTTATTTTTCAAACTGTCATATCTCCAGATTTTCGGGCCAGATTTTGATGCCGATGGTCTCACTCGATTCGCATGAAAATATAGATATTTTTAGCATTTTAAATTTTGAAATTTCGTTAATTAGAAAAATTTTAAGAGCAATTTAAAATATCAGTTCATTACATCGTAAACGGTGTCGGTTTATTTTTCAAACTGTCATATCTCCAGATTTTCGGGCCGGATTTTGATGCCGATGGTCTCATTCGATTCGCATGGTTGCGTAGATATTTTTAGCATTTTAAATTTTGAAATTTCGTTAATTAGAAAAAGTTTAAGAGCAATTTAAAATATCAGCTCATTACATCGTAAACGGTGTCGGTTTATTTTTCAAACTGTCATATCTCCAGATTTTCGGGCCGGATTTTGATGCCGATGGTCTCATTCGATTCGCATGGTTGCGTAGATATTTTTAGCATTTTAAATTTTGAAATTTCGTTAATTAGAAAAAGTTTAAGAGCAATTTAAAATATCAGCTCATTACATCGTAAACGGTGTCGGTTTATTTTTCAAACTGTCATATCTCCAGATTTTCGGGCCGGATTTTGATGCCGATGGTCTCATTCGATTCGCATGGATGCGTAGATATTTTTAGCATTTTAAATTTTGAAATTTCGTTAATTAGAAAAAGTTTAAGAGCAATTTAAAATATCAGCTCATTACATCGTAAACGGTGTCGGTTTATTTTTCAAACTGTCATATCTCCAGATTTTCGGGCCAGATTTTGATGCCGATGGTCTCACTCGATTCGCATGAAAATATAGATATTTTTAGCATTTTAAATTTTGAAATTTCGTTAATTAGAAAAAGTTTAAGAGCAATTTAAAATATCAGCTCATTACATCGTAAACGGTGTCGGTTTATTTTTCAAACTGTCATATCTCCAGATTTTCGGGCCGGATTTTGATGCCGATGGTCTCATTCGATTCGCATGGTTGCGTAGATATTTTTAGCATTTTAAATTTTGAAATTTCGTTAATTAGAAAAAGTTTAAGAGCAATTTAAAATATCAGCTCATTACATCGTAAACGGTGTCGGTTTATTTTTCAAACTGTCATATCTCCGAATTTTCGGGCCAGATTTTGATGCCGATGGTCTCACTCGATTTGCATGAAAATATAGATATTTTTAGCATTTTAAATTTTGAAATTTCGTTAATTAGAAAAATTTTAAGAGCAATTTAAAATATCAGTTCATTACATCGTAAACGGTGTCGGTTTATTTTTCAAACTGTCATATCTCCAGATTTTCGGGCCGGATTTTGATGCCGATGGTCTCATTCGATTCGCATGGTTGCGTAGATATTTTTAGCATTTTAAATTTTGAAATTTCGTTAATTAGAAAAAGTTTAAGAGCAATTTAAAATATCAGCTCATTACATCGTAAACGGTGTCGGTTTATTTTTCAAACTGTCATATCTCCAGATTTTCGGGCCGGATTTTGATGCCGATGGTCTCATTCGATTCGCATGGATGCGTAGATATTTTTAGCATTTTAAATTTTGAAATTTCGTTAATTAGAAAAAGTTTAAGAGCAATTTAAAATATCAGCTCATTACATCGTAAACGGTGTCGGTTTATTTTTCAAACTGTCATATCTCCAGATTTTCGGGCCGGATTTTGATGCCGATGGTCTCATTCGATTCGCATGGTTGCGTAGATATTTTTAGCATTTTAAATTTTGAAATTTCGTTAATTAGAAAAAGTTTAAGAGCAATTTAAAATATCAGCTCATTACATCGTAAACGGTGTCGGTTTATTTTTCAAACTGTCATATCTCCGAATTTTCGGGCCAGATTTTGATGCCGATGGTCTCACTCGATTTGCATGAAAATATAGATATTTTTAGCATTTTAAATTTTGAAATTTCGTTAATTAGAAAAATTTTAAGAGCAATTTAAAATATCAGTTCATTACATCGTAAACGGTGTCGGTTTATTTTTCAAACTGTCATATCTCCAGATTTTCGGGCCGGATTTTGATGCCGATGGTCTCATTCGATTTGCATGGTTGCGTAGATATTTTTAGCATTTTAAATTTTGAAATTTCGTTAATTAGAAAAATTTTAAGAGCAATTTAAAATATCAGTTCAGTACATCGTAAACGGTGTCGGTTTATTTTTCAAACTGTCATATCTCCAGATTTTCGGGCCAGATTTTGATGCCGATGGTCTCACTCGATTCGCATGAAAATATAGATATTTTTAGCATTTTAAATTTTGAAATTTCGTTAATTAGAAAAATTTTAAGAGCAATTTAAAATATCAGTTCAGTACATCGTAAACGGTGTCGGTTTATTTTTCAAACTGTCATATCTCCAGATTTTCGGGCCAGATTTTGATGCCGATGGTCTCACTCGATTCGCATGAAAATATAGATATTTTTAGCATTTTAAATTTTGAAATTTCGTTAATTAGAAAAATTTTAAGAGCAATTTAAAATATCAGTTCATTACATCGTAAACGGTGTCGGTTTATTTTTCAAACTGTCATATCTCCAGATTTTCGGGCCAGATTTTGATGCCGATGGTCTCACTCGATTCGCATGAAAATATAGATATTTTTAGCATTTTAAATTTTGAAATTTCGTTAATTAGAAAAAGTTTAAGAGCAATTTAAAATATCAGCTAATTACATCGTAAACGGTGTCGGTTTATTTTTCAAACTGTCATATCTCCAGATTTTCGGGCCGGATTTTGATGCCGATGGTCTCATTCGATTCGCATGGTTGCGTAGATATTTTTAGCATTTTAAATTTTGAAATTTCGTTAATTAGAAAAAGTTTAAGAGCAATTTAAAATATCAGCTCATTACATCGTAAACGGTGTCGGTTTATTTTTCAAACTGTCATATCTCCAGATTTTCGGGCCGGATTTTGATGCCGATGGTCTCATTCGATTCGCATGGATGCGTAGATATTTTTAGCATTTTAAATTTTGAAATTTCGTTAATTAGAAAAAGTTTAAGAGCAATTTAAAATATCAGCTCATTACATCGTAAACGGTGTCGGTTTATTTTTCAAACTGTCATATCTCCAGATTTTCGGGCCAGATTTTGATGCCGATGGTCTCACTCGATTCGCATGAAAATATAGATATTTTTAGCATTTTAAATTTTGAAATTTCGTTAATTAGAAAAAGTTTAAGAGCAATTTAAAATATCAGCTCATTACATCGTAAACGGTGTCGGTTTATTTTTCAAACTGTCATATCTCCAGATTTTCGGGCCGGATTTTGATGCCGATGGTCTCATTCGATTCGCATGGTTGCGTAGATATTTTTAGCATTTTAAATTTTGAAATTTCGTTAATTAGAAAAAGTTTAAGAGCAATTTAAAATATCAGCTCATTACATCGTAAACGGTGTCGGTTTATTTTTCAAACTGTCATATCTCCGAATTTTCGGGCCAGATTTTGATGCCGATGGTCTCACTCGATTTGCATGAAAATATAGATATTTTTAGCATTTTAAATTTTGAAATTTCGTTAATTAGAAAAATTTTAAGAGCAATTTAAAATATCAGTTCATTACATCGTAAACGGTGTCGGTTTATTTTTCAAACTGTCATATCTCCAGATTTTCGGGCCGGATTTTGATGCCGATGGTCTCATTCGATTCGCATGGTTGCGTAGATATTTTTAGCATTTTAAATTTTGAAATTTCGTTAATTAGAAAAAGTTTAAGAGCAATTTAAAATATCAGCTCATTACATCGTAAACGGTGTCGGTTTATTTTTCAAACTGTCATATCTCCAGATTTTCGGGCCGGATTTTGATGCCGATGGTCTCATTCGATTCGCATGGATGCGTAGATATTTTTAGCATTTTAAATTTTGAAATTTCGTTAATTAGAAAAAGTTTAAGAGCAATTTAAAATATCAGCTCATTACATCGTAAACGGTGTCGGTTTATTTTTCAAACTGTCATATCTCCAGATTTTCGGGCCGGATTTTGATGCCGATGGTCTCATTCGATTCGCATGGTTGCGTAGATATTTTTAGCATTTTAAATTTTGAAATTTCGTTAATTAGAAAAAGTTTAAGAGCAATTTAAAATATCAGCTCATTACATCGTAAACGGTGTCGGTTTATTTTTCAAACTGTCATATCTCCGAATTTTCGGGCCAGATTTTGATGCCGATGGTCTCACTCGATTTGCATGAAAATATAGATATTTTTAGCATTTTAAATTTTGAAATTTCGTTAATTAGAAAAATTTTAAGAGCAATTTAAAATATCAGTTCATTACATCGTAAACGGTGTCGGTTTATTTTTCAAACTGTCATATCTCCAGATTTTCGGGCCGGATTTTGATGCCGATGGTCTCATTCGATTTGCATGGTTGCGTAGATATTTTTAGCATTTTAAATTTTGAAATTTCGTTAATTAGAAAAATTTTAAGAGCAATTTAAAATATCAGTTCAGTACATCGTAAACGGTGTCGGTTTATTTTTCAAACTGTCATATCTCCAGATTTTCGGGCCAGATTTTGATGCCGATGGTCTCACTCGATTCGCATGAAAATATAGATATTTTTAGCATTTTAAATTTTGAAATTTCGTTAATTAGAAAAATTTTAAGAGCAATTTAAAATATCAGTTCAGTACATCGTAAACGGTGTCGGTTTATTTTTCAAACTGTCATATCTCCAGATTTTCGGGCCAGATTTTGATGCCGATGGTCTCACTCGATTCGCATGAAAATATAGATATTTTTAGCATTTTAAATTTTGAAATTTCGTTAATTAGAAAAATTTTAAGAGCAATTTAAAATATCAGTTCATTACATCGTAAACGGTGTCGGTTTATTTTTCAAACTGTCATATCTCCAGATTTTCGGGCCAGATTTTGATGCCGATGGTCTCACTCGATTCGCATGAAAATATAGATATTTTTAGCATTTTAAATTTTGAAATTTCGTTAATTAGAAAAATTTTAAGAGCAATTTAAAATATCAGTTCATTACATCGTAAACGGTGTCGGTTTATTTTTCAAACTGTCATATCTCCAGATTTTCGGGCCGGATTTTGATGCCGATGGTCTCATTCGATTCGCATGGATGCGTAGATATTTTTAGCATTTTAAATTTTGAAATTTCGTTAATTAGAAAAAGTTTAAGAGCAATTTAAAATATCAGCTCATTACATCGTAAACGGTGTCGGTTTATTTTTCAAACTGTCATATCTCCAGATTTTCGGGCCGGATTTTGATGCCGATGGTCTCATTCGATTCGCATGGTTGCGTAGATATTTTTAGCATTTTAAATTTTGAAATTTCGTTAATTAGAAAAAGTTTAAGAGCAATTTAAAATATCAGCTCATTACATCGTAAACGGTGTCGGTTTATTTTTCAAACTGTCATATCTCCAGATTTTCGGGCCAGATTTTGATGCCGATGGTCTCACTCGATTCGCATGAAAATATAGATATTTTTAGCATTTTAAATTTTGAAATTTCGTTAATTAGAAAAATTTTAAGAGCAATTTAAAATATCAGTTCATTACATCGTAAACGGTGTCGGTTTATTTTTCAAACTGTCATATCTCCAGATTTTCGGGCCAGATTTTGATGCCGATGGTCTCACTCGATTCGCATGAAAATATAGATATTTTTAGCATTTTAAATTTTGAAATTTCGTTAATTAGAAAAATTTTAAGAGCAATTTAAAATATCAGTTCATTACATCGTAAACGGTGTCGGTTTATTTTTCAAACTGTCATATCTCCAGATTTTCGGGCCAGATTTTGATGCCGATGGTCTCACTCGATTCGCATGAAAATATAGATATTTTTAGCATTTTAAATTTTGAAATTTCGTTAATTAGAAAAATTTTAAGAGCAATTTAAAATATCAGTTCATTACATCGTAAACGGTGTCGGTTTATTTTTCAAACTGTCATATCTCCAGATTTTCGGGCCAGATTTTGATGCCGATGGTCTCACTCGATTCGCATGAAAATATAGATATTTTTAGCATTTTAAATTTTGAAATTTCGTTAATTAGAAAAATTTTAAGAGCAATTTAAAATATCAGTTCATTACATCGTAAACGGTGTCGGTTTATTTTTCAAACTGTCATATCTCCAGATTTTCGGGCCAGATTTTGATGCCGATGGTCTCACTCGATTCGCATGAAAATATAGATATTTTTAGCATTTTAAATTTTGAAATTTCGTTAATTAGAAAAATTTTAAGAGCAATTTAAAATATCAGTTCAGTACATCGTAAACGGTGTCGGTTTATTTTTCAAACTGTCATATCTCCAGATTTTCGGGCCAGATTTTGATGCCGATGGTCTCACTCGATTCGCATGAAAATATAGATATTTTTAGCATTTTAAATTTTGAAATTTCGTTAATTAGAAAAATTTTAAGAGCAATTTAAAATATCAGTTCAGTACATCGTAAACGGTGTCGGTTTATTTTTCAAACTGTCATATCTCCAGATTTTCGAGCCAGATTTTGATGCCGATGGTCTCACTCGATTCGCATGAAAATATAGATATTTTTAGCATTTTAAATTTTGAAATTTCGTTAATTAGAAAAATTTTAAGAGCGAATTAAAATATCAGTTCATTACATCGTAAACGGTGTCGGTTTATTTTTCAAACTGTCATATCTCCAGATTTTCGGGCCAGATTTTGATGCCGATGGTCTCACTCGATTCGCATGAAAATATAGATATTTTTAGCATTTTAAATTTTGAAATTTCGTTAATTAGAAAAATTTTAAGAGCAATTTAAAATATCAGTTCATTACATCGTAAACGGTGTCGGTTTATTTTTCAAACTGTCATATCTCCAGATTTTCGGGCCAGATTTTGATGCCGATGGTCTCACTCGATTCGCATGAAAATATAGATATTTTTAGCATTTTAAATTTTGAAATTTCGTTAATTAGAAAAATTTTAAGAGCAATTTAAAATATCAGTTCATTACATCGTAAACGGTGTCGGTTTATTTTTCAAACTGTCATATCTCCAGATTTTCGGGCCAGATTTTGATGCCGATGGTCTCACTCGATTCGCATGAAAATATAGATATTTTTAGCATTTTAAATTTTGAAATTTCGTTAATTAGAAAAATTTTAAGAGCAATTTAAAATATCAGTTCAGTACATCGTAAACGGTGTCGGTTTATTTTTCAAACTGTCATATCTCCAGATTTTCGGGCCAGATTTTGATGCCGATGGTCTCACTCGATTCGCATGAAAATATAGATATTTTTAGCATTTTAAATTTTGAAATTTCGTTAATTAGAAAAATTTTAAGAGCAATTTAAAATATCAGTTCAGTACATCGTAAACGGTGTCGGTTTATTTTTCAAACTGTCATATCTCCAGATTTTCGGGCCAGATTTTGATGCCGATGGTCTCACTCGATTCGCATGAAAATATAGATATTTTTAGCATTTTAAATTTTGAAATTTCGTTAATTAGAAAAATTTTAAGAGCGAATTAAAATATCAGTTCATTACATCGTAAACGGTGTCGGTTTATTTTTCAAACTGTCATATCTCCAGATTTTCGGGCCAGATTTTGATGCCGATGGTCTCACTCGATTCGCATGAAAATATAGATATTTTTAGCATTTTAAATTTTGAAATTTCGTTAATTAGAAAAATTTTAAGAGCAATTTAAAATATCAGTTCATTACATCGTAAACGGTGTCGGTTTATTTTTCAAACTGTCATATCTCCAGATTTTCGGGCCAGATTTTGATGCCGATGGTCTCACTCGATTCGCATGAAAATATAGATATTTTTAGCATTTTAAATTTTGAAATTTCGTTAATTAGAAAAATTTTAAGAGCAATTTAAAATATCAGTTCATTACATCGTAAACGGTGTCGGTTTATTTTTCAAACTGTCATATCTCCAGATTTTCGGGCCGGATTTTGATGCCGATGGTCTCATTCGATTCGCATGGTTGCGTAGATATTTTTAGCATTTTAAATTTTGAAATTTCGTTAATTAGAAAAAGTTTAAGAGCAATTTAAAATATCAGCTCATTACATCGTAAACGGTGTCGGTTTATTTTTCAAACTGTCATATCTCCAGATTTTCGGGCCGGATTTTGATGCCGATGGTCTCATTCGATTCGCATGGTTGCGTAGATATTTTTAGCATTTTAAATTTTGAAATTTCGTTAATTAGAAAAAGTTTAAGAGCAATTTAAAATATCAGCTAATTACATCGTAAACGGTGTCGGTTTATTTTTCAAACTGTCATATCTCCAGATTTTCGGGCCGGATTTTGATGCCGATGGTCTCATTCGATTCGCATGGTTGCGTAGATATTTTTAGCATTTTAAATTTTGAAATTTCGTTAATTAGAAAAAGTTTAAGAGCAATTTAAAATATCAGCTCATTACATCGTAAACGGTGTCGGTTTATTTTTCAAACTGTCATATCTCCAGATTTTCGGGCCGGATTTTGATGCCGATGGTCTCATTCGATTCGCATGGTTGCGTAGATATTTTTAGCATTTTAAATTTTGAAATTTCGTTAATTAGAAAAAGTTTAAGAGCAATTTAAAATATCAGCTCATTACATCGTAAACGGTGTCGGTTTATTTTTCAAACTGTCATATCTCCGAATTTTCGGGCCAGATTTTGATGCCGATGGTCTCACTCGATTTGCATGAAAATATAGATATTTTTAGCATTTTAAATTTTGAAATTTCGTTAATTAGAAAAATTTTAAGAGCAATTTAAAATATCAGTTCATTACATCGTAAACGGTGTCGGTTTATTTTTCAAACTGTCATATCTCCAGATTTTCGGGCCGGATTTTGATGCCGATGGTCTCATTCGATTTGCATGGTTGCGTAGATATTTTTAGCATTTTAAATTTTGAAATTTCGTTAATTAGAAAAATTTTAAGAGCAATTTAAAATATCAGTTCATTACATCGTAAACGGTGTCGGTTTATTTTTCAAACTGTCATATCTCCAGATTTTCGGGCCGGATTTTGATGCCGATGGTCTCATTCGATTTGCATGGTTGCGTAGATATTTTTAGCATTTTAAATTTTGAAATTTCGTTAATTAGAAAAATTTTAAGAGCGAATTAAAATATCAGTTCATTACATCGTAAACGGTGTCGGTTTATTTTTCAAACTGTCATATCTCCAGATTTTCGGGCCAGATTTTGATGCCGATGGTCTCACTCGATTCGCATGAAAATATAGATATTTTTAGCATTTTAAATTTTGAAATTTCGTTAATTAGAAAAATTTTAAGAGCAATTTAAAATATCAGTTCATTACATCGTAAACGGTGTCGGTTTATTTTTCAAACTGTCATATCTCCAGATTTTCGGGCCAGATTTTGATGCCGATGGTCTCACTCGATTCGCATGAAAATATAGATATTTTTAGCATTTTAAATTTTGAAATTTCGTTAATTAGAAAAATTTTAAGAGCAATTTAAAATATCAGTTCATTACATCGTAAACGGTGTCGGTTTATTTTTCAAACTGTCATATCTCCAGATTTTCGGGCCGGATTTTGATGCCGATGGTCTCATTCGATTCGCATGGTTGCGTAGATATTTTTAGCATTTTAAATTTTGAAATTTCGTTAATTAGAAAAAGTTTAAGAGCAATTTAAAATATCAGCTCATTACATCGTAAACGGTGTCGGTTTATTTTTCAAACTGTCATATCTCCAGATTTTCGGGCCAGATTTTGATGCCGATGGTCTCACTCGATTCGCATGAAAATATAGATATTTTTAGCATTTTAAATTTTGAAATTTCGTTAATTAGAAAAATTTTAAGAGCAATTTAAAATATCAGTTCAGTACATCGTAAACGGTGTCGGTTTATTTTTCAAACTGTCATATCTCCAGATTTTCGGGCCAGATTTTGATGCCGATGGTCTCACTCGATTCGCATGAAAATATAGATATTTTTAGCATTTTAAATTTTGAAATTTCGTTAATTAGAAAAATTTTAAGAGCAATTTAAAATATCAGTTCAGTACATCGTAAACGGTGTCGGTTTATTTTTCAAACTGTCATATCTCCAGATTTTCGGGCCAGATTTTGATGCCGATGGTCTCACTCGATTCGCATGAAAATATAGATATTTTTAGCATTTTAAATTTTGAAATTTCGTTAATTAGAAAAATTTTAAGAGCGAATTAAAATATCAGTTCATTACATCGTAAACGGTGTCGGTTTATTTTTCAAACTGTCATATCTCCAGATTTTCGGGCCAGATTTTGATGCCGATGGTCTCACTCGATTCGCATGAAAATATAGATATTTTTAGCATTTTAAATTTTGAAATTTCGTTAATTAGAAAAATTTTAAGAGCAATTTAAAATATCAGTTCATTACATCGTAAACGGTGTCGGTTTATTTTTCAAACTGTCATATCTCCAGATTTTCGGGCCAGATTTTGATGCCGATGGTCTCACTCGATTCGCATGAAAATATAGATATTTTTAGCATTTTAAATTTTGAAATTTCGTTAATTAGAAAAATTTTAAGAGCAATTTAAAATATCAGTTCATTACATCGTAAACGGTGTCGGTTTATTTTTCAAACTGTCATATCTCCAGATTTTCGGGCCGGATTTTGATGCCGATGGTCTCATTCGATTCGCATGGTTGCGTAGATATTTTTAGCATTTTAAATTTTGAAATTTCGTTAATTAGAAAAAGTTTAAGAGCAATTTAAAATATCAGCTCATTACATCGTAAACGGTGTCGGTTTATTTTTCAAACTGTCATATCTCCAGATTTTCGGGCCGGATTTTGATGCCGATGGTCTCATTCGATTCGCATGGTTGCGTAGATATTTTTAGCATTTTAAATTTTGAAATTTCGTTAATTAGAAAAAGTTTAAGAGCAATTTAAAATATCAGCTAATTACATCGTAAACGGTGTCGGTTTATTTTTCAAACTGTCATATCTCCAGATTTTCGGGCCGGATTTTGATGCCGATGGTCTCATTCGATTCGCATGGTTGCGTAGATATTTTTAGCATTTTAAATTTTGAAATTTCGTTAATTAGAAAAAGTTTAAGAGCAATTTAAAATATCAGCTCATTACATCGTAAACGGTGTCGGTTTATTTTTCAAACTGTCATATCTCCAGATTTTCGGGCCGGATTTTGATGCCGATGGTCTCATTCGATTCGCATGGTTGCGTAGATATTTTTAGCATTTTAAATTTTGAAATTTCGTTAATTAGAAAAAGTTTAAGAGCAATTTAAAATATCAGCTCATTACATCGTAAACGGTGTCGGTTTATTTTTCAAACTGTCATATCTCCGAATTTTCGGGCCAGATTTTGATGCCGATGGTCTCACTCGATTTGCATGAAAATATAGATATTTTTAGCATTTTAAATTTTGAAATTTCGTTAATTAGAAAAATTTTAAGAGCAATTTAAAATATCAGTTCATTACATCGTAAACGGTGTCGGTTTATTTTTCAAACTGTCATATCTCCAGATTTTCGGGCCGGATTTTGATGCCGATGGTCTCATTCGATTTGCATGGTTGCGTAGATATTTTTAGCATTTTAAATTTTGAAATTTCGTTAATTAGAAAAATTTTAAGAGCGAATTAAAATATCAGTTCATTACATCGTAAACGGTGTCGGTTTATTTTTCAAACTGTCATATCTCCAGATTTTCGGGCCAGATTTTGATGCCGATGGTCTCACTCGATTCGCATGAAAATATAGATATTTTTAGCATTTTAAATTTTGAAATTTCGTTAATTAGAAAAATTTTAAGAGCAATTTAAAATATCAGTTCATTACATCGTAAACGGTGTCGGTTTATTTTTCAAACTGTCATATCTCCAGATTTTCGGGCCAGATTTTGATGCCGATGGTCTCACTCGATTCGCATGAAAATATAGATATTTTTAGCATTTTAAATTTTGAAATTTCGTTAATTAGAAAAATTTTAAGAGCAATTTAAAATATCAGTTCATTACATCGTAAACGGTGTCGGTTTATTTTTCAAACTGTCATATCTCCAGATTTTCGGGCCGGATTTTGATGCCGATGGTCTCATTCGATTCGCATGGTTGCGTAGATATTTTTAGCATTTTAAATTTTGAAATTTCGTTAATTAGAAAAAGTTTAAGAGCAATTTAAAATATCAGCTCATTACATCGTAAACGGTGTCGGTTTATTTTTCAAACTGTCATATCTCCAGATTTTCGGGCCGGATTTTGATGCCGATGGTCTCATTCGATTCGCATGGTTGCGTAGATATTTTTAGCATTTTAAATTTTGAAATTTCGTTAATTAGAAAAAGTTTAAGAGCAATTTAAAATATCAGCTCATTACATCGTAAACGGTGTCGGTTTATTTTTCAAACTGTCATATCTCCAGATTTTCGGGCCGGATTTTGATGCCGATGGTCTCATTCGATTCGCATGGATGCGTAGATATTTTTAGCATTTTAAATTTTGAAATTTCGTTAATTAGAAAAAGTTTAAGAGCAATTTAAAATATCAGCTCATTACATCGTAAACGGTGTCGGTTTATTTTTCAAACTGTCATATCTCCAGATTTTCGGGCCGGATTTTGATGCCGATGGTCTCATTCGATTCGCATGGTTGCGTAGATATTTTTAGCATTTTAAATTTTGAAATTTCGTTAATTAGAAAAAGTTTAAGAGCAATTTAAAATATCAGCTCATTACATCGTAAACGGTGTCGGTTTATTTTTCAAACTGTCATATCTCCAGATTTTCGGGCCGGATTTTGATGCCGATGGTCTCATTCGATTCGCATGGATGCGTAGATATTTTTAGCATTTTAAATTTTGAAATTTCGTTAATTAGAAAAAGTTTAAGAGCAATTTAAAATATCAGCTCATTACATCGTAAACGGTGTCGGTTTATTTTTCAAACTGTCATATCTCCAGATTTTCGGGCCGGATTTTGATGCCGATGGTCTCATTCGATTCGCATGGTTGCGTAGATATTTTTAGCATTTTAAATTTTGAAATTTCGTTAATTAGAAAAAGTTTAAGAGCAATTTAAAATATCAGCTCATTACATCGTAAACGGTGTCGGTTTATTTTTCAAACTGTCATATCTCCGAATTTTCGGGCCAGATTTTGATGCCGATGGTCTCACTCGATTTGCATGGAAATATAGATATTTTTAGCATTTTAAATTTTGAAATTTCGTTAATTAGAAAAATTTTAAGAGCAATTTAAAATATCAGTTCATTACATCGTAAACGGTGTCGGTTTATTTTTCAAACTGTCATATCTCCAGATTTTCGGGCCGGATTTTGATGCCGATGGTCTCATTCGATTCGCATGGTTGCGTAGATATTTTTAGCATTTTAAATTTTGAAATTTCGTTAATTAGAAAAAGTTTAAGAGCAATTTAAAATATCAGCTCATTACATCGTAAACGGTGTCGGTTTATTTTTCAAACTGTCATATCTCCAGATTTTCGGGCCGGATTTTGATGCCGATGGTCTCATTCGATTCGCATGGTTGCGTAGATATTTTTAGCATTTTAAATTTTGAAATTTCGTTAATTAGAAAAAGTTTAAGAGCAATTTAAAATATCAGCTCATTACATCGTAAACGGTGTCGGTTTATTTTTCAAACTGTCATATCTCCAGATTTTCGGGCCGGATTTTGATGCCGATGGTCTCATTCGATTCGCATGGTTGCGTAGATATTTTTAGCATTTTAAATTTTGAAATTTCGTTAATTAGAAAAAGTTTAAGAGCAATTTAAAATATCAGCTCATTACATCGTAAACGGTGTCGGTTTATTTTTCAAACTGTCATATCTCCAGATTTTCGGGCCGGATTTTGATGCCGATGGTCTCATTCGATTCGCATGGTTGCGTAGATATTTTTAGCATTTTAAATTTTGAAATTTCGTTAATTAGAAAAAGTTTAAGAGCAATTTAAAATATCAGCTCATTACATCGTAAACGGTGTCGGTTTATTTTTCAAACTGTCATATCTCCAGATTTTCGGGCCGGATTTTGATGCCGATGGTCTCATTCGATTCGCATGGATGCGTAGATATTTTTAGCATTTTAAATTTTGAAATTTCGTTAATTAGAAAAAGTTTAAGAGCAATTTAAAATATCAGCTCATTACATCGTAAACGGTGTCGGTTTATTTTTCAAACTGTCATATCTCCAGATTTTCGGGCCGGATTTTGATGCCGATGGTCTCATTCGATTCGCATGGTTGCGTAGATATTTTTAGCATTTTAAATTTTGAAATTTCGTTAATTAGAAAAAGTTTAAGAGCAATTTAAAATATCAGCTCATTACATCGTAAACGGTGTCGGTTTATTTTTCAAACTGTCATATCTCCGAATTTTCGGGCCAGATTTTGATGCCGATGGTCTCACTCGATTTGCATGGAAATATAGATATTTTTAGCATTTTAAATTTTGAAATTTCGTTAATTAGAAAAATTTTAAGAGCAATTTAAAATATCAGTTCATTACATCGTAAACGGTGTCGGTTTATTTTTCAAACTGTCATATCTCCAGATTTTCGGGCCGGATTTTGATGCCGATGGTCTCATTCGATTCGCATGGTTGCGTAGATATTTTTAGCATTTTAAATTTTGAAATTTCGTTAATTAGAAAAAGTTTAAGAGCAATTTAAAATATCAGCTCATTACATCGTAAACGGTGTCGGTTTATTTTTCAAACTGTCATATCTCCAGATTTTCGGGCCGGATTTTGATGCCGATGGTCTCATTCGATTCGCATGGTTGCGTAGATATTTTTAGCATTTTAAATTTTGAAATTTCGTTAATTAGAAAAAGTTTAAGAGCAATTTAAAATATCAGCTCATTACATCGTAAACGGTGTCGGTTTATTTTTCAAACTGTCATATCTCCAGATTTTCGGGCCGGATTTTGATGCCGATGGTCTCATTCGATTCGCATGGTTGCGTAGATATTTTTAGCATTTTAAATTTTGAAATTTCGTTAATTAGAAAAAGTTTAAGAGCAATTTAAAATATCAGCTCATTACATCGTAAACGGTGTCGGTTTATTTTTCAAACTGTCATATCTCCGAATTTTCGGGCCAGATTTTGATGCCGATGGTCTCACTCGATTTGCATGGAAATATAGATATTTTTAGCATTTTAAATTTTGAAATTTCGTTAATTAGAAAAATTTTAAGAGCAATTTAAAATATCAGTTCATTACATCGTAAACGGTGTCGGTTTATTTTTCAAACTGTCATATCTCCAGATTTTCGGGCCGGATTTTGATGCCGATGGTCTCATTCGATTCGCATGGTTGCGTAGATATTTTTAGCATTTTAAATTTTGAAATTTCGTTAATTAGAAAAAGTTTAAGAGCAATTTAAAATATCAGCTCATTACATCGTAAACGGTGTCGGTTTATTTTTCAAACTGTCATATCTCCAGATTTTCGGGCCGGATTTTGATGCCGATGGTCTCATTCGATTCGCATGGTTGCGTAGATATTTTTAGCATTTTAAATTTTGAAATTTCGTTAATTAGAAAAAGTTTAAGAGCAATTTAAAATATCAGCTCATTACATCGTAAACGGTGTCGGTTTATTTTTCAAACTGTCATATCTCCAGATTTTCGGGCCGGATTTTGATGCCGATGGTCTCATTCGATTCGCATGGATGCGTAGATATTTTTAGCATTTTAAATTTTGAAATTTCATTAATTAGAAAAAGTTTAAGAGCAATTTAAAATATCAGCTCATTACATCGTAAACGATGTCGGTTTATTTTTCATACTGTCATATCTCCAGATTTTCGGGCCGGATTTTGATGCCGATGGTCTCATTCGATTCGCATGGTTGCGTAGATATTTTTAGCATTTTAAATTTTGAAATTTCGTTAATTAGAAAAAGTTTAAGAGCAATTTAAAATATCAGCTCATTACATCGCAAACGGTGTCGGTTTATTTTTCAAACTGTCATATCTCCAGATTTTCGGGCCAGATTTTGATGCCGATGGTCTCACTCGATTCGCATGAAAATATAGATATTTTTAGCATTTTAAATTTTGAAATTTCGTTAATTAGAAAAATTTTAAGAGCAAATTAAAATATCAGTTCATTACATCGTAAACGGTGTCGGTTTATTTTTCAAACTGTCATATCTCCAGATTTTCGGGCCGGATTTTGATGCCGATGGTCTCATTCGATTCGCATGGTTGCGTAGATATTTTTAGCATTTTAAATTTTGAAATTTCGTTAATTAGAAAAAGTTTAAGAGCAATTTAAAATATCAGCTCATTACATCGTAAACGGTGTCGGTTTATTTTTCAAACTGTCATATCTCCAGATTTTCGGGCCGGATTTTGATGCCGATGGTCTCATTCGATTCGCATGGATGCGTAGATATTTTTAGCATTTTAAATTTTGAAATTTCGTTAATTAGAAAAAGTTTAAGAGCAATTTAAAATATCAGCTCATTACATCGTAAACGGTGTCGGTTTATTTTTCAAACTGTCATATCTCCAGATTTTCGGGCCGGATTTTGATGCCAATGGTCTCACTCGATTCGCATGAAAATATAGATATTTTTAGCATTTTAAATTTTGAAATTTCGTTAATTAGAAAAATTTTAAGAGCAAATTAAAATATCAGTTCATTACATCGTAAACGGTGTCGGTTTATTTTTCAAACTGTCATATCTCCAGATTTTCGGGCCGGATTTTGATGCCGATGGTCTCATTCGATTCGCATGGTTGCGTAGATATTTTTAGCATTTTAAATTTTGAAATTTCGTTAATTAGAAAAAGTTTAAGAGCAATTTAAAATATCAGCTCATTACATCGTAAACGGTGTCGGTTTATTTTTCAAACTGTCATATCTCCAGATTTTCGGGCCGGATTTTGATGCCGATGGTCTCATTCGATTCGCATGGATGCGTAGATATTTTTAGCATTTTAAATTTTGAAATTTCGTTAATTAGAAAAAGTTTAAGAGCAATTTAAAATATCAGCTCATTACATCGTAAACGGTGTCGGTTTATTTTTCAAACTGTCATATCTCCAGATTTTCGGGCCGGATTTTGATGCCGATGGTCTCATTCGATTCGCATGGTTGCGTAGATATTTTTAGCATTTTAAATTTTGAAATTTCGTTAATTAGAAAAAGTTTAAGAGCAATTTAAAATATCAGCTCATTACATCGTAAACGGTGTCGGTTTATTTTTCAAACTGTCATATCTCCGAATTTTCGGGCCAGATTTTGATGCCGATGGTCTCACTCGATTTGCATGAAAATATAGATATTTTTAGCATTTTAAATTTTGAAATTTCGTTAATTAGAAAAATTTTAAGAGCAATTTAAAATATCAGTTCATTACATCGTAAACGGTGTCGGTTTATTTTTCAAACTGTCATATCTCCAGATTTTCGGGCCGGATTTTGATGCCGATGGTCTCATTCGATTCGCATGGTTGCGTAGATATTTTTAGCATTTTAAATTTTGAAATTTCGTTAATTAGAAAAAGTTTAAGAGCAATTTAAAATATCAGCTCATTACATCGTAAACGGTGTCGGTTTATTTTTCAAACTGTCATATCTCCAGATTTTCGGGCCAGATTTTGATGCCGATGGTCTCACTCGATTCGCATGAAAATATAGATATTTTTAGCATTTTAAATTTTGAAATTTCGTTAATTAGAAAAATTTTAAGAGCAATTTAAAATATCAGTTCAGTACATCGTAAACGGTGTCGGTTTATTTTTCAAACTGTCATATCTCCAGATTTTCGGGCCAGATTTTGATGCCGATGGTCTCACTCGATTCGCATGAAAATATAGATATTTTTAGCATTTTAAATTTTGAAATTTCGTTAATTAGAAAAATTTTAAGAGCAATTTAAAATATCAGTTCAGTACATCGTAAACGGTGTCGGTTTATTTTTCAAACTGTCATATCTCCAGATTTTCGGGCCAGATTTTGATGCCGATGGTCTCACTCGATTCGCATGAAAATATAGATATTTTTAGCATTTTAAATTTTGAAATTTCGTTAATTAGAAAAATTTTAAGAGCAATTTAAAATATCAGTTCAGTACATCGTAAACGGTGTCGGTTTATTTTTCAAACTGTCATATCTCCAGATTTTCGGGCCAGATTTTGATGCCGATGGTCTCACTCGATTCGCATGAAAATATAGATATTTTTAGCATTTTAAATTTTGAAATTTCGTTAATTAGAAAAATTTTAAGAGCAATTTAAAATATCAGTTCAGTACATCGTAAACGGTGTCGGTTTATTTTTCAAACTGTCATATCTCCAGATTTTCGGGCCAGATTTTGATGCCGATGGTCTCACTCGATTCGCATGAAAATATAGATATTTTTAGCATTTTAAATTTTGAAATTTCGTTAATTAGAAAAATTTTAAGAGCAATTTAAAATATCAGTTCATTACATCGTAAACGGTGTCGGTTTATTTTTCAAACTGTCATATCTCCAGATTTTCGGGCCAGATTTTGATGCCGATGGTCTCACTCGATTCGCATGAAAATATAGATATTTTTAGCATTTTAAATTTTGAAATTTCGTTAATTAGAAAAAGTTTAAGAGCAATTTAAAATATCAGCTAATTACATCGTAAACGGTGTCGGTTTATTTTTCAAACTGTCATATCTCCAGATTTTCGGGCCGGATTTTGATGCCGATGGTCTCATTCGATTCGCATGGTTGCGTAGATATTTTTAGCATTTTAAATTTTGAAATTTCGTTAATTAGAAAAAGTTTAAGAGCAATTTAAAATATCAGCTCATTACATCGTAAACGGTGTCGGTTTATTTTTCAAACTGTCATATCTCCAGATTTTCGGGCCGGATTTTGATGCCGATGGTCTCATTCGATTCGCATGGATGCGTAGATATTTTTAGCATTTTAAATTTTGAAATTTCATTAATTAGAAAAAGTTTAAGAGCAATTTAAAATATCAGCTCATTACATCGTAAACGATGTCGGTTTATTTTTCATACTGTCATATCTCCAGATTTTCGGGCCGGATTTTGATGCCGATGGTCTCATTCGATTCGCATGGTTGCGTAGATATTTTTAGCATTTTAAATTTTGAAATTTCGTTAATTAGAAAAAGTTTAAGAGCAATTTAAAATATCAGCTCATTACATCGCAAACGGTGTCGGTTTATTTTTCAAACTGTCATATCTCCAGATTTTCGGGCCAGATTTTGATGCCGATGGTCTCACTCGATTCGCATGAAAATATAGATATTTTTAGCATTTTAAATTTTGAAATTTCGTTAATTAGAAAAATTTTAAGAGCAAATTAAAATATCAGTTCATTACATCGTAAACGGTGTCGGTTTATTTTTCAAACTGTCATATCTCCAGATTTTCGGGCCAGATTTTGATGCCGATGGTCTCACTCGATTCGCATGAAAATATAGATATTTTTAGCATTTTAAATTTTGAAATTTCGTTAATTAGAAAAATTTTAAGAGCAAATTAAAATATCCGTTCATTACATCGTAAACGGTGTCGGTTTATTTTTCAAACTGTCATATCTCCAGATTTTCGGGCCGGATTTTGATGCCGATGGTCTCATTCGATTCGCATGGTTGCGTAGATATTTTTAGCATTTTAAATTTTGAAATTTCGTTAATTAGAAAAATTTTAAGAGCAAATTAAAATATCAGTTCATTACATCGTAAACGGTGTCGGTTTATTTTTCAAACTGTCATATCTCCAGATTTTCGGGCCAGATTTTGATGCCGATGGTCTCATTCGATTCGCATGGTTGCGTAGATATTTTTAGCATTTTAAATTTTGAAATTTCGTTAATTAGAAAAAGTTTAAGAGCAATTTAAAATATCAGCTCATTACATCGTAAACGGTGTCGGTTTATTTTTCAAACTGTCATATCTCCAGATTTTCGGGCCAGATTTTGATGCCGATGGTCTCACTCGATTCGCATGAAAATATAGATATTTTTAGCATTTTAAATTTTGAAATTTCGTTAATTAGAAAAATTTTAAGAGCAATTTAAAATATCAGTTCAGTACATCGTAAACGGTGTCGGTTTATTTTTCAAACTGTCATATCTCCAGATTTTCGGGCCAGATTTTGATGCCGATGGTCTCACTCGATTCGCATGAAAATATAGATATTTTTAGCATTTTAAATTTTGAAATTTCGTTAATTAGAAAAATTTTAAGAGCAATTTAAAATATCAGTTCATTACATCGTAAACGGTGTCGGTTTATTTTTCAAACTGTCATATCTCCAGATTTTCGGGCCGGATTTTGATGCCGATGGTCTCATTCGATTCGCATGGTTGCGTAGATATTTTTAGCATTTTAAATTTTGAAATTTCGTTAATTAGAAAAAGTTTAAGAGCAATTTAAAATATCAGCTCATTACATCGTAAACGGTGTCGGTTTATTTTTCAAACTGTCATATCTCCAGATTTTCGGGCCGGATTTTGATGCCGATGGTCTCATTCGATTCGCATGGTTGCGTAGATATTTTTAGCATTTTAAATTTTGAAATTTCTTTAATTAGAAAAAGTTTAAGAGCAATTTAAAATATCAGCTCATTACATCGTAAACGGTGTCGGTTTATTTTTCAAACTGTCATATCTCCAGATTTTCGGGCCGGATTTTGATGCCGATGGTCTCATTCGATTCGCATGGTTGCGTAGATATTTTTAGCATTTTAAATTTTGAAATTTCGTTAATTAGAAAAAGTTTAAGAGCAATTTAAAATATCAGCTCATTACATCGTAAACGGTGTCGGTTTATTTTTCAAACTGTCATATCTCCAGATTTTCGGGCCGGATTTTGATGCCGATGGTCTCATTCGATTCGCATGGATGCGTAGATATTTTTAGCATTTTAAATTTTGAAATTTCATTAATTAGAAAAAGTTTAAGAGCAATTTTAAATATCAGCTCATTACATCGTAAACGATGTCGGTTTATTTTTCATACTGTCATATCTCCAGATTTTCGGGCCGGATTTTGATGCCGATGGTCTCATTCGATTCGCATGGTTGCGTAGATATTTTTAGCATTTTAAATTTTGAAATTTCGTTAATTAGAAAAAGTTTAAGAGCAATTTAAAATATCAGCTCATTACATCGTAAACGGTGTCGGTTTATTTTTCAAACTGTCATATCTCCAGATTTTCGGGCCGGATTTTGATGCCGATGGTCTCATTCGATTCGCATGGTTGCGTAGATATTTTTAGCATTTTAAATTTTGAAATTTCTTTAATTAGAAAAAGTTTAAGAGCAATTTAAAATATCAGCTCATTACATCGTAAACGGTGTCGGTTTATTTTTCAAACTGTCATATCTCCAGATTTTCGGGCCGGATTTTGATGCCGATGGTCTCATTCGATTCGCATGGTTGCGTAGATATTTTTAGCATTTTAAATTTTGAAATTTCGTTAATTAGAAAAAGTTTAAGAGCAATTTAAAATATCAGCTCATTACATCGTAAACGGTGTCGGTTTATTTTTCAAACTGTCATATCTCCAGATTTTCGGGCCGGATTTTGATGCCGATGGTCTCATTCGATTCGCATGGATGCGTAGATATTTTTAGCATTTTAAATTTTGAAATTTCATTAATTAGAAAAAGTTTAAGAGCAATTTTAAATATCAGCTCATTACATCGTAAACGATGTCGGTTTATTTTTCATACTGTCATATCTCCAGATTTTCGGGCCGGATTTTGATGCCGATGGTCTCATTCGATTCGCATGGTTGCGTAGATATTTTTAGCATTTTAAATTTTGAAATTTCGTTAATTAGAAAAAGTTTAAGAGCAATTTAAAATATCAGCTCATTACATCGTAAACGGTGTCGGTTTATTTTTCAAACTGTCATATCTCCAGATTTTCGGGCCGGATTTTGATGCCGATGGTCTCATTCGATTCGCATGGTTGCGTAGATATTTTTAGCATTTTAAATTTTGAAATTTCGTTAATTAGAAAAATTTTAAGAGCAAATTAAAATATCAGTTCATTACATCGTAAACGGTGTCGGTTTATTTTTCAAACTGTCATATCTCCAGATTTTCGGGCCAGATTTTGATGCCGATGGTCTCACTCGATTCGCATGAAAATATAGATATTTTTAGCATTTTAAATTTTGAAATTTCGTTAATTAGAAAAATTTTAAGAGCAATTTAAAATATCAGTTCATTACATCGTAAACGGTGTCGGTTTATTTTTCAAACTGTCATATCTCCAGATTTTCGGGCCAGATTTTGATGCCGATGGTCTCACTCGATTCGCATGAAAATATAGATATTTTTAGCATTTTAAATTTTGAAATTTCGTTAATTAGAAAAATTTTAAGAGCAATTTAAAATATCAGTTCATTACATCGTAAACGGTGTCGGTTTATTTTTCAAACTGTCATATCTCCAGATTTTCGGGCCAGATTTTGATGCCGATGGTCTCACTCGATTCGCATGAAAATATAGATATTTTTAGCATTTTAAATTTTGAAATTTCGTTAATTAGAAAAATTTTAAGAGCAATTTAAAATATCAGTTCATTACATCGTAAACGGTGTCGGTTTATTTTTCAAACTGTCATATCTCCAGATTTTCGGGCCGGATTTTGATGCCGATGGTCTCATTCGATTCGCATGGATGCGTAGATATTTTTAGCATTTTAAATTTTGAAATTTCGTTAATTAGAAAAAGTTTAAGAGCAATTTAAAATATCAGCTCATTACATCGTACGGTGTCGGTTTATTTTTCAAACTGTCATATCTCCAGATTTTCGGGCCGGATTTTGATGCCGATGGTCTCATTCGATTCGCATGGATGCGTAGATATTTTTAGCATTTTAAATTTTGAAATTTCGTTAATTAGAAAAAGTTTAAGAGCAATTTAAAATATCAGCTCATTACATCGTAAACGGTGTCGGTTTATTTTTCAAACTGTCATATCTCCAGATTTTCGGGCCAGATTTTGATGCCGATGGTCTCACTCGATTCGCATGAAAATATAGATATTTTTAGCATTTTAAATTTTGAAATTTCGTTAATTAGAAAAATTTTAAGAGCAATTTAAAATATCAGTTCATTACATCGTAAACGGTGTCGGTTTATTTTTCAAACTGTCATATCTCCAGATTTTCGGGCCAGATTTTGATGCCGATGGTCTCACTCGATTCGCATGAAAATATAGATATTTTTAGCATTTTAAATTTTGAAATTTCGTTAATTAGAAAAATTTTAAGAGCAATTTAAAATATCAGTTCAGTACATCGTAAACGGTGTCGGTTTATTTTTCAAACTGTCATATCTCCAGATTTTCGGGCCAGATTTTGATGCCGATGGTCTCACTCGATTCGCATGAAAATATAGATATTTTTAGCATTTTAAATTTTGAAATTTCGTTAATTAGAAAAATTTTAAGAGCAATTTAAAATATCAGTTCAGTACATCGTAAACGGTGTCGGTTTATTTTTCAAACTGTCATATCTCCAGATTTTCGGGCCAGATTTTGATGCCAATGGTCTCACTCGATTCGCATGAAAATATAGATATTTTTAGCATTTTAAATTTTGAAATTTCGTTAATTAGAAAAATTTTAAGAGCGAATTAAAATATCAGTTCATTACATCGTAAACGGTGTCGGTTTATTTTTCAAACTGTCATATCTCCAGATTTTCGGGCCAGATTTTGATGCCGATGGTCTCACTCGATTCGCATGAAAATATAGATATTTTTAGCATTTTAAATTTTGAAATTTCGTTAATTAGAAAAATTTTAAGAGCAATTTAAAATATCAGTTCAGTACATCGTAAACGGTGTCGGTTTATTTTTCAAACTGTCATATCTCCAGATTTTCGGGCCAGATTTTGATGCCGATGGTCTCACTCGATTCGCATGAAAATATAGATATTTTTAGCATTTTAAATTTTGAAATTTCGTTAATTAGAAAAATTTTAAGAGCGAATTAAAATATCAGTTCATTACATCGTAAACGGTGTCGGTTTATTTTTCAAACTGTCATATCTCCAGATTTTCGGGCCAGATTTTGATGCCGATGGTCTCACTCGATTCGCATGAAAATATAGATATTTTTAGCATTTTAAATTTTGAAATTTCGTTAATTAGAAAAATTTTAAGAGCGAATTAAAATATCAGTTCATTACATCGTAAACGGTGTCGGTTTATTTTTCAAACTGTCATATCTCCAGATTTTCGGGCCAGATTTTGATGCCGATGGTCTCACTCGATTCGCATGAAAATATAGATATTTTTAGCATTTTAAATTTTGAAATTTCGTTAATTAGAAAAATTTTAAGAGCAATTTAAAATATCAGTTCAGTACATCGTAAACGGTGTCGGTTTATTTTTCAAACTGTCATATCTCCAGATTTTCGGGCCAGATTTTGATGCCGATGGTCTCACTCGATTCGCATGAAAATATAGATATTTTTAGCATTTTAAATTTTGAAATTTCGTTAATTAGAAAAATTTTAAGAGCGAATTAAAATATCAGTTCATTACATCGTAAACGGTGTCGGTTTATTTTTCAAACTGTCATATCTCCAGATTTTCGGGCCAGATTTTGATGCCGATGGTCTCACTCGATTCGCATGAAAATATAGATATTTTTAGCATTTTAAATTTTGAAATTTCGTTAATTAGAAAAATTTTAAGAGCAATTTAAAATATCAGTTCAGTACATCGTAAACGGTGTCGGTTTATTTTTCAAACTGTCATATCTCCAGATTTTCGGGCCAGATTTTGATGCCGATGGTCTCACTCGATTCGCATGAAAATATAGATATTTTTAGCATTTTAAATTTTGAAATTTCGTTAATTAGAAAAATTTTAAGAGCGAATTAAAATATCAGTTCATTACATCGTAAACGGTGTCGGTTTATTTTTCAAACTGTCATATCTCCAGATTTTCGGGCCAGATTTTGATGCCGATGGTCTCACTCGATTCGCATGAAAATATAGATATTTTTAGCATTTTAAATTTTGAAATTTCGTTAATTAGAAAAATTTTAAGAGCAATTTAAAATATCAGTTCAGTACATCGTAAACGGTGTCGGTTTATTTTTCAAACTGTCATATCTCCAGATTTTCGGGCCAGATTTTGATGCCGATGGTCTCACTCGATTCGCATGAAAATATAGATATTTTTAGCATTTTAAATTTTGAAATTTCGTTAATTAGAAAAATTTTAAGAGCGAATTAAAATATCAGTTCATTACATCGTAAACGGTGTCGGTTTATTTTTCAAACTGTCATATCTCCAGATTTTCGGGCCAGATTTTGATGCCGATGGTCTCACTCGATTCGCATGAAAATATAGATATTTTTAGCATTTTAAATTTTGAAATTTCGTTAATTAGAAAAATTTTAAGAGCAATTTAAAATATCAGTTCAGTACATCGTAAACGGTGTCGGTTTATTTTTCAAACTGTCATATCTCCAGATTTTCGGGCCAGATTTTGATGCCGATGGTCTCACTCGATTCGCATGAAAATATAGATATTTTTAGCATTTTAAATTTTGAAATTTCGTTAATTAGAAAAATTTTAAGAGCGAATTAAAATATCAGTTCATTACATCGTAAACGGTGTCGGTTTATTTTTCAAACTGTCATATCTCCAGATTTTCGGGCCAGATTTTGATGCCGATGGTCTCACTCGATTCGCATGAAAATATAGATATTTTTAGCATTTTAAATTTTGAAATTTCGTTAATTAGAAAAATTTTAAGAGCAATTTAAAATATCAGTTCATTACATCGTAAACGGTGTCGGTTTATTTTTCAAACTGTCATATCTCCAGATTTTCGGGCCGGATTTTGATGCCGATGGTCTCATTCGATTCGCATGGTTGCGTAGATATTTTTAGCATTTTAAATTTTGAAATTTCATTAATTAGAAAAAGTTTAAGAGCAATTTAAAATATCAGCTCATTACATCGTAAACGGTGTCGGTTTATTTTTCAAACTGTCATATCTCCAGATTTTCGGGCCGGATTTTGATGCCGATGGTCTCATTCGATTCGCATGGTTGCGTAGATATTTTTAGCATTTTAAATTTTGAAATTTCGTTAATTAGAAAAAGTTTAAGAGCAATTTAAAATATCAGCTCATTACATCGTAAACGGTGTCGGTTTATTTTTCAAACTGTCATATCTCCGAATTTTCGGGCCAGATTTTGATGCCGATGGTCTCACTCGATTCGCATGAAAATATAGATATTTTTAGCATTTTAAATTTTGAAATTTCGTTAATTAGAAAAATTTTAAGAGCAATTTAAAATATCAGTTCATTACATCGTAAACGGTGTCGGTTTATTTTTCAAACTGTCATATCTCCAGATTTTCGGGCCGGATTTTGATGCCGATGGTCTCATTCGATTCGCATGGTTGCGTAGATATTTTTAGCATTTTAAATTTTGAAATTTCGTTAATTAGAAAAAGTTTAAGAGCAATTTAAAATATCAGCTCATTACATCGTAAACGGTGTCGGTTTATTTTTCAAACTGTCATATCTCCAGATTTTCGGGCCGGATTTTGATGCCGATGGTCTCATTCGATTCGCATGGTTGCGTAGATATTTTTAGCATTTTAAATTTTGAAATTTCTTTAATTAGAAAAAGTTTAAGAGCAATTTAAAATATCAGCTCATTACATCGTAAACGGTGTCGGTTTATTTTTCAAACTGTCATATCTCCAGATTTTCGGGCCGGATTTTGATGCCGATGGTCTCATTCGATTCGCATGGATGCGTAGATATTTTTAGCATTTTAAATTTTGAAATTTCATTAATTAGAAAAAGTTTAAGAGCAATTTAAAATATCAGCTCATTACATCGTAAACGGTGTCGGTTTATTTTTCAAACTGTCATATCTCCAGATTTTCGGGCCGGATTTTGATGCCGATGGTCTCATTCGATTCGCATGGTTGCGTAGATATTTTTAGCATTTTAAATTTTGAAATTTCGTTAATTAGAAAAAGTTTAAGAGCAATTTAAAATATCAGCTCATTACATCGTAAACGGTGTCGGTTTATTTTTCAAACTGTCATATCTCCAGATTTTCGGGCCGGATTTTGATGCCGATGGTCTCATTCGATTCGCATGGTTGCGTAGATATTTTTAGCATTTTAAATTTTGAAATTTCGTTAATTAGAAAAAGTTTAAGAGCAATTTAAAATATCAGCTCATTACATCGTAAACGGTGTCGGTTTATTTTTCAAACTGTCATATCTCCAGATTTTCGGGCCGGATTTTGATGCCGATGGTCTCATTCGATTCGCATGGTTGCGTAGATATTTTTAGCATTTTAAATTTTGAAATTTCTTTAATTAGAAAAAGTTTAAGAGCAATTTAAAATATCAGCTCATTACATCGTAAACGGTGTCGGTTTATTTTTCAAACTGTCATATCTCCAGATTTTCGGGCCGGATTTTGATGCCGATGGTCTCATTCGATTCGCATGGTTGCGTAGATATTTTTAGCATTTTAAATTTTGAAATTTCGTTAATTAGAAAAAGTTTAAGAGCAATTTAAAATATCAGCTCATTACATCGTAAACGGTGTCGGTTTATTTTTCAAACTGTCATATCTCCAGATTTTCGGGCCAGATTTTGATGCCGATGGTCTCACTCGATTCGCATGAAAATATAGATATTTTTAGCATTTTAAATTTTGAAATTTCGTTAATTAGAAAAAGTTTAAGAGCAATTTAAAATATCAGCTCATTACATCGTAAACGGTGTCGGTTTATTTTTCAAACTGTCATATCTCCAGATTTTCGGGCCGGATTTTGATGCCGATGGTCTCATTCGATTCGCATGGTTGCGTAGATATTTTTAGCATTTTAAATTTTGAAATTTCTTTAATTAGAAAAAGTTTAAGAGCAATTTAAAATATCAGCTCATTACATCGTAAACGGTGTCGGTTTATTTTTCAAACTGTCATATCTCCAGATTTTCGGGCCGGATTTTGATGCCGATGGTCTCATTCGATTCGCATGGTTGCGTAGATATTTTTAGCATTTTAAATTTTGAAATTTCGTTAATTAGAAAAAGTTTAAGAGCAATTTAAAATATCAGCTCATTACATCGTAAACGGTGTCGGTTTATTTTTCAAACTGTCATATCTCCAGATTTTCGGGCCGGATTTTGATGCCGATGGTCTCATTCGATTCGCATGGTTGCGTAGATATTTTTAGCATTTTAAATTTTGAAATTTCTTTAATTAGAAAAAGTTTAAGAGCAATTTAAAATATCAGCTCATTACATCGTAAACGGTGTCGGTTTATTTTTCAAACTGTCATATCTCCAGATTTTCGGGCCGGATTTTGATGCCGATGGTCTCATTCGATTCGCATGGTTGCGTAGATATTTTTAGCATTTTAAATTTTGAAATTTCGTTAATTAGAAAAAGTTTAAGAGCAATTTAAAATATCAGCTCATTACATCGTAAACGGTGTCGGTTTATTTTTCAAACTGTCATATCTCCAGATTTTCGGGCCAGATTTTGATGCCGATGGTCTCACTCGATTCGCATGAAAATATAGATATTTTTAGCATTTTAAATTTTGAAATTTCGTTAATTAGAAAAAGTTTAAGAGCAATTTAAAATATCAGCTCATTACATCGTAAACGGTGTCGGTTTATTTTTCAAACTGTCATATCTCCAGATTTTCGGGCCGGATTTTGATGCCGATGGTCTCATTCGATTCGCATGGTTGCGTAGATATTTTTAGCATTTTAAATTTTGAAATTTCTTTAATTAGAAAAAGTTTAAGAGCAATTTAAAATATCAGCTCATTACATCGTAAACGGTGTCGGTTTATTTTTCAAACTGTCATATCTCCAGATTTTCGGGCCGGATTTTGATGCCGATGGTCTCATTCGATTCGCATGGTTGCGTAGATATTTTTAGCATTTTAAATTTTGAAATTTCGTTAATTAGAAAAAGTTTAAGAGCAATTTAAAATATCAGCTCATTACATCGTAAACGGTGTCGGTTTATTTTTCAAACTGTCATATCTCCAGATTTTCGGGCCAGATTTTGATGCCGATGGTCTCACTCGATTCGCATGAAAATATAGATATTTTTAGCATTTTAAATTTTGAAATTTCGTTAATTAGAAAAATTTTAAGAGCAATTTAAAATATCAGTTCATTACATCGTAAACGGTGTCGGTTTATTTTTCAAACTGTTATATCTCCAGATTTTCGGGCCGGATTTTGATGCCGATGGTCTCATTCGATTCGCATGGTTGCGTAGATATTTTTAGCATTTTAAATTTTGAAATTTCGTTAATTAGAAAAAGTTTAAGAGCAATTTAAAATATCAGCTCATTACATCGTAAACGGTGTCGGTTTATTTTTCAAACTGTCATATCTCCAGATTTTCGGGCCGGATTTTGATGCCGATGGTCTCATTCGATTCGCATGGTTGCGTAGATATTTTTAGCATTTTAAATTTTGAAATTTCTTTAATTAGAAAAAGTTTAAGAGCAATTTAAAATATCAGCTCATTACATCGTAAACGGTGTCGGTTTATTTTTCAAACTGTCATATCTCCAGATTTTCGGGCCGGATTTTGATGCCGATGGTCTCATTCGATTCGCATGGTTGCGTAGATATTTTTAGCATTTTAAATTTTGAAATTTCTTTAATTAGAAAAAGTTTAAGAGCAATTTAAAATATCAGCTCATTACATCGTAAACGGTGTCGGTTTATTTTTCAAACTGTCATATCTCCAGATTTTCGGGCCGGATTTTGATGCCGATGGTCTCATTCGATTCGCATGGTTGCGTAGATATTTTTAGCATTTTAAATTTTGAAATTTCGTTAATTAGAAAAAGTTTAAGAGCAATTTAAAATATCAGCTCATTACATCGTAAACGGTGTCGGTTTATTTTTCAAACTGTCATATCTCCAGATTTTCGGGCCGGATTTTGATGCCGATGGTCTCATTCGATTCGCATGGATGCGTAGATATTTTTAGCATTTTAAATTTTGAAATTTCATTAATTAGAAAAAGTTTAAGAGCAATTTAAAATATCAGCTCATTACATCGTAAACGATGTCGGTTTATTTTTCATACTGTCATATCTCCAGATTTTCGGGCCGGATTTTGATGCCGATGGTCTCATTCGATTCGCATGGATGCGTAGATATTTTTAGCATTTTAAATTTTGAAATTTCATTAATTAGAAAAAGTTTAAGAGCAATTTAAAATATCAGCTCATTACATCGTAAACGGTGTCGGTTTATTTTTCAAACTGTCATATCTCCAGATTTTCGGGCCAGATTTTGATGCCGATGGTCTCACTCGATTCGCATGAAAATATAGATATTTTTAGCATTTTAAATTTTGAAATTTCGTTAATTAGAAAAATTTTAAGAGCAATTTAAAATATCAGTTCAGTACATCGTAAACGGTGTCGGTTTATTTTTCAAACTGTCATATCTCCAGATTTTCGGGCCAGATTTTGATGCCGATGGTCTCACTCGATTCGCATGAAAATATAGATATTTTTAGCATTTTAAATTTTGAAATTTCGTTAATTAGAAAAATTTTAAGAGCAATTTAAAATATCAGTTCATTACATCGTAAACGGTGTCGGTTTATTTTTCAAACTGTCATATCTCCAGATTTTCGGGCCAGATTTTGATGCCGATGGTCTCACTCGATTCGCATGAAAATATAGATATTTTTAGCATTTTAAATTTTGAAATTTCGTTAATTAGAAAAATTTTAAGAGCAATTTAAAATATCAGTTCATTACATCGTAAACGGTGTCGGTTTATTTTTCAAACTGTCATATCTCCAGATTTTCGGGCCGGATTTTGATGCCGATGGTCTCATTCGATTCGCATGGATGCGTAGATATTTTTAGCATTTTAAATTTTGAAATTTCATTAATTAGAAAAAGTTTAAGAGCAATTTAAAATATCAGCTCATTACATCGTAAACGATGTCGGTTTATTTTTCATACTGTCATATCTCCAGATTTTCGGGCCGGATTTTGATGCCGATGGTCTCATTCGATTCGCATGGTTGCGTAGATATTTTTAGCATTTTAAATTTTGAAATTTCGTTAATTAGAAAAAGTTTAAGAGCAATTTAAAATATCAGCTCATTACATCGTAAACGGTGTCGGTTTATTTTTCAAACTGTCATATCTCCAGATTTTCGGGCCAGATTTTGATGCCGATGGTCTCACTCGATTCGCATAAAAATATAGATATTTTTAGCATTTTAAATTTTGAAATTTCTTTAATTAGAAAAATTTTAAGAGCAATTTAAAATATCAGTTCATTACATCGTAAACGGTGTCGGTTTATTTTTCAAACTGTCATATCTCCAGATTTTCGGGCCAGATTTTGATGCCGATGGTCTCACTCGATTCGCATGAAAATATAGATATTTTTAGCATTTTAAATTTTGAAATTTCGTTAATTAGAAAAATTTTAAGAGCAATTTAAAATATCAGTTCAGTACATCGTAAACGGTGTCGGTTTATTTTTCAAACTGTCATATCTCCAGATTTTCGGGCCAGATTTTGATGCCGATGGTCTCACTCGATTCGCATGAAAATATAGATATTTTTAGCATTTTAAATTTTGAAATTTCGTTAATTAGAAAAATTTTAAGAGCAATTTAAAATATCAGTTCATTACATCGTAAACGGTGTCGGTTTATTTTTCAAACTGTCATATCTCCAGATTTTCGGGCCAGATTTTGATGCCGATGGTCTCACTCGATTCGCATGAAAATATAGATATTTTTAGCATTTTAAATTTTGAAATTTCGTTAATTAGAAAAATTTTAAGAGCAATTTAAAATATCAGTTCATTACATCGTAAACGGTGTCGGTTTATTTTTCAAACTGTCATATCTCCAGATTTTCGGGCCGGATTTTGATGCCGATGGTCTCATTCGATTCGCATGGATGCGTAGATATTTTTAGCATTTTAAATTTTGAAATTTCGGTAATTAGAAAAAGTTTAAGAGCAATTTAAAATATCAGCTCATTACATCGTAAACGGTGTCGGTTTATTTTTCAAACTGTCATATCTCCAGATTTTCGGGCCGGATTTTGATGCCGATGGTCTCATTCGATTCGCATGGTTGCGTAGATATTTTTAGCATTTTAAATTTTGAAATTTCGTTAATTAGAAAAAGTTTAAGAGCAATTTAAAATATCAGCTCATTACATCGTAAACGGTGTCGGTTTATTTTTCAAACTGTCATATCTCCAGATTTTCGGGCCAGATTTTGATGCCGATGGTCTCACTCGATTCGCATGAAAATATAGATATTTTTAGCATTTTAAATTTTGAAATTTCGTTAATTAGAAAAAGTTTAAGAGCAATTTAAAATATCAGCTCATTACATCGTAAACGGTGTCGGTTTATTTTTCAAACTGTCATATCTCCAGATTTTCGGGCCGGATTTTGATGCCGATGGTCTCATTCGATTCGCATGGTTGCGTAGATATTTTTAGCATTTTAAATTTTGAAATTTCTTTAATTAGAAAAAGTTTAAGAGCAATTTAAAATATCAGCTCATTACATCGTAAACGGTGTCGGTTTATTTTTCAAACTGTCATATCTCCAGATTTTCGGGCCGGATTTTGATGCCGATGGTCTCATTCGATTCGCATGGATGCGTAGATATTTTTAGCATTTTAAATTTTGAAATTTCATTAATTAGAAAAAGTTTAAGAGCAATTTAAAATATCAGCTCATTACATCGTAAACGATGTCGGTTTATTTTTCATACTGTCATATCTCCAGATTTTCGGGCCGGATTTTGATGCCGATGGTCTCATTCGATTCGCATGGTTGCGTAGATATTTTTAGCATTTTAAATTTTGAAATTTCGTTAATTAGAAAAAGTTTAAGAGCAATTTAAAATATCAGCTCATTACATCGTAAACGGTGTCGGTTTATTTTTCAAACTGTCATATCTCCAGATTTTCGGGCCAGATTTTGATGCCGATGGTCTCACTCGATTCGCATGAAAATATAGATATTTTTAGCATTTTAAATTTTGAAATTTCGTTAATTAGAAAAATTTTAAGAGCAATTTAAAATATCAGTTCATTACATCGTAAACGGTGTCGGTTTATTTTTCAAACTGTCATATCTCCAGATTTTCGGGCCAGATTTTGATGCCGATGGTCTCACTCGATTCGCATGCGAATATAGATATTTTTAGCATTTTAAATTTTGAAATTTCGTTAATTAGAAAAATTTTAAGAGCAATTTAAAATATCAGTTCATTACATCGTAAACGGTGTCGGTTTATTTTTCAAACTGTCATATCTCCAGATTTTCGGGCCAGATTTTGATGCCGATGGTCTCACTCGATTCGCATGAAAATATAGATATTTTTAGCATTTTAAATTTTGAAATTTCGTTAATTAGAAAAATTTTAAGAGCAATTTAAAATATCAGTTCATTACATCGTAAACGGTGTCGGTTTATTTTTCAAACTGTCATATCTCCAGATTTTCGGGCCAGATTTTGATGCCGATGGTCTCACTCGATTCGCATGAAAATATAGATATTTTTAGCATTTTAAATTTTGAAATTTCGTTAATTAGAAAAATTTTAAGAGCAATTTAAAATATCAGTTCATTACATCGTAAACGGTGTCGGTTTATTTTTCAAACTGTCATATCTCCAGATTTTCGGGCCGGATTTTGATGCCGATGGTCTCATTCGATTCGCATGGATGCGTAGATATTTTTAGCATTTTAAATTTTGAAATTTCGGTAATTAGAAAAAGTTTAAGAGCAATTTAAAATATCAGCTCATTACATCGTAAACGGTGTCGGTTTATTTTTCAAACTGTCATATCTCCAGATTTTCGGGCCGGATTTTGATGCCGATGGTCTCATTCGATTCGCATGGTTGCGTAGATATTTTTAGCATTTTAAATTTTGAAATTTCGTTAATTAGAAAAAGTTTAAGAGCAATTTAAAATATCAGCTCATTACATCGTAAACGGTGTCGGTTTATTTTTCAAACTGTCATATCTCCAGATTTTCGGGCCGGATTTTGATGCCGATGGTCTCATTCGATTCGCATGGATGCGTAGATATTTTTAGCATTTTAAATTTTGAAATTTCATTAATTAGAAAAAGTTTAAGAGCAATTTAAAATATCAGCTCATTACATCGTAAACGATGTCGGTTTATTTTTCATACTGTCATATCTCCAGATTTTCGGGCCGGATTTTGATGCCGATGGTCTCATTCGATTCGCATGGTTGCGTAGATATTTTTAGCATTTTAAATTTTGAAATTTCGTTAATTAGAAAAAGTTTAAGAGCAATTTAAAATATCAGCTCATTACATCGTAAACGGTGTCGGTTTATTTTTCAAACTGTCATATCTCCAGATTTTCGGGCCAGATTTTGATGCCGATGGTCTCACTCGATTCGCATGAAAATATAGATATTTTTAGCATTTTAAATTTTGAAATTTCGTTAATTAGAAAAATTTTAAGAGCAATTTAAAATATCAGTTCATTACATCGTAAACGGTGTCGGTTTATTTTTCAAACTGTCATATCTCCAGATTTTCGGGCCAGATTTTGATGCCGATGGTCTCACTCGATTCGCATGCGAATATAGATATTTTTAGCATTTTAAATTTTGAAATTTCGTTAATTAGAAAAATTTTAAGAGCAATTTAAAATATCAGTTCATTACATCGTAAACGGTGTCGGTTTATTTTTCAAACTGTCATATCTCCAGATTTTCGGGCCAGATTTTGATGCCGATGGTCTCACTCGATTCGCATGAAAATATAGATATTTTTAGCATTTTAAATTTTGAAATTTCGTTAATTAGAAAAATTTTAAGAGCAATTTAAAATATCAGTTCATTACATCGTAAACGGTGTCGGTTTATTTTTCAAACTGTCATATCTCCAGATTTTCGGGCCAGATTTTGATGCCGATGGTCTCACTCGATTCGCATGAAAATATAGATATTTTTAGCATTTTAAATTTTGAAATTTCGTTAATTAGAAAAATTTTAAGAGCAATTTAAAATATCAGTTCATTACATCGTAAACGGTGTCGGTTTATTTTTCAAACTGTCATATCTCCAGATTTTCGGGCCGGATTTTGATGCCGATGGTCTCATTCGATTCGCATGGATGCGTAGATATTTTTAGCATTTTAAATTTTGAAATTTCGGTAATTAGAAAAAGTTTAAGAGCAATTTAAAATATCAGCTCATTACATCGTAAACGGTGTCGGTTTATTTTTCAAACTGTCATATCTCCAGATTTTCGGGCCGGATTTTGATGCCGATGGTCTCATTCGATTCGCATGGTTGCGTAGATATTTTTAGCATTTTAAATTTTGAAATTTCGTTAATTAGAAAAAGTTTAAGAGCAATTTAAAATATCAGCTCATTACATCGTAAACGGTGTCGGTTTATTTTTCAAACTGTCATATCTCCAGATTTTCGGGCCGGATTTTGATGCCGATGGTCTCATTCGATTCGCATGGATGCGTAGATATTTTTAGCATTTTAAATTTTGAAATTTCATTAATTAGAAAAAGTTTAAGAGCAATTTAAAATATCAGCTCATTACATCGTAAACGATGTCGGTTTATTTTTCATACTGTCATATCTCCAGATTTTCGGGCCGGATTTTGATGCCGATGGTCTCATTCGATTCGCATGGTTGCGTAGATATTTTTAGCATTTTAAATTTTGAAATTTCGTTAATTAGAAAAAGTTTAAGAGCAATTTAAAATATCAGCTCATTACATCGTAAACGGTGTCGGTTTATTTTTCAAACTGTCATATCTCCAGATTTTCGGGCCAGATTTTGATGCCGATGGTCTCACTCGATTCGCATGAAAATATAGATATTTTTAGCATTTTAAATTTTGAAATTTCGTTAATTAGAAAAATTTTAAGAGCAATTTAAAATATCAGTTCATTACATCGTAAACGGTGTCGGTTTATTTTTCAAACTGTCATATCTCCAGATTTTCGGGCCAGATTTTGATGCCGATGGTCTCACTCGATTCGCATGCGAATATAGATATTTTTAGCATTTTAAATTTTGAAATTTCGTTAATTAGAAAAATTTTAAGAGCAATTTAAAATATCAGTTCATTACATCGTAAACGGTGTCGGTTTATTTTTCAAACTGTCATATCTCCAGATTTTCGGGCCAGATTTTGATGCCGATGGTCTCACTCGATTCGCATGAAAATATAGATATTTTTAGCATTTTAAATTTTGAAATTTCGTTAATTAGAAAAATTTTAAGAGCAATTTAAAATATCAGTTCATTACATCGTAAACGGTGTCGGTTTATTTTTCAAACTGTCATATCTCCAGATTTTCGGGCCGGATTTTGATGCCGATGGTCTCATTCGATTCGCATGGATGCGTAGATATTTTTAGCATTTTAAATTTTGAAATTTCGGTAATTAGAAAAAGTTTAAGAGCAATTTAAAATATCAGCTCATTACATCGTAAACGGTGTCGGTTTATTTTTCAAACTGTCATATCTCCAGATTTTCGGGCCGGATTTTGATGCCGATGGTCTCATTCGATTCGCATGGTTGCGTAGATATTTTTAGCATTTTAAATTTTGAAATTTCGTTAATTAGAAAAAGTTTAAGAGCAATTTAAAATATCAGCTCATTACATCGTAAACGATGTCGGTTTATTTTTCATACTGTCATATCTCCAGATTTTCGGGCCAGATTTTGATGCCGATGGTCTCACTCGATTCGCATGAAAATATAGATATTTTTAGCATTTTAAATTTTGAAATTTCGTTAATTAGAAAAATTTTAAGAGCAATTTAAAATATCAGTTCATTACATCGTAAACGGTGTCGGTTTATTTTTCAAACTGTCATATCTCCAGATTTTCGGGCCAGATTTTGATGCCGATGGTCTCACTCGATTCGCATGCGAATATAGATATTTTTAGCATTTTAAATTTTGAAATTTCGTTAATTAGAAAAATTTTAAGAGCAATTTAAAATATCAGTTCATTACATCGTAAACGGTGTCGGTTTATTTTTCAAACTGTCATATCTCCAGATTTTCGGGCCAGATTTTGATGCCGATGGTCTCACTCGATTCGCATGAAAATATAGATATTTTTAGCATTTTAAATTTTGAAATTTCGTTAATTAGAAAAATTTTAAGAGCAATTTAAAATATCAGTTCATTACATCGTAAACGGTGTCGGTTTATTTTTCAAACTGTCATATCTCCAGATTTTCGGGCCGGATTTTGATGCCGATGGTCTCATTCGATTCGCATGGATGCGTAGATATTTTTAGCATTTTAAATTTTGAAATTTCGGTAATTAGAAAAAGTTTAAGAGCAATTTAAAATATCAGCTCATTACATCGTAAACGGTGTCGGTTTATTTTTCAAACTGTCATATCTCCAGATTTTCGGGCCGGATTTTGATGCCGATGGTCTCATTCGATTCGCATGGTTGCGTAGATATTTTTAGCATTTTAAATTTTGAAATTTCGTTAATTAGAAAAAGTTTAAGAGCAATTTAAAATATCAGCTCATTACATCGTAAACGGTGTCGGTTTATTTTTCAAACTGTCATATCTCCAGATTTTCGGGCCGGATTTTGATGCCGATGGTCTCATTCGATTCGCATGGATGCGTAGATATTTTTAGCATTTTAAATTTTGAAATTTCATTAATTAGAAAAAGTTTAAGAGCAATTTAAAATATCAGCTCATTACATCGTAAACGATGTCGGTTTATTTTTCATACTGTCATATCTCCAGATTTTCGGGCCGGATTTTGATGCCGATGGTCTCATTCGATTCGCATGGTTGCGTAGATATTTTTAGCATTTTAAATTTTGAAATTTCGTTAATTAGAAAAAGTTTAAGAGCAATTTAAAATATCAGCTCATTACATCGTAAACGGTGTCGGTTTATTTTTCAAACTGTCATATCTCCAGATTTTCTAGCCGGATTTTGATGCCGATGGTCTCATTCGATTCGCATGGATGCGTAGATATTTTTAGCATTTTAAATTTTGAAATTTCGGTAATTAGAAAAAGTTTAAGAGCAATTTAAAATATCAGCTCATTACATCGTAAACGGTGTCGGTTTATTTTTCAAACTGTCATATCTCCAGATTTTCGGGCCGGATTTTGATGCCGATGGTCTCATTCGATTCGCATGGTTGCGTAGATATTTTTAGCATTTTAAATTTTGAAATTTCGTTAATTAGAAAAAGTTTAAGAGCAATTTAAAATATCAGCTCATTACATCGTAAACGGTGTCGGTTTATTTTTCAAACTGTCATATCTCCAGATTTTCGGGCCAGATTTTGATGCCGATGGTCTCACTCGATTCGCATGAAAATATAGATATTTTTAGCATTTTAAATTTTGAAATTTCGTTAATTAGAAAAATTTTAAGAGCAATTTAAAATATCAGTTCATTACATCGTAAACGGTGTCGGTTTATTTTTCAAACTGTCATATCTCCAGATTTTCTAGCCGGATTTTGATGCCGATGGTCTCATTCGATTCGCATGGATGCGTAGATATTTTTAGCATTTTAAATTTTGAAATTTCGGTAATTAGAAAAAGTTTAAGAGCAATTTAAAATATCAGCTCATTACATCGTAAACGGTGTCGGTTTATTTTTCAAACTGTCATATCTCCAGATTTTCGGGCCGGATTTTGATGCCGATGGTCTCATTCGATTTGCATGGTTGCGTAGATATTTTTAGCATTTTAAATTTTGAAATTTCGTTAATTAGAAAAAGTTTAAGAGCAATTTAAAATATCAGCTCATTACATCGTAAACGGTGTCGGTTTATTTTTCAAACTGTCATATCTCCAGATTTTCGGTCCAGATTTTGATGCCGATGGTCTCACTCGATTCGCATGAAAATATAGATATTTTTAGCATTTTAAATTTTGAAATTTCGTTAATTAGAAAAATTTTAAGAGCAATTTAAAATATCAGTTCATTACATCGTAAACGGTGTCGGTTTATTTTTCAAACTGTCATATCTCCAGATTTTCTAGCCGGATTTTGATGCCGATGGTCTCATTCGATTCGCATGGATGCGTAGATATTTTTAGCATTTTAAATTTTGAAATTTCGTTAATTAGAAAAAGTTTAAGAGCAATTTAAAATATCAGCTCATTACATCGTAAACGGTGTCGGTTTATTTTTCAAACTGTCATATCTCCAGATTTTCGGTCCAGATTTTGATGCCGATGGTCTCACTCGATTCGCATGAAAATATAGATATTTTTAGCATTTTAAATTTTGAAATTTCGTTAATTAGAAAAATTTTAAGAGCAATTTAAAATATCAGTTCATTACATCGTAAACGGTGTCGGTTTATTTTTCAAACTGTCATATCTCCAGATTTTCTAGCCGGATTTTGATGCCGATGGTCTCATTCGATTCGCATGGATGCGTAGATATTTTTAGCATTTTAAATTTTGAAATTTCGGTAATTAGAAAAAGTTTAAGAGCAATTTAAAATATCAGCTCATTACATCGTAAACGGTGTCGGTTTATTTTTCAAACTGTCATATCTCCAGATTTTCGGGCCGGATTTTGATGCCGATGGTCTCATTCGATTCGCATGGTTGCGTAGATATTTTTAGCATTTTAAATTTTGAAATTTCGTTAATTAGAAAAAGTTTAAGAGCAATTTAAAATATCAGCTCATTACATCGTAAACGGTGTCGGTTTATTTTTCAAACTGTCATATCTCCAGATTTTCGGGCCAGATTTTGATGCCGATGGTCTCACTCGATTCGCATGAAAATATAGATATTTTTAGCATTTTAAATTTTGAAATTTCGTTAATTAGAAAAATTTTAAGAGCAATTTAAAATATCAGTTCATTACATCGTAAACGGTGTCGGTTTATTTTTCAAACTGTCATATCTCCAGATTTTCGGGCCAGATTTTGATGCCGATGGTCTCACTCGATTCGCATGAAAATATAGATATTTTTAGCATTTTAAATTTTGAAATTTCGTTAATTAGAAAAATTTTAAGAGCAATTTAAAATATCAGTTCATTACATCGTAAACGGTGTCGGTTTATTTTTCAAACTGTCATATCTCCAGATTTTCTAGCCGGATTTTGATGCCGATGGTCTCATTCGATTCGCATGGATGCGTAGATATTTTTAGCATTTTAAATTTTGAAATTTCGGTAATTAGAAAAAGTTTAAGAGCAATTTAAAATATCAGCTCATTACATCGTAAACGGTGTCGGTTTATTTTTCAAACTGTCATATCTCCAGATTTTCGGGCCGGATTTTGATGCCGATGGTCTCATTCGATTCGCATGGTTGCGTAGATATTTTTAGCATTTTAAATTTTGAAATTTCGTTAATTAGAAAAAGTTTAAGAGCAATTTAAAATATCAGCTCATTACATCGTAAACGGTGTCGGTTTATTTTTCAAACTGTCATATCTCCAGATTTTCGGGCCAGATTTTGATGCCGATGGTCTCACTCGATTCGCATGAAAATATAGATATTTTTAGCATTTTAAATTTTGAAATTTCGTTAATTAGAAAAATTTTAAGAGCAATTTAAAATATCAGTTCATTACATCGTAAACGGTGTCGGTTTATTTTTCAAACTGTCATATCTCCAGATTTTCGGGCCAGATTTTGATGCCGATGGTCTCACTCGATTCGCATGAAAATATAGATATTTTTAGCATTTTAAATTTTGAAATTTCGTTAATTAGAAAAATTTTAAGAGCAATTTAAAATATCAGTTCATTACATCGTAAACGGTGTCGGTTTATTTTTCAAACTGTCATATCTCCAGATTTTCGGGCCAGATTTTGATGCCGATGGTCTCACTCGATTCGCATGAAAATATAGATATTTTTAGCATTTTAAATTTTGAAATTTCGTTAATTAGAAAAATTTTAAGAGCAATTTAAAATATCAGTTCATTACATCGTAAACGGTGTCGGTTTATTTTTCAAACTGTCATATCTCCAGATTTTCTAGCCGGATTTTGATGCCGATGGTCTCATTCGATTCGCATGGATGCGTAGATATTTTTAGCATTTTAAATTTTGAAATTTCGGTAATTAGAAAAAGTTTAAGAGCAATTTAAAATATCAGCTCATTACATCGTAAACGGTGTCGGTTTATTTTTCAAACTGTCATATCTCCAGATTTTCGGGCCGGATTTTGATGCCGATGGTCTCATTCGATTCGCATGGTTGCGTAGATATTTTTAGCATTTTAAATTTTGAAATTTCGTTAATTAGAAAAAGTTTAAGAGCAATTTAAAATATCAGCTCATTACATCGTAAACGGTGTCGGTTTATTTTTCAAACTGTCATATCTCCAGATTTTCGGGCCAGATTTTGATGCCGATGGTCTCACTCGATTCGCATGAAAATATAGATATTTTTAGCATTTTAAATTTTGAAATTTCGTTAATTAGAAAAATTTTAAGAGCAATTTAAAATATCAGTTCATTACATCGTAAACGGTGTCGGTTTATTTTTCAAACTGTCATATCTCCAGATATTCGGGCCAGATTTTGATGCCGATGGTCTCACTCGATTCGCATGAAAATATAGATATTTTTAGCATTTTAAATTTTGAAATTTCGTTAATTAGAAAAATTTTAAGAGCAATTTAAAATATCAGTTCATTACATCGTAAACGGTGTCGGTTTATTTTTCAAACTGTCATATCTCCAGATTTTCGGGCCGGATTTTGATGCCGATGGTCTCATTCGATTCGCATGGTTGCGTAGATATTTTTAGCATTTTAAATTTTGAAATTTCGTTAATTAGAAAAAGTTTAAGAGCAATTTAAAATATCAGCTCATTACATCGTAAACGGTGTCGGTTTATTTTTCAAACTGTCATATCTCCAGATTTTCGGGCCGGATTTTGATGCCGATGGTCTCATTCGATTCGCATGGATGCGTAGATATTTTTAGCATTTTAAATTTTGAAATTTCATTAATTAGAAAAAGTTTAAGAGCAATTTAAAATATCAGCTCATTACATCGTAAACGATGTCGGTTTATTTTTCATACTGTCATATCTCCAGATTTTCGGGCCGGATTTTGATGCCGATGGTCTCATTCGATTCGCATGGTTGCGTAGATATTTTTAGCATTTTAAATTTTGAAATTTCGTTAATTAGAAAAAGTTTAAGAGCAATTTAAAATATCAGCTCATTACATCGTAAACGGTGTCGGTTTATTTTTCAAACTGTCATATCTCCAGATTTTCTAGCCGGATTTTGATGCCGATGGTCTCATTCGATTCGCATGGATGCGTAGATATTTTTAGCATTTTAAATTTTGAAATTTCGGTAATTAGAAAAAGTTTAAGAGCAATTTAAAATATCAGCTCATTACATCGTAAACGGTGTCGGTTTATTTTTCAAACTGTCATATCTCCAGATTTTCGGGCCGGATTTTGATGCCGATGGTCTCATTCGATTCGCATGGTTGCGTAGATATTTTTAGCATTTTAAATTTTGAAATTTCGTTAATTAGAAAAAGTTTAAGAGCAATTTAAAATATCAGCTCATTACATCGTAAACGGTGTCGGTTTATTTTTCAAACTGTCATATCTCCAGATTTTCGGGCCAGATTTTGATGCCGATGGTCTCACTCGATTCGCATGAAAATATAGATATTTTTAGCATTTTAAATTTTGAAATTTCGTTAATTAGAAAAATTTTAAGAGCAATTTAAAATATCAGTTCATTACATCGTAAACGGTGTCGGTTTATTTTTCAAACTGTCATATCTCCAGATTTTCTAGCCGGATTTTGATGCCGATGGTCTCATTCGATTCGCATGGATGCGTAGATATTTTTAGCATTTTAAATTTTGAAATTTCGGTAATTAGAAAAAGTTTAAGAGCAATTTAAAATATCAGCTCATTACATCGTAAACGGTGTCGGTTTATTTTTCAAACTGTCATATCTCCAGATTTTCGGGCCGGATTTTGATGCCGATGGTCTCATTCGATTCGCATGGTTGCGTAGATATTTTTAGCATTTTAAATTTTGAAATTTCGTTAATTAGAAAAAGTTTAAGAGCAATTTAAAATATCAGCTCATTACATCGTAAACGGTGTCGGTTTATTTTTCAAACTGTCATATCTCCAGATTTTCGGGCCAGATTTTGATGCCGATGGTCTCACTCGATTCGCATGAAAATATAGATATTTTTAGCATTTTAAATTTTGAAATTTCGTTAATTAGAAAAATTTTAAGAGCAATTTAAAATATCAGTTCATTACATCGTAAACGGTGTCGGTTTATTTTTCAAACTGTCATATCTCCAGATTTTCTAGCCGGATTTTGATGCCGATGGTCTCATTCGATTCGCATGGATGCGTAGATATTTTTAGCATTTTAAATTTTGAAATTTCGGTAATTAGAAAAAGTTTAAGAGCAATTTAAAATATCAGCTCATTACATCGTAAACGGTGTCGGTTTATTTTTCAAACTGTCATATCTCCAGATTTTCGGGCCGGATTTTGATGCCGATGGTCTCATTCGATTCGCATGGTTGCGTAGATATTTTTAGCATTTTAAATTTTGAAATTTCGTTAATTAGAAAAAGTTTAAGAGCAATTTAAAATATCAGCTCATTACATCGTAAACGGTGTCGGTTTATTTTTCAAACTGTCATATCTCCAGATTTTCGGGCCAGATTTTGATGCCGATGGTCTCACTCGATTCGCATGAAAATATAGATATTTTTAGCATTTTAAATTTTGAAATTTCGTTAATTAGAAAAATTTTAAGAGCAATTTAAAATATCAGTTCATTACATCGTAAACGGTGTCGGTTTATTTTTCAAACTGTCATATCTCCAGATATTCGGGCCAGATTTTGATGCCGATGGTCTCACTCGATTCGCATGAAAATATAGATATTTTTAGCATTTTAAATTTTGAAATTTCGTTAATTAGAAAAATTTTAAGAGCAATTTAAAATATCAGTTCATTACATCGTAAACGGTGTCGGTTTATTTTTCAAACTGTCATATCTCCAGATTTTCTAGCCGGATTTTGATGCCGATGGTCTCATTCGATTCGCATGGATGCGTAGATATTTTTAGCATTTTAAATTTTGAAATTTCGGTAATTAGAAAAAGTTTAAGAGCAATTTAAAATATCAGCTGATTACATCGTAAACGGTGTCGGTTTATTTTTCAAACTGTCATATCTCCAGATTTTCGGGCCGGATTTTGATGCCGATGGTCTCATTCGATTCGCATGGTTGCGTAGATATTTTTAGCATTTTAAATTTTGAAATTTCGTTAATTAGAAAAAGTTTAAGAGCAATTTAAAATATCAGCTCATTACATCGTAAACGGTGTCGGTTTATTTTTCAAACTGTCATATCTCCAGATTTTCGGGCCAGATTTTGATGCCGATGGTCTCACTCGATTCGCATGAAAATATAGATATTTTTAGCATTTTAAATTTTGAAATTTCGTTAATTAGAAAAATTTTAAGAGCAATTTAAAATATCAGTTCATTACATCGTAAACGGTGTCGGTTTATTTTTCAAACTGTCATATCTCCAGATTTTCGGGCCAGATTTTGATGCCGATGGTCTCACTCGATTCGCATGAAAATATAGATATTTTTAGCATTTTAAATTTTGAAATTTCGTTAATTAGAAAAATTTTAAGAGCAATTTAAAATATCAGTTCATTACATCGTAAACGGTGTCGGTTTATTTTTCAAACTGTCATATCTCCAGATTTTCGGGCCAGATTTTGATGCCGATGGTCTCACTCGATTCGCATGAAAATATAGATATTTTTAGCATTTTAAATTTTGAAATTTCGTTAATTAGAAAAATTTTAAGAGCAATTTAAAATATCAGTTCATTACATCGTAAACGGTGTCGGTTTATTTTTCAAACTGTCATATCTCCAGATTTTCTAGCCGGATTTTGATGCCGATGGTCTCATTCGATTCGCATGGATGCGTAGATATTTTTAGCATTTTAAATTTTGAAATTTCGGTAATTAGAAAAAGTTTAAGAGCAATTTAAAATATCAGCTCATTACATCGTAAACGGTGTCGGTTTATTTTTCAAACTGTCATATCTCCAGATTTTCGGGCCGGATTTTGATGCCGATGGTCTCATTCGATTCGCATGGTTGCGTAGATATTTTTAGCATTTTAAATTTTGAAATTTCGTTAATTAGAAAAAGTTTAAGAGCAATTTAAAATATCAGCTCATTACATCGTAAACGGTGTCGGTTTATTTTTCAAACTGTCATATCTCCAGATTTTCGGGCCAGATTTTGATGCCGATGGTCTCACTCGATTCGCATGAAAATATAGATATTTTTAGCATTTTAAATTTTGAAATTTCGTTAATTAGAAAAATTTTAAGAGCAATTTAAAATATCAGTTCATTACATCGTAAACGGTGTCGGTTTATTTTTCAAACTGTCATATCTCCAGATATTCGGGCCAGATTTTGATGCCGATGGTCTCACTCGATTCGCATGAAAATATAGATATTTTTAGCATTTTAAATTTTGAAATTTCGTTAATTAGAAAAATTTTAAGAGCAATTTAAAATATCAGTTCATTACATCGTAAACGGTGTCGGTTTATTTTTCAAACTGTCATATCTCCAGATTTTCTAGCCGGATTTTGATGCCGATGGTCTCATTCGATTCGCATGGATGCGTAGATATTTTTAGCATTTTAAATTTTGAAATTTCGGTAATTAGAAAAAGTTTAAGAGCAATTTAAAATATCAGCTCATTACATCGTAAACGGTGTCGGTTTATTTTTCAAACTGTCATATCTCCAGATTTTCGGGCCGGATTTTGATGCCGATGGTCTCATTCGATTCGCATGGTTGCGTAGATATTTTTAGCATTTTAAATTTTGAAATTTCGTTAATTAGAAAAAGTTTAAGAGCAATTTAAAATATCAGCTCATTACATCGTAAACGGTGTCGGTTTATTTTTCAAACTGTCATATCTCCAGATTTTCGGGCCAGATTTTGATGCCGATGGTCTCACTCGATTCGCATGAAAATATAGATATTTTTAGCATTTTAAATTTTGAAATTTCGTTAATTAGAAAAATTTTAAGAGCAATTTAAAATATCAGTTCATTACATCGTAAACGGTGTCGGTTTATTTTTCAAACTGTCATATCTCCAGATTTTCTAGCCGGATTTTGATGCCGATGGTCTCATTCGATTCGCATGGATGCGTAGATATTTTTAGCATTTTAAATTTTGAAATTTCGGTAATTAGAAAAAGTTTAAGAGCAATTTAAAATATCAGCTCATTACATCGTAAACGGTGTCGGTTTATTTTTCAAACTGTCATATCTCCAGATTTTCGGGCCGGATTTTGATGCCGATGGTCTCATTCGATTCGCATGGTTGCGTAGATATTTTTAGCATTTTAAATTTTGAAATTTCGTTAATTAGAAAAAGTTTAAGAGCAATTTAAAATATCAGCTCATTACATCGTAAACGGTGTCGGTTTATTTTTCAAACTGTCATATCTCCAGATTTTCGGGCCAGATTTTGATGCCGATGGTCTCACTCGATTCGCATGAAAATATAGATATTTTTAGCATTTTAAATTTTGAAATTTCGTTAATTAGAAAAATTTTAAGAGCAATTTAAAATATCAGTTCATTACATCGTAAACGGTGTCGGTTTATTTTTCAAACTGTCATATCTCCAGATTTTCTAGCCGGATTTTGATGCCGATGGTCTCATTCGATTCGCATGGATGCGTAGATATTTTTAGCATTTTAAATTTTGAAATTTCGGTAATTAGAAAAAGTTTAAGAGCAATTTAAAATATCAGCTCATTACATCGTAAACGGTGTCGGTTTATTTTTCAAACTGTCATATCTCCAGATTTTCGGGCCGGATTTTGATGCCGATGGTCTCATTCGATTCGCATGGTTGCGTAGATATTTTTAGCATTTTAAATTTTGAAATTTCGTTAATTAGAAAAAGTTTAAGAGCAATTTAAAATATCAGCTCATTACATCGTAAACGGTGTCGGTTTATTTTTCAAACTGTCATATCTCCAGATTTTCGGGCCAGATTTTGATGCCGATGGTCTCACTCGATTCGCATGAAAATATAGATATTTTTAGCATTTTAAATTTTGAAATTTCGTTAATTAGAAAAATTTTAAGAGCAATTTAAAATATCAGTTCATTACATCGTAAACGGTGTCGGTTTATTTTTCAAACTGTCATATCTCCAGATATTCGGGCCAGATTTTGATGCCGATGGTCTCACTCGATTCGCATGAAAATATAGATATTTTTAGCATTTTAAATTTTGAAATTTCGTTAATTAGAAAAATTTTAAGAGCAATTTAAAATATCAGTTCATTACATCGTAAACGGTGTCGGTTTATTTTTCAAACTGTCATATCTCCAGATTTTCTAGCCGGATTTTGATGCCGATGGTCTCATTCGATTCGCATGGATGCGTAGATATTTTTAGCATTTTAAATTTTGAAATTTCGGTAATTAGAAAAAGTTTAAGAGCAATTTAAAATATCAGCTGATTACATCGTAAACGGTGTCGGTTTATTTTTCAAACTGTCATATCTCCAGATTTTCGGGCCGGATTTTGATGCCGATGGTCTCATTCGATTCGCATGGTTGCGTAGATATTTTTAGCATTTTAAATTTTGAAATTTCGTTAATTAGAAAAAGTTTAAGAGCAATTTAAAATATCAGCTCATTACATCGTAAACGGTGTCGGTTTATTTTTCAAACTGTCATATCTCCAGATTTTCGGGCCAGATTTTGATGCCGATGGTCTCACTCGATTCGCATGAAAATATAGATATTTTTAGCATTTTAAATTTTGAAATTTCGTTAATTAGAAAAATTTTAAGAGCAATTTAAAATATCAGTTCATTACATCGTAAACGGTGTCGGTTTATTTTTCAAACTGTCATATCTCCAGATTTTCGGGCCAGATTTTGATGCCGATGGTCTCACTCGATTCGCATGAAAATATAGATATTTTTAGCATTTTAAATTTTGAAATTTCGTTAATTAGAAAAATTTTAAGAGCAATTTAAAATATCAGTTCATTACATCGTAAACGGTGTCGGTTTATTTTTCAAACTGTCATATCTCCAGATTTTCGGGCCAGATTTTGATGCCGATGGTCTCACTCGATTCGCATGAAAATATAGATATTTTTAGCATTTTAAATTTTGAAATTTCGTTAATTAGAAAAATTTTAAGAGCAATTTAAAATATCAGTTCATTACATCGTAAACGGTGTCGGTTTATTTTTCAAACTGTCATATCTCCAGATTTTCTAGCCGGATTTTGATGCCGATGGTCTCATTCGATTCGCATGGATGCGTAGATATTTTTAGCATTTTAAATTTTGAAATTTCGGTAATTAGAAAAAGTTTAAGAGCAATTTAAAATATCAGCTGATTACATCGTAAACGGTGTCGGTTTATTTTTCAAACTGTCATATCTCCAGATATTCGGGCCAGATTTTGATGCCGATGGTCTCACTCGATTCGCATGAAAATATAGATATTTTTAGCATTTTAAATTTTGAAATTTCGTTAATTAGAAAAATTTTAAGAGCAATTTAAAATATCAGTTCATTACATCGTAAACGGTGTCGGTTTATTTTTCAAACTGTCATATCTCCAGATTTTCTAGCCGGATTTTGATGCCGATGGTCTCATTCGATTCGCATGGATGCGTAGATATTTTTAGCATTTTAAATTTTGAAATTTCGGTAATTAGAAAAAGTTTAAGAGCAATTTAAAATATCAGCTGATTACATCGTAAACGGTGTCGGTTTATTTTTCAAACTGTCATATCTCCAGATTTTCGAGCCGGATTTTGATGCCGATGGTCTCATTCGATTCGCATGGTTGCGTAGATATTTTTAGCATTTTAAATTTTGAAATTTCGTTAATTAGAAAAAGTTTAAGAGCAATTTAAAATATCAGCTCATTACATCGTAAACGGTGTCGGTTTATTTTTCAAACTGTCATATCTCCAGATTTTCGGGCCAGATTTTGATGCCGATGGTCTCACTCGATTCGCATGAAAATATAGATATTTTTAGCATTTTAAATTTTGAAATTTCGTTAATTAGAAAAATTTTAAGAGCAATTTAAAATATCAGTTCATTACATCGTAAACGGTGTCGGTTTATTTTTCAAACTGTCATATCTCCAGATTTTCGGGCCAGATTTTGATGCCGATGGTCTCACTCGATTCGCATGAAAATATAGATATTTTTAGCATTTTAAATTTTGAAATTTCGTTAATTAGAAAAATTTTAAGAGCAATTTAAAATATCAGTTCATTACATCGTAAACGGTGTCGGTTTATTTTTCAAACTGTCATATCTCCAGATTTTCGGGCCAGATTTTGATGCCGATGGTCTCACTCGATTCGCATGAAAATATAGATATTTTTAGCATTTTAAATTTTGAAATTTCGTTAATTAGAAAAATTTTAAGAGCAATTTAAAATATCAGTTCATTACATCGTAAACGGTGTCGGTTTATTTTTCAAACTGTCATATCTCCAGATTTTCGGGCCGGATTTTGATGCCGATGGTCTCATTCGATTCGCATGGATGCGTAGATATTTTTAGCATTTTAAATTTTGAAATTTCATTAATTAGAAAAAGTTTAAGAGCAATTTAAAATATCAGCTCATTACATCGTAAACGATGTCGGTTTATTTTTCATACTGTCATATCTCCAGATTTTCGGGCCGGATTTTGATGCCGATGGTCTCATTCGATTTGCATGGATGCGTAGATATTTTTAGCATTTTAAATTTTGAAATTTCGTTAATTAGAAAAAGATTAAGAGCAATTTAAAATATCAGCTCATTACATCGTAAACGGTGTCGGTTTATTTTTCAAACTGTCATATCTCCAGATTTTCGGGCCGGATTTTGATGCCGATGGTCTCATTCGATTCGCATGGTTGCGTAGATATTTTTAGCATTTTAAATTTTGAAATTTCGTTAATTAGAAAAAGTTTAAGAGCAATTTAAAATATCAGCTCATTACATCGTAAACGGTGTCGGTTTATTTTTCAAACTGTCATATCTCCAGATTTTCGGGCCGGATTTTGATGCCGATGGTCTCATTCGATTTGCATGGTTGCGTAGATATTTTTAGCATTTTAAATTTTGAAATTTCGTTAATTAGAAAAAGTTTAAGAGCAATTTAAAATATCAGCTCATTACATCGTAAACGGTGTCGGTTTATTTTTCAAACTGTCATATCTCCAGATTTTCGGGCCGGATTTTGATGCCGATGGTCTCATTCGATTCGCATGGTTGCGTAGATATTTTTAGCATTTTAAATTTTGAAATTTCTTTAATTAGAAAAAGTTTAAGAGCAATTTAAAATATCAGCTCATTACATCGTAAACGGTGTCGGTTTATTTTTCAAACTGTCATATCTCCAGATTTTCGGGCCGGATTTTGATGCCGATGGTCTCATTCGATTCGCATGGTTGCGTAGATATTTTTAGCATTTTAAATTTTGAAATTTCTTTAATTAGAAAAAGTTTAAGAGCAATTTAAAATATCAGCTCATTACATCGTAAACGGTGTCGGTTTATTTTTCAAACTGTCATATCTCCAGATTTTCGGGCCGGATTTTGATGCCGATGGTCTCATTCGATTCGCATGGTTGCGTAGATATTTTTAGCATTTTAAATTTTGAAATTTCGTTAATTAGAAAAAGTTTAAGAGCAATTTAAAATATCAGCTCATTACATCGTAAACGGTGTCGGTTTATTTTTCAAACTGTCATATCTCCAGATTTTCGGGCCAGATTTTGATGCCGATGGTCTCACTCGATTCGCATGAAAATATAGATATTTTTAGCATTTTAAATTTTGAAATTTCGTTAATTAGAAAAATTTTAAGAGCAATTTAAAATATCAGCTCATTACATCGTAAACGGTGTCGGTTTATTTTTCAAACTGTCATATCTCCAGATTTTCGGGCCAGATTTTGATGCCGATGGTCTCACTCGATTCGCATAAAAATATAGATATTTTTAGCATTTTAAATTTTGAAATTTCTTTAATTAGAAAAATTTTAAGAGCAATTTAAAATATCAGTTCATTACATCGTAAACGGTGTCGGTTTATTTTTCAAACTGTCATATCTCCAGATTTTCGGGCCAGATTTTGATGCCGATGGTCTCACTCGATTCGCATGAAAATATAGATATTTTTAGCATTTTAAATTTTGAAATTTCGTTAATTAGAAAAATTTTAAGAGCAATTTAAAATATCAGTTCATTACATCGTAAACGGTGTCGGTTTATTTTTCAAACTGTCATATCTCCAGATTTTCGGGCCAGATTTTGATGCCGATGGTCTCGCTCGATTCGCATGAAAATATAGATATTTTTAGCATTTTAAATTTTGAAATTTCGTTAATTAGAAAAATTTTAAGAGCAATTTAAAATATCAGTTCATTACATCGTAAACGGTGTCGGTTTATTTTTCAAACTGTCATATCTCCAGATTTTCGGGCCAGATTTTGATGCCGATGGTCTCACTCGATTCGCATGAAAATATAGATATTTTTAGCATTTTAAATTTTGAAATTTCGTTAATTAGAAAAATTTTAAGAGCAATTTAAAATATCAGTTCATTACATCGTAAACGGTGTCGGTTTATTTTTCAAACTGTCATATCTCCAGATTTTCGGGCCAGATTTTGATGCCGATGGTCTCACTCGATTCGCATGAAAATATAGATATTTTTAGCATTTTAAATTTTGAAATTTCGTTAATTAGAAAAATTTTAAGAGCAATTTAAAATATCAGTTCATTACATCGTAAACGGTGTCGGTTTATTTTTCAAACTGTCATATCTCCAGATTTTCGGGCCAGATTTTGATGCCGATGGTCTCACTCGATTCGCATGAAAATATAGATATTTTTAGCATTTTAAATTTTGAAATTTCGTTAATTAGAAAAATTTTAAGAGCAATTTAAAATATCAGTTCATTACATCGTAAACGGTGTCGGTTTATTTTTCAAACTGTCATATCTCCAGATTTTCGGGCCGGATTTTGATGCCGATGGTCTCATTCGATTCGCATGGATGCGTAGATATTTTTAGCATTTTAAATTTTGAAATTTCATTAATTAGAAAAAGTTTAAGAGCAATTTAAAATATCAGCTCATTACATCGTAAACGATGTCGGTTTATTTTTCATACTGTCATATCTCCAGATTTTCGGGCCGGATTTTGATGCCGATGGTCTCATTCGATTTGCATGGTTGCGTAGATATTTTTAGCATTTTAAATTTTGAAATTTCATTAATTAGAAAAAGTTTAAGAGCAATTTAAAATATCAGCTCATTACATCGTAAACGGTGTCGGTTTATTTTTCAAACTGTCATATCTCCAGATTTTCGGGCCGGATTTTGATGCCGATGGTCTCATTCGATTCGCATGGTTGCGTAGATATTTTTAGCATTTTAAATTTTGAAATTTCGTTAATTAGAAAAAGTTTAAGAGCAATTTAAAATATCAGCTCATTACATCGTAAACGGTGTCGGTTTATTTTTCAAACTGTCATATCTCCAGATTTTCGGGCCGGATTTTGATGCCGATGGTCTCATTCGATTCGCATGGTTGCGTAGATATTTTTAGCATTTTAAATTTTGAAATTTCGTTAATTAGAAAAAGTTTAAGAGCAATTTAAAATATCAGTTCATTACATCGTAAACGGTGTCGGTTTATTTTTCAAACTGTCATATCTCCAGATTTTCGGGCCGGATTTTGATGCCGATGGTCTCATTCGATTCGCATGGATGCGTAGATATTTTTAGCATTTTAAATTTTGAAATTTCATTAATTAGAAAAAGTTTAAGAGCAATTTAAAATATCAGCTCATTACATCGTAAACGATGTCGGTTTATTTTTCATACTGTCATATCTCCAGATTTTCGGGCCGGATTTTGATGCCGATGGTCTCATTCGATTTGCATGGATGCGTAGATATTTTTAGCATTTTAAATTTTGAAATTTCGTTAATTAGAAAAAGTTTAAGAGCAATTTAAAATATCAGCTCATTACATCGTAAACGGTGTCGGTTTATTTTTCAAACTGTCATATCTCCAGATTTTCGGGCCGGATTTTGATGCCGATGGTCTCATTCGATTCGCATGGTTGCGTAGATATTTTTAGCATTTTAAATTTTGAAATTTCGTTAATTAGAAAAAGTTTAAGAGCAATTTAAAATATCAGCTCATTACATCGTAAACGGTGTCGGTTTATTTTTCAAACTGTCATATCTCCAGATTTTCGGGCCGGATTTTGATGCCGATGGTCTCATTCGATTCGCATGGTTGCGTAGATATTTTTAGCATTTTAAATTTTGAAATTTCGTTAATTAGAAAAAGTTTAAGAGCAATTTAAAATATCAGCTCATTACATCGTAAACGGTGTCGGTTTATTTTTCAAACTGTCATATCTCCAGATTTTCGGGCCGGATTTTGATGCCGATGGTCTCACTCGATTCGCATGAAAATATAGATATTTTTAGCATTTTAAATTTTGAAATTTCGTTAATTAGAAAAATTTTAAGAGCAATTTAAAATATCAGTTCATTACATCGTAAACGGTGTCGGTTTATTTTTCAAACTGTCATATCTCCAGATTTTCGGGCCAGATTTTGATGCCGATGGTCTCACTCGATTCGCATGAAAATATAGATATTTTTAGCATTTTAAATTTTGAAATTTCGTTAATTAGAAAAATTTTAAGAGCAATTTAAAATATCAGTTCATTACATCGTAAACGGTGTCGGTTTATTTTTCAAACTGTCATATCTCCAGATTTTCGGGCCAGATTTTGATGCCGATGGTCTCACTCGATTCGCATGAAAATATAGATATTTTTAGCATTTTAAATTTTGAAATTTCGTTAATTAGAAAAATTTTAAGAGCAATTTAAAATATCAGTTCATTACATCGTAAACGGTGTCGGTTTATTTTTCAAACTGTCATATCTCCAGATTTTCGGGCCGGATTTTGATGCCGATGGTCTCATTCGATTCGCATGGATGCGTAGATATTTTTAGCATTTTAAATTTTGAAATTTCATTAATTAGAAAAAGTTTAAGAGCAATTTAAAATATCAGCTCATTACATCGTAAACGATGTCGGTTTATTTTTCATACTGTCATATCTCCAGATTTTCGGGCCAGATTTTGATGCCGATGGTCTCATTCGATTTGCATGGATGCGTAGATATTTTTAGCATTTTAAATTTTGAAATTTCGTTAATTAGAAAAAGTTTAAGAGCAATTTAAAATATCAGCTCATTACATCGTAAACGGTGTCGGTTTATTTTTCAAACTGTCATATCTCCAGATTTTCGGGCCGGATTTTGATGCCGATGGTCTCATTCGATTTGCATGGTTGCGTAGATATTTTTAGCATTTTAAATTTTGAAATTTCGTTAATTAGAAAAAGTTTAAGAGCAATTTAAAATATCAGCTCATTACATCGTAAACGGTGTCGGTTTATTTTTCAAACTGTCATATCTCCAGATTTTCGGGCCGGATTTTGATGCCGATGGTCTCATTCGATTCGCATGGTTGCGTAGATATTTTTAGCATTTTAAATTTTGAAATTTCGTTAATTAGAAAAAGTTTAAGAGCAATTTAAAATATCAGCTCATTACATCGTAAACGGTGTCGGTTTATTTTTCAAACTGTCATATCTCCAGATTTTCGGGCCAGATTTTGATGCCGATGGTCTCACTCGATTCGCATGGATGCGTAGATATTTTTAGCATTTTAAATTTTGAAATTTCATTAATTAGAAAAAGTTTAAGAGCAATTTAAAATATCAGCTCATTACATCGTAAACGATGTCGGTTTATTTTTCATACTGTCATATCTCCAGATTTTCGGGCCGGATTTTGATGCCGATGGTCTCATTCGATTTGCATGGATGCGTAGATATTTTTAGCATTTTAAATTTTGAAATTTCGTTAATTAGAAAAAGTTTAAGAGCAATTTAAAATATCAGCTCATTACATCGTAAACGGTGTCGGTTTATTTTTCAAACTGTCATATCTCCAGATTTTCGGGCCGGATTTTGATGCCGATGGTCTCATTCGATTCGCATGGTTGCGTAGATATTTTTAGCATTTTAAATTTTGAAATTTCGTTAATTAGAAAAAGTTTAAGAGCAATTTAAAATATCAGCTCATTACATCGTAAACGGTGTCGGTTTATTTTTCAAACTGTCATATCTCCAGATTTTCGGGCCGGATTTTGATGCCGATGGTCTCATTCGATTCGCATGGTTGCGTAGATATTTTTAGCATTTTAAATTTTGAAATTTCGTTAATTAGAAAAAGTTTAAGAGCAATTTAAAATATCAGTTCATTACATCGTAAACGGTGTCGGTTTATTTTTCAAACTGTCATATCTCCAGATTTTCGGGCCGGATTTTGATGCCGATGGTCTCATTCGATTCGCATGGATGCGTAGATATTTTTAGCATTTTAAATTTTGAAATTTCATTAATTAGAAAAAGTTTAAGAGCAATTTAAAATATCAGCTCATTACATCGTAAACGATGTCGGTTTATTTTTCATACTGTCATATCTCCAGATTTTCGGGCCGGATTTTGATGCCGATGGTCTCATTCGATTTGCATGGATGCGTAGATATTTTTAGCATTTTAAATTTTGAAATTTCGTTAATTAGAAAAAGTTTAAGAGCAATTTAAAATATCAGCTCATTACATCGTAAACGGTGTCGGTTTATTTTTCAAACTGTCATATCTCCAGATTTTCGGGCCGGATTTTGATGCCGATGGTCTCATTCGATTCGCATGGTTGCGTAGATATTTTTAGCATTTTAAATTTTGAAATTTCGTTAATTAGAAAAAGTTTAAGAGCAATTTAAAATATCAGCTCATTACATCGTAAACGGTGTCGGTTTATTTTTCAAACTGTCATATCTCCAGATTTTCGGGCCGGATTTTGATGCCGATGGTCTCATTCGATTCGCATGGTTGCGTAGATATTTTTAGCATTTTAAATTTTGAAATTTCGTTAATTAGAAAAAGTTTAAGAGCAATTTAAAATATCAGCTCATTACATCGTAAACGGTGTCGGTTTATTTTTCAAACTGTCATATCTCCAGATTTTCGGGCCGGATTTTGATGCCGATGGTCTCACTCGATTCGCATGAAAATATAGATATTTTTAGCATTTTAAATTTTGAAATTTCGTTAATTAGAAAAATTTTAAGAGCAATTTAAAATATCAGTTCATTACATCGTAAACGGTGTCGGTTTATTTTTCAAACTGTCATATCTCCAGATTTTCGGGCCAGATTTTGATGCCGATGGTCTCACTCGATTCGCATGAAAATATAGATATTTTTAGCATTTTAAATTTTGAAATTTCGTTAATTAGAAAAATTTTAAGAGCAATTTAAAATATCAGTTCATTACATCGTAAACGGTGTCGGTTTATTTTTCAAACTGTCATATCTCCAGATTTTCGGGCCAGATTTTGATGCCGATGGTCTCACTCGATTCGCATGAAAATATAGATATTTTTAGCATTTTAAATTTTGAAATTTCGTTAATTAGAAAAATTTTAAGAGCAATTTAAAATATCAGTTCATTACATCGTAAACGGTGTCGGTTTATTTTTCAAACTGTCATATCTCCAGATTTTCGGGCCAGATTTTGATGCCGATGGTCTCACTCGATTCGCATGAAAATATAGATATTTTTAGCATTTTAAATTTTGAAATTTCGTTAATTAGAAAAATTTTAAGAGCAATTTAAAATATCAGTTCATTACATCGTAAACGGTGTCGGTTTATTTTTCAAACTGTCATATCTCCAGATTTTCGGGCCGGATTTTGATGCCGATGGTCTCATTCGATTCGCATGGATGCGTAGATATTTTTAGCATTTTAAATTTTGAAATTTCATTAATTAGAAAAAGTTTAAGAGCAATTTAAAATATCAGCTCATTACATCGTAAACGATGTCGGTTTATTTTTCATACTGTCATATCTCCAGATTTTCGGGCCGGATTTTGATGCCGATGGTCTCATTCGATTTGCATGGATGCGTAGATATTTTTAGCATTTTAAATTTTGAAATTTCGTTAATTAGAAAAAGTTTAAGAGCAATTTAAAATATCAGCTCATTACATCGTAAACGGTGTCGGTTTATTTTTCAAACTGTCATATCTCCAGATTTTCGGGCCGGATTTTGATGCCGATGGTCTCATTCGATTTGCATGGTTGCGTAGATATTTTTAGCATTTTAAATTTTGAAATTTCGTTAATTAGAAAAAGTTTAAGAGCAATTTAAAATATCAGCTCATTACATCGTAAACGGTGTCGGTTTATTTTTCAAACTGTTATATCTCCAGATTTTCGGGCCGGATTTTGATGCCGATGGTCTCATTCGATTCGCATGGTTGCGTAGATATTTTTAGCATTTTAAATTTTGAAATTTCGTTAATTAGAAAAAGTTTAAGAGCAATTTAAAATATCAGCTCATTACATCGTAAACGGTGTCGGTTTATTTTTCAAACTGTCATATCTCCAGATTTTCGGGCCAGATTTTGATGCCGATGGTCTCACTCGATTCGCATGAAAATATAGATATTTTTAGCATTTTAAATTTTGAAATTTCGTTAATTAGAAAAATTTTAAGAGCAATTTAAAATATCAGTTCATTACATCGTAAACGGTGTCGGTTTATTTTTCAAACTGTCATATCTCCAGATTTTCGGGCCGGATTTTGATGCCGATGGTCTCATTCGATTCGCATGGTTGCGTAGATATTTTTAGCATTTTAAATTTTGAAATTTCGTTAATTAGAAAAAGTTTAAGAGCAATTTAAAATATCAGCTCATTACATCGTAAACGGTGTCGGTTTATTTTTCAAACTGTCATATCTCCAGATTTTCGGGCCAGATTTTGATGCCGATGGTCTCACTCGATTCGCATGAAAATATAGATATTTTTAGCATTTTAAATTTTGAAATTTCGTTAATTAGAAAAAGTTTAAGAGCAATTTAAAATATCAGCTCATTACATCGTAAACGGTGTCGGTTTATTTTTCAAACTGTCATATCTCCAGATTTTCGGGCCGGATTTTGATGCCGATGGTCTCATTCGATTTGCATGGTTGCGTAGATATTTTTAGCATTTTAAATTTTGAAATTTCGTTAATTAGAAAAAGTTTAAGAGCAATTTAAAATATCAGCTCATTACATCGTAAACGGTGTCGGTTTATTTTTCAAACTGTCATATCTCCAGATTTTCGGGCCGGATTTTGATGCCGATGGTCTCATTCGATTCGCATGGTTGCGTAGATATTTTTAGCATTTTAAATTTTGAAATTTCGTTAATTAGAAAAAGTTTAAGAGCAATTTAAAATATCAGCTCATTACATCGTAAACGGTGTCGGTTTATTTTTCAAACTGTCATATCTCCAGATTTTCGGGCCAGATTTTGATGCCGATGGTCTCACTCGATTCGCATGAAAATATAGATATTTTTAGCATTTTAAATTTTGAAATTTCGTTAATTAGAAAAATTTTAAGAGCAATTTAAAATATCAGTTCATTACATCGTAAACGGTGTCGGTTTATTTTTCAAACTGTCATATCTCCAGATTTTCGGGCCGGATTTTGATGCCGATGGTCTCATTCGATTCGCATGGTTGCGTAGATATTTTTAGCATTTTAAATTTTGAAATTTCGTTAATTAGAAAAATTTTAAGAGCAATTTAAAATATCAGTTCATTACATCGTAAACGGTGTCGGTTTATTTTTCAAACTGTCATATCTCCAGATTTTCGGGCCAGATTTTGATGCCGATGGTCTCACTCGATTCGCATGAAAATATAGATATTTTTAGCATTTTAAATTTTGAAATTTCGTTAATTAGAAAAATTTTAAGAGCAATTTAAAATATCAGTTCATTACATCGTAAACGGTGTCGGTTTATTTTTCAAACTGTCATATCTCCAGATTTTCGGGCCGGATTTTGATGCCGATGGTCTCATTCGATTTGCATGGATGCGTAGATATTTTTAGCATTTTAAATTTTGAAATTTCGTTAATTAGAAAAAGTTTAAGAGCAATTTAAAATATCAGCTCATTACATCGTAAACGGTGTCGGTTTATTTTTCAAACTGTCATATCTCCAGATTTTCGGGCCGGATTTTGATGCCGATGGTCTCATTCGATTCGCATGGTTGCGTAGATATTTTTAGCATTTTAAATTTTGAAATTTCGTTAATTAGAAAAAGTTTAAGAGCAATTTAAAATATCAGCTCATTACATCGTAAACGGTGTCGGTTTATTTTTCAAACTGTCATATCTCCAGATTTTCGGGCCGGATTTTGATGCCGATGGTCTCATTCGATTCGCATGGTTGCGTAGATATTTTTAGCATTTTAAATTTTGAAATTTCGTTAATTAGAAAAAGTTTAAGAGCAATTTAAAATATCAGCTCATTACATCGTAAACGGTGTCGGTTTATTTTTCAAACTGTCATATCTCCAGATTTTCGGGCCAGATTTTGATGCCGATGGTCTCACTCGATTCGCATGAAAATATAGATATTTTTAGCATTTTAAATTTTGAAATTTCGTTAATTAGAAAAATTTTAAGAGCAATTTAAAATATCAGTTCATTACATCGTAAACGGTGTCGGTTTATTTTTCAAACTGTCATATCTCCAGATTTTCGGGCCAGATTTTGATGCCGATGGTCTCACTCGATTCGCATGAAAATATAGATATTTTTAGCATTTTAAATTTTGAAATTTCGTTAATTAGAAAAATTTTAAGAGCAATTTAAAATATCAGTTCATTACATCGTAAACGGTGTCGGTTTATTTTTCAAACTGTCATATCTCCAGATTTTCGGGCCGGATTTTGATGCCGATGGTCTCATTCGATTCGCATGGATGCGTAGATATTTTTAGCATTTTAAATTTTGAAATTTCATTAATTAGAAAAAGTTTAAGAGCAATTTAAAATATCAGCTCATTACATCGTAAACGATGTCGGTTTATTTTTCATACTGTCATATCTCCAGATTTTCGGGCCGGATTTTGATGCCGATGGTCTCATTCGATTTGCATGGATGCGTAGATATTTTTAGCATTTTAAATTTTGAAATTTCGTTAATTAGAAAAAGTTTAAGAGCAATTTAAAATATCAGTTCATTACATCGTAAACGGTGTCGGTTTATTTTTCAAACTGTCATATCTCCAGATTTTCGGGCCAGATTTTGATGCCGATGGTCTCACTCGATTCGCATGAAAATATAGATATTTTTAGCATTTTAAATTTTGAAATTTCGTTAATTAGAAAAATTTTAAGAGCAATTTAAAATATCAGTTCATTACATCGTAAACGGTGTCGGTTTATTTTTCAAACTGTCATATCTCCAGATTTTCTAGCCGGATTTTGATGCCGATGGTCTCATTCGATTCGCATGGATGCGTAGATATTTTTAGCATTTTAAATTTTGAAATTTCGGTAATTAGAAAAAGTTTAAGAGCAATTTAAAATATCAGCTCATTACATCGTAAACGGTGTCGGTTTATTTTTCAAACTGTCATATCTCCAGATTTTCGGGCCGGATTTTGATGCCGATGGTCTCATTCGATTCGCATGGTTGCGTAGATATTTTTAGCATTTTAAATTTTGAAATTTCGTTAATTAGAAAAAGTTTAAGAGCAATTAAAAATATCAGCTCATTACATCGTAAACGGTGTCGGTTTATTTTTCAAACTGTCATATCTCCAGATTTTCTAGCCGGATTTTGATGCCGATGGTCTCATTCGATTCGCATGGATGCGTAGATATTTTTAGCATTTTAAATTTTGAAATTTCGGTAATTAGAAAAAGTTTAAGAGCAATTTAAAATATCAGCTCATTACATCGTAAACGGTGTCGGTTTATTTTTCAAACTGTCATATCTCCAGATTTTCGGGCCGGATTTTGATGCCGATGGTCTCATTCGATTCGCATGGTTGCGTAGATATTTTTAGCATTTTAAATTTTGAAATTTCGTTAATTAGAAAAAGTTTAAGAGCAATTTAAAATATCAGCTCATTACATCGTAAACGGTGTCGGTTTATTTTTCAAACTGTCATATCTCCAGATTTTCGGGCCAGATTTTGATGCCGATGGTCTCACTCGATTCGCATGAAAATATAGATATTTTTAGCATTTTAAATTTTGAAATTTCGTTAATTAGAAAAATTTTAAGAGCAATTTAAAATATCAGCTCATTACATCGTAAACGGTGTCGGTTTATTTTTCAAACTGTCATATCTCCAGATTTTCGGGCCAGATTTTGATGCCGATGGTTTCACTCGATTCGCATGAAAATATAGATATTTTTAGCATTTTAAATTTTGAAATTTCGTTAATTAGAAAAATTTTAAGAGCAATTTAAAATATCAGTTCATTACATCGTAAACGGTGTCGGTTTATTTTTCAAACTGTCATATCTCCAGATTTTCGGGCCAGATTTTGATGCCGATGGTCTCACTCGATTCGCATGAAAATATAGATATTTTTAGCATTTTAAATTTTGAAATTTCATTAATTAGAAAAAGTTTAAGAGCAATTTAAAATATCAGCTCATTACATCGTAAACGATGTCGGTTTATTTTTCATACTGTCATATCTCCAGATTTTCGGGCCGGATTTTGATGCCGATGGTCTCATTCGATTCGCATGGTTGCGTAGATATTTTTAGCATTTTAAATTTTGAAATTTCGTTAATTAGAAAAAGTTTAAGAGCAATTTAAAATATCAGCTCATTACATCGTAAACGGTGTCGGTTTATTTTTCAAACTGTCATATCTCCAGATTTTCGGGCCAGATTTTGATGCCGATGGTCTCACTCGATTCGCATAAAAATATAGATATTTTTAGCATTTTAAATTTTGAAATTTCTTTAATTAGAAAAATTTTAAGAGCAATTTAAAATATCAGTTCATTACATCGTAAACGGTGTCGGTTTATTTTTCAAACTGTCATATCTCCAGATTTTCGGGCCAGATTTTGATGCCGATGGTCTCACTCGATTCGCATGAAAATATAGATATTTTTAGCATTTTAAATTTTGAAATTTCGTTAATTAGAAAAATTTTAAGAGCAATTTAAAATATCAGTTCATTACATCGTAAACGGTGTCGGTTTATTTTTCAAACTGTCATATCTCCAGATTTTCGGGCCAGATTTTGATGCCGATGGTCTCACTCGATTCGCATGAAAATATAGATATTTTTAGCATTTTAAATTTTGAAATTTCGTTAATTAGAAAAATTTTAAGAGCAATTTAAAATATCAGTTCATTACATCGTAAACGGTGTCGGTTTATTTTTCAAACTGTCATATCTCCAGATTTTCGGGCCAGATTTTGATGCCGATGGTCTCACTCGATTCGCATGAAAATATAGATATTTTTAGCATTTTAAATTTTGAAATTTCGTTAATTAGAAAAATTTTAAGAGCAATTTAAAATATCAGTTCATTACATCGTAAACGGTGTCGGTTTATTTTTCAAACTGTCATATCTCCAGATTTTCTAGCCGGATTTTGATGCCGATGGTCTCATTCGATTCGCATGGATGCGTAGATATTTTTAGCATTTTAAATTTTGAAATTTCGGTAATTAGAAAAAGTTTAAGAGCAATTTAAAATATCAGTTCATTACATCGTAAACGGTGTCGGTTTATTTTTCAAACTGTCATATCTCCAGATTTTCGGGCCAGATTTTGATGCCGATGGTCTCACTCGATTCGCATGAAAATATAGATATTTTTAGCATTTTAAATTTTGAAATTTCGTTAATTAGAAAAATTTTAAGAGCAATTTAAAATATCAGTTCATTACATCGTAAACGGTGTCGGTTTATTTTTCAAACTGTCATATCTCCAGATTTTCTAGCCGGATTTTGATGCCGATGGTCTCATTCGATTCGCATGGATGCGTAGATATTTTTAGCATTTTAAATTTTGAAATTTCGGTAATTAGAAAAAGTTTAAGAGCAATTTAAAATATCAGCTCATTACATCGTAAACGGTGTCGGTTTATTTTTCAAACTGTCATATCTCCAGATTTTCGGGCCGGATTTTGATGCCGATGGTCTCATTCGATTCGCATGGTTGCGTAGATATTTTTAGCATTTTAAATTTTGAAATTTCGTTAATTAGAAAAAGTTTAAGAGCAATTAAAAATATCAGCTCATTACATCGTAAACGGTGTCGGTTTATTTTTCAAACTGTCATATCTCCAGATTTTCTAGCCGGATTTTGATGCCGATGGTCTCATTCGATTCGCATGGATGCGTAGATATTTTTAGCATTTTAAATTTTGAAATTTCGGTAATTAGAAAAAGTTTAAGAGCAATTTAAAATATCAGCTCATTACATCGTAAACGGTGTCGGTTTATTTTTCAAACTGTCATATCTCCAGATTTTCGGGCCGGATTTTGATGCCGATGGTCTCATTCGATTCGCATGGTTGCGTAGATATTTTTAGCATTTTAAATTTTGAAATTTCGTTAATTAGAAAAAGTTTAAGAGCAATTTAAAATATCAGCTCATTACATCGTAAACGGTGTCGGTTTATTTTTCAAACTGTCATATCTCCAGATTTTCGGGCCAGATTTTGATGCCGATGGTCTCACTCGATTCGCATGAAAATATAGATATTTTTAGCATTTTAAATTTTGAAATTTCGTTAATTAGAAAAATTTTAAGAGCAATTTAAAATATCAGTTCATTACATCGTAAACGGTGTCGGTTTATTTTTCAAACTGTCATATCTCCAGATTTTCGGGCCAGATTTTGATGCCGATGGTCTCACTCGATTCGCATGAAAATATAGATATTTTTAGCATTTTAAATTTTGAAATTTCGTTAATTAGAAAAATTTTAAGAGCAATTTAAAATATCAGTTCATTACATCGTAAACGGTGTCGGTTTATTTTTCAAACTGTCATATCTCCAGATTTTCGGGCCAGATTTTGATGCCGATGGTCTCACTCGATTCGCATGAAAATATAGATATTTTTAGCATTTTAAATTTTGAAATTTCGTTAATTAGAAAAAGTTTAAGAGCAATTTAAAATATCAGTTCATTACATCGTAAACGGTGTCGGTTTATTTTTCAAACTGTCATATCTCCAGATTTTCGGGCCAGATTTTGATGCCGATGGTCTCACTCGATTCGCATGAAAATATAGATATTTTTAGCATTTTAAATTTTGAAATTTCGTTAATTAGAAAAATTTTAAGAGCAATTTAAAATATCAGTTCATTACATCGTAAACGGTGTCGGTTTATTTTTCAAACTGTCATATCTCCAGATTTTCGGGCCAGATTTTGATGCCGATGGTCTCACTCGATTCGCATGAAAATATAGATATTTTTAGCATTTTAAATTTTGAAATTTCGTTAATTAGAAAAAGTTTAAGAGCAATTTAAAATATCAGTTCATTACATCGTAAACGGTGTCGGTTTATTTTTCAAACTGTCATATCTCCAGATTTTCGGGCCAGATTTTGATGCCGATGGTCTCACTCGATTCGCATGAAAATATAGATATTTTTAGCATTTTAAATTTTGAAATTTCGTTAATTAGAAAAATTTTAAGAGCAATTTAAAATATCAGTTCATTACATCGTAAACGGTGTCGGTTTATTTTTCAAATTGTCATATCTCCAGATTTTCTAGCCGGATTTTGATGCCGATGGTCTCATTCGATTCGCATGGATGCGTAGATATTTTTAGCATTTTAAATTTTGAAATTTCGGTAATTAGAAAAAGTTTAAGAGCAATTTAAAATATCAGTTCATTACATCGTAAACGGTGTCGGTTTATTTTTCAAACTGTCATATCTCCAGATTTTCGGGCCAGATTTTGATGCCGATGGTCTCACTCGATTCGCATGAAAATATAGATATTTTTAGCATTTTAAATTTTGAAATTTCGTTAATTAGAAAAAGTTTAAGAGCAATTTAAAATATCAGCTCATTACATCGTAAACGGTGTCGGTTTATTTTTCAAACTGTCATATCTCCAGATTTTCGGGCCAGATTTTGATGCCGATGGTCTCACTCGATTCGCATGAAAATATAGATATTTTTAGCATTTTAAATTTTGAAATTTCGTTAATTAGAAAAATTTTAAGAGCAATTTAAAATATCAGTTCATTACATCGTAAACGGTGTCGGTTTATTTTTCAAACTGTCATATCTCCAGATTTTCGGGCCAGATTTTGATGCCGATGGTCTCACTCGATTCGCATGAAAATATAGATATTTTTAGCATTTTAAATTTTGAAATTTCGTTAATTAGAAAAATTTTAAGAGCAATTTAAAATATCAGTTCATTACATCGTAAACGGTGTCGGTTTATTTTTCAAACTGTCATATCTCCAGATTTTCGGGCCGGATTTTGATGCCGATGGTCTCATTCGATTCGCATGGATGCGTAGATATTTTTAGCATTTTAAATTTTGAAATTTCATTAATTAGAAAAAGTTTAAGAGCAATTTAAAATATCAGCTCATTACATCGTAAACGGTGTCGGTTTATTTTTCAAACTGTCATATCTCCAGATTTTCGGGCCGGATTTTGATGCCGATGGTCTCATTCGATTCGCATGGTTGCGTAGATATTTTTAGCATTTTAAATTTTGAAATTTCTTTAATTAGAAAAAGTTTAAGAGCAATTTAAAATATCAGCTCATTACATCGTAAACGGTGTCGGTTTATTTTTCAAACTGTCATATCTCCAGATTTTCGGGCCGGATTTTGATGCCGATGGTCTCATTCGATTCGCATGGTTGCGTAGATATTTTTAGCATTTTAAATTTTGAAATTTCGTTAATTAGAAAAAGTTTAAGAGCAATTTAAAATATCAGCTCATTACATCGTAAACGGTGTCGGTTTATTTTTCAAACTGTCATATCTCCAGATTTTCGGGCCAGATTTTGATGCCGATGGTTTCACTCGATTCGCATGAAAATATAGATATTTTTAGCATTTTAAATTTTGAAATTTCGTTAATTAGAAAAATTTTAAGAGCAATTTAAAATATCAGTTCATTACATCGTAAACGGTGTCGGTTTATTTTTCAAACTGTCATATCTCCAGATTTTCGGGCCAGATTTTGATGCCGATGGTCTCACTCGATTCGCATGAAAATATAGATATTTTTAGCATTTTAAATTTTGAAATTTCGTTAATTAGAAAAAGTTTAAGAGCAATTTAAAATATCAGCTCATTACATCGTAAACGGTGTCGGTTTATTTTTCAAACTGTCATATCTCCAGATTTTCGGGCCGGATTTTGATGCCGATGGTCTCATTCGATTCGCATGGATGCGTAGATATTTTTAGCATTTTAAATTTTGAAATTTCATTAATTAGAAAAAGTTTAAGAGCAATTTAAAATATCAGCTCATTACATCGTAAACGATGTCGGTTTATTTTTCATACTGTCATATCTCCAGATTTTCGGGCCGGATTTTGATGCCGATGGTCTCATTCGATTTGCATGGTTGCGTAGATATTTTTAGCATTTTAAATTTTGAAATTTCGTTAATTAGAAAAATTTTAAGAGCAATTTAAAATATCAGTTCATTACATCGTAAACGGTGTCGGTTTATTTTTCAAACTGTCATATCTCCAGATTTTCGGGCCAGATTTTGATGCCGATGGTCTCACTCGATTCGCATGAAAATATAGATATTTTTAGCATTTTAAATTTTGAAATTTCGTTAATTAGAAAAATTTTAAGAGCAATTTAAAATATCAGTTCATTACATCGTAAACGGTGTCGGTTTATTTTTCAAACTGTCATATCTCCAGATTTTCGGGCCAGATTTTGATGCCGATGGTCTCACTCGATTCGCATGAAAATATAGATATTTTTAGCATTTTAAATTTTGAAATTTCGTTAATTAGAAAAATTTTAAGAGCAATTTAAAATATCAGTTCATTACATCGTAAACGGTGTCGGTTTATTTTTCAAACTGTCATATCTCCAGATTTTCTAGCCGGATTTTGATGCCGATGGTCTCATTCGATTCGCATGGATGCGTAGATATTTTTAGCATTTTAAATTTTGAAATTTCGGTAATTAGAAAAAGTTTAAGAGCAATTTAAAATATCAGTTCATTACATCGTAAACGGTGTCGGTTTATTTTTCAAACTGTCATATCTCCAGATTTTCGGGCCAGATTTTGATGCCGATGGTCTCACTCGATTCGCATGAAAATATAGATATTTTTAGCATTTTAAATTTTGAAATTTCGTTAATTAGAAAAATTTTAAGAGCAATTTAAAATATCAGTTCATTACATCGTAAACGGTGTCGGTTTATTTTTCAAACTGTCATATCTCCAGATTTTCTAGCCGGATTTTGATGCCGATGGTCTCATTCGATTCGCATGGATGCGTAGATATTTTTAGCATTTTAAATTTTGAAATTTCGGTAATTAGAAAAAGTTTAAGAGCAATTTAAAATATCAGCTCATTACATCGTAAACGGTGTCGGTTTATTTTTCAAACTGTCATATCTCCAGATTTTCGGGCCGGATTTTGATGCCGATGGTCTCATTCGATTCGCATGGTTGCGTAGATATTTTTAGCATTTTAAATTTTGAAATTTCGTTAATTAGAAAAAGTTTAAGAGCAATTAAAAATATCAGCTCATTACATCGTAAACGGTGTCGGTTTATTTTTCAAACTGTCATATCTCCAGATTTTCTAGCCGGATTTTGATGCCGATGGTCTCATTCGATTCGCATGGATGCGTAGATATTTTTAGCATTTTAAATTTTGAAATTTCGGTAATTAGAAAAAGTTTAAGAGCAATTTAAAATATCAGCTCATTACATCGTAAACGGTGTCGGTTTATTTTTCAAACTGTCATATCTCCAGATTTTCGGGCCGGATTTTGATGCCGATGGTCTCATTCGATTCGCATGGTTGCGTAGATATTTTTAGCATTTTAAATTTTGAAATTTCGTTAATTAGAAAAAGTTTAAGAGCAATTTAAAATATCAGCTCATTACATCGTAAACGGTGTCGGTTTATTTTTCAAACTGTCATATCTCCAGATTTTCGGGCCAGATTTTGATGCCGATGGTCTCACTCGATTCGCATGAAAATATAGATATTTTTAGCATTTTAAATTTTGAAATTTCGTTAATTAGAAAAATTTTAAGAGCAATTTAAAATATCAGTTCATTACATCGTAAACGGTGTCGGTTTATTTTTCAAACTGTCATATCTCCAGATTTTCGGGCCAGATTTTGATGCCGATGGTCTCACTCGATTCGCATGAAAATATAGATATTTTTAGCATTTTAAATTTTGAAATTTCGTTAATTAGAAAAATTTTAAGAGCAATTTAAAATATCAGTTCATTACATCGTAAACGGTGTCGGTTTATTTTTCAAACTGTCATATCTCCAGATTTTCGGGCCAGATTTTGATGCCGATGGTCTCACTCGATTCGCATGAAAATATAGATATTTTTAGCATTTTAAATTTTGAAATTTCGTTAATTAGAAAAAGTTTAAGAGCAATTTAAAATATCAGTTCATTACATCGTAAACGGTGTCGGTTTATTTTTCAAACTGTCATATCTCCAGATTTTCGGGCCAGATTTTGATGCCGATGGTCTCACTCGATTCGCATGAAAATATAGATATTTTTAGCATTTTAAATTTTGAAATTTCGTTAATTAGAAAAATTTTAAGAGCAATTTAAAATATCAGTTCATTACATCGTAAACGGTGTCGGTTTATTTTTCAAACTGTCATATCTCCAGATTTTCTAGCCGGATTTTGATGCCGATGGTCTCATTCGATTCGCATGGATGCGTAGATATTTTTAGCATTTTAAATTTTGAAATTTCGGTAATTAGAAAAAGTTTAAGAGCAATTTAAAATATCAGTTCATTACATCGTAAACGGTGTCGGTTTATTTTTCAAACTGTCATATCTCCAGATTTTCTGGCCGGATTTTGATGCCGATGGTCTCATTCGATTCGCATGGATGCGTAGATATTTTTAGCATTTTAAATTTTGAAATTTCATTAATTAGAAAAAGTTTAAGAGCAATTTAAAATATCAGCTCATTACATCGTAAACGGTGTCGGTTTATTTTTCAAACTGTCATATCTCCAGATTTTCGGGCCGGATTTTGATGCCGATGGTCTCATTCGATTCGCATGGTTGCGTAGATATTTTTAGCATTTTAAATTTTGAAATTTCTTTAATTAGAAAAAGTTTAAGAGCAATTTAAAATATCAGCTCATTACATCGTAAACGGTGTCGGTTTATTTTTCAAACTGTCATATCTCCAGATTTTCGGGCCGGATTTTGATGCCGATGGTCTCATTCGATTCGCATGGTTGCGTAGATATTTTTAGCATTTTAAATTTTGAAATTTCGTTAATTAGAAAAAGTTTAAGAGCAATTTAAAATATCAGCTCATTACATCGTAAACGGTGTCGGTTTATTTTTCAAACTGTCATATCTCCAGATTTTCGGGCCAGATTTTGATGCCGATGGTTTCACTCGATTCGCATGAAAATATAGATATTTTTAGCATTTTAAATTTTGAAATTTCGTTAATTAGAAAAATTTTAAGAGCAATTTAAAATATCAGTTCATTACATCGTAAACGGTGTCGGTTTATTTTTCAAACTGTCATATCTCCAGATTTTCGGGCCAGATTTTGATGCCGATGGTCTCACTCGATTCGCATGAAAATATAGATATTTTTAGCATTTTAAATTTTGAAATTTCGTTAATTAGAAAAAGTTTAAGAGCAATTTAAAATATCAGCTCATTACATCGTAAACGGTGTCGGTTTATTTTTCAAACTGTCATATCTCCAGATTTTCGGGCCGGATTTTGATGCCGATGGTCTCATTCGATTCGCATGGATGCGTAGATATTTTTAGCATTTTAAATTTTGAAATTTCATTAATTAGAAAAAGTTTAAGAGCAATTTAAAATATCAGCTCATTACATCGTAAACGATGTCGGTTTATTTTTCATACTGTCATATCTCCAGATTTTCGGGCCGGATTTTGATGCCGATGGTCTCATTCGATTCGCATGGTTGCGTAGATATTTTTAGCATTTTAAATTTTGAAATTTCGTTAATTAGAAAAAGTTTAAGAGCAATTTAAAATATCAGCTCATTACATCGTAAACGGTGTCGGTTTATTTTTCAAACTGTCATATCTCCAGATTTTCGGGCCAGATTTTGATGCCGATGGTCTCACTCGATTCGCATAAAAATATAGATATTTTTAGCATTTTAAATTTTGAAATTTCTTTAATTAGAAAAATTTTAAGAGCAATTTAAAATATCAGTTCATTACATCGTAAACGGTGTCGGTTTATTTTTCAAACTGTCATATCTCCAGATTTTCGGGCCAGATTTTGATGCCGATGGTCTCACTCGATTCGCATGAAAATATAGATATTTTTAGCATTTTAAATTTTGAAATTTCGTTAATTAGAAAAATTTTAAGAGCAATTTAAAATATCAGTTCATTACATCGTAAACGGTGTCGGTTTATTTTTCAAACTGTCATATCTCCAGATTTTCGGGCCAGATTTTGATGCCGATGGTCTCACTCGATTCGCATGAAAATATAGATATTTTTAGCATTTTAAATTTTGAAATTTCGTTAATTAGAAAAATTTTAAGAGCAATTTAAAATATCAGTTCATTACATCGTAAACGGTGTCGGTTTATTTTTCAAACTGTCATATCTCCAGATTTTCGGGCCAGATTTTGATGCCGATGGTCTCACTCGATTCGCATGAAAATATAGATATTTTTAGCATTTTAAATTTTGAAATTTCGTTAATTAGAAAAATTTTAAGAGCAATTTAAAATATCAGTTCATTACATCGTAAACGGTGTCGGTTTATTTTTCAAACTGTCATATCTCCAGATTTTCTAGCCGGATTTTGATGCCGATGGTCTCATTCGATTCGCATGGATGCGTAGATATTTTTAGCATTTTAAATTTTGAAATTTCGGTAATTAGAAAAAGTTTAAGAGCAATTTAAAATATCAGTTCATTACATCGTAAACGGTGTCGGTTTATTTTTCAAACTGTCATATCTCCAGATTTTCTAGCCGGATTTTGATGCCGATGGTCTCATTCGATTCGCATGGATGCGTAGATATTTTTAGCATTTTAAATTTTGAAATTTCGGTAATTAGAAAAAGTTTAAGAGCAATTTAAAATATCAGCTCATTACATCGTAAACGGTGTCGGTTTATTTTTCAAACTGTCATATCTCCAGATTTTCGGGCCAGATTTTGATGCCGATGGTCTCACTCGATTCGCATGAAAATATAGATATTTTTAGCATTTTAAATTTTGAAATTTCGTTAATTAGAAAAAGTTTAAGAGCAATTTAAAATATCAGTTCATTACATCGTAAACGGTGTCGGTTTATTTTTCAAACTGTCATATCTCCAGATTTTCGGGCCAGATTTTGATGCCGATGGTCTCACTCGATTCGCATGAAAATATAGATATTTTTAGCATTTTAAATTTTGAAATTTCGTTAATTAGAAAAATTTTAAGAGCAATTTAAAATATCAGTTCATTACATCGTAAACGGTGTCGGTTTATTTTTCAAACTGTCATATCTCCAGATTTTCTAGCCGGATTTTGATGCCGATGGTCTCATTCGATTCGCATGGATGCGTAGATATTTTTAGCATTTTAAATTTTGAAATTTCGGTAATTAGAAAAAGTTTAAGAGCAATTTAAAATATCAGTTCATTACATCGTAAACGGTGTCGGTTTATTTTTCAAACTGTCATATCTCCAGATTTTCTGGCCGGATTTTGATGCCGATGGTCTCATTCGATTCGCATGGATGCGTAGATATTTTTAGCATTTTAAATTTTGAAATTTCATTAATTAGAAAAAGTTTAAGAGCAATTTAAAATATCAGCTCATTACATCGTAAACGGTGTCGGTTTATTTTTCAAACTGTCATATCTCCAGATTTTCGGGCCGGATTTTGATGCCGATGGTCTCATTCGATTCGCATGGTTGCGTAGATATTTTTAGCATTTTAAATTTTGAAATTTCTTTAATTAGAAAAAGTTTAAGAGCAATTTAAAATATCAGCTCATTACATCGTAAACGGTGTCGGTTTATTTTTCAAACTGTCATATCTCCAGATTTTCGGGCCGGATTTTGATGCCGATGGTCTCATTCGATTCGCATGGTTGCGTAGATATTTTTAGCATTTTAAATTTTGAAATTTCGTTAATTAGAAAAAGTTTAAGAGCAATTTAAAATATCAGCTCATTACATCGTAAACGGTGTCGGTTTATTTTTCAAACTGTCATATCTCCAGATTTTCGGGCCAGATTTTGATGCCGATGGTTTCACTCGATTCGCATGAAAATATAGATATTTTTAGCATTTTAAATTTTGAAATTTCGTTAATTAGAAAAATTTTAAGAGCAATTTAAAATATCAGTTCATTACATCGTAAACGGTGTCGGTTTATTTTTCAAACTGTCATATCTCCAGATTTTCGGGCCAGATTTTGATGCCGATGGTCTCACTCGATTCGCATGAAAATATAGATATTTTTAGCATTTTAAATTTTGAAATTTCGTTAATTAGAAAAAGTTTAAGAGCAATTTAAAATATCAGCTCATTACATCGTAAACGGTGTCGGTTTATTTTTCAAACTGTCATATCTCCAGATTTTCGGGCCGGATTTTGATGCCGATGGTCTCATTCGATTCGCATGGATGCGTAGATATTTTTAGCATTTTAAATTTTGAAATTTCATTAATTAGAAAAAGTTTAAGAGCAATTTAAAATATCAGCTCATTACATCGTAAACGATGTCGGTTTATTTTTCATACTGTCATATCTCCAGATTTTCGGGCCGGATTTTGATGCCGATGGTCTCATTCGATTCGCATGGTTGCGTAGATATTTTTAGCATTTTAAATTTTGAAATTTCGTTAATTAGAAAAAGTTTAAGAGCAATTTAAAATATCAGCTCATTACATCGTAAACGGTGTCGGTTTATTTTTCAAACTGTCATATCTCCAGATTTTCGGGCCAGATTTTGATGCCGATGGTCTCACTCGATTCGCATAAAAATATAGATATTTTTAGCATTTTAAATTTTGAAATTTCTTTAATTAGAAAAATTTTAAGAGCAATTTAAAATATCAGTTCATTACATCGTAAACGGTGTCGGTTTATTTTTCAAACTGTCATATCTCCAGATTTTCGGGCCAGATTTTGATGCCGATGGTCTCACTCGATTCGCATGAAAATATAGATATTTTTAGCATTTTAAATTTTGAAATTTCGTTAATTAGAAAAATTTTAAGAGCAATTTAAAATATCAGTTCATTACATCGTAAACGGTGTCGGTTTATTTTTCAAACTGTCATATCTCCAGATTTTCGGGCCAGATTTTGATGCCGATGGTCTCACTCGATTCGCATGAAAATATAGATATTTTTAGCATTTTAAATTTTGAAATTTCGTTAATTAGAAAAATTTTAAGAGCAATTTAAAATATCAGTTCATTACATCGTAAACGGTGTCGGTTTATTTTTCAAACTGTCATATCTCCAGATTTTCGGGCCAGATTTTGATGCCGATGGTCTCACTCGATTCGCATGAAAATATAGATATTTTTAGCATTTTAAATTTTGAAATTTCGTTAATTAGAAAAATTTTAAGAGCAATTTAAAATATCAGTTCATTACATCGTAAACGGTGTCGGTTTATTTTTCAAACTGTCATATCTCCAGATTTTCTAGCCGGATTTTGATGCCGATGGTCTCATTCGATTCGCATGGATGCGTAGATATTTTTAGCATTTTAAATTTTGAAATTTCGGTAATTAGAAAAAGTTTAAGAGCAATTTAAAATATCAGTTCATTACATCGTAAACGGTGTCGGTTTATTTTTCAAACTGTCATATCTCCAGATTTTCTAGCCGGATTTTGATGCCGATGGTCTCATTCGATTCGCATGGATGCGTAGATATTTTTAGCATTTTAAATTTTGAAATTTCGGTAATTAGAAAAAGTTTAAGAGCAATTTAAAATATCAGCTCATTACATCGTAAACGGTGTCGGTTTATTTTTCAAACTGTCATATCTCCAGATTTTCGGGCCGGATTTTGATGCCGATGGTCTCATTCGATTCGCATGGATGCGTAGATATTTTTAGCATTTTAAATTTTGAAATTTCGGTAATTAGAAAAAGTTTAAGAGCAATTTAAAATATCAGCTCATTACATCGTAAACGGTGTCGGTTTATTTTTCAAACTGTCATATCTCCAGATTTTCGGGCCGGATTTTGATGCCGATGGTCTCATTCGATTCGCATGGTTGCGTAGATATTTTTAGCATTTTAAATTTTGAAATTTCGTTAATTAGAAAAATTTTAAGAGCAATTTAAAATATCAGCTCATTACATCGTAAACGGTGTCGGTTTATTTTTCAAACTGTCATATCTCCAGATTTTCGGGCCAGATTTTGATGCCGATGGTCTCACTCGATTCGCATGAAAATATAGATATTTTTAGCATTTTAAATTTTGAAATTTCGTTAATTAGAAAAATTTTAAGAGCAATTTAAAATATCAGTTCATTACATCGTAAACGGTGTCGGTTTATTTTTCAAACTGTCATATCTCCAGATTTTCGGGCCAGATTTTGATGCCGATGGTCTCACTCGATTCGCATGAAAATATAGATATTTTTAGCATTTTAAATTTTGAAATTTCGTTAATTAGAAAAATTTTAAGAGCAATTTAAAATATCAGTTCATTACATCGTAAACGGTGTCGGTTTATTTTTCAAACTGTCATATCTCCAGATTTTCTAGCCGGATTTTGATGCCGATGGTCTCATTCGATTCGCATGGATGCGTAGATATTTTTAGCATTTTAAATTTTGAAATTTCGGTAATTAGAAAAAGTTTAAGAGCAATTTAAAATATCAGTTCATTACATCGTAAACGGTGTCGGTTTATTTTTCAAACTGTCATATCTCCAGATTTTCGGGCCAGATTTTGATGCCGATGGTCTCACTCGATTCGCATGAAAATATAGATATTTTTAGCATTTTAAATTTTGAAATTTCGTTAATTAGAAAAATTTTAAGAGCAATTTAAAATATCAGTTCATTACATCGTAAACGGTGTCGGTTTATTTTTCAAACTGTCATATCTCCAGATTTTCTAGCCGGATTTTGATGCCGATGGTCTCATTCGATTCGCATGGATGCGTAGATATTTTTAGCATTTTAAATTTTGAAATTTCGGTAATTAGAAAAAGTTTAAGAGCAATTTAAAATATCAGCTCATTACATCGTAAACGGTGTCGGTTTATTTTTCAAACTGTCATATCTCCAGATTTTCGGGCCGGATTTTGATGCCGATGGTCTCATTCGATTCGCATGGTTGCGTAGATATTTTTAGCATTTTAAATTTTGAAATTTCGTTAATTAGAAAAAGTTTAAGAGCAATTTAAAATATCAGCTCATTACATCGTAAACGGTGTCGGTTTATTTTTCAAACTGTCATATCTCCAGATTTTCGGGCCGGATTTTGATGCCGATGGTCTCATTCGATTCGCATGGATGCGTAGATATTTTTAGCATTTTAAATTTTGAAATTTCATTAATTAGAAAAAGTTTAAGAGCAATTTAAAATATCAGCTCATTACATCGTAAACGATGTCGGTTTATTTTTCATACTGTCATATCTCCAGATTTTCGGGCCGGATTTTGATGCCGATGGTCTCATTCGATTCGCATGGTTGCGTAGATATTTTTAGCATTTTCAATTTTGAAATTTCGTTAATTAGAAAAAGTTTAAGAGCAATTTAAAATATCAGCTCATTACATCGTAAACGGTGTCGGTTTATTTTTCAAACTGTCATATCTCCAGATTTTCGGGCCAGATTTTGATGCCGATGGTCTCACTCGATTCGCATAAAAATATAGATATTTTTAGCATTTTAAATTTTGAAATTTCTTTAATTAGAAAAATTTTAAGAGCAATTTAAAATATCAGTTCATTACATCGTAAACGGTGTCGGTTTATTTTTCAAACTGTCATATCTCCAGATTTTCGGGCCAGATTTTGATGCCGATGGTCTCACTCGATTCGCATGAAAATATAGATATTTTTAGCATTTTAAATTTTGAAATTTCGTTAATTAGAAAAATTTTAAGAGCAATTTAAAATATCAGTTCATTACATCGTAAACGGTGTCGGTTTATTTTTCAAACTGTCATATCTCCAGATTTTCGGGCCAGATTTTGATGCCGATGGTCTCACTCGATTCGCATGAAAATATAGATATTTTTAGCATTTTAAATTTTGAAATTTCGTTAATTAGAAAAATTTTAAGAGCAATTTAAAATATCAGTTCATTACATCGTAAACGGTGTCGGTTTATTTTTCAAACTGTCATATCTCCAGATTTTCGGGCCAGATTTTGATGCCGATGGTCTCACTCGATTCGCATGAAAATATAGATATTTTTAGCATTTTAAATTTTGAAATTTCGTTAATTAGAAAAATTTTAAGAGCAATTTAAAATATCAGTTCATTACATCGTAAACGGTGTCGGTTTATTTTTCAAACTGTCATATCTCCAGATTTTCTAGCCGGATTTTGATGCCGATGGTCTCATTCGATTCGCATGGATGCGTAGATATTTTTAGCATTTTAAATTTTGAAATTTCGGTAATTAGAAAAAGTTTAAGAGCAATTTAAAATATCAGTTCATTACATCGTAAACGGTGTCGGTTTATTTTTCAAACTGTCATATCTCCAGATTTTCGGGCCAGATTTTGATGCCGATGGTCTCACTCGATTCGCATGAAAATATAGATATTTTTAGCATTTTAAATTTTGAAATTTCGTTAATTAGAAAAATTTTAAGAGCAATTTAAAATATCAGTTCATTACATCGTAAACGGTGTCGGTTTATTTTTCAAACTGTCATATCTCCAGATTTTCTAGCCGGATTTTGATGCCGATGGTCTCATTCGATTCGCATGGATGCGTAGATATTTTTAGCATTTTAAATTTTGAAATTTCGGTAATTAGAAAAAGTTTAAGAGCAATTTAAAATATCAGCTCATTACATCGTAAACGGTGTCGGTTTATTTTTCAAACTGTCATATCTCCAGATTTTCGGGCCGGATTTTGATGCCGATGGTCTCATTCGATTCGCATGGTTGCGTAGATATTTTTAGCATTTTAAATTTTGAAATTTCGTTAATTAGAAAAAGTTTAAGAGCAATTTAAAATATCAGCTCATTACATCGTAAACGGTGTCGGTTTATTTTTCAAACTGTCATATCTCCAGATTTTCGGGCCGGATTTTGATGCCGATGGTCTCATTCGATTCGCATGGATGCGTAGATATTTTTAGCATTTTAAATTTTGAAATTTCATTAATTAGAAAAAGTTTAAGAGCAATTTAAAATATCAGCTCATTACATCGTAAACGATGTCGGTTTATTTTTCATACTGTCATATCTCCAGATTTTCGGGCCGGATTTTGATGCCGATGGTCTCATTCGATTCGCATGGTTGCGTAGATATTTTTAGCATTTTCAATTTTGAAATTTCGTTAATTAGAAAAAGTTTAAGAGCAATTTAAAATATCAGCTCATTACATCGTAAACGGTGTCGGTTTATTTTTCAAACTGTCATATCTCCAGATTTTCGGGCCAGATTTTGATGCCGATGGTCTCACTCGATTCGCATAAAAATATAGATATTTTTAGCATTTTAAATTTTGAAATTTCTTTAATTAGAAAAATTTTAAGAGCAATTTAAAATATCAGTTCATTACATCGTAAACGGTGTCGGTTTATTTTTCAAACTGTCATATCTCCAGATTTTCGGGCCAGATTTTGATGCCGATGGTCTCACTCGATTCGCATGAAAATATAGATATTTTTAGCATTTTAAATTTTGAAATTTCGTTAATTAGAAAAATTTTAAGAGCAATTTAAAATATCAGTTCATTACATCGTAAACGGTGTCGGTTTATTTTTCAAACTGTCATATCTCCAGATTTTCGGGCCAGATTTTGATGCCGATGGTCTCACTCGATTCGCATGAAAATATAGATATTTTTAGCATTTTAAATTTTGAAATTTCGTTAATTAGAAAAATTTTAAGAGCAATTTAAAATATCAGTTCATTACATCGTAAACGGTGTCGGTTTATTTTTCAAACTGTCATATCTCCAGATTTTCGGGCCAGATTTTGATGCCGATGGTCTCACTCGATTCGCATGAAAATATAGATATTTTTAGCATTTTAAATTTTGAAATTTCGTTAATTAGAAAAATTTTAAGAGCAATTTAAAATATCAGTTCATTACATCGTAAACGGTGTCGGTTTATTTTTCAAACTGTCATATCTCCAGATTTTCTAGCCGGATTTTGATGCCGATGGTCTCATTCGATTCGCATGGATGCGTAGATATTTTTAGCATTTTAAATTTTGAAATTTCGGTAATTAGAAAAAGTTTAAGAGCAATTTAAAATATCAGTTCATTACATCGTAAACGGTGTCGGTTTATTTTTCAAACTGTCATATCTCCAGATTTTCGGGCCAGATTTTGATGCCGATGGTCTCACTCGATTCGCATGAAAATATAGATATTTTTAGCATTTTAAATTTTGAAATTTCGTTAATTAGAAAAATTTTAAGAGCAATTTAAAATATCAGTTCATTACATCGTAAACGGTGTCGGTTTATTTTTCAAACTGTCATATCTCCAGATTTTCTAGCCGGATTTTGATGCCGATGGTCTCATTCGATTCGCATGGATGCGTAGATATTTTTAGCATTTTAAATTTTGAAATTTCGGTAATTAGAAAAAGTTTAAGAGCAATTTAAAATATCAGCTCATTACATCGTAAACGGTGTCGGTTTATTTTTCAAACTGTCATATCTCCAGATTTTCGGGCCGGATTTTGATGCCGATGGTCTCATTCGATTCGCATGGATGCGTAGATATTTTTAGCATTTTAAATTTTGAAATTTCGGTAATTAGAAAAAGTTTAAGAGCAATTTAAAATATCAGTTCATTACATCGTAAACGGTGTCGGTTTATTTTTCAAACTGTCATATCTCCAGATTTTCGGGCCAGATTTTGATGCCGATGGTCTCACTCGATTCGCATGAAAATATAGATATTTTTAGCATTTTAAATTTTGAAATTTCGTTAATTAGAAAAATTTTAAGAGCAATTTAAAATATCAGTTCATTACATCGTAAACGGTGTCGGTTTATTTTTCAAACTGTCATATCTCCAGATTTTCGGGCCAGATTTTGATGCCGATGGTCTCACTCGATTCGCATGAAAATATAGATATTTTTAGCATTTTAAATTTTGAAATTTCGGTAATTAGAAAAAGTTTAAGAGCAATTTAAAATATCAGCTCATTACATCGTAAACGGTGTCGGTTTATTTTTCAAACTGTCATATCTCCAGATTTTCGGGCCGGATTTTGATGCCGATGGTCTCATTCGATTCGCATGGTTGCGTAGATATTTTTAGCATTTTAAATTTTGAAATTTCGTTAATTAGAAAAAGTTTAAGAGCAATTTAAAATATCAGCTCATTACATCGTAAACGGTGTCGGTTTATTTTTCAAACTGTCATATCTCCAGATTTTCGGGCCGGATTTTGATGCCGATGGTCTCATTCGATTCGCATGGATGCGTAGATATTTTTAGCATTTTAAATTTTGAAATTTCATTAATTAGAAAAAGTTTAAGAGCAATTTAAAATATCAGCTCATTACATCGTAAACGATGTCGGTTTATTTTTCATACTGTCATATCTCCAGATTTTCGGGCCGGATTTTGATGCCGATGGTCTCATTCGATTCGCATGGTTGCGTAGATATTTTTAGCATTTTCAATTTTGAAATTTCGTTAATTAGAAAAAGTTTAAGAGCAATTTAAAATATCAGCTCATTACATCGTAAACGGTGTCGGTTTATTTTTCAAACTGTCATATCTCCAGATTTTCGGGCCAGATTTTGATGCCGATGGTCTCACTCGATTCGCATAAAAATATAGATATTTTTAGCATTTTAAATTTTGAAATTTCTTTAATTAGAAAAATTTTAAGAGCAATTTAAAATATCAGTTCATTACATCGTAAACGGTGTCGGTTTATTTTTCAAACTGTCATATCTCCAGATTTTCGGGCCAGATTTTGATGCCGATGGTCTCACTCGATTCGCATGAAAATATAGATATTTTTAGCATTTTAAATTTTGAAATTTCGTTAATTAGAAAAATTTTAAGAGCAATTTAAAATATCAGTTCATTACATCGTAAACGGTGTCGGTTTATTTTTCAAACTGTCATATCTCCAGATTTTCGGGCCAGATTTTGATGCCGATGGTCTCACTCGATTCGCATGAAAATATAGATATTTTTAGCATTTTAAATTTTGAAATTTCGTTAATTAGAAAAATTTTAAGAGCAATTTAAAATATCAGTTCATTACATCGTAAACGGTGTCGGTTTATTTTTCAAACTGTCATATCTCCAGATTTTCGGGCCAGATTTTGATGCCGATGGTCTCACTCGATTCGCATGAAAATATAGATATTTTTAGCATTTTAAATTTTGAAATTTCGTTAATTAGAAAAATTTTAAGAGCAATTTAAAATATCAGTTCATTACATCGTAAACGGTGTCGGTTTATTTTTCAAACTGTCATATCTCCAGATTTTCTAGCCGGATTTTGATGCCGATGGTCTCATTCGATTCGCATGGATGCGTAGATATTTTTAGCATTTTAAATTTTGAAATTTCGGTAATTAGAAAAAGTTTAAGAGCAATTTAAAATATCAGTTCATTACATCGTAAACGGTGTCGGTTTATTTTTCAAACTGTCATATCTCCAGATTTTCGGGCCAGATTTTGATGCCGATGGTCTCACTCGATTCGCATGAAAATATAGATATTTTTAGCATTTTAAATTTTGAAATTTCGTTAATTAGAAAAATTTTAAGAGCAATTTAAAATATCAGTTCATTACATCGTAAACGGTGTCGGTTTATTTTTCAAACTGTCATATCTCCAGATTTTCTAGCCGGATTTTGATGCCGATGGTCTCATTCGATTCGCATGGATGCGTAGATATTTTTAGCATTTTAAATTTTGAAATTTCGGTAATTAGAAAAAGTTTAAGAGCAATTTAAAATATCAGCTCATTACATCGTAAACGGTGTCGGTTTATTTTTCAAACTGTCATATCTCCAGATTTTCGGGCCGGATTTTGATGCCGATGGTCTCATTCGATTCGCATGGTTGCGTAGATATTTTTAGCATTTTAAATTTTGAAATTTCGTTAATTAGAAAAAGTTTAAGAGCAATTTAAAATATCAGCTCATTACATCGTAAACGGTGTCGGTTTATTTTTCAAACTGTCATATCTCCAGATTTTCGGGCCAGATTTTGATGCCGATGGTCTCACTCGATTCGCATGAAAATATAGATATTTTTAGCATTTTAAATTTTGAAATTTCGTTAATTAGAAAAATTTTAAGAGCAATTTAAAATATCAGTTCATTACATCGTAAACGGTGTCGGTTTATTTTTCAAACTGTCATATCTCCAGATTTTCGGGCCAGATTTTGATGCCGATGGTCTCACTCGATTCGCATGAAAATATAGATATTTTTAGCATTTTAAATTTTGAAATTTCGTTAATTAGAAAAATTTTAAGAGCAATTTAAAATATCAGTTCATTACATCGTAAACGGTGTCGGTTTATTTTTCAAACTGTCATATCTCCAGATTTTCGGGCCAGATTTTGATGCCGATGGTCTCACTCGATTCGCATGAAAATATAGATATTTTTAGCATTTTAAATTTTGAAATTTCGTTAATTAGAAAAATTTTAAGAGCAATTTAAAATATCAGTTCATTACAACGTAAACGGTGTCGGTTTATTTTTCAAACTGTCATATCTCCAGATTTTCGGGCCGGATTTTGATGCCGATGGTCTCATTCGATTCGCATGGATGCGTAGATATTTTTAGCATTTTAAATTTTGAAATTTCATTAATTAGAAAAAGTTTAAGAGCAATTTAAAATATCAGCTCATTACATCGTAAACGATGTCGGTTTATTTTTCATACTGTCATATCTCCAGATTTTCGTTCCGGATTTTGATGCCGATGGTCTCATTCGATTTGCATGGATGCGTAGATATTTTTAGCATTTTAAATTTTGAAATTTCGTTAATTAGAAAAAGTTTAAGAGCAATTTAAAATATCAGCTCATTACATCGTAAACGGTGTCGGTTTATTTTTCAAACTGTCATATCTCCAGATTTTCGGGCCGGATTTTGATGCCGATGGTCTCATTCGATTCGCATGGTTGCGTAGATATTTTTAGCATTTTAAATTTTGAAATTTCGTTAATTAGAAAAAGTTTAAGAGCAATTTAAAATATCAGCTCATTACATCGTAAACGGTGTCGGTTTATTTTTCAAACTGTCATATCTCCAGATTTTCGGGCCGGATTTTGATGCCGATGGTCTCATTCGATTCGCATGGATGCGTAGATATTTTTAGCATTTTAAATTTTGAAATTTCATTAATTAGAAAAAGTTTAAGAGCAATTTAAAATATCAGCTCATTACATCGTAAACGATGTCGGTTTATTTTTCATACTGTCATATCTCCAGATTTTCGGGCCGGATTTTGATGCCGATGGTCTCATTCGATTCGCATGGTTGCGTAGATATTTTTAGCATTTTCAATTTTGAAATTTCGTTAATTAGAAAAAGTTTAAGAGCAATTTAAAATATCAGCTCATTACATCGTAAACGGTGTCGGTTTATTTTTCAAACTGTCATATCTCCAGATTTTCGGGCCAGATTTTGATGCCGATGGTCTCACTCGATTCGCATAAAAATATAGATATTTTTAGCATTTTAAATTTTGAAATTTCTTTAATTAGAAAAATTTTAAGAGCAATTTAAAATATCAGTTCATTACATCGTAAACGGTGTCGGTTTATTTTTCAAACTGTCATATCTCCAGATTTTCGGGCCAGATTTTGATGCCGATGGTCTCACTCGATTCGCATGAAAATATAGATATTTTTAGCATTTTAAATTTTGAAATTTCGTTAATTAGAAAAATTTTAAGAGCAATTTAAAATATCAGTTCATTACATCGTAAACGGTGTCGGTTTATTTTTCAAACTGTCATATCTCCAGATTTTCGGGCCAGATTTTGATGCCGATGGTCTCACTCGATTCGCATGAAAATATAGATATTTTTAGCATTTTAAATTTTGAAATTTCGTTAATTAGAAAAATTTTAAGAGCAATTTAAAATATCAGTTCATTACATCGTAAACGGTGTCGGTTTATTTTTCAAACTGTCATATCTCCAGATTTTCGGGCCAGATTTTGATGCCGATGGTCTCACTCGATTCGCATGAAAATATAGATATTTTTAGCATTTTAAATTTTGAAATTTCGTTAATTAGAAAAATTTTAAGAGCAATTTAAAATATCAGTTCATTACATCGTAAACGGTGTCGGTTTATTTTTCAAACTGTCATATCTCCAGATTTTCTAGCCGGATTTTGATGCCGATGGTCTCATTCGATTCGCATGGATGCGTAGATATTTTTAGCATTTTAAATTTTGAAATTTCGGTAATTAGAAAAAGTTTAAGAGCAATTTAAAATATCAGTTCATTACATCGTAAACGGTGTCGGTTTATTTTTCAAACTGTCATATCTCCAGATTTTCGGGCCAGATTTTGATGCCGATGGTCTCACTCGATTCGCATGAAAATATAGATATTTTTAGCATTTTAAATTTTGAAATTTCGTTAATTAGAAAAATTTTAAGAGCAATTTAAAATATCAGTTCATTACATCGTAAACGGTGTCGGTTTATTTTTCAAACTGTCATATCTCCAGATTTTCTAGCCGGATTTTGATGCCGATGGTCTCATTCGATTCGCATGGATGCGTAGATATTTTTAGCATTTTAAATTTTGAAATTTCGGTAATTAGAAAAAGTTTAAGAGCAATTTAAAATATCAGCTCATTACATCGTAAACGGTGTCGGTTTATTTTTCAAACTGTCATATCTCCAGATTTTCGGGCCGGATTTTGATGCCGATGGTCTCATTCGATTCGCATGGTTGCGTAGATATTTTTAGCATTTTAAATTTTGAAATTTCGTTAATTAGAAAAAGTTTAAGAGCAATTTAAAATATCAGCTCATTACATCGTAAACGGTGTCGGTTTATTTTTCAAACTGTCATATCTCCAGATTTTCGGGCCAGATTTTGATGCCGATGGTCTCACTCGATTCGCATGAAAATATAGATATTTTTAGCATTTTAAATTTTGAAATTTCGTTAATTAGAAAAATTTTAAGAGCAATTTAAAATATCAGTTCATTACATCGTAAACGGTGTCGGTTTATTTTTCAAACTGTCATATCTCCAGATTTTCGGGCCAGATTTTGATGCCGATGGTCTCACTCGATTCGCATGAAAATATAGATATTTTTAGCATTTTAAATTTTGAAATTTCGTTAATTAGAAAAATTTTAAGAGCAATTTAAAATATCAGTTCATTACATCGTAAACGGTGTCGGTTTATTTTTCAAACTGTCATATCTCCAGATTTTCGGGCCAGATTTTGATGCCGATGGTCTCACTCGATTCGCATGAAAATATAGATATTTTTAGCATTTTAAATTTTGAAATTTCGTTAATTAGAAAAATTTTAAGAGCAATTTAAAATATCAGTTCATTACATCGTAAACGGTGTCGGTTTATTTTTCAAACTGTCATATCTCCAGATTTTCGGGCCGGATTTTGATGCCGATGGTCTCATTCGATTCGCATGGATGCGTAGATATTTTTAGCATGTTAAATTTTGAAATTTCATTAATTAGAAAAAGTTTAAGAGCAATTTAAAATATCAGCTCATTACATCGTAAACGATGTCGGTTTATTTTTCATACTGTCATATCTCCAGATTTTCGGGCCGGATTTTGATGCCGATGGTCTCATTCGATTTGCATGGATGCGTAGATATTTTTAGCATTTTAAATTTTGAAATTTCGTTAATTAGAAAAAGTTTAAGAGCAATTTAAAATATCAGCTCATTACATCGTAAACGGTGTCGGTTTATTTTTCAAACTGTCATATCTCCAGATTTTCGGGCCGGATTTTGATGCCGATGGTCTCATTCGATTCGCATGGTTGCGTAGATATTTTTAGCATTTTAAATTTTGAAATTTCGTTAATTAGAAAAAGTTTAAGAGCAATTTAAAATATCAGCTCATTACATCGTAAACGGTGTCGGTTTATTTTTCAAACTGTCATATCTCCAGATTTTCGGGCCGGATTTTGATGCCGATGGTCTCATTCGATTCGCATGGTTGCGTAGATATTTTTAGCATTTTAAATTTTGAAATTTCGTTAATTAGAAAAAGTTTAAGAGCAATTTAAAATATCAGCTCATTACATCGTAAACGGTGTCGGTTTATTTTTCAAACTGTCATATCTCCAGATTTTCGGGCCGGATTTTGATGCCGATGGTCTCATTCGATTCGCATGGTTGCGTAGATATTTTTAGCATTTTAAATTTTGAAATTTCTTTAATTAGAAAAAGTTTAAGAGCAATTTAAAATATCAGCTCATTACATCGTAAACGGTGTCGGTTTATTTTTCAAACTGTCATATCTCCAGATTTTCGGGCCGGATTTTGATGCCGATGGTCTCATTCGATTCGCATGGTTGCGTAGATATTTTTAGCATTTTAAATTTTGAAATTTCGTTAATTAGAAAAAGTTTAAGAGCAATTTAAAATATCAGCTCATTACATCGTAAACGGTGTCGGTTTATTTTTCAAACTGTCATATCTCCAGATTTTCGGGCCGGATTTTGATGCCGATGGTCTCATTCGATTCGCATGGTTGCGTAGATATTTTTAGCATTTTAAATTTTGAAATTTCTTTAATTAGAAAAAGTTTAAGAGCAATTTAAAATATCAGCTCATTACATCGTAAACGGTGTCGGTTTATTTTTCAAACTGTCATATCTCCAGATTTTCGGGCCGGATTTTGATGCCGATGGTCTCATTCGATTCGCATGGTTGCGTAGATATTTTTAGCATTTTAAATTTTGAAATTTCGTTAATTAGAAAAAGTTTAAGAGCAATTTAAAATATCAGCTCATTACATCGTAAACGGTGTCGGTTTATTTTTCAAACTGTCATATCTCCAGATTTTCGGGCCAGATTTTGATGCCGATGGTCTCACTCGATTCGCATGAAAATATAGATATTTTTAGCATTTTAAATTTTGAAATTTCGTTAATTAGAAAAATTTTAAGAGCAATTTAAAATATCAGTTCATTACATCGTAAACGGTGTCGGTTTATTTTTCAAACTGTCATATCTCCAGATTTTCGGGCCAGATTTTGATGCCGATGGTCTCACTCGATTCGCATGAAAATATAGATATTTTTAGCATTTTAAATTTTGAAATTTCGTTAATTAGAAAAATTTTAAGAGCAATTTAAAATATCAGTTCATTACATCGTAAACGGTGTCGGTTTATTTTTCAAACTGTCATATCTCCAGATTTTCTAGCCGGATTTTGATGCCGATGGTCTCATTCGATTCGCATGGATGCGTAGATATTTTTAGCATTTTAAATTTTGAAATTTCGGTAATTAGAAAAAGTTTAAGAGCAATTTAAAATATCAGCTCATTACATCGTAAACGGTGTCGGTTTATTTTTCAAACTGTCATATCTCCAGATTTTCGGGCCGGATTTTGATGCCGATGGTCTCATTCGATTCGCATGGTTGCGTAGATATTTTTAGCATTTTAAATTTTGAAATTTCGTTAATTAGAAAAAGTTTAAGAGCAATTTAAAATATCAGCTCATTACATCGTAAACGGTGTCGGTTTATTTTTCAAACTGTCATATCTCCAGATTTTCGGGCCAGATTTTGATGCCGATGGTCTCACTCGATTCGCATGAAAATATAGATATTTTTAGCATTTTAAATTTTGAAATTTCGTTAATTAGAAAAATTTTAAGAGCAATTTAAAATATCAGTTCATTACATCGTAAACGGTGTCGGTTTATTTTTCAAACTGTCATATCTCCAGATTTTCGGGCCAGATTTTGATGCCGATGGTCTCACTCGATTCGCATGAAAATATAGATATTTTTAGCATTTTAAATTTTGAAATTTCGTTAATTAGAAAAATTTTAAGAGCAATTTAAAATATCAGTTCATTACATCGTAAACGGTGTCGGTTTATTTTTCAAACTGTCATATCTCCAGATTTTCGGGCCAGATTTTGATGCCGATGGTCTCACTCGATTCGCATGAAAATATAGATATTTTTAGCATTTTAAATTTTGAAATTTCGTTAATTAGAAAAATTTTAAGAGCAATTTAAAATATCAGTTCATTACATCGTAAACGGTGTCGGTTTATTTTTCAAACTGTCATATCTCCAGATTTTCGGGCCGGATTTTGATGCCGATGGTCTCATTCGATTCGCATGGATGCGTAGATATTTTTAGCATGTTAAATTTTGAAATTTCATTAATTAGAAAAAGTTTAAGAGCAATTTAAAATATCAGCTCATTACATCGTAAACGATGTCGGTTTATTTTTCATACTGTCATATCTCCAGATTTTCGGGCCGGATTTTGATGCCGATGGTCTCATTCGATTTGCATGGATGCGTAGATATTTTTAGCATTTTAAATTTTGAAATTTCGTTAATTAGAAAAAGTTTAAGAGCAATTTAAAATATCAGCTCATTACATCGTAAACGGTGTCGGTTTATTTTTCAAACTGTCATATCTCCAGATTTTCGGGCCGGATTTTGATGCCGATGGTCTCATTCGATTCGCATGGTTGCGTAGATATTTTTAGCATTTTAAATTTTGAAATTTCGTTAATTAGAAAAAGTTTAAGAGCAATTTAAAATATCAGCTCATTACATCGTAAACGGTGTCGGTTTATTTTTCAAACTGTCATATCTCCAGATTTTCGGGCCGGATTTTGATGCCGATGGTCTCATTCGATTCGCATGGTTGCGTAGATATTTTTAGCATTTTAAATTTTGAAATTTCGTTAATTAGAAAAAGTTTAAGAGCAATTTAAAATATCAGCTCATTACATCGTAAACGGTGTCGGTTTATTTTTCAAACTGTCATATCTCCAGATTTTCGGGCCGGATTTTGATGCCGATGGTCTCATTCGATTCGCATGGTTGCGTAGATATTTTTAGCATTTTAAATTTTGAAATTTCTTTAATTAGAAAAAGTTTAAGAGCAATTTAAAATATCAGCTCATTACATCGTAAACGGTGTCGGTTTATTTTTCAAACTGTCATATCTCCAGATTTTCGGGCCGGATTTTGATGCCGATGGTCTCATTCGATTCGCATGGTTGCGTAGATATTTTTAGCATTTTAAATTTTGAAATTTCGTTAATTAGAAAAAGTTTAAGAGCAATTTAAAATATCAGCTCATTACATCGTAAACGGTGTCGGTTTATTTTTCAAACTGTCATATCTCCAGATTTTCGGGCCGGATTTTGATGCCGATGGTCTCATTCGATTCGCATGGTTGCGTAGATATTTTTAGCATTTTAAATTTTGAAATTTCTTTAATTAGAAAAAGTTTAAGAGCAATTTAAAATATCAGCTCATTACATCGTAAACGGTGTCGGTTTATTTTTCAAACTGTCATATCTCCAGATTGTCGGGCCGGATTTTGATGCCGATGGTCTCATTCGATTCGCATGGTTGCGTAGATATTTTTAGCATTTTAAATTTTGAAATTTCGTTAATTAGAAAAAGTTTAAGAGCAATTTAAAATATCAGCTCATTACATCGTAAACGGTGTCGGTTTATTTTTCAAACTGTCATATCTCCAGATTTTCGGGCCGGATTTTGATGCCGATGGTCTCATTCGATTCGCATGGTTGCGTAGATATTTTTAGCATTTTAAATTTTGAAATTTCGTTAATTAGAAAAAGTTTAAGAGCAATTTAAAATATCAGCTCATTACATCGTAAACGGTGTCGGTTTATTTTTCAAACTGTCATATCTCCAGATTTTCGGGCCAGATTTTGATGCCGATGGTCTCACTCGATTCGCATGAAAATATAGATATTTTTAGCATTTTAAATTTTGAAATTTCTTTAATTAGAAAAATTTTAAGAGCAATTTAAAATATCAGCTCATTACATCGTAAACGGTGTCGGTTTATTTTTCAAACTGTCATATCTCCAGATTTTCGGGCCAGATTTTGATGCCGATGGTCTCACTCGATTCGCATAAAAATATAGATATTTTTAGCATTTTAAATTTTGAAATTTCTTTAATTAGAAAAATTTTAAGAGCAATTTAAAATATCAGTTCATTACATCGTAAACGGTGTCGGTTTATTTTTCAAACTGTCATATCTCCAGATTTTCGGGCCAGATTTTGATGCCGATGGTCTCACTCGATTCGCATGAAAATATAGATATTTTTAGCATTTTAAATTTTGAAATTTCGTTAATTAGAAAAATTTTAAGAGCAATTTAAAATATCAGTTCATTACATCGTAAACGGTGTCGGTTTATTTTTCAAACTGTCATATCTCCAGATTTTCGGGCCAGATTTTGATGCCGATGGTCTCACTCGATTCGCATGAAAATATAGATATTTTTAGCATTTTAAATTTTGAAATTTCGTTAATTAGAAAAATTTTAAGAGCAATTTAAAATATCAGTTCATTACATCGTAAACGGTGTCGGTTTATTTTTCAAACTGTCATATCTCCAGATTTTCGGGCCAGATTTTGATGCCGATGGTCTCACTCGATTCGCATGAAAATATAGATATTTTTAGCATTTTAAATTTTGAAATTTCGTTAATTAGAAAAATTTTAAGAGCAATTTAAAATATCAGTTCATTACATCGTAAACGGTGTCGGTTTATTTTTCAAACTGTCATATCTCCAGATTTTCGGGCCAGATTTTGATGCCGATGGTCTCACTCGATTCGCATGAAAATATAGATATTTTTAGCATTTTAAATTTTGAAATTTCGTTAATTAGAAAAATTTTAAGAGCAATTTAAAATATCAGTTCATTACATCGTAAACGGTGTCGGTTTATTTTTCAAACTGTCATATCTCCAGATTTTCGGGCCGGATTTTGATGCCGATGGTCTCATTCGATTCGCATGGATGCGTAGATATTTTTAGCATTTTAAATTTTGAAATTTCATTAATTAGAAAAAGTTTAAGAGCAATTTAAAATATCAGCTCATTACATCGTAAACGATGTCGGTTTATTTTTCATACTGTCATATCTCCAGATTTTCGGGCCGGATTTTGATGCCGATGGTCTCATTCGATTTGCATGGATGCGTAGATATTTTTAGCATTTTAAATTTTGAAATTTCGTTAATTAGAAAAAGTTTAAGAGCAATTTAAAATATCAGCTCATTACATCGTAAACGGTGTCGGTTTACTTTTCAAACTGTCATATCTCCAGATTTTCGGGCCGGATTTTGATGCCGATGGTCTCATTCGATTCGCATGGTTGCGTAGATATTTTTAGCATTTTAAATTTTGAAATTTCGTTAATTAGAAAAAGTTTAAGAGCAATTTAAAATATCAGCTCATTACATCGTAAACGGTGTCGGTTTATTTTTCAAACTGTCATATCTCCAGATTTTCGGGCCGGATTTTGATGCCGATGGTCTCATTCGATTCGCATGGTTGCGTAGATATTTTTAGCATTTTAAATTTTGAAATTTCGTTAATTAGAAAAAGTTTAAGAGCAATTTAAAATATCAGCTCATTACATCGTAAACGGTGTCGGTTTATTTTTCAAACTGTCATATCTCCAGATTTTCGTGCCGGATTTTGATGCCGATGGTCTCATTCGATTCGCATGGTTGCGTAGATATTTTTAGCATTTTAAATTTTGAAATTTCTTTAATTAGAAAAAGTTTAAGAGCAATTTAAAATATCAGCTCATTACATCGTAAACGGTGTCGGTTTATTTTTCAAACTGTCATATCTCCAGATTTTCGGGCCGGATTTTGATGCCGATGGTCTCATTCGATTCGCATGGTTGCGTAGATATTTTTAGCATTTTAAATTTTGAAATTTCTTTAATTAGAAAAAGTTTAAGAGCAATTTAAAATATCAGCTCATTACATCGTAAACGGTGTCGGTTTATTTTTCAAACTGTCATATCTCCAGATTTTCGGGCCGGATTTTGATGCCGATGGTCTCATTCGATTCGCATGGTTGCGTAGATATTTTTAGCATTTTAAATTTTGAAATTTCGTTAATTAGAAAAAGTTTAAGAGCAATTTAAAATATCAGCTCATTACATCGTAAACGGTGTCGGTTTATTTTTCAAACTGTCATATCTCCAGATTTTCGGGCCGGATTTTGATGCCGATGGTCTCATTCGATTCGCATGGTTGCGTAGATATTTTTAGCATTTTAAATTTTGAAATTTCGTTAATTAGAAAAAGTTTAAGAGCAATTTAAAATATCAGCTCATTACATCGTACACGGTGTCGGTTTATTTTTCAAACTGTCATATCTCCAGATTTTCGGGCCGGATTTTGATGCCGATGGTCTCAATCGATTCGCATGGTTGCGTAGATATTCTTAGCATTTTAAATTTTGAAATTTCGTTAATTAGAAAAAGTTTAAGAGCAATTTAAAATATCAGCTCATTACATCGTAAACGGTGTCGGTTTATTTTTCAAACTGTCATATCTCCAGATTTTCGGGCCGGATTTTGATGCCGATGGTCTCATTCGATTCGCATGGTTGCGTAGATATTTTTAGCATTTTAAATTTTGAAATTTCGTTAATTAGAAAAAGTTTAAGAGCAATTTAAAATATCAGCTCATTACATCGTAAACGGTGTCGGTTTATTTTTCAAACTGTCATATCTCCAGATTTTCGGGCCGGATTTTGATGCCGATGGTCTCAATCGATTCGCATGGTTGCGTAGATATTCTTAGCATTTTAAATTTTGAAATTTCGTTAATTAGAAAAAGTTTAAGAGCAATTTAAAATATCAGCTCATTACATCGTAAACGGTGTCGGTTTATTTTTCAAACTGTCATATCTCCAGATTTTCGGGCCGGATTTTGATGCCGATGGTCTCATTCGATTCGCATGGTTGCGTAGATATTTTTAGCATTTTAAATTTTGAAATTTCGTTAATTAGAAAAAGTTTAAGAGCAATTTAAAATATCAGCTCATTACATCGTAAACGGTGTCGGTTTATTTTTCAAACTGTCATATCTCCAGATTTTCGGGCCGGATTTTGATGCCGATGGTCTCATTCGATTCGCATGGTTGCGTAGATATTTTTAGCATTTTAAATTTTGAAATTTCTTTAATTAGAAAAAGTTTAAGAGCAATTTAAAATATCAGCTCATTACATCGTAAACGGTGTCGGTTTATTTTTCAAACTGTCATATCTCCAGATTTTCGGGCCGGATTTTGATGCCGATGGTCTCATTCGATTCGCATGGTTGCGTAGATATTTTTAGCATTTTAAATTTTGAAATTTCTTTAATTAGAAAAAGTTTAAGAGCAATTTAAAATATCAGCTCATTACATCGTAAACGGTGTCGGTTTATTTTTCAAACTGTCATATCTCCAGATTTTCGGGCCAGATTTTGATGCCGATGGTCTCACTCGATTCGCATGAAAATATAGATATTTTTAGCATTTTAAATTTTGAAATTTCGTTAATTAGAAAAATTTTAAGAGCAATTTAAAATATCAGTTCATTACATCGTAAACGGTGTCGGTTTATTTTTCAAACTGTCATATCTCCAGATTTTCGGGCCAGATTTTGATGCCGATGGTCTCACTCGATTCGCATGAAAATATAGATATTTTTAGCATTTTAAATTTTGAAATTTCGTTAATTAGAAAAATTTTAAGAGCAATTTAAAATATCAGTTCATTACATCGTAAACGGTGTCGGTTTATTTTTCAAACTGTCATATCTCCAGATTTTCGGGCCAGATTTTGATGCCGATGGTCTCACTCGATTCGCATGAAAATATAGATATTTTTAGCATTTTAAATTTTGAAATTTCGTTAATTAGAAAAATTTTAAGAGCAATTTAAAATATCAGTTCATTACATCGTAAACGGTGTCGGTTTATTTTTCAAACTGTCATATCTCCAGATTTTCGGGCCGGATTTTGATGCCGATGGTCTCATTCGATTCGCATGGATGCGTAGATATTTTTAGCATGTTAAATTTTGAAATTTCATTAATTAGAAAAAGTTTAAGAGCAATTTAAAATATCAGCTCATTACATCGTAAACGATGTCGGTTTATTTTTCATACTGTCATATCTCCAGATTTTCGGGCCGGATTTTGATGCCGATGGTCTCATTCGATTTGCATGGATGCGTAGATATTTTTAGCATTTTAAATTTTGAAATTTCGTTAATTAGAAAAAGTTTAAGAGCAATTTAAAATATCAGCTCATTACATCGTAAACGGTGTCGGTTTATTTTTCAAACTGTCATATCTCCAGATTTTCGGGCCAGATTTTGATGCCGATGGTCTCACTCGATTCGCATGAAAATATAGATATTTTTAGCATTTTAAATTTTGAAATTTCGTTAATTAGAAAAATTTTAAGAGCAATTTAAAATATCAGTTCATTACATCGTAAACGGTGTCGGTTTATTTTTCAAACTGTCATATCTCCAGATTTTCGGGCCAGATTTTGATGCCGATGGTCTCACTCGATTCGCATGAAAATATAGATATTTTTAGCATTTTAAATTTTGAAATTTCGTTAATTAGAAAAATTTTAAGAGCAATTTAAAATATCAGTTCATTACATCGTAAACGGTGTCGGTTTATTTTTCAAACTGTCATATCTCCAGATTTTCGGGCCAGATTTTGATGCCGATGGTCTCACTCGATTCGCATGAAAATATAGATATTTTTAGCATTTTAAATTTTGAAATTTCGTTAATTAGAAAAATTTTAAGAGCAATTTAAAATATCAGTTCATTACATCGTAAACGGTGTCGGTTTATTTTTCAAACTGTCATATCTCCAGATTTTCGGGCCGGATTTTGATGCCGATGGTCTCATTCGATTCGCATGGATGCGTAGATATTTTTAGCATGTTAAATTTTGAAATTTCATTAATTAGAAAAAGTTTAAGAGCAATTTAAAATATCAGCTCATTACATCGTAAACGATGTCGGTTTATTTTTCATACTGTCATATCTCCAGATTTTCGGGCCGGATTTTGATGCCGATGGTCTCATTCGATTTGCATGGATGCGTAGATATTTTTAGCATTTTAAATTTTGAAATTTCGTTAATTAGAAAAAGTTTAAGAGCAATTTAAAATATCAGCTCATTACATCGTAAACGGTGTCGGTTTATTTTTCAAACTGTCATATCTCCAGATTTTCGGGCCGGATTTTGATGCCGATGGTCTCATTCGATTCGCATGGTTGCGTAGATATTTTTAGCATTTTAAATTTTGAAATTTCGTTAATTAGAAAAAGTTTAAGAGCAATTTAAAATATCAGCTCATTACATCGTAAACGGTGTCGGTTTATTTTTCAAACTGTCATATCTCCAGATTTTCGGGCCGGATTTTGATGCCGTTGGTCTCATTCGATTCGCATGGTTGCGTAGATATTTTTGGCATTTTAAATTTTGAAATTTCGTTAATTAGAAAAAGTTTAAGAGCAATTTAAAATATCAGCTCATTACATCGTAAACGGTGTCGGTTTATTTTTCAAACTGTCATATCTCCAGATTTTCGGGCCGGATTTTGATGCCGATGGTCTCATTCGATTCGCATGGTTGCGTAGATATTTTTAGCATTTTAAATTTTGAACTTTCTTTAATTAGAAAAAGTTTAAGAGCAATTTAAAATATCAGCTCATTACATCGTAAACGGTGTCGGTTTATTTTTCAAACTGTCATATCTCCAGATTTTCGGGCCGGATTTTGATGCCGATGGTCTCATTCGATTCGCATGGTTGCGTAGATATTTTTAGCATTTTAAATTTTGAAATTTCTTTAATTAGAAAAAGTTTAAGAGCAATTTAAAATATCAGCTCATTACATCGTAAACGGTGTCGGTTTATTTTTCAAACTGTCATATCTCCAGATTTTCGGGCCGGATTTTGATGCCGATGGTCTCATTCGATTCGCATGGTTGCGTAGATATTTTTAGCATTTTAAATTTTGAAATTTCGTTAATTAGAAAAAGTTTAAGAGCAATTTAAAATATCAGCTCATTACATCGTAAACGGTGTCGGTTTATTTTTCAAACTGTCATATCTCCAGATTTTCGGGCCAGATTTTGATGCCGATGGTCTCACTCGATTCGCATGAAAATATAGATATTTTTAGCATTTTAAATTTTGAAATTTCGTTAATTAGAAAAATTTTAAGAGCAATTTAAAATATCAGCTCATTACATCGTAAACGGTGTCGGTTTATTTTTCAAACTGTCATATCTCCAGATTTTCGGGCCAGATTTTGATGCCGATGGTCTCACTCGATTCGCATAAAAATATAGATATTTTTAGCATTTTAAATTTTGAAATTTCTTTAATTAGAAAAATTTTAAGAGCAATTTAAAATATCAGTTCATTACATCGTAAACGGTGTCGGTTTATTTTTCAAACTGTCATATCTCCAGATTTTCGGGCCAGATTTTGATGCCGATGGTCTCACTCGATTCGCATGAAAATATAGATATTTTTAGCATTTTAAATTTTGAAATTTCGTTAATTAGAAAAATTTTAAGAGCAATTTAAAATATCAGTTCATTACATCGTAAACGGTGTCGGTTTATTTTTCAAACTGTCATATCTCCAGATTTTCGGGCCAGATTTTGATGCCGATGGTCTCACTCGATTCGCATGAAAATATAGATATTTTTAGCATTTTAAATTTTGAAATTTCGTTAATTAGAAAAATTTTAAGAGCAATTTAAAATATCAGTTCATTACATCGTAAACGGTGTCGGTTTATTTTTCAAACTGTCATATCTCCAGATTTTCGGGCCAGATTTTGATGCCGATGGTCTCACTCGATTCGCATGAAAATATAGATATTTTTAGCATTTTAAATTTTGAAATTTCGTTAATTAGAAAAATTTTAAGAGCAATTTAAAATATCAGTTCATTACATCGTAAACGGTGTCGGTTTATTTTTCAAACTGTCATATCTCCAGATTTTCGGGCCAGATTTTGATGCCGATGGTCTCACTCGATTCGCATGAAAATATAGATATTTTTAGCATTTTAAATTTTGAAATTTCGTTAATTAGAAAAATTTTAAGAGCAATTTAAAATATCAGTTCATTACATCGTAAACGGTGTCGGTTTATTTTTCAAACTGTCATATCTCCAGATTTTCGGGCCAGATTTTGATGCCGATGGTCTCACTCGATTCGCATGAAAATATAGATATTTTTAGCATTTTAAATTTTGAAATTTCGTTAATTAGAAAAATTTTAAGAGCAATTTAAAATATCAGTTCATTACATCGTAAACGGTGTCGGTTTATTTTTCAAACTGTCATATCTCCAGATTTTCGGGCCAGATTTTGATGCCGATGGTCTCACTCGATTCGCATGAAAATATAGATATTTTTAGCATTTTAAATTTTGAAATTTCGTTAATTAGAAAAATTTTAAGAGCAATTTAAAATATCAGTTCATTACATCGTAAACGGTGTCGGTTTATTTTTCAAACTGTCATATCTCCAGATTTTCGGGCCAGATTTTGATGCCGATGGTCTCACTCGATTCGCATGAAAATATAGATATTTTTAGCATTTTAAATTTTGAAATTTCGTTAATTAGAAAAAGTTTAAGAGCAATTTAAAATATCAGCTCATTACATCGTAAACGGTGTCGGTTTATTTTTCAAACTGTCATATCTCCAGATTTTCGGGCCGGATTTTGATGCCGATGGTCTCATTCGATTCGCATGGTTGCGTAGATATTTTTAGCATTTTAAATTTTGAAATTTCGTTAATTAGAAAAAGTTTAAGAGCAATTTAAAATATCAGCTCATTACATCGTAAACGGTGTCGGTTTATTTTTCAAACTGTCATATCTCCAGATTTTCGGGCCGGATTTTGATGCCGATGGTCTCATTCGATTCGCATGGTTGCGTAGATATTTTTAGCATTTTAAATTTTGAAATTTCGTTAATTAGAAAAAGTTTAAGAGCAATTTAAAATATCAGCTCATTACATCGTACACGGTGTCGGTTTATTTTTCAAACTGTCATATCTCCAGATTTTCGGGCCGGATTTTGATGCCGATGGTCTCAATCGATTCGCATGGTTGCGTAGATATTCTTAGCATTTTAAATTTTGAAATTTCGTTAATTAGAAAAAGTTTAAGAGCAATTTAAAATATCAGCTCATTACATCGTAAACGGTGTCGGTTTATTTTTCAAACTGTCATATCTCCAGATTTTCGGGCCGGATTTTGATGCCGATGGTCTCATTCGATTCGCATGGTTGCGTAGATATTTTTAGCATTTTAAATTTTGAAATTTCGTTAATTAGAAAAAGTTTAAGAGCAATTTAAAATATCAGCTCATTACATCGTAAACGGTGTCGGTTTATTTTTCAAACTGTCATATCTCCAGATTTTCGGGCCGGATTTTGATGCCGATGGTCTCAATCGATTCGCATGGTTGCGTAGATATTCTTAGCATTTTAAATTTTGAAATTTCGTTAATTAGAAAAAGTTTAAGAGCAATTTAAAATATCAGCTCATTACATCGTAAACGGTGTCGGTTTATTTTTCAAACTGTCATATCTCCAGATTTTCGGGCCGGATTTTGATGCCGATGGTCTCATTCGATTCGCATGGTTGCGTAGATATTTTTAGCATTTTAAATTTTGAAATTTCGTTAATTAGAAAAAGTTTAAGAGCAATTTAAAATATCAGCTCATTACATCGTAAACGGTGTCGGTTTATTTTTCAAACTGTCATATCTCCAGATTTTCGGGCCGGATTTTGATGCCGATGGTCTCATTCGATTCGCATGGTTGCGTAGATATTTTTAGCATTTTAAATTTTGAAATTTCTTTAATTAGAAAAAGTTTAAGAGCAATTTAAAATATCAGCTCATTACATCGTAAACGGTGTCGGTTTATTTTTCAAACTGTCATATCTCCAGATTTTCGGGCCGGATTTTGATGCCGATGGTCTCATTCGATTCGCATGGTTGCGTAGATATTTTTAGCATTTTAAATTTTGAAATTTCTTTAATTAGAAAAAGTTTAAGAGCAATTTAAAATATCAGCTCATTACATCGTAAACGGTGTCGGTTTATTTTTCAAACTGTCATATCTCCAGATTTTCGGGCCGGATTTTGATGCCGATGGTCTCATTCGATTCGCATGGTTGCGTAGATATTTTTAGCATTTTAAATTTTGAAATTTCTTTAATTAGAAAAAGTTTAAGAGCAATTTAAAATATCAGCTCATTACATCGTAAACGGTGTCGGTTTATTTTTCAAACTGTCATATCTCCAGATTTTCGGGCCGGATTTTGATGCCGATGGTCTCATTCGATTCGCATGGTTGCGTAGATATTTTTAGCATTTTAAATTTTGAAATTTCGTTAATTAGAAAAAGTTTAAGAGCAATTTAAAATATCAGCTCATTACATCGTAAACGGTGTCGGTTTATTTTTCAAACTGTCATATCTCCAGATTTTCGGGCCGGATTTTGATGCCGATGGTCTCAATCGATTCGCATGGTTGCGTAGATATTTTTAGCATTTTAAATTTTGAAATTTCGTTAATTAGAAAAAGTTTAAGAGCAATTTAAAATATCAGCTCATTACATCGTAAACGGTGTCGGTTTATTTTTCAAACTGTCATATCTCCAGATTTTCGGGCCGGATTTTGATGCCGATGGTCTCATTCGATTCGCATGGTTGCGTAGATATTTTTAGCATTTTAAATTTTGAAATTTCGTTAATTAGAAAAAGTTTAAGAGCAATTTAAAATATCAGCTCATTACATCGTAAACGGTGTCGGTTTATTTTTCAAACTGTCATATCTCCAGATTTTCGGGCCGGATTTTGATGCCGATGGTCTCATTCGATTCGCATGGTTGCGTAGATATTTTTAGCATTTTAAATTTTGAAATTTCTTTAATTAGAAAAAGTTTAAGAGCAATTTAAAATATCAGCTCATTACATCGTAAACGGTGTCGGTTTATTTTTCAAACTGTCATATCTCCAGATTTTCGGGCCGGATTTTGATGCCGATGGTCTCATTCGATTCGCATGGTTGCGTAGATATTTTTAGCATTTTAAATTTTGAAATTTCTTTAATTAGAAAAAGGTTAAGAGCAATTTAAAATATCAGCTCATTACATCGTAAACGGTGTCGGTTTATTTTTCAAACTGTCATATCTCCAGATTTTCGGGCCGGATTTTGATGCCGATGGTCTCATTCGATTCGCATGGTTGCGTAGATATTTTTAGCATTTTAAATTTTGAAATTTCGTTAATTAGAAAAAGTTTAAGAGCAATTTAAAATATCAGCTCATTACATCGTAAACGGTGTCGGTTTATTTTTCAAACTGTCATATCTCCAGATTTTCGGGCCGGATTTTGATGCCGATGGTCTCATTCGATTCGCATGGTTGCGTAGATATTTTTAGCATTTTAAATTTTGAAATTTCGTTAATTAGAAAAATTTTAAGAGCAATTTAAAATATCAGTTCATTACATCGTAAACGGTGTCGGTTTATTTTTCAAACTGTCATATCTCCAGATTTTCGGGCCAGATTTTGATGCCGATGGTCTCACTCGATTCGCATGAAAATATAGATATTTTTAGCATTTTAAATTTTGAAATTTCGTTAATTAGAAAAATTTTAAGAGCAATTTAAAATATCAGTTCATTACATCGTAAACGGTGTCGGTTTATTTTTCAAACTGTCATATCTCCAGATTTTCGGGCCAGATTTTGATGCCGATGGTCTCACTCGATTCGCATGAAAATATAGATATTTTTAGCATTTTAAATTTTGAAATTTCGTTAATTAGAAAAATTTTAAGAGCAATTTAAAATATCAGTTCATTACATCGTAAACGGTGTCGGTTTATTTTTCAAACTGTCATATCTCCAGATTTTCGGGCCGGATTTTGATGCCGATGGTCTCATTCGATTCGCATGGTTGCGTAGATATTTTTAGCATTTTAAATTTTGAAATTTCGTTAATTAGAAAAAGTTTAAGAGCAATTTAAAATATCAGCTCATTACATCGTAAACGGTGTCGGTTTATTTTTCAAACTGTCATATCTCCAGATTTTCGGGCCGGATTTTGATGCCGATGGTCTCATTCGATTCGCATGGTTGCGTAGATATTTTTAGCATTTTAAATTTTGAAATTTCGTTAATTAGAAAAAGTTTAAGAGCAATTTAAAATATCAGCTCATTACATCGTAAACGGTGTCGGTTTATTTTTCAAACTGTCATATCTCCAGATTTTCGGGCCGGATTTTGATGCCGATGGTCTCATTCGATTCGCATGGTTGCGTAGATATTTTTAGCATTTTAAATTTTGAAATTTCTTTAATTAGAAAAAGTTTAAGAGCAATTTAAAATATCAGCTCATTACATCGTAAACGGTGTCGGTTTATTTTTCAAACTGTCATATCTCCAGATTTTCGGGCCGGATTTTGATGCCGATGGTCTCATTCGATTCGCATGGTTGCGTAGATATTTTTAGCATTTTAAATTTTGAAATTTCTTTAATTAGAAAAAGGTTAAGAGCAATTTAAAATATCAGCTCATTACATCGTAAACGGTGTCGGTTTATTTTTCAAACTGTCATATCTCCAGATTTTCGGGCCGGATTTTGATGCCGATGGTCTCATTCGATTCGCATGGTTGCGTAGATATTTTTAGCATTTTAAATTTTGAAATTTCGTTAATTAGAAAAAGTTTAAGAGCAATTTAAAATATCAGCTCATTACATCGTAAACGGTGTCGGTTTATTTTTCAAACTGTCATATCTCCAGATTTTCGGGCCGGATTTTGATGCCGATGGTCTCATTCGATTCGCATGGTTGCGTAGATATTTTTAGCATTTTAAATTTTGAAATTTCGTTAATTAGAAAAATTTTAAGAGCAATTTAAAATATCAGTTCATTACATCGTAAACGGTGTCGGTTTATTTTTCAAACTGTCATATCTCCAGATTTTCGGGCCAGATTTTGATGCCGATGGTCTCACTCGATTCGCATGAAAATATAGATATTTTTAGCATTTTAAATTTTGAAATTTCGTTAATTAGAAAAATTTTAAGAGCAATTTAAAATATCAGTTCATTACATCGTAAACGGTGTCGGTTTATTTTTCAAACTGTCATATCTCCAGATTTTCGGGCCAGATTTTGATGCCGATGGTCTCACTCGATTCGCATGAAAATATAGATATTTTTAGCATTTTAAATTTTGAAATTTCGTTAATTAGAAAAATTTTAAGAGCAATTTAAAATATCAGTTCATTACATCGTAAACGGTGTCGGTTTATTTTTCAAACTGTCATATCTCCAGATTTTCGGGCCGGATTTTGATGCCGATGGTCTCATTCGATTCGCATGGTTGCGTAGATATTTTTAGCATTTTAAATTTTGAAATTTCTTTAATTAGAAAAAGGTTAAGAGCAATTTAAAATATCAGCTCATTACATCGTAAACGGTGTCGGTTTATTTTTCAAACTGTCATATCTCCAGATTTTCGGGCCGGATTTTGATGCCGATGGTCTCATTCGATTCGCATGGTTGCGTAGATATTTTTAGCATTTTAAATTTTGAAATTTCGTTAATTAGAAAAAGTTTAAGAGCAATTTAAAATATCAGCTCATTACATCGTAAACGGTGTCGGTTTATTTTTCAAACTGTCATATCTCCAGATTTTCGGGCCGGATTTTGATGCCGATGGTCTCATTCGATTCGCATGGTTGCGTAGATATTTTTAGCATTTTAAATTTTGAAATTTCGTTAATTAGAAAAAGTTTAAGAGCAATTTAAAATATCAGCTCATTACATCGTAAACGGTGTCGGTTTATTTTTCAAACTGTCATATCTCCAGATTTTCGGGCCGGATTTTGATGCCGATGGTCTCATTCGATTCGCATGGTTGCGTAGATATTTTTAGCATTTTAAATTTTGAAATTTCGTTAATTAGAAAAAGTTTAAGAGCAATTTAAAATATCAGCTCATTACATCGTAAACGGTGTCGGTTTATTTTTCAAACTGTCATATCTCCAGATTTTCGGGCCGGATTTTGATGCCGATGGTCTCATTCGATTCGCATGGTTGCGTAGATATTTTTAGCATTTTAAATTTTGAAATTTCTTTAATTAGAAAAAGTTTAAGAGCAATTTAAAATATCAGCTCATTACATCGTAAACGGTGTCGGTTTATTTTTCAAACTGTCATATCTCCAGATTTTCGGGCCGGATTTTGATGCCGATGGTCTCATTCGATTCGCATGGTTGCGTAGATATTTTTAGCATTTTAAATTTTGAAATTTCTTTAATTAGAAAAAGGTTAAGAGCAATTTAAAATATCAGCTCATTACATCGTAAACGGTGTCGGTTTATTTTTCAAACTGTCATATCTCCAGATTTTCGGGCCGGATTTTGATGCCGATGGTCTCATTCGATTCGCATGGTTGCGTAGATATTTTTAGCATTTTAAATTTTGAAATTTCGTTAATTAGAAAAAGTTTAAGAGCAATTTAAAATATCAGCTCATTACATCGTAAACGGTGTCGGTTTATTTTTCAAACTGTCATATCTCCAGATTTTCGGGCCGGATTTTGATGCCGATGGTCTCATTCGATTCGCATGGTTGCGTAGATATTTTTAGCATTTTAAATTTTGAAATTTCGTTAATTAGAAAAATTTTAAGAGCAATTTAAAATATCAGTTCATTACATCGTAAACGGTGTCGGTTTATTTTTCAAACTGTCATATCTCCAGATTTTCGGGCCAGATTTTGATGCCGATGGTCTCACTCGATTCGCATGAAAATATAGATATTTTTAGCATTTTAAATTTTGAAATTTCGTTAATTAGAAAAATTTTAAGAGCAATTTAAAATATCAGTTCATTACATCGTAAACGGTGTCGGTTTATTTTTCAAACTGTCATATCTCCAGATTTTCGGGCCAGATTTTGATGCCGATGGTCTCACTCGATTCGCATGAAAATATAGATATTTTTAGCATTTTAAATTTTGAAATTTCGTTAATTAGAAAAATTTTAAGAGCAATTTAAAATATCAGTTCATTACATCGTAAACGGTGTCGGTTTATTTTTCAAACTGTCATATCTCCAGATTTTCGGGCCGGATTTTGATGCCGATGGTCTCATTCGATTCGCATGGTTGCGTAGATATTTTTAGCATTTTAAATTTTGAAATTTCTTTAATTAGAAAAAGGTTAAGAGCAATTTAAAATATCAGCTCATTACATCGTAAACGGTGTCGGTTTATTTTTCAAACTGTCATATCTCCAGATTTTCGGGCCGGATTTTGATGCCGATGGTCTCATTCGATTCGCATGGTTGCGTAGATATTTTTAGCATTTTAAATTTTGAAATTTCGTTAATTAGAAAAAGTTTAAGAGCAATTTAAAATATCAGCTCATTACATCGTAAACGGTGTCGGTTTATTTTTCAAACTGTCATATCTCCAGATTTTCGGGCCAGATTTTGATGCCGATGGTCTCACTCGATTCGCATGAAAATATAGATATTTTTAGCATTTTAAATTTTGAAATTTCGTTAATTAGAAAAATTTTAAGAGCAATTTAAAATATCAGTTCATTACATCGTAAACGGTGTCGGTTTATTTTTCAAACTGTCATATCTCCAGATTTTCGGGCCGGATTTTGATGCCGATGGTCTCATTCGATTCGCATGGTTGCGTAGATATTTTTAGCATTTTAAATTTTGAAATTTCGTTAATTAGAAAAAGTTTAAGAGCAATTTAAAATATCAGCTCATTACATCGTAAACGGTGTCGGTTTATTTTTCAAACTGTCATATCTCCAGATTTTCGGGCCGGATTTTGATGCCGATGGTCTCATTCGATTCGCATGGTTGCGTAGATATTTTTAGCATTTTAAATTTTGAAATTTCTTTAATTAGAAAAAGGTTAAGAGCAATTTAAAATATCAGCTCATTACATCGTAAACGGTGTCGGTTTATTTTTCAAACTGTCATATCTCCAGATTTTCGGGCCGGATTTTGATGCCGATGGTCTCATTCGATTCGCATGGTTGCGTAGATATTTTTAGCATTTTAAATTTTGAAATTTCGTTAATTAGAAAAAGTTTAAGAGCAATTTAAAATATCAGCTCATTACATCGTAAACGGTGTCGGTTTATTTTTCAAACTGTCATATCTCCAGATTTTCGGGCCGGATTTTGATGCCGATGGTCTCATTCGATTCGCATGGTTGCGTAGATATTTTTAGCATTTTAAATTTTGAAATTTCGTTAATTAGAAAAATTTTAAGAGCAATTTAAAATATCAGTTCATTACATCGTAAACGGTGTCGGTTTATTTTTCAAACTGTCATATCTCCAGATTTTCGGGCCAGATTTTGATGCCGATGGTCTCACTCGATTCGCATGAAAATATAGATATTTTTAGCATTTTAAATTTTGAAATTTCGTTAATTAGAAAAATTTTAAGAGCAATTTAAAATATCAGTTCATTACATCGTAAACGGTGTCGGTTTATTTTTCAAACTGTCATATCTCCAGATTTTCGGGCCAGATTTTGATGCCGATGGTCTCACTCGATTCGCATGAAAATATAGATATTTTTAGCATTTTAAATTTTGAAATTTCGTTAATTAGAAAAATTTTAAGAGCAATTTAAAATATCAGTTCATTACATCGTAAACGGTGTCGGTTTATTTTTCAAACTGTCATATCTCCAGATTTTCGGGCCAGATTTTGATGCCGATGGTCTCACTCGATTCGCATGAAAATATAGATATTTTTAGCATTTTAAATTTTGAAATTTCGTTAATTAGAAAAATTTTAAGAGCAATTTAAAATATCAGTTCATTACATCGTAAACGGTGTCGGTTTATTTTTCAAACTGTCATATCTCCAGATTTTCGGGCCGGATTTTGATGCCGATGGTCTCATTCGATTCGCATGGTTGCGTAGATATTTTTAGCATTTTAAATTTTGAAATTTCGTTAATTAGAAAAAGTTTAAGAGCAATTTAAAATATCAGCTCATTACATCGTAAACGGTGTCGGTTTATTTTTCAAACTGTCATATCTCCAGATTTTCGGGCCGGATTTTGATGCCGATGGTCTCATTCGATTCGCATGAATGCGTAGATATTTTTAGCATTTTAAATTTTGAAATTTCATTAATTAGAAAAAGTTTAAGAGCAATTTAAAATATCAGCTCATTACATCGTAAACGATGTCGGTTTATTTTTCATACTGTCATATCTCCAGATTTTCGGGCCGGATTTTGATGCCGATGGTCTCATTCGATTTGCATGGTTGCGTAGATATTTTTAGCATTTTAAATTTTGAAATTTCGTTAATTAGAAAAAGTTTAAGAGCAATTTAAAATATCAGCTCATTACATCGTAAACGGTGTCGGTTTATTTTTCAAACTGTCATATCTCCAGATTTTCGGGCCGGATTTTGATGCCGATGGTCTCATTCGATTCGCATGGTTGCGTAGATATTTTTAGCATTTTAAATTTTGAAATTTCGTTAATTAGAAAAAGTTTAAGAGCAATTTAAAATATCAGCTCATTACATCGTAAACGGTGTCGGTTTATTTTTCAAACTGTCATATCTCCAGATTTTCGGGCCGGATTTTGATGCCGATGGTCTCATTCGATTCGCATGGTTGCGTAGATATTTTTAGCATTTTAAATTTTGAAATTTCTTTAATTAGAAAAAGTTTAAGAGCAATTTAAAATATCAGCTCATTACATCGTAAACGGTGTCGGTTTATTTTTCAAACTGTCATATCTCCAGATTTTCGGGCCGGATTTTGATGCCGATGGTCTCATTCGATTCGCATGGTTGCGTAGATATTTTTAGCATTTTAAATTTTGAAATTTCTATAATTAGAAAAAGGTTAAGAGCAATTTAAAATATCAGCTCATTACATCGTAAACGGTGTCGGTTTATTTTTCAAACTGTCATATCTCCAGATTTTCGGGCCGGATTTTGATGCCGATGGTCTCATTCGATTCGCATGGTTGCGTAGATATTTTTAGCATTTTAAATTTTGAAATTTCGTTAATTAGAAAAAGTTTAAGAGCAATTTAAAATATCAGCTCATTACATCGTAAACGGTGTCGGTTTATTTTTCAAACTGTCATATCTCCAGATTTTCGGGCCGGATTTTGATGCCGATGGTCTCATTCGATTCGCATGGTTGCGTAGATATTTTTAGCATTTTAAATTTTGAAATTTCGTTAATTAGAAAAATTTTAAGAGCAATTTAAAATATCAGTTCATTACATCGTAAACGGTGTCGGTTTATTTTTCAAACTGTCATATCTCCAGATTTTCGGGCCAGATTTTGATGCCGATGGTCTCACTCGATTCGCATGAAAATATAGATATTTTTAGCATTTTAAATTTTGAAATTTCGTTAATTAGAAAAATTTTAAGAGCAATTTAAAATATCAGTTCATTACATCGTAAACGGTGTCGGTTTATTTTTCAAACTGTCATATCTCCAGATTTTCGGGCCAGATTTTGATGCCGATGGTCTCACTCGATTCGCATGAAAATATAGATATTTTTAGCATTTTAAATTTTGAAATTTCGTTAATTAGAAAAATTTTAAGAGCAATTTAAAATATCAGTTCATTACATCGTAAACGGTGTCGGTTTATTTTTCAAACTGTCATATCTCCAGATTTTCGGGCCGGATTTTGATGCCGATGGTCTCATTCGATTCGCATGGATGCGTAGATATTTTTAGCATTTTAAATTTTGAAATTTCATTAATTAGAAAAAGTTTAAGAGCAATTTAAAATATCAGCTCATTACATCGTAAACGATGTCGGTTTATTTTTCATACTGTCATATCTCCAGATTTTCGGGCCGGATTTTGATGCCGATGGTCTCATTCGATTTGCATGGATGCGTAGATATTTTTAGCATTTTAAATTTTGAAATTTCGTTAATTAGAAAAAGTTTAAGAGCAATTTAAAATATCAGCTCATTACATCGTAAACGGTGTCGGTTTATTTTTCAAACTGTCATATCTCCAGATTTTCGGGCCGGATTTTGATGCCGATGGTCTCATTCGATTCGCATGGTTGCGTAGATATTTTTAGCATTTTAAATTTTGAAATTTCGTTAATTAGAAAAAGTTTAAGAGCAATTTAAAATATCAGCTCATTACATCGTAAACGGTGTCGGTTTATTTTTCAAACTGTCATATCTCCAGATTTTCGGGCCGGATTTTGATGCCGATGGTCTCATTCGATTCGCATGGTTGCGTAGATATTTTTAGCATTTTAAATTTTGAAATTTCGTTAATTAGAAAAAGTTTAAGAGCAATTTAAAATATCAGCTCATTACATCGTAAACGGTGTCGGTTTATTTTTCAAACTGTCATATCTCCAGATTTTCGGGCCGGATTTTGATGCCGATGGTCTCATTCGATTCGCATGGTTGCGTAGATATTTTTAGCATTTTAAATTTTGAAATTTCGTTAATTAGAAAAATTTTAAGAGCAATTTAAAATATCAGTTCATTACATCGTAAACGGTGTCGGTTTATTTTTCAAACTGTCATATCTCCAGATTTTCGGGCCGGATTTTGATGCCGATGGTCTCATTCGATTCGCATGGTTGCGTAGATATTTTTAGCATTTTAAATTTTGAAATTTCGTTAATTAGAAAAAGTTTAAGAGCAATTTAAAATATCAGCTCATTACATCGTAAACGGTGTCGGTTTATTTTTCAAACTGTCATATCTCCAGATTTTCGGGCCGGATTTTGATGCCGATGGTCTCATTCGATTCGCATGGTTGCGTAGATATTTTTAGCATTTTAAATTTTGAAATTTCTTTAATTAGAAAAAGTTTAAGAGCAATTTAAAATATCAGCTCATTACATCGTAAACGGTGTCGGTTTATTTTTCAAACTGTCATATCTCCAGATTTTCGGGCCGGATTTTGATGCCGATGGTCTCATTCGATTCGCATGGTTGCGTAGATATTTTTAGCATTTTAAATTTTGAAATTTCTATAATTAGAAAAAGGTTAAGAGCAATTTAAAATATCAGCTCATTACATCGTAAACGGTGTCGGTTTATTTTTCAAACTGTCATATCTCCAGATATTCGGGCCGGATTTTGATGCCGATGGTCTCATTCGATTCGCATGGTTGCGTAGATATTTTTAGCATTTTAAATTTTGAAATTTCGTTAATTAGAAAAAGTTTAAGAGCAATTTAAAATATCAGCTCATTACATCGTAAACGGTGTCGGTTTATTTTTCAAACTGTCATATCTCCAGATTTTCGGGCCGGATTTTGATGCCGATGGTCTCATTCGATTCGCATGGTTGCGTAGATATTTTTAGCATTTTAAATTTTGAAATTTCGTTAATTAGAAAAATTTTAAGAGCAATTTAAAATATCAGTTCATTACATCGTAAACGGTGTCGGTTTATTTTTCAAACTGTCATATCTCCAGATTTTCGGGCCAGATTTTGATGCCGATGGTCTCACTCGATTCGCATGAAAATATAGATATTTTTAGCATTTTAAATTTTGAAATTTCGTTAATTAGAAAAATTTTAAGAGCAATTTAAAATATCAGTTCATTACATCGTAAACGGTGTCGGTTTATTTTTCAAACTGTCATATCTCCAGATTTTCGGGCCGGATTTTGATGCCGATGGTCTCATTCGATTCGCATGGTTGCGTAGATATTTTTAGCATTTTAAATTTTGAAATTTCTTTAATTAGAAAAAGGTTAAGAGCAATTTAAAATATCAGCTCATTACATCGTAAACGGTGTCGGTTTATTTTTCAAACTGTCATATCTCCAGATTTTCGGGCCGGATTTTGATGCCGATGGTCTCATTCGATTCGCATGGTTGCGTAGATATTTTTAGCATTTTAAATTTTGAAATTTCGTTAATTAGAAAAAGTTTAAGAGCAATTTAAAATATCAGCTCATTACATCGTAAACGGTGTCGGTTTATTTTTCAAACTGTCATATCTCCAGATTTTCGGGCCGGATTTTGATGCCGATGGTCTCATTCGATTCGCATGGTTGCGTAGATATTTTTAGCATTTTAAATTTTGAAATTTCGTTAATTAGAAAAATTTTAAGAGCAATTTAAAATATCAGTTCATTACATCGTAAACGGTGTCGGTTTATTTTTCAAACTGTCATATCTCCAGATTTTCGGGCCAGATTTTGATGCCGATGGTCTCACTCGATTCGCATGAAAATATAGATATTTTTAGCATTTTAAATTTTGAAATTTCGTTAATTAGAAAAATTTTAAGAGCAATTTAAAATATCAGTTCATTACATCGTAAACGGTGTCGGTTTATTTTTCAAACTGTCATATCTCCAGATTTTCGGGCCGGATTTTGATGCCGATGGTCTCATTCGATTCGCATGGTTGCGTAGATATTTTTAGCATTTTAAATTTTGAAATTTCGTTAATTAGAAAAAGTTTAAGAGCAATTTAAAATATCAGCTCATTACATCGTAAACGGTGTCGGTTTATTTTTCAAACTGTCATATCTCCAGATTTTCGGGCCGGATTTTGATGCCGATGGTCTCATTCGATTCGCATGGTTGCGTAGATATTTTTAGCATTTTAAATTTTGAAATTTCTTTAATTAGAAAAAGTTTAAGAGCAATTTAAAATATCAGCTCATTACATCGTAAACGGTGTCGGTTTATTTTTCAAACTGTCATATCTCCAGATTTTCGGGCCGGATTTTGATGCCGATGGTCTCATTCGATTCGCATGGTTGCGTAGATATTTTTAGCATTTTAAATTTTGAAATTTCGTTAATTAGAAAAAGTTTAAGAGCAATTTAAAATATCAGCTCATTACATCGTAAACGGTGTCGGTTTATTTTTCAAACTGTCATATCTCCAGATTTTCGGGCCGGATTTTGATGCCGATGGTCTCATTCGATTCGCATGGTTGCGTAGATATTTTTAGCATTTTAAATTTTGAAATTTCTTTAATTAGAAAAAGTTTAAGAGCAATTTAAAATATCAGCTCATTACATCGTAAACGGTGTCGGTTTATTTTTCAAACTGTCATATCTCCAGATTTTCGGGCCGGATTTTGATGCCGATGGTCTCATTCGATTCGCATGGTTGCGTAGATATTTTTAGCATTTTAAATTTTGAAATTTCGTTAATTAGAAAAAGTTTAAGAGCAATTTAAAATATCAGCTCATTACATCGTAAACGGTGTCGGTTTATTTTTCAAACTGTCATATCTCCAGATTTTCGGGCCGGATTTTGATGCCGATGGTCTCATTCGATTCGCATGGTTGCGTAGATATTTTTAGCATTTTAAATTTTGAAATTTCTTTAATTAGAAAAAGTTTAAGAGCAATTTAAAATATCAGCTCATTACATCGTAAACGGTGTCGGTTTATTTTTCAAACTGTCATATCTCCAGATTTTCGGGCCGGATTTTGATGCCGATGGTCTCATTCGATTCGCATGGTTGCGTAGATATTTTTAGCATTTTAAATTTTGAAATTTCTTTAATTAGAAAAAGTTTAAGAGCAATTTAAAATATCAGCTCATTACATCGTAAACGGTGTCGGTTTATTTTTCAAACTGTCATATCTCCAGATTTTCGGGCCGGATTTTGATGCCGATGGTCTCATTCGATTCGCATGGTTGCGTAGATATTTTTAGCATTTTAAATTTTGAAATTTCGTTAATTAGAAAAAGTTTAAGAGCAATTTAAAATATCAGCTCATTACATCGTAAACGGTGTCGGTTTATTTTTCAAACTGTCATATCTCCAGATTTTCGGGCCAGATTTTGATGCCGATGGTCTCACTCGATTCGCATGAAAATATAGATATTTTTAGCATTTTAAATTTTGAAATTTCGTTAATTAGAAAAATTTTAAGAGCAATTTAAAATATCAGCTCATTACATCGTAAACGGTGTCGGTTTATTTTTCAAACTGTCATATCTCCAGATTTTCGGGCCAGATTTTGATGCCGATGGTCTCACTCGATTCGCATAAAAATATAGATATTTTTAGCATTTTAAATTTTGAAATTTCTTTAATTAGAAAAATTTTAAGAGCAATTTAAAATATCAGTTCATTACATCGTAAACGGTGTCGGTTTATTTTTCAAACTGTCATATCTCCAGATTTTCGGGCCAGATTTTGATGCCGATGGTCTCACTCGATTCGCATGAAAATATAGATATTTTTAGCATTTTAAATTTTGAAATTTCGTTAATTAGAAAAATTTTAAGAGCAATTTAAAATATCAGTTCATTACATCGTAAACGGTGTCGGTTTATTTTTCAAACTGTCATATCTCCAGATTTTCGGGCCAGATTTTGATGCCGATGGTCTCACTCGATTCGCATGAAAATATAGATATTTTTAGCATTTTAAATTTTGAAATTTCGTTAATTAGAAAAATTTTAAGAGCAATTTAAAATATCAGTTCATTACATCGTAAACGGTGTCGGTTTATTTTTCAAACTGTCATATCTCCAGATTTTCGGGCCAGATTTTGATGCCGATGGTCTCACTCGATTCGCATGAAAATATAGATATTTTTAGCATTTTAAATTTTGAAATTTCGTTAATTAGAAAAATTTTAAGAGCAATTTAAAATATCAGTTCATTACATCGTAAACGGTGTCGGTTTATTTTTCAAACTGTCATATCTCCAGATTTTCTAGCCGGATTTTGATGCCGATGGTCTCATTCGATTCGCATGGATGCGTAGATATTTTTAGCATTTTAAATTTTGAAATTTCGGTAATTAGAAAAAGTTTAAGAGCAATTTAAAATATCAGCTCATTACATCGTAAACGGTGTCGGTTTATTTTTCAAACTGTCATATCTCCAGATTTTCGGGCCGGATTTTGATGCCGATGGTCTCATTCGATTCGCATGGTTGCGTAGATATTTTTAGCATTTTAAATTTTGAAATTTCGTTAATTAGAAAAAGTTTAAGAGCAATTTAAAATATCAGCTCATTACATCGTAAACGGTGTCGGTTTATTTTTCAAACTGTCATATCTCCAGATTTTCGGGCCAGATTTTGATGCCGATGGTCTCACTCGATTCGCATGAAAATATAGATATTTTTAGCATTTTAAATTTTGAAATTTCGTTAATTAGAAAAATTTTAAGAGCAATTTAAAATATCAGTTCATTACATCGTAAACGGTGTCGGTTTATTTTTCAAACTGTCATATCTCCAGATTTTCGGGCCAGATTTTGATGCCGATGGTCTCACTCGATTCGCATGAAAATATAGATATTTTTAGCATTTTAAATTTTGAAATTTCGTTAATTAGAAAAATTTTAAGAGCAATTTAAAATATCAGTTCATTACATCGTAAACGGTGTCGGTTTATTTTTCAAACTGTCATATCTCCAGATTTTCGGGCCGGATTTTGATGCCGATGGTCTCATTCGATTCGCATGGTTGCGTAGATATTTTTAGCATTTTAAATTTTGAAATTTCGTTAATTAGAAAAAGTTTAAGAGCAATTTAAAATATCAGCTCATTACATCGTAAACGGTGTCGGTTTATTTTTCAAACTGTCATATCTCCAGATTTTCGAGCCGGATTTTGATGCCGATGGTCTCATTCGATTCGCATGGTTGCGTAGATATTTTTAGCATTTTAAATTTTGAAATTTCGTTAATTTGAAAAAGTTTAAGAGCAATTTAAAATATCAGCTCATTACATCGTAAACGGTGTCGGTTTATTTTTCAAACTGTCATATCTCCAGATTTTCGGGCCGGATTTTGATGCCGATGGTCTCATTCGATTCGCATGGTTGCGTAGATATTTTTAGCATTTTAAATTTTGAAATTTCGTTAATTAGAAAAAGTTTAAGAGCAATTTAAAATATCAGCTCATTACATCGTAAACGGTGTCGGTTTATTTTTCAAACTGTCATATCTCCAGATTTTCGGGCCGGATTTTGATGCCGATGGTCTCATTCGATTCGCATGGTTGCGTAGATATTTTTAGCATTTTAAATTTTGAAATTTCGTTAATTAGAAAAAGTTTAAGAGCAATTTAAAATATCAGCTCATTACATCGTAAACGGTGTCGGTTTATTTTTCAAACTGTCATATCTCCAGATTTTCGGGCCGGATTTTGATGCCGATGGTCTCATTCGATTCGCATGGTTGCGTAGATATTTTTAGCATTTTAAATTTTGAAATTTCTTTAATTAGAAAAAGTTTAAGAGCAATTTAAAATATCAGCTCATTACATCGTAAACGGTGTCGGTTTATTTTTCAAACTGTCATATCTCCAGATTTTCGGGCCGGATTTTGATGCCGATGGTCTCATTCGATTCGCATGGTTGCGTAGATATTTTTAGCATTTTAAATTTTGAAATTTCTTTAATTAGAAAAAGTTTAAGAGCAATTTAAAATATCAGCTCATTACATCGTAAACGGTGTCGGTTTATTTTTCAAACTGTCATATCTCCAGATTTTCGGGCCGGATTTTGATGCCGATGGTCTCATTCGATTCGCATGGTTGCGTAGATATTTTTAGCATTTTAAATTTTGAAATTTCTTTAATTAGAAAAAGTTTAAGAGCAATTTAAAATATCAGCTCATTACATCGTAAACGGTGTCGGTTTATTTTTCAAACTGTCATATCTCCAGATTTTCGGGCCGGATTTTGATGCCGATGGTCTCATTCGATTCGCATGGTTGCGTAGATATTTTTAGCATTTTAAATTTTGAAATTTCGTTAATTAGAAAAATTTTAAGAGCAATTTAAAATATCAGTTCATTACATCGTAAACGGTGTCGGTTTATTTTTCAAACTGTCATATCTCCAGATTTTCGGGCCAGATTTTGATGCCGATGGTCTCACTCGATTCGCATGAAAATATAGATATTTTTAGCATTTTAAATTTTGAAATTTCGTTAATTAGAAAAATTTTAAGAGCAATTTAAAATATCAGTTCATTACATCGTAAACGGTGTCGGTTTATTTTTCAAACTGTCATATCTCCAGATTTTCTAGCCGGATTTTGATGCCGATGGTCTCATTCGATTCGCATGGATGCGTAGATATTTTTAGCATTTTAAATTTTGAAATTTCGGTAATTAGAAAAAGTTTAAGAGCAATTTAAAATATCAGCTCATTACATCGTAAACGGTGTCGGTTTATTTTTCAAACTGTCATATCTCCAGATTTTCGGGCCGGATTTTGATGCCGATGGTCTCATTCGATTCGCATGGTTGCGTAGATATTTTTAGCATTTTAAATTTTGAAATTTCGTTAATTAGAAAAAGTTTAAGAGCAATTTAAAATATCAGCTCATTACATCGTAAACGGTGTCGGTTTATTTTTCAAACTGTCATATCTCCAGATTTTCGGGCCAGATTTTGATGCCGATGGTCTCACTCGATTCGCATGAAAATATAGATATTTTTAGCATTTTAAATTTTGAAATTTCGTTAATTAGAAAAATTTTAAGAGCAATTTAAAATATCAGTTCATTACATCGTAAACGGTGTCGGTTTATTTTTCAAACTGTCATATCTCCAGATTTTCGGGCCAGATTTTGATGCCGATGGTCTCACTCGATTCGCATGAAAATATAGATATTTTTAGCATTTTAAATTTTGAAATTTCGTTAATTAGAAAAATTTTAAGAGCAATTTAAAATATCAGTTCATTACATCGTAAACGGTGTCGGTTTATTTTTCAAACTGTCATATCTCCAGATTTTCGGGCCGGATTTTGATGCCGATGGTCTCATTCGATTCGCATGGTTGCGTAGATATTTTTAGCATTTTAAATTTTGAAATTTCGTTAATTAGAAAAAGTTTAAGAGCAATTTAAAATATCAGCTCATTACATCGTAAACGGTGTCGGTTTATTTTTCAAACTGTCATATCTCCAGATTTTCGGGCCGGATTTTGATGCCGATGGTCTCATTCGATTCGCATGGTTGCGTAGATATTTTTAGCATTTTAAATTTTGAAATTTCGTTAATTAGAAAAAGTTTAAGAGCAATTTAAAATATCAGCTCATTACATCGTAAACGGTGTCGGTTTATTTTTCAAACTGTCATATCTCCAGATTTTCGGGCCGGATTTTGATGCCGATGGTCTCATTCGATTCGCATGGTTGCGTAGATATTTTTAGCATTTTAAATTTTGAAATTTCTTTAATTAGAAAAAGTTTAAGAGCAATTTAAAATATCAGCTCATTACATCGTAAACGGTGTCGGTTTATTTTTCAAACTGTCATATCTCCAGATTTTCGGGCCGGATTTTGATGCCGATGGTCTCATTCGATTCGCATGGTTGCGTAGATATTTTTAGCATTTTAAATTTTGAAATTTCTTTAATTAGAAAAAGTTTAAGAGCAATTTAAAATATCAGCTCATTACATCGTAAACGGTGTCGGTTTATTTTTCAAACTGTCATATCTCCAGATTTTCGGGCCGGATTTTGATGCCGATGGTCTCATTCGATTCGCATGGTTGCGTAGATATTTTTAGCATTTTAAATTTTGAAATTTCTTTAATTAGAAAAAGTTTAAGAGCAATTTAAAATATCAGCTCATTACATCGTAAACGGTGTCGGTTTATTTTTCAAACTGTCATATCTCCAGATTTTCGGGCCGGATTTTGATGCCGATGGTCTCATTCGATTCGCATGGTTGCGTAGATATTTTTAGCATTTTAAATTTTGAAATTTCGTTAATTAGAAAAATTTTAAGAGCAATTTAAAATATCAGTTCATTACATCGTAAACGGTGTCGGTTTATTTTTCAAACTGTCATATCTCCAGATTTTCGGGCCAGATTTTGATGCCGATGGTCTCACTCGATTCGCATGAAAATATAGATATTTTTAGCATTTTAAATTTTGAAATTTCGTTAATTAGAAAAATTTTAAGAGCAATTTAAAATATCAGTTCATTACATCGTAAACGGTGTCGGTTTATTTTTCAAACTGTCATATCTCCAGATTTTCTAGCCGGATTTTGATGCCGATGGTCTCATTCGATTCGCATGGATGCGTAGATATTTTTAGCATTTTAAATTTTGAAATTTCGGTAATTAGAAAAAGTTTAAGAGCAATTTAAAATATCAGCTCATTACATCGTAAACGGTGTCGGTTTATTTTTCAAACTGTCATATCTCCAGATTTTCGGGCCGGATTTTGATGCCGATGGTCTCATTCGATTCGCATGGTTGCGTAGATATTTTTAGCATTTTAAATTTTGAAATTTCGTTAATTAGAAAAAGTTTAAGAGCAATTTAAAATATCAGCTCATTACATCGTAAACGGTGTCGGTTTATTTTTCAAACTGTCATATCTCCAGATTTTCGGGCCAGATTTTGATGCCGATGGTCTCACTCGATTCGCATGAAAATATAGATATTTTTAGCATTTTAAATTTTGAAATTTCGTTAATTAGAAAAATTTTAAGAGCAATTTAAAATATCAGTTCATTACATCGTAAACGGTGTCGGTTTATTTTTCAAACTGTCATATCTCCAGATTTTCGGGCCAGATTTTGATGCCGATGGTCTCACTCGATTCGCATGAAAATATAGATATTTTTAGCATTTTAAATTTTGAAATTTCGTTAATTAGAAAAATTTTAAGAGCAATTTAAAATATCAGTTCATTACATCGTAAACGGTGTCGGTTTATTTTTCAAACTGTCATATCTCCAGATTTTCGGGCCGGATTTTGATGCCGATGGTCTCATTCGATTCGCATGGTTGCGTAGATATTTTTAGCATTTTAAATTTTGAAATTTCGTTAATTAGAAAAAGTTTAAGAGCAATTTAAAATATCAGCTCATTACATCGTAAACGGTGTCGGTTTATTTTTCAAACTGTCATATCTCCAGATTTTCGAGCCGGATTTTGATGCCGATGGTCTCATTCGATTCGCATGGTTGCGTAGATATTTTTAGCATTTTAAATTTTGAAATTTCGTTAATTTGAAAAAGTTTAAGAGCAATTTAAAATATCAGCTCATTACATCGTAAACGGTGTCGGTTTATTTTTCAAACTGTCATATCTCCAGATTTTCGGGCCGGATTTTGATGCCGATGGTCTCATTCGATTCGCATGGTTGCGTAGATATTTTTAGCATTTTAAATTTTGAAATTTCGTTAATTAGAAAAAGTTTAAGAGCAATTTAAAATATCAGCTCATTACATCGTAAACGGTGTCGGTTTATTTTTCAAACTGTCATATCTCCAGATTTTCGGGCCGGATTTTGATGCCGATGGTCTCATTCGATTCGCATGGTTGCGTAGATATTTTTAGCATTTTAAATTTTGAAATTTCGTTAATTTGAAAAAGTTTAAGAGCAATTTAAAATATCAGCTCATTACATCGTAAACGGTGTCGGTTTATTTTTCAAACTGTCATATCTCCAGATTTTCGGGCCGGATTTTGATGCCGATGGTCTCATTCGATTCGCATGGTTGCGTAGATATTTTTAGCATTTTAAATTTTGAAATTTCGTTAATTAGAAAAAGTTTAAGAGCAATTTAAAATATCAGCTCATTACATCGTAAACGGTGTCGGTTTATTTTTCAAACTGTCATATCTCCAGATTTTCGGGCCGGATTTTGATGCCGATGGTCTCATTCGATTCGCATGGTTGCGTAGATATTTTTAGCATTTTAAATTTTGAAATTTCGTTAATTAGAAAAAGTTTAAGAGCAATTTAAAATATCAGCTCATTACATCGTAAACGGTGTCGGTTTATTTTTCAAACTGTCATATCTCCAGATTTTCGGGCCAGATTTTGATGCCGATGGTCTCATTCGATTCGCATGGTTGCGTAGATATTTTTAGCATTTTAAATTTTGAAATTTCGTTAATTAGAAAAAGTTTAAGAGCAATTTAAAATATCAGCTCATTACATCGTAAACGGTGTCGGTTTATTTTTCAAACTGTCATATCTCCAGATTTTCGGGCCGGATTTTGATGCCGATGGTCTCATTCGATTCGCATGGTTGCGTAGATATTTTTAGCATTTTAAATTTTGAAATTTCGTTAATTAGAAAAAGTTTAAGAGCAATTTAAAATATCAGCTCATTACATCGTAAACGGTGTCGGTTTATTTTTCAAACTGTCATATCTCCAGATTTTCGGGCCGGATTTTGATGCCGATGGTCTCATTCGATTCGCATGGTTGCGTAGATATTTTTAGCATTTTAAATTTTGAAATTTCGTTAATTTGAAAAAGTTTAAGAGCAATTTAAAATATCAGCTCATTACATCGTAAACGGTGTCGGTTTATTTTTCAAACTGTCATATCTCCAGATTTTCGGGCCGGATTTTGATGCCGATGGTCTCATTCGATTCGCATGGTTGCGTAGATATTTTTAGCATTTTAAATTTTGAAATTTCGTTAATTAGAAAAAGTTTAAGAGCAATTTAAAATATCAGCTCATTACATCGTAAACGGTGTCGGTTTATTTTTCAAACTGTCATATCTCCAGATTTTCGGGCCGGATTTTGATGCCGATGGTCTCATTCGATTCGCATGGTTGCGTAGATATTTTTAGCATTTTAAATTTTGAAATTTCGTTAATTAGAAAAAGTTTAAGAGCAATTTAAAATATCAGCTCATTACATCGTAAACGGTGTCGGTTTATTTTTCAAACTGTCATATCTCCAGATTTTCGGGCCAGATTTTGATGCCGATGGTCTCATTCGATTCGCATGGTTGCGTAGATATTTTTAGCATTTTAAATTTTGAAATTTCGTTAATTAGAAAAAGTTTAAGAGCAATTTAAAATATCAGCTCATTACATCGTAAACGGTGTCGGTTTATTTTTCAAACTGTCATATCTCCAGATTTTCGGGCCGGATTTTGATGCCGATGGTCTCATTCGATTCGCATGGTTGCGTAGATATTTTTAGCATTTTAAATTTTGAAATTTCGTTAATTAGAAAAAGTTTAAGAGCAATTTAAAATATCAGCTCATTACATCGTAAACGGTGTCGGTTTATTTTTCAAACTGTCATATCTCCAGATTTTCGGGCCGGATTTTGATGCCGATGGTCTCATTCGATTCGCATGGTTGCGTAGATATTTTTAGCATTTTAAATTTTGAAATTTCGTTAATTAGAAAAAGTTTAAGAGCAATTTAAAATATCAGCTCATTACATCGTAAACGGTGTCGGTTTATTTTTCAAACTGTCATATCTCCAGATTTTCGGGCCGGATTTTGATGCCGATGGTCTCATTCGATTCGCATGGTTGCGTAGATATTTTTAGCATTTTAAATTTTGAAATTTCGTTAATTAGAAAAAGTTTAAGAGCAATTTAAAATATCAGCTCATTACATCGTAAACGGTGTCGGTTTATTTTTCAAACTGTCATATCTCCAGATTTTCGGGCCGGATTTTGATGCCGATGGTCTCATTCGATTCGCATGGTTGCGTAGATATTTTTAGCATTTTAAATTTTGAAATTTCGTTAATTAGAAAAAGTTTAAGAGCAATTTAAAATATCAGCTCATTACATCGTAAACGGTGTCGGTTTATTTTTCAAACTGTCATATCTCCAGATTTTCGGGCCGGATTTTGATGCCGATGGTCTCATTCGATTCGCATGGTTGCGTAGATATTTTTAGCATTTTAAATTTTGAAATTTCGTTAATTTGAAAAAGTTTAAGAGCAATTTAAAATATCAGCTCATTACATCGTAAACGGTGTCGGTTTATTTTTCAAACTGTCATATCTCCAGATTTTCGGGCCGGATTTTGATGCCGATGGTCTCATTCGATTCGCATGGTTGCGTAGATATTTTTAGCATTTTAAATTTTGAAATTTCGTTAATTAGAAAAAGTTTAAGAGCAATTTAAAATATCAGCTCATTACATCGTAAACGGTGTCGGTTTATTTTTCAAACTGTCATATCTCCAGATTTTCGGGCCGGATTTTGATGCCGATGGTCTCATTCGATTCGCATGGTTGCGTAGATATTTTTAGCATTTTAAATTTTGAAATTTCGTTAATTAGAAAAAGTTTAAGAGCAATTTAAAATATCAGCTCATTACATCGTAAACGGTGTCGGTTTATTTTTCAAACTGTCATATCTCCAGATTTTCGGGCCAGATTTTGATGCCGATGGTCTCATTCGATTCGCATGGTTGCGTAGATATTTTTAGCATTTTAAATTTTGAAATTTCGTTAATTAGAAAAAGTTTAAGAGCAATTTAAAATATCAGCTCATTACATCGTAAACGGTGTCGGTTTATTTTTCAAACTGTCATATCTCCAGATTTTCGGGCCGGATTTTGATGCCGATGGTCTCATTCGATTCGCATGGTTGCGTAGATATTTTTAGCATTTTAAATTTTGAAATTTCGTTAATTAGAAAAAGTTTAAGAGCAATTTAAAATATCAGCTCATTACATCGTAAACGGTGTCGGTTTATTTTTCAAACTGTCATATCTCCAGATTTTCGGGCCGGATTTTGATGCCGATGGTCTCATTCGATTCGCATGGTTGCGTAGATATTTTTAGCATTTTAAATTTTGAAATTTCGTTAATTAGAAAAAGTTTAAGAGCAATTTAAAATATCAGCTCATTACATCGTAAACGGTGTCGGTTTATTTTTCAAACTGTCATATCTCCAGATTTTCGGGCCGGATTTTGATGCCGATGGTCTCATTCGATTCGCATGGTTGCGTAGATATTTTTAGCATTTTAAATTTTGAAATTTCGTTAATTAGAAAAAGTTTAAGAGCAATTTAAAATATCAGCTCATTACATCGTAAACGGTGTCGGTTTATTTTTCAAACTGTCATATCTCCAGATTTTCGGGCCGGATTTCGATGCCGATGGTCTCATTCGATTCGCATGGTTGCGTAGATATTTTTAGCATTTTAAATTTTGAAATTTCTTTAATTAGAAAAAGTTTAAGAGCAATTTAAAATATCAGCTCATTACATCGTAAACGATGTCGGTTTATTTTTCATACTGTCATATCTCCAGATTTTCGGGCCGGATTTTGATGCCGATGGTCTCATTCGATTCGCATGGTTGCGTAGATATTTTTAGCATTTTAAATTTTGAAATTTCGTTAATTAGAAAAAGTTTAAGAGCAATTTAAAATATCAGCTCATTACATCGTAAACGGTGTCGGTTTATTTTTCAAACTGTCATATCTCCAGATTTTCGGGCCGGATTTTGATGCCGATGGTCTCATTCGATTCGCATGGTTGCGTAGATATTTTTAGCATTTTAAATTTTGAAATTTCGTTAATTAGAAAAAGTTTAAGAGCAATTTAAAATATCAGCTCATTACATCGTAAACGGTGTCGGTTTATTTTTCAAACTGTCATATCTCCAGATTTTCGGGCCGGATTTTGATGCCGATGGTCTCATTCGATTCGCATGGTTGCGTAGATATTTTTAGCATTTTAAATTTTGAAATTTCGTTAATTAGAAAAAGTTTAAGAGCAATTTAAAATATCAGCTCATTACATCGTAAACGGTGTCGGTTTATTTTTCAAACTGTCATATCTCCAGATTTTCGGGCCGGATTTTGATGCCGATGGTCTCATTCGATTCGCATGGTTGCGTAGATATTTTTAGCATTTTAAATTTTGAAATTTCGTTAATTAGAAAAAGTTTAAGAGCAATTTAAAATATCAGCTCATTACATCGTAAACGGTGTCGGTTTATTTTTCAAACTGTCATATCTCCAGATTTTCGGGCCGGATTTTGATGCCGATGGTCTCATTCGATTCGCATGGTTGCGTAGATATTTTTAGCATTTTAAATTTTGAAATTTCTTTAATTAGAAAAAGTTTAAGAGCAATTTAAAATATCAGCTCATTACATCGTAAACGGTGTCGGTTTATTTTTCATACTGTCATATCTCCAGATTTTCGGGCCGGATTTTGATGCCGATGGTCTCATTCGATTCGCATGGTTGCGTAGATATTTTTAGCATTTTAAATTTTGAAATTTCGTTAATTAGAAAAAGTTTAAGAGCAATTTAAAATATCAGCTCATTACATCGTAAACGGTGTCGGTTTATTTTTCAAACTGTCATATCTCCAGATTTTCGGGCCGGATTTTGATGCCGATGGTCTCATTCGATTCGCATGGTTGCGTAGATATTTTTAGCATTTTAAATTTTGAAATTTCGTTAATTAGAAAAAGTTTAAGAGCAATTTAAAATATCAGCTCATTACATCGTAAACGGTGTCGGTTTATTTTTCAAACTGTCATATCTCCAGATTTTCGGGCCGGATTTTGATGCCGATGGTCTCATTCGATTCGCATGGTTGCGTAGATATTTTTAGCATTTTAAATTTTGAAATTTCGTTAATTAGAAAAAGTTTAAGAGCAATTTAAAATATCAGCTCATTACATCGTAAACGGTGTCGGTTTATTTTTCAAACTGTCATATCTCCAGATTTTCGGGCCGGATTTTGATGCCGATGGTCTCATTCGATTCGCATGGTTGCGTAGATATTTTTAGCATTTTAAATTTTGAAATTTCTTTAATTAGAAAAAGTTTAAGAGCAATTTAAAATATCAGCTCATTACATCGTAAACGGTGTCGGTTTATTTTTCAAACTGTCATATCTCCAGATTTTCGTACCGGATTTTGATGCCGATGGTCTCATTCGATTCGCATGGTTGCGTAGATATTTTTAGCATTTTAAATTTTGAAATTTCTTTAATTAGAAAAAGTTTAAGAGCAATTTAAAATATCAGCTCATTACATCGTAAACGATGTCGGTTTATTTTTCATACTGTCATATCTCCAGATTTTCGGGCCGGATTTTGATGCCGATGGTCTCATTCGATTCGCATGGTTGCGTAGATATTTTTAGCATTTTAAATTTTGAAATTTCGTTAATTAGAAAAAGTTTAAGAGCAATTTAAAATATCAGCTCATTACATCGTAAACGGTGTCGGTTTATTTTTCAAACTGTCATATCTCCAGATTTTCGGGCCGGATTTTGATGCCGATGGTCTCATTCGATTCGCATGGTTGCGTAGATATTTTTAGCATTTTAAATTTTGAAATTTCTTTAATTAGAAAAAGTTTAAGAGCAATTTAAAATATCAGCTCATTACATCGTAAACGATGTCGGTTTATTTTTCATACTGTCATATCTCCAGATTTTCGGGCCGGATTTTGATGCCGATGGTCTCATTCGATTCGCATGGTTGCGTAGATATTTTTAGCATTTTAAATTTTGAAATTTCGTTAATTAGAAAAAGTTTAAGAGCAATTTAAAATATCAGCTCATTACATCGTAAACGGTGTCGGTTTATTTTTCAAACTGTCATATCTCCAGATTTTCGGGCCGGATTTTGATGCCGATGGTCTCATTCGATTCGCATGGTTGCGTAGATATTTTTAGCATTTTAAATTTTGAAATTTCTTTAATTAGAAAAAGTTTAAGAGCAATTTAAAATATCAGCTCATTACATCGTAAACGATGTCGGTTTATTTTTCATACTGTCATATCTCCAGATTTTCGGGCCGGATTTTGATGCCGATGGTCTCATTCGATTCGCATGGTTGCGTAGATATTTTTAGCATTTTAAATTTTGAAATTTCTTTAATTAGAAAAAGTTTAAGAGCAATTTAAAATATCAGCTCATTACATCGTAAACGGTGTCGGTTTATTTTTCAAACTGTCATATCTCCAGATTTTCGTACCGGATTTTGATGCCGATGGTCTCATTCGATTCGCATGGTTGCGTAGATATTTTTAGCATTTTAAATTTTGAAATTTCTTTAATTAGAAAAAGTTTAAGAGCAATTTAAAATATCAGCTCATTACATCGTAAACGATGTCGGTTTATTTTTCATACTGTCATATCTCCAGATTTTCGGGCCGGATTTTGATGCCGATGGTCTCATTCGATTCGCATGGTTGCGTAGATATTTTTAGCATTTTAAATTTTGAAATTTCGTTAATTAGAAAAAGTTTAAGAGCAATTTAAAATATCAGCTCATTACATCGTAAACGGTGTCGGTTTATTTTTCAAACTGTCATATCTCCAGATTTTCGGGCCGGATTTCGATGCCGATGGTCTCATTCGATTCGCATGGTTGCGTAGATATTTTTAGCATTTTAAATTTTGAAATTTCTTTAATTAGAAAAAGTTTAAGAGCAATTTAAAATATCAGCTCATTACATCGTAAACGATGTCGGTTTATTTTTCATACTGTCATATCTCCAGATTTTCGGGCCGGATTTTGATGCCGATGGTCTCATTCGATTCGCATGGTTGCGTAGATATTTTTAGCATTTTAAATTTTGAAATTTCGTTAATTAGAAAAAGTTTAAGAGCAATTTAAAATATCAGCTCATTACATCGTAAACGGTGTCGGTTTATTTTTCAAACTGTCATATCTCCAGATTTTCGGGCCGGATTTTGATGCCGATGGTCTCATTCGATTCGCATGGTTGCGTAGATATTTTTAGCATTTTAAATTTTGAAATTTCGTTAATTAGAAAAAGTTTAAGAGCAATTTAAAATATCAGCTCATTACATCGTAAACGGTGTCGGTTTATTTTTCAAACTGTCATATCTCCAGATTTTCGGGCCGGATTTTGATGCCGATGGTCTCATTCGATTCGCATGGTTGCGTAGATATTTTTAGCATTTTAAATTTTGAAATTTCGTTAATTAGAAAAAGTTTAAGAGCAATTTAAAATATCAGCTCATTACATCGTAAACGGTGTCGGTTTATTTTTCAAACTGTCATATCTCCAGATTTTCGGGCCGGATTTTGATGCCGATGGTCTCATTCGATTCGCATGGTTGCGTAGATATTTTTAGCATTTTAAATTTTGAAATTTCGTTAATTAGAAAAAGTTTAAGAGCAATTTAAAATATCAGCTCATTACATCGTAAACGGTGTCGGTTTATTTTTCAAACTGTCATATCTCCAGATTTTCGGGCCGGATTTTGATGCCGATGGTCTCATTCGATTCGCATGGTTGCGTAGATATTTTTAGCATTTTAAATTTTGAAATTTCTTTAATTAGAAAAAGTTTAAGAGCAATTTAAAATATCAGCTCATTACATCGTAAACGATGTCGGTTTATTTTTCATACTGTCATATCTCCAGATTTTCGGGCCGGATTTTGATGCCGATGGTCTCATTCGATTCGCATGGTTGCGTAGATATTTTTAGCATTTTAAATTTTGAAATTTCTTTAATTAGAAAAAGTTTAAGAGCAATTTAAAATATCAGCTCATTACATCGTAAACGATGTCGGTTTATTTTTCATACTGTCATATCTCCAGATTTTCGGGCCGGATTTTGATGCCGATGGTCTCATTCGATTCGCATGGTTGCGTAGATATTTTTAGCATTTTAAATTTTGAAATTTCTTTAATTAGAAAAAGTTTAAGAGCAATTTAAAATATCAGCTCATTACATCGTAAACGATGTCGGTTTATTTTTCATACTGTCATATCTCCAGATTTTCGGGCCGGATTTTGATGCCGATGGTCTCATTCGATTCGCATGGTTGCGTAGATATTTTTAGCATTTTAAATTTTGAAATTTCGTTAATTAGAAAAAGTTTAAGAGCAATTTAAAATATCAGCTCATTACATCGTAAACGGTGTCGGTTTATTTTTCAAACTGTCATATCTCCAGATTTTCGGGCCGGATTTTGATGCCGATGGTCTCATTCGATTCGCATGGTTGCGTAGATATTTTTAGCATTTTAAATTTTGAAATTTCTTTAATTAGAAAAAGTTTAAGAGCAATTTAAAATATCAGCTCATTACATCGTAAACGATGTCGGTTTATTTTTCATACTGTCATATCTCCAGATTTTCGGGCCGGATTTTGATGCCGATGGTCTCATTCGATTCGCATGGTTGCGTAGATATTTTTAGCATTTTAAATTTTGAAATTTCGTTAATTAGAAAAAGTTTAAGAGCAATTTAAAATATCAGCTCATTACATCGTAAACGGTGTCGGTTTATTTTTCAAACTGTCATATCTCCAGATTTTCGGGCCGGATTTTGATGCCGATGGTCTCATTCGATTCGCATGGTTGCGTAGATATTTTTAGCATTTTAAATTTTGAAATTTCGTTAATTAGAAAAAGTTTAAGAGCAATTTAAAATATCAGCTCATTACATCGTAAACGGTGTCGGTTTATTTTTCAAACTGTCATATCTCCAGATTTTCGGGCCGGATTTTGATGCCGATGGTCTCATTCGATTCGCATGGTTGCGTAGATATTTTTAGCATTTTAAATTTTGAAATTTCGTTAATTAGAAAAAGTTTAAGAGCAATTTAAAATATCAGCTCATTACATCGTAAACGGTGTCGGTTTATTTTTCAAACTGTCATATCTCCAGATTTTCGGGCCGGATTTTGATGCCGATGGTCTCATTCGATTCGCATGGTTGCGTAGATATTTTTAGCATTTTAAATTTTGAAATTTCGTTAATTAGAAAATGTTTAAGAGCAATTTAAAATATCAGCTCATTACATCGTAAACGGTGTCGGTTTATTTTTCAAACTGTCATATCTCCAGATTTTCGGGCCGGATTTTGATGCCGATGGTCTCATTCGATTCGCATGGTTGCGTAGATATTTTTAGCATTTTAAATTTTGAAATTTCGTTAATTAGAAAAAGTTTAAGAGCAATTTAAAATATCAGCTCATTACATCGTAAACGGTGTCGGTTTATTTTTCAAACTGTCATATCTCCAGATTTTCGGGCCGGATTTTGATGCCGATGGTCTCATTCGATTCGCATGGTTGCGTAGATATTTTTAGCATTTTAAATTTTGAAATTTCGTTAATTAGAAAAAGTTTAAGAGCAATTTAAAATATCAGCTCATTACATCGTAAACGGTGTCGGTTTATTTTTCAAACTGTCATATCTCCAGATTTTCGGGCCGGATTTTGATGCCGATGGTCTCATTCGATTCGCATGGTTGCGTAGATATTTTTAGCATTTTAAATTTTGAAATTTCGTTAATTAGAAAAAGTTTAAGAGCAATTTAAAATATCAGCTCATTACATCGTAAACGGTGTCGGTTTATTTTTCAAACTGTCATATCTCCAGATTTTCGGGCCGGATTTTGATGCCGATGGTCTCATTCGATTCGCATGGTTGCGTAGATATTTTTAGCATTTTAAATTTTGAAATTTCGTTAATTAGAAAAAGTTTAAGAGCAATTTAAAATATCAGCTCATTACATCGTAAACGGTGTCGGTTTATTTTTCAAACTGTCATATCTCCAGATTTTCGGGCCGGATTTTGATGCCGATGGTCTCATTCGATTCGCATGGTTGCGTAGATATTTTTAGCATTTTAAATTTTGAAATTTCTTTAATTAGAAAAAGTTTAAGAGCAATTTAAAATATCAGCTCATTACATCGTAAACGATGTCGGTTTATTTTTCATACTGTCATATCTCCAGATTTTCGGGCCGGATTTTGATGCCGATGGTCTCATTCGATTCGCATGGTTGCGTAGATATTTTTAGCATTTTAAATTTTGAAATTTCTTTAATTAGAAAAAGTTTAAGAGCAATTTAAAATATCAGCTCATTACATCGTAAACGGTGTCGGTTTATTTTTCAAACTGTCATATCTCCAGATTTTCGTACCGGATTTTGATGCCGATGGTCTCATTCGATTCGCATGGTTGCGTAGATATTTTTAGCATTTTAAATTTTGAAATTTCTTTAATTAGAAAAAGTTTAAGAGCAATTTAAAATATCAGCTCATTACATCGTAAACGGTGTCGGTTTATTTTTCAAACTGTCATATCTCCAGATTTTCGGGCCGGATTTTGATGCCGATGGTCTCATTCGATTCGCATGGTTGCGTAGATATTTTTAGCATTTTAAATTTTGAAATTTCGTTAATTAGAAAAAGTTTAAGAGCAATTTAAAATATCAGCTCATTACATCGTAAACGGTGTCGGTTTATTTTTCAAACTGTCATATCTCCAGATTTTCGGGCCGGATTTTGATGCCGATGGTCTCATTCGATTCGCATGGTTGCGTAGATATTTTTAGCATTTTAAATTTTGAAATTTCGTTAATTAGAAAAAGTTTAAGAGCAATTTAAAATATCAGCTCATTACATCGTAAACGGTGTCGGTTTATTTTTCAAACTGTCATATCTCCAGATTTTCGGGCCGGATTTTGATGCCGATGGTCTCATTCGATTCGCATGGTTGCGTAGATATTTTTAGCATTTTAAATTTTGAAATTTCGTTAATTAGAAAATGTTTAAGAGCAATTTAAAATATCAGCTCATTACATCGTAAACGGTGTCGGTTTATTTTTCAAACTGTCATATCTCCAGATTTTCGGGCCGGATTTTGATACCGATGGTCTCATTCGATTCGCATGGTTGCGTAGATATTTTTAGCATTTTAAATTTTGAAATTTCGTTAATTAGAAAAAGTTTAAGAGCAATTTAAAATATCAGCTCATTACATCGTAAACGGTGTCGGTTTATTTTTCAAACTGTCATATCTCCAGATTTTCGGGCCGGATTTTGATGCCGATGGTCTCATTCGATTCGCATGGTTGCGTAGATATTTTTAGCATTTTAAATTTTGAAATTTCGTTAATTAGAAAAAGTTTAAGAGCAATTTAAAATATCAGCTCATTACATCGTAAACGGTGTCGGTTTATTTTTCAAACTGTCATATCTCCAGATTTTCGGGCCGGATTTTGATGCCGATGGTCTCATTCGATTCGCATGGTTGCGTAGATATTTTTAGCATTTTAAATTTTGAAATTTCGTTAATTAGAAAAAGTTTAAGAGCAATTTAAAATATCAGCTCATTACATCGTAAACGGTGTCGGTTTATTTTTCAAACTGTCATATCTCCAGATTTTCGGGCCGGATTTTGATGCCGATGGTCTCATTCGATTCGCATGGTTGCGTAGATATTTTTAGCATTTTAAATTTTGAAATTTCGTTAATTAGAAAAAGTTTAAGAGCAATTTAAAATATCAGCTCATTACATCGTAAACGGTGTCGGTTTATTTTTCAAACTGTCATATCTCCAGATTTTCGGGCCGGATTTTGATGCCGATGGTCTCATTCGATTCGCATGGTTGCGTAGATATTTTTAGCATTTTAAATTTTGAAATTTCTTTAATTAGAAAAAGTTTAAGAGCAATTTAAAATATCAGCTCATTACATCGTAAACGATGTCGGTTTATTTTTCATACTGTCATATCTCCAGATTTTCGGGCCGGATTTTGATGCCGATGGTCTCATTCGATTCGCATGGTTGCGTAGATATTTTTAGCATTTTAAATTTTGAAATTTCTTTAATTAGAAAAAGTTTAAGAGCAATTTAAAATATCAGCTCATTACATCGTAAACGGTGTCGGTTTATTTTTCAAACTGTCATATCTCCAGATTTTCGTACCGGATTTTGATGCCGATGGTCTCATTCGATTCGCATGGTTGCGTAGATATTTTTAGCATTTTAAATTTTGAAATTTCTTTAATTAGAAAAAGTTTAAGAGCAATTTAAAATATCAGCTCATTACATCGTAAACGATGTCGGTTTATTTTTCATACTGTCATATCTCCAGATTTTCGGGCCGGATTTTGATGCCGATGGTCTCATTCGATTCGCATGGTTGCGTAGATATTTTTAGCATTTTAAATTTTGAAATTTCGTTAATTAGAAAAAGTTTAAGAGCAATTTAAAATATCAGCTCATTACATCGTAAACGGTGTCGGTTTATTTTTCAAACTGTCATATCTCCAGATTTTCGGGCCGGATTTTGATGCCGATGGTCTCATTCGATTCGCATGGTTGCGTAGATATTTTTAGCATTTTAAATTTTGAAATTTCTTTAATTAGAAAAAGTTTAAGAGCAATTTAAAATATCAGCTCATTACATCGTAAACGATGTCGGTTTATTTTTCATACTGTCATATCTCCAGATTTTCGGGCCGGATTTTGATGCCGATGGTCTCATTCGATTCGCATGGTTGCGTAGATATTTTTAGCATTTTAAATTTTGAAATTTCTTTAATTAGAAAAAGTTTAAGAGCAATTTAAAATATCAGCTCATTACATCGTAAACGGTGTCGGTTTATTTTTCAAACTGTCATATCTCCAGATTTTCGTACCGGATTTTGATGCCGATGGTCTCATTCGATTCGCATGGTTGCGTAGATATTTTTAGCATTTTAAATTTTGAAATTTCTTTAATTAGAAAAAGTTTAAGAGCAATTTAAAATATCAGCTCATTACATCGTAAACGATGTCGGTTTATTTTTCATACTGTCATATCTCCAGATTTTCGGGCCGGATTTTGATGCCGATGGTCTCATTCGATTCGCATGGTTGCGTAGATATTTTTAGCATTTTAAATTTTGAAATTTCGTTAATTAGAAAAAGTTTAAGAGCAATTTAAAATATCAGCTCATTACATCGTAAACGGTGTCGGTTTATTTTTCAAACTGTCATATCTCCAGATTTTCGGGCCGGATTTTGATGCCGATGGTCTCATTCGATTCGCATGGTTGCGTAGATATTTTTAGCATTTTAAATTTTGAAATTTCTTTAATTAGAAAAAGTTTAAGAGCAATTTAAAATATCAGCTCATTACATCGTAAACGATGTCGGTTTATTTTTCATACTGTCATATCTCCAGATTTTCGGGCCGGATTTTGATGCCGATGGTCTCATTCGATTCGCATGGTTGCGTAGATATTTTTAGCATTTTAAATTTTGAAATTTCGTTAATTAGAAAAAGTTTAAGAGCAATTTAAAATATCAGCTCATTACATCGTAAACGGTGTCGGTTTATTTTTCAAACTGTCATATCTCCAGATTTTCGGGCCGGATTTTGATGCCGATGGTCTCATTCGATTCGCATGGTTGCGTAGATATTTTTAGCATTTTAAATTTTGAAATTTCGTTAATTAGAAAAAGTTTAAGAGCAATTTAAAATATCAGCTCATTACATCGTAAACGGTGTCGGTTTATTTTTCAAACTGTCATATCTCCAGATTTTCGGGCCGGATTTTGATGCCGATGGTCTCATTCGATTCGCATGGTTGCGTAGATATTTTTAGCATTTTAAATTTTGAAATTTCTTTAATTAGAAAAAGTTTAAGAGCAATTTAAAATATCAGCTCATTACATCGTAAACGATGTCGGTTTATTTTTCATACTGTCATATCTCCAGATTTTCGGGCCGGATTTTGATGCCGATGGTCTCATTCGATTCGCATGGTTGCGTAGATATTTTTAGCATTTTAAATTTTGAAATTTCTTTAATTAGAAAAAGTTTAAGAGCAATTTAAAATATCAGCTCATTACATCGTAAACGGTGTCGGTTTATTTTTCAAACTGTCATATCTCCAGATTTTCGTACCGGATTTTGATGCCGATGGTCTCATTCGATTCGCATGGTTGCGTAGATATTTTTAGCATTTTAAATTTTGAAATTTCTTTAATTAGAAAAAGTTTAAGAGCAATTTAAAATATCAGCTCATTACATCGTAAACGATGTCGGTTTATTTTTCATACTGTCATATCTCCAGATTTTCGGGCCGGATTTTGATGCCGATGGTCTCATTCGATTCGCATGGTTGCGTAGATATTTTTAGCATTTTAAATTTTGAAATTTCGTTAATTAGAAAAAGTTTAAGAGCAATTTAAAATATCAGCTCATTACATCGTAAACGGTGTCGGTTTATTTTTCAAACTGTCATATCTCCAGATTTTCGGGCCGGATTTTGATGCCGATGGTCTCATTCGATTCGCATGGTTGCGTAGATATTTTTAGCATTTTAAATTTTGAAATTTCGTTAATTAGAAAAAGTTTAAGAGCAATTTAAAATATCAGCTCATTACATCGTAAACGGTGTCGGTTTATTTTTCAAACTGTCATATCTCCAGATTTTCGGGCCGGATTTTGATGCCGATGGTCTCATTCGATTCGCATGGTTGCGTAGATATTTTTAGCATTTTAAATTTTGAAATTTCTTTAATTAGAAAAAGTTTAAGAGCAATTTAAAATATCAGCTCATTACATCGTAAACGATGTCGGTTTATTTTTCATACTGTCATATCTCCAGATTTTCGGGCCGGATTTTGATGCCGATGGTCTCATTCGATTCGCATGGTTGCGTAGATATTTTTAGCATTTTAAATTTTGAAATTTCGTTAATTAGAAAAAGTTTAAGAGCAATTTAAAATATCAGCTCATTACATCGTAAACGGTGTCGGTTTATTTTTCAAACTGTCATATCTCCAGATTTTCGGGCCGGATTTTGATGCCGATGGTCTCATTCGATTCGCATGGTTGCGTAGATATTTTTAGCATTTTAAATTTTGAAATTTCTTTAATTAGAAAAAGTTTAAGAGCAATTTAAAATATCAGCTCATTACATCGTAAACGATGTCGGTTTATTTTTCATACTGTCATATCTCCAGATTTTCGGGCCGGATTTTGATGCCGATGGTCTCATTCGATTCGCATGGTTGCGTAGATATTTTTAGCATTTTAAATTTTGAAATTTCGTTAATTAGAAAAAGTTTAAGAGCAATTTAAAATATCAGCTCATTACATCGTAAACGGTGTCGGTTTATTTTTCAAACTGTCATATCTCCAGATTTTCGGGCCGGATTTTGATGCCGATGGTCTCATTCGATTCGCATGGTTGCGTAGATATTTTTAGCATTTTAAATTTTGAAATTTCGTTAATTAGAAAAAGTTTAAGAGCAATTTAAAATATCAGCTCATTACATCGTAAACGGTGTCGGTTTATTTTTCAAACTGTCATATCTCCAGATTTTCGGGCCGGATTTTGATGCCGATGGTCTCATTCGATTCGCATGGTTGCGTAGATATTTTTAGCATTTTAAATTTTGAAATTTCGTTAATTAGAAAAAGTTTAAGAGCAATTTAAAATATCAGCTCATTACATCGTAAACGGTGTCGGTTTATTTTTCAAACTGTCATATCTCCAGATTTTCGGGCCGGATTTTGATGCCGATGGTCTCATTCGATTCGCATGGTTGCGTAGATATTTTTAGCATTTTAAATTTTGAAATTTCTTTAATTAGAAAAAGTTTAAGAGCAATTTAAAATATCAGCTCATTACATCGTAAACGATGTCGGTTTATTTTTCATACTGTCATATCTCCAGATTTTCGGGCCGGATTTTGATGCCGATGGTCTCATTCGATTCGCATGGTTGCGTAGATATTTTTAGCATTTTAAATTTTGAAATTTCTTTAATTAGAAAAAGTTTAAGAGCAATTTAAAATATCAGCTCATTACATCGTAAACGGTGTCGGTTTATTTTTCAAACTGTCATATCTCCAGATTTTCGTACCGGATTTTGATGCCGATGGTCTCATTCGATTCGCATGGTTGCGTAGATATTTTTAGCATTTTAAATTTTGAAATTTCTTTAATTAGAAAAAGTTTAAGAGCAATTTAAAATATCAGCTCATTACATCGTAAACGATGTCGGTTTATTTTTCATACTGTCATATCTCCAGATTTTCGGGCCGGATTTTGATGCCGATGGTCTCATTCGATTCGCATGGTTGCGTAGATATTTTTAGCATTTTAAATTTTGAAATTTCGTTAATTAGAAAAAGTTTAAGAGCAATTTAAAATATCAGCTCATTACATCGTAAACGGTGTCGGTTTATTTTTCAAACTGTCATATCTCCAGATTTTCGGGCCGGATTTTGATGCCGATGGTCTCATTCGATTCGCATGGTTGCGTAGATATTTTTAGCATTTTAAATTTTGAAATTTCTTTAATTAGAAAAAGTTTAAGAGCAATTTAAAATATCAGCTCATTACATCGTAAACGATGTCGGTTTATTTTTCATACTGTCATATCTCCAGATTTTCGGGCCGGATTTTGATGCCGATGGTCTCATTCGATTCGCATGGTTGCGTAGATATTTTTAGCATTTTAAATTTTGAAATTTCGTTAATTAGAAAAAGTTTAAGAGCAATTTAAAATATCAGCTCATTACATCGTAAACGGTGTCGGTTTATTTTTCAAACTGTCATATCTCCAGATTTTCGGGCCGGATTTTGATGCCGATGGTCTCATTCGATTCGCATGGTTGCGTAGATATTTTTAGCATTTTAAATTTTGAAATTTCGTTAATTAGAAAAAGTTTAAGAGCAATTTAAAATATCAGCTCATTACATCGTAAACGGTGTCGGTTTATTTTTCAAACTGTCATATCTCCAGATTTTCGGGCCGGATTTTGATGCCGATGGTCTCATTCGATTCGCATGGTTGCGTAGATATTTTTAGCATTTTAAATTTTGAAATTTCTTTAATTAGAAAAAGTTTAAGAGCAATTTAAAATATCAGCTCATTACATCGTAAACGATGTCGGTTTATTTTTCATACTGTCATATCTCCAGATTTTCGGGCCGGATTTTGATGCCGATGGTCTCATTCGATTCGCATGGTTGCGTAGATATTTTTAGCATTTTAAATTTTGAAATTTCTTTAATTAGAAAAAGTTTAAGAGCAATTTAAAATATCAGCTCATTACATCGTAAACGGTGTCGGTTTATTTTTCAAACTGTCATATCTCCAGATTTTCGTACCGGATTTTGATGCCGATGGTCTCATTCGATTCGCATGGTTGCGTAGATATTTTTAGCATTTTAAATTTTGAAATTTCTTTAATTAGAAAAAGTTTAAGAGCAATTTAAAATATCAGCTCATTACATCGTAAACGATGTCGGTTTATTTTTCATACTGTCATATCTCCAGATTTTCGGGCCGGATTTTGATGCCGATGGTCTCATTCGATTCGCATGGTTGCGTAGATATTTTTAGCATTTTAAATTTTGAAATTTCGTTAATTAGAAAAAGTTTAAGAGCAATTTAAAATATCAGCTCATTACATCGTAAACGGTGTCGGTTTATTTTTCAAACTGTCATATCTCCAGATTTTCGGGCCGGATTTTGATGCCGATGGTCTCATTCGATTCGCATGGTTGCGTAGATATTTTTAGCATTTTAAATTTTGAAATTTCGTTAATTAGAAAAAGTTTAAGAGCAATTTAAAATATCAGCTCATTACATCGTAAACGGTGTCGGTTTATTTTTCAAACTGTCATATCTCCAGATTTTCGGGCCGGATTTTGATGCCGATGGTCTCATTCGATTCGCATGGTTGCGTAGATATTTTTAGCATTTTAAATTTTGAAATTTCTTTAATTAGAAAAAGTTTAAGAGCAATTTAAAATATCAGCTCATTACATCGTAAACGATGTCGGTTTATTTTTCATACTGTCATATCTCCAGATTTTCGGGCCGGATTTTGATGCCGATGGTCTCATTCGATTCGCATGGTTGCGTAGATATTTTTAGCATTTTAAATTTTGAAATTTCGTTAATTAGAAAAAGTTTAAGAGCAATTTAAAATATCAGCTCATTACATCGTAAACGGTGTCGGTTTATTTTTCAAACTGTCATATCTCCAGATTTTCGGGCCGGATTTTGATGCCGATGGTCTCATTCGATTCGCATGGTTGCGTAGATATTTTTAGCATTTTAAATTTTGAAATTTCTTTAATTAGAAAAAGTTTAAGAGCAATTTAAAATATCAGCTCATTACATCGTAAACGATGTCGGTTTATTTTTCATACTGTCATATCTCCAGATTTTCGGGCCGGATTTTGATGCCGATGGTCTCATTCGATTCGCATGGTTGCGTAGATATTTTTAGCATTTTAAATTTTGAAATTTCGTTAATTAGAAAAAGTTTAAGAGCAATTTAAAATATCAGCTCATTACATCGTAAACGGTGTCGGTTTATTTTTCAAACTGTCATATCTCCAGATTTTCGGGCCGGATTTTGATGCCGATGGTCTCATTCGATTCGCATGGTTGCGTAGATATTTTTAGCATTTTAAATTTTGAAATTTCGTTAATTAGAAAAAGTTTAAGAGCAATTTAAAATATCAGCTCATTACATCGTAAACGGTGTCGGTTTATTTTTCAAACTGTCATATCTCCAGATTTTCGGGCCGGATTTTGATGCCGATGGTCTCATTCGATTCGCATGGTTGCGTAGATATTTTTAGCATTTTAAATTTTGAAATTTCTTTAATTAGAAAAAGTTTAAGAGCAATTTAAAATATCAGCTCATTACATCGTAAACGATGTCGGTTTATTTTTCATACTGTCATATCTCCAGATTTTCGGGCCGGATTTTGATGCCGATGGTCTCATTCGATTCGCATGGTTGCGTAGATATTTTTAGCATTTTAAATTTTGAAATTTCTTTAATTAGAAAAAGTTTAAGAGCAATTTAAAATATCAGCTCATTACATCGTAAACGGTGTCGGTTTATTTTTCAAACTGTCATATCTCCAGATTTTCGTACCGGATTTTGATGCCGATGGTCTCATTCGATTCGCATGGTTGCGTAGATATTTTTAGCATTTTAAATTTTGAAATTTCTTTAATTAGAAAAAGTTTAAGAGCAATTTAAAATATCAGCTCATTACATCGTAAACGATGTCGGTTTATTTTTCATACTGTCATATCTCCAGATTTTCGGGCCGGATTTTGATGCCGATGGTCTCATTCGATTCGCATGGTTGCGTAGATATTTTTAGCATTTTAAATTTTGAAATTTCGTTAATTAGAAAAAGTTTAAGAGCAATTTAAAATATCAGCTCATTACATCGTAAACGGTGTCGGTTTATTTTTCAAACTGTCATATCTCCAGATTTTCGGGCCGGATTTTGATGCCGATGGTCTCATTCGATTCGCATGGTTGCGTAGATATTTTTAGCATTTTAAATTTTGAAATTTCGTTAATTAGAAAAAGTTTAAGAGCAATTTAAAATATCAGCTCATTACATCGTAAACGGTGTCGGTTTATTTTTCAAACTGTCATATCTCCAGATTTTCGGGCCGGATTTTGATGCCGATGGTCTCATTCGATTCGCATGGTTGCGTAGATATTTTTAGCATTTTAAATTTTGAAATTTCTTTAATTAGAAAAAGTTTAAGAGCAATTTAAAATATCAGCTCATTACATCGTAAACGATGTCGGTTTATTTTTCATACTGTCATATCTCCAGATTTTCGGGCCGGATTTTGATGCCGATGGTCTCATTCGATTCGCATGGTTGCGTAGATATTTTTAGCATTTTAAATTTTGAAATTTCTTTAATTAGAAAAAGTTTAAGAGCAATTTAAAATATCAGCTCATTACATCGTAAACGGTGTCGGTTTATTTTTCAAACTGTCATATCTCCAGATTTTCGTACCGGATTTTGATGCCGATGGTCTCATTCGATTCGCATGGTTGCGTAGATATTTTTAGCATTTTAAATTTTGAAATTTCTTTAATTAGAAAAAGTTTAAGAGCAATTTAAAATATCAGCTCATTACATCGTAAACGATGTCGGTTTATTTTTCATACTGTCATATCTCCAGATTTTCGGGCCGGATTTTGATGCCGATGGTCTCATTCGATTCGCATGGTTGCGTAGATATTTTTAGCATTTTAAATTTTGAAATTTCGTTAATTAGAAAAAGTTTAAGAGCAATTTAAAATATCAGCTCATTACATCGTAAACGGTGTCGGTTTATTTTTCAAACTGTCATATCTCCAGATTTTCGGGCCGGATTTTGATGCCGATGGTCTCATTCGATTCGCATGGTTGCGTAGATATTTTTAGCATTTTAAATTTTGAAATTTCTTTAATTAGAAAAAGTTTAAGAGCAATTTAAAATATCAGCTCATTACATCGTAAACGATGTCGGTTTATTTTTCATACTGTCATATCTCCAGATTTTCGGGCCGGATTTTGATGTCGATGGTCTCATTCGATTCGCATGGTTGCGTAGATATTTTTAGCATTTTAAATTTTGAAATTTCGTTAATTAGAAAAAGTTTAAGAGCAATTTAAAATATCAGCTCATTACATCGTAAACGGTGTCGGTTTATTTTTCAAACTGTCATATCTCCAGATTTTCGGGCCGGATTTTGATGCCGATGGTCTCATTCGATTCGCATGGTTGCGTAGATATTTTTAGCATTTTAAATTTTGAAATTTCTTTAATTAGAAAAAGTTTAAGAGCAATTTAAAATATCAGCTCATTACATCGTAAACGATGTCGGTTTATTTTTCATACTGTCATATCTCCAGATTTTCGGGCCGGATTTTGATGCCGATGGTCTCATTCGATTCGCATGGTTGCGTAGATATTTTTAGCATTTTAAATTTTGAAATTTCGTTAATTAGAAAAAGTTTAAGAGCAATTTAAAATATCAGCTCATTACATCGTAAACGGTGTCGGTTTATTTTTCAAACTGTCATATCTCCAGATTTTCGGGCCGGATTTTGATGCCGATGGTCTCATTCGATTCGCATGGTTGCGTAGATATTTTTAGCATTTTAAATTTTGAAATTTCGTTAATTAGAAAAAGTTTAAGAGCAATTTAAAATATCAGCTCATTACATCGTAAACGGTGTCGGTTTATTTTTCAAACTGTCATATCTCCAGATTTTCGGGCCGGATTTTGATGCCGATGGTCTCATTCGATTCGCATGGTTGCGTAGATATTTTTAGCATTTTAAATTTTGAAATTTCGTTAATTAGAAAAAGTTTAAGAGCAATTTAAAATATCAGCTCATTACATCGTAAACGGTGTCGGTTTATTTTTCAAACTGTCATATCTCCAGATTTTCGGGCCGGATTTTGATGCCGATGGTCTCATTCGATTCGCATGGTTGCGTAGATATTTTTAGCATTTTAAATTTTAAAATTTCTTTAATTAGAAAAAGTTTAAGAGCAATTTAAAATATCAGCTCATTACATCGTAAACGATGTCGGTTTATTTTTCATACTGTCATATCTCCAGATTTTCGGGCCGGATTTTGATGCCGATGGTCTCATTCGATTCGCATGGTTGCGTAGATATTTTTAGCATTTTAAATTTTGAAATTTCTTTAATTAGAAAAAGTTTAAGAGCAATTTAAAATATCAGCTCATTACATCGTAAACGGTGTCGGTTTATTTTTCAAACTGTCATATCTCCAGATTTTCGTACCGGATTTTGATGCCGATGGTCTCATTCGATTCGCATGGTTGCGTAGATATTTTTAGCATTTTAAATTTTGAAATTTCTTTAATTAGAAAAAGTTTAAGAGCAATTTAAAATATCAGCTCATTACATCGTAAACGATGTCGGTTTATTTTTCATACTGTCATATCTCCAGATTTTCGGGCCGGATTTTGATGCCGATGGTCTCATTCGATTCGCATGGTTGCGTAGATATTTTTAGCATTTTAAATTTTGAAATTTCGTTAATTAGAAAAAGTTTAAGAGCAATTTAAAATATCAGCTCATTACATCGTAAACGGTGTCGGTTTATTTTTCAAACTGTCATATCTCCAGATTTTCGTACCGGATTTTGATGCCGATGGTCTCATTCGATTCGCATGGTTGCGTAGATATTTTTAGCATTTTAAATTTTGAAATTTCTTTAATTAGAAAAAGTTTAAGAGCAATTTAAAATATCAGCTCATTACATCGTAAACGATGTCGGTTTATTTTTCATACTGTCATATCTCCAGATTTTCGGGCCGGATTTTGATGCCGATGGTCTCATTCGATTCGCATGGTTGCGTAGATATTTTTAGCATTTTAAATTTTGAAATTTCGTTAATTAGAAAAAGTTTAAGAGCAATTTAAAATATCAGCTCATTACATCGTAAACGGTGTCGGTTTATTTTTCAAACTGTCATATCTCCAGATTTTCGGGCCGGATTTTGATGCCGATGGTCTCATTCGATTCGCATGGTTGCGTAGATATTTTTAGCATTTTAAATTTTGAAATTTCTTTAATTAGAAAAAGTTTAAGAGCAATTTAAAATATCAGCTCATTACATCGTAAACGATGTCGGTTTATTTTTCATACTGTCATATCTCCAGATTTTCGGGCCGGATTTTGATGCCGATGGTCTCATTCGATTCGCATGGTTGCGTAGATATTTTTAGCATTTTAAATTTTGAAATTTCGTTAATTAGAAAAAGTTTAAGAGCAATTTAAAATATCAGCTCATTACATCGTAAACGGTGTCGGTTTATTTTTCAAACTGTCATATCTCCAGATTTTCGGGCCGGATTTTGATGCCGATGGTCTCATTCGATTCGCATGGTTGCGTAGATATTTTTAGCATTTTAAATTTTGAAATTTCTTTAATTAGAAAAAGTTTAAGAGCAATTTAAAATATCAGCTCATTACATCGTAAACGATGTCGGTTTATTTTTCATACTGTCATATCTCCAGATTTTCGGGCCGGATTTTGATGCCGATGGTCTCATTCGATTCGCATGGTTGCGTAGATATTTTTAGCATTTTAAATTTTGAAATTTCGTTAATTAGAAAAAGTTTAAGAGCAATTTAAAATATCAGCTCATTACATCGTAAACGGTGTCGGTTTATTTTTCAAACTGTCATATCTCCAGATTTTCGGGCCGGATTTTGATGCCGATGGTCTCATTCGATTCGCATGGTTGCGTAGATATTTTTAGCATTTTAAATTTTGAAATTTCGTTAATTAGAAAAAGTTTAAGAGCAATTTAAAATATCAGCTCATTACATCGTAAACGGTGTCGGTTTATTTTTCAAACTGTCATATCTCCAGATTTTCGGGCCGGATTTTGATGCCGATGGTCTCATTCGATTCGCATGGTTGCGTAGATATTTTTAGCATTTTAAATTTTGAAATTTCGTTAATTAGAAAAAGTTTAAGAGCAATTTAAAATATCAGCTCATTACATCGTAAACGGTGTCGGTTTATTTTTCAAACTGTCATATCTCCAGATTTTCGGGCCAGATTTTGATGCCGATGGTCTCATTCGATTCGCATGGTTGCGTAGATATTTTTAGCATTTTAAATTTTGAAATTTCGTTAATTAGAAAAAGTTTAAGAGCAATTTAAAATATCAGCTCATTACATCGTAAACGGTGTCGGTTTATTTTTCAAACTGTCATATCTCCAGATTTTCGGGCCGGATTTTGATGCCGATGGTCTCATTCGATTCGCATGGTTGCGTAGATATTTTTAGCATTTTAAATTTTGAAATTTCTTTAATTAGAAAAAGTTTAAGAGCAATTTAAAATATCAGCTCATTACATCGTAAACGATGTCGGTTTATTTTTCATACTGTCATATCTCCAGATTTTCGGGCCGGATTTTGATGCCGATGGTCTCATTCGATTCGCATGGTTGCGTAGATATTTTTAGCATTTTAAATTTTGAAATTTCGTTAATTAGAAAAAGTTTAAGAGCAATTTAAAATATCAGCTCATTACATCGTAAACGGTGTCGGTTTATTTTTCAAACTGTCATATCTCCAGATTTTCGGGCCGGATTTTGATGCCGATGGTCTCATTCGATTCGCATGGTTGCGTAGATATTTTTAGCATTTTAAATTTTGAAATTTCGTTAATTAGAAAAAGTTTAAGAGCAATTTAAAATATCAGCTCATTACATCGTAAACGGTGTCGGTTTATTTTTCAAACTGTCATATCTCCAGATTTTCGGGCCGGATTTTGATGCCGATGGTCTCATTCGATTCGCATGGTTGCGTAGATATTTTTAGCATTTTAAATTTTGAAATTTCGTTAATTAGAAAAAGTTTAAGAGCAATTTAAAATATCAGCTCATTACATCGTAAACGGTGTCGGTTTATTTTTCAAACTGTCATATCTCCAGATTTTCGGGCCGGATTTTGATGCCGATGGTCTCATTCGATTCGCATGGTTGCGTAGATATTTTTAGCATTTTAAATTTTGAAATTTCGTTAATTAGAAAAAGTTTAAGAGCAATTTAAAATATCAGCTCATTACATCGTAAACGGTGTCGGTTTATTTTTCAAACTGTCATATCTCCAGATTTTCGGGCCGGATTTTGATGCCGATGGTCTCATTCGATTCGCATGGTTGCGTAGATATTTTTAGCATTTTAAATTTTGAAATTTCGTTAATTAGAAAAAGTTTAAGAGCAATTTAAAATATCAGCTCATTACATCGTAAACGGTGTCGGTTTATTTTTCAAACTGTCATATCTCCAGATTTTCGGGCCGGATTTTGATGCCGATGGTCTCATTCGATTCGCATGGTTGCGTAGATATTTTTAGCATTTTAAATTTTGAAATTTCGTTAATTAGAAAAAGTTTAAGAGCAATTTAAAATATCAGCTCATTACATCGTAAACGGTGTCGGTTTATTTTTCAAACTGTCATATCTCCAGATTTTCGGGCCGGATTTTGATGCCGATGGTCTCATTCGATTCGCATGGTTGCGTAGATATTTTTAGCATTTTAAATTTTGAAATTTCGTTAATTAGAAAAAGTTTAAGAGCAATTTAAAATATCAGCTCATTACATCGTAAACGGTGTCGGTTTATTTTTCAAACTGTCATATCTCCAGATTTTCGGGCCGGATTTTGATGCCGATGGTCTCATTCGATTCGCATGGTTGCGTAGATATTTTTAGCATTTTAAATTTTGAAATTTCGTTAATTAGAAAAAGTTTAAGAGCAATTTAAAATATCAGCTCATTACATCGTAAACGGTGTCGGTTTATTTTTCAAACTGTCATATCTCCAGATTTTCGGGCCGGATTTTGATGCCGATGGTCTCATTCGATTCGCATGGTTGCGTAGATATTTTTAGCATTTTAAATTTTGAAATTTCTTTAATTAGAAAAAGTTTAAGAGCAATTTAAAATATCAGCTCATTACATCGTAAACGATGTCGGTTTATTTTTCATACTGTCATATCTCCAGATTTTCGGGCCGGATTTTGATGCCGATGGTCTCATTCGATTCGCATGGTTGCGTAGATATTTTTAGCATTTTAAATTTTGAAATTTCGTTAATTAGAAAAAGTTTAAGAGCAATTTAAAATATCAGCTCATTACATCGTAAACGGTGTCGGTTTATTTTTCAAACTGTCATATCTCCAGATTTTCGGGCCGGATTTTGATGCCGATGGTCTCATTCGATTCGCATGGTTGCGTAGATATTTTTAGCATTTTAAATTTTGAAATTTCGTTAATTAGAAAAAGTTTAAGAGCAATTTAAAATATCAGCTCATTACATCGTAAACGGTGTCGGTTTATTTTTCAAACTGTCATATCTCCAGATTTTCGGGCCGGATTTTGATGCCGATGGTCTCATTCGATTCGCATGGTTGCGTAGATATTTTTAGCATTTTAAATTTTGAAATTTCGTTAATTAGAAAAAGTTTAAGAGCAATTTAAAATATCAGCTCATTACATCGTAAACGGTGTCGGTTTATTTTTCAAACTGTCATATCTCCAGATTTTCGGGCCGGATTTTGATGCCGATGGTCTCATTCGATTCGCATGGTTGCGTAGATATTTTTAGCATTTTAAATTTTGAAATTTCGTTAATTAGAAAAAGTTTAAGAGCAATTTAAAATATCAGCTCATTACATCGTAAACGGTGTCGGTTTATTTTTCAAACTGTCATATCTCCAGATTTTCGGGCCGGATTTTGATGCCGATGGTCTCATTCGATTCGCATGGTTGCGTAGATATTTTTAGCATTTTAAATTTTGAAATTTCGTTAATTAGAAAAAGTTTAAGAGCAATTTAAAATATCAGCTCATTACATCGTAAACGGTGTCGGTTTATTTTTCAAACTGTCATATCTCCAGATTTTCGGGCCGGATTTTGATGCCGATGGTCTCATTCGATTCGCATGGTTGCGTAGATATTTTTAGCATTTTAAATTTTGAAATTTCGTTAATTAGAAAAAGTTTAAGAGCAATTTAAAATATCAGCTCATTACATCGTAAACGGTGTCGGTTTATTTTTCAAACTGTCATATCTCCAGATTTTCGGGCCGGATTTTGATGCCGATGGTCTCATTCGATTCGCATGGTTGCGTAGATATTTTTAGCATTTTAAATTTTGAAATTTCGTTAATTAGAAAAAGTTTAAGAGCAATTTAAAATATCAGCTCATTACATCGTAAACGGTGTCGGTTTATTTTTCAAACTGTCATATCTCCAGATTTTCGGGCCGGATTTTGATGCCGATGGTCTCATTCGATTCGCATGGTTGCGTAGATATTTTTAGCATTTTAAATTTTGAAATTTCGTTAATTAGAAAAAGTTTAAGAGCAATTTAAAATATCAGCTCATTACATCGTAAACGGTGTCGGTTTATTTTTCAAACTGTCATATCTCCAGATTTTCGGGCCGGATTTTGATGCCGATGGTCTCATTCGATTCGCATGGTTTCGTAGATATTTTTAGCATTTTAAATTTTGAAATTTCGTTAATTAGAAAAAGTTTAAGAGCAATTTAAAATATCAGCTCATTACATCGTAAACGGTGTCGGTTTATTTTTCAAACTGTCATATCTCCAGATTTTCGGGCCGGATTTTGATGCCGATGGTCTCATTCGATTCGCATGGTTGCGTAGATATTTTTAGCATTTTAAATTTTGAAATTTCGTTAATTAGAAAAAGTTTAAGAGCAATTTAAAATATCAGCTCATTACATCGTAAACGGTGTCGGTTTATTTTTCAAACTGTCATATCTCCAGATTTTCGGGCCGGATTTTGATGCCGATGGTCTCATTCGATTCGCATGGTTGCGTAGATATTTTTAGCATTTTAAATTTTGAAATTTCGTTAATTAGAAAAAGTTTAAGAGCAATTTAAAATATCAGCTCATTACATCGTAAACGGTGTCGGTTTATTTTTCAAACTGTCATATCTCCAGATTTTCGGGCCGGATTTTGATGCCGATGGTCTCATTCGATTCGCATGGTTGCGTAGATATTTTTAGCATTTTAAATTTTGAAATTTCGTTAATTAGAAAAAGTTTAAGAGCAATTTAAAATATCAGCTCATTACATCGTAAACGATGTCGGTTTATTTTTCATACTGTCATATCTCCAGATTTTCGGGCCGGATTTTGATGCCGATGGTCTCATTCGATTCGCATGGTTGCGTAGATATTTTTAGCATTTTAAATTTTGAAATTTCTTTAATTAGAAAAAGTTTAAGAGCAATTTAAAATATCAGCTCATTACATCGTAAACGGTGTCGGTTTATTTTTCAAACTGTCATATCTCCAGATTTTCGTACCGGATTTTGATGCCGATGGTCTCATTCGATTCGCATGGTTGCGTAGATATTTTTAGCATTTTAAATTTTGAAATTTCTTTAATTAGAAAAAGTTTAAGAGCAATTTAAAATATCAGCTCATTACATCGTAAACGATGTCGGTTTATTTTTCATACTGTCATATCTCCAGATTTTCGGGCCGGATTTTGATGCCGATGGTCTCATTCGATTCGCATGGTTGCGTAGATATTTTTAGCATTTTAAATTTTGAAATTTCGTTAATTAGAAAAAGTTTAAGAGCAATTTAAAATATCAGCTCATTACATCGTAAACGGTGTCGGTTTATTTTTCAAACTGTCATATCTCCAGATTTTCGGGCCGGATTTTGATGCCGATGGTCTCATTCGATTCGCATGGTTGCGTAGATATTTTTAGCATTTTAAATTTTGAAATTTCTTTAATTAGAAAAAGTTTAAGAGCAATTTAAAATATCAGCTCATTACATCGTAAACGATGTCGGTTTATTTTTCATACTGTCATATCTCCAGATTTTCGGGCCGGATTTTGATGCCGATGGTCTCATTCGATTCGCATGGTTGCGTAGATATTTTTAGCATTTTAAATTTTGAAATTTCGTTAATTAGAAAAAGTTTAAGAGCAATTTAAAATATCAGCTCATTACATCGTAAACGGTGTCGGTTTATTTTTCAAACTGTCATATCTCCAGATTTTCGGGCCGGATTTTGATGCCGATGGTCTCATTCGATTCGCATGGTTGCGTAGATATTTTTAGCATTTTAAATTTTGAAATTTCGTTAATTAGAAAAAGTTTAAGAGCAATTTAAAATATCAGCTCATTACATCGTAAACGGTGTCGGTTTATTTTTCAAACTGTCATATCTCCAGATTTTCGGGCCGGATTTTGATGCCGATGGTCTCATTCGATTCGCAGGGTTGCGTAGATATTTTTAGCATTTTAAATTTTGAAATTTCGTTAATTAGAAAAAGTTTAAGAGCAATTTAAAATATCAGCTCATTACATCGTAAACGGTGTCGGTTTATTTTTCAAACTGTCATATCTCCAGATTTTCGGGCCGGATTTTGATGCCGATGGTCTCATTCGATTCGCATGGTTGCGTAGATATTTTTAGCATTTTAAATTTTGAAATTTCGTTAATTAGAAAAAGTTTAAGAGCAATTTAAAATATCAGCTCATTACATCGTAAACGGTGTCGGTTTATTTTTCAAACTGTCATATCTCCAGATTTTCTGTCCGGATTTTGATGCCGATGGTCTCATTCGATTCGCATGGTTGCGTAGATATTTTTAGCATTTTAAATTTTGAAATTTCGTTAATTAGAAAAAGTTTAAGAGCAATTTAAAATATCAGCTCATTACATCGTAAACGGTGTCGGTTTATTTTTCAAACTGTCATATCTCCAGATTTTCGGGCCGGATTTTGATGCCGATGGTCTCATTCGATTCGCATGGTTGCGTAGATATTTTTAGCATTTTAAATTTTGAAATTTCGTTAATTAGAAAAAGTTTAAGAGCAATTTAAAATATCAGCTCATTACATCGTAAACGGTGTCGGTTTATTTTTCAAACTGTCATATCTCCAGATTTTCGGGCCGGATTTTGATGCCGATGGTCTCATTCGATTCGCATGGTTGCGTAGATATTTTTAGCATTTTAAATTTTGAAATTTCGTTAATTAGAAAAAGTTTAAGAGCAATTTAAAATATCAGCTCATTACATCGTAAACGGTGTCGGTTTATTTTTCAAACTGTCATATCTCCAGATTTTCGGGCCAGATTTTGATGCCGATGGTCTCATTCGATTCGCATGGTTGCGTAGATATTTTTAGCATTTTAAATTTTGAAATTTCGTTAATTAGAAAAAGTTTAAGAGCAATTTAAAATATCAGCTCATTACATCGTAAACGGTGTCGGTTTATTTTTCAAACTGTCATATCTCCAGATTTTCGGGCCGGATTTTGATGCCGATGGTCTCATTCGATTCGCATGGTTGCGTAGATATTTTTAGCATTTTAAATTTTGAAATTTCGTTAATTAGAAAAAGTTTAAGAGCAATTTAAAATATCAGCTCATTACATCGTAAACGGTGTCGGTTTATTTTTCAAACTGTCATATCTCCAGATTTTCGGGCCGGATTTTGATGCCGATGGTCTCATTCGATTCGCATGGTTGCGTAGATATTTTTAGCATTTTAAATTTTGAAATTTCGTTAATTAGAAAAAGTTTAAGAGCAATTTAAAATATCAGCTCATTACATCGTAAACGGTGTCGGTTTATTTTTCAAACTGTCATATCTCCAGATTTTCGGGCCGGATTTTGATGCCGATGGTCTCATTCGATTCGCAGGGTTGCGTAGATATTTTTAGCATTTTAAATTTTGAAATTTCGTTAATTAGAAAAAGTTTAAGAGCAATTTAAAATATCAGCTCATTACATCGTAAACGGTGTCGGTTTATTTTTCAAACTGTCATATCTCCAGATTTTCGGGCCGGATTTTGATGCCGATGGTCTCATTCGATTCGCATGGTTGCGTAGATATTTTTAGCATTTTAAATTTTGAAATTTCGTTAATTAGAAAAAGTTTAAGAGCAATTTAAAATATCAGCTCATTACATCGTAAACGGTGTCGGTTTATTTTTCAAACTGTCATATCTCCAGATTTTCGGGCCGGATTTTGATGCCGATGGTCTCATTCGATTCGCATGGTTGCGTAGATATTTTTAGCATTTTAAATTTTGAAATTTCGTTAATTAGAAAAAGTTTAAGAGCAATTTAAAATATCAGCTCATTACATCGTAAACGGTGTCGGTTTATTTTTCAAACTGTCATATCTCCAGATTTTCGGGCCGGATTTTGATGCCGATGGTCTCATTCGATTCGCATGGTTGCGTAGATATTTTTAGCATTTTAAATTTTGAAATTTCGTTAATTAGAAAAAGTTTAAGAGCAATTTAAAATATCAGCTCATTACATCGTAAACGGTGTCGGTTTATTTTTCAAACTGTCATATCTCCAGATTTTCGGGCCGGATTTTGATGCCGATGGTCTCATTCGATTCGCATGGTTGCGTAGATATTTTTAGCATTTTAAATTTTGAAATTTCTTTAATTAGAAAAAGTTTAAGAGCAATTTAAAATATCAGCTCATTACATCGTAAACGATGTCGGTTTATTTTTCATACTGTCATATCTCCAGATTTTCGGGCCGGATTTTGATGCCGATGGTCTCACTCGATTCGCATGAAAATATAGATATTTTTAGCATTTTAAATTTTGAAATTTCGTTAATTAGAAAAATTTTAAGAGCAATTTAAAATATCAGTTCATTACATCGTAAACGGTGTCGGTTTATTTTTCAAACTGTCATATCTCCAGATTTTCGGGCCAGATTTTGATGCCGATGGTCTCACTCGATTCGCATGAAAATATAGATATTTTTAGCATTTTAAATTTTGAAATTTCGTTAATTAGAAAAATTTTAAGAGCAATTTAAAATATCAGTTCATTACATCGTAAACGGTGTCGGTTTATTTTTCAAACTGTCATATCTCCAGATTTTCGGGCCGGATTTTGATGCCGATGGTCTCATTCGATTTGCATGGTTGCGTAGATATTTTTAGCATTTTAAATTTTGAAATTTCGTTAATTAGAAAAAGTTTAAGAGCAATTTAAAATATCAGCTCATTACATCGTAAACGGTGTCGGTTTATTTTTCAAACTGTCATATCTCCAGATTTTCGAGCCGGATTTTGATGCCGATGGTCTCATTCGATTCGCATGGTTGCGTAGATATTTTTAGCATTTTAAATTTTGAAATTTCGTTAATTAGAAAAAGTTTAAGAGCAATTTAAAATATCAGCTCATTACATCGTAAACGGTGTCGGTTTATTTTTCAAACTGTCATATCTCCAGATTTTCGGGCCGGATTTTGATGCCGATGGTCTCATTCGATTCGCATGGTTGCGTAGATATTTTTAGCATTTTAAATTTTGAAATTTCGTTAATTAGAAAAAGTTTAAGAGCAATTTAAAATATCAGCTCATTACATCGTAAACGGTGTCGGTTTATTTTTCAAACTGTCATATCTCCAGATTTTCGGGCCGGATTTTGATGCCGATGGTCTCATTCGATTCGCATGGTTGCGTAGATATTTTTAGCATTTTAAATTTTGAAATTTCGTTAATTAGAAAAAGTTTAAGAGCAATTTAAAATATCAGCTCATTACATCGTAAACGGTGTCGGTTTATTTTTCAAACTGTCATATCTCCAGATTTTCGGGCCGGATTTTGATGCCGATGGTCTCATTCGATTCGCATGGTTGCGTAGATATTTTTAGCATTTTAAATTTTGAAATTTCTTTAATTAGAAAAAGTTTAAGAGCAATTTAAAATATCAGCTCATTACATCGTAAACGGTGTCGGTTTATTTTTCAAACTGTCATATCTCCAGATTTTCGGGCCGGATTTTGATGCCGATGGTCTCATTCGATTCGCATGGTTGCGTAGATATTTTTAGCATTTTAAATTTTGAAATTTCGTTAATTAGAAAAAGTTTAAGAGCAATTTAAAATATCAGCTCATTACATCGTAAACGGTGTCGGTTTATTTTTCAAACTGTCATATCTCCAGATTTTCGGGCCGGATTTTGATGCCGATGGTCTCATTCGATTCGCATGGATGCGTAGATATTTTTAGCATTTTAAATTTTGAAATTTCGTTAATTAGAAAAAGTTTAAGAGCAATTTAAAATATCAGCTCATTACATCGTAAACGATGTCGGTTTATTTTTCATACTGTCATATCTCCAGATTTTCGGGCCGGATTTTGATGCCGATGGTCTCATTCGATTCGCATGGTTGCGTAGATATTTTTAGCATTTTAAATTTTGAAATTTCGTTAATTAGAAAAAGTTTAAGAGCAATTTAAAATATCAGCTCATTACATCGTAAACGGTGTCGGTTTATTTTTCAAACTGTCATATCTCCAGATTTTCGGGCCGGATTTTGATGCCGATGGTCTCATTCGATTCGCATGGTTGCGTAGATATTTTTAGCATTTTAAATTTTGAAATTTCGTTAATTAGAAAAAGTTTAAGAGCAATTTAAAATATCAGCTCATTACATCGTAAACGGTGTCGGTTTATTTTTCATACTGTCATATCTCCAGATTTTCGGGCCGGAATTTGATGCCGATGGTCTCATTCGATTCGCATGGTTGCGTAGATATTTTTAGCATTTTAAATTTTGAAATTTCGTTAATTAGAAAAAGTTTAAGAGCAATTTAAAATATCAGCTCATTACATCGTAAACGGTGTCGGTTTATTTTTCAAACTGTCATATCTCCAGATTTTCGGGCCGGATTTTGATGCCGATGGTCTCATTCGATTCGCATGGTTGCGTAGATATTTTTAGCATTTTAAATTTTGAAATTTCGTTAATTAGAAAAAGTTTAAGAGCAATTTAAAATATCAGCTCATTACATCGTAAACGGTGTCGGTTTATTTTTCATACTGTCATATCTCCAGATTTTCGGGCCGGAATTTGATGCCGATGGTCTCATTCGATTCGCATGGTTGCGTAGATATTTTTAGCATTTTAAATTTTGAAATTTCGTTAATTAGAAAAAGTTTAAGAGCAATTTAAAATATCAGCTCATTACATCGTAAACGGTGTCGGTTTATTTTTCAAACTGTCATATCTCCAGATTTTCGTACCGGATTTTGATGCCGATGGTCTCATTCGATTCGCATGGTTGCGTAGATATTTTTAGCATTTTAAATTTTGAAATTTCGTTAATTAGAAAAAGTTTAAGAGCAATTTAAAATATCAGCTCATTACATCGTAAACGATGTCGGTTTATTTTTCATACTGTCATATCTCCAGATTTTCGGGCCGGATTTTGATGCCGATGGTCTCATTCGATTCGCATGGTTGCGTAGATATTTTTAGCATTTTAAATTTTGAAATTTCGTTAATTAGAAAAAGTTTAAGAGCAATTTAAAATATCAGCTCATTACATCGTAAACGGTGTCGGTTTATTTTTCAAACTGTCATATCTCCAGATTTTCGGGCCGGATTTTGATGCCGATGGTCTCATTCGATTCGCATGGTTGCGTAGATATTTTTAGCATTTTAAATTTTGAAATTTCGTTAATTAGAAAAAGTTTAAGAGCAATTTAAAATATCAGCTCATTACATCGTAAACGGTGTCGGTTTATTTTTCAAACTGTCATATCTCCAGATTTTCGTACCGGATTTTGATGCCGATGGTCTCATTCGATTCGCATGGTTGCGTAGATATTTTTAGCATTTTAAATTTTGAAATTTCTTTAATTAGAAAAAGTTTAAGAGCAATTTAAAATATCAGCTCATTACATCGTAAACGATGTCGGTTTATTTTTCATACTGTCATATCTCCAGATTTTCGGGCCGGATTTTGATGCCGATGGTCTCATTCGATTCGCATGGTTGCGTAGATATTTTTAGCATTTTAAATTTTGAAATTTCGTTAATTAGAAAAAGTTTAAGAGCAATTTAAAATATCAGCTCATTACATCGTAAACGGTGTCGGTTTATTTTTCAAACTGTCATATCTCCAGATTTTCGGGCCGGATTTTGATGCCGATGGTCTCATTCGATTGGCATGGTTGCGTAGATATTTTTAGCATTTTAAATTTTGAAATTTCGTTAATTAGAAAAAGTTTAAGAGCAATTTAAAATATCAGCTCATTACATCGTAAACGGTGTCGGTTTATTTTTCAAACTGTCATATCTCCAGATTTTCGGGCCGGATTTTGATGCCAATGGTCTCATTCGATTCGCATGAAAATATAGATATTTTTAGCATTTTAAATTTTGAAATTTCGTTAATTAGAAAAAGTTTAAGAGCAATTTAAAATATCAGCTCATTACATCGTAAACGGTGTCGGTTTATTTTTCAAACTGTCATATCTCCAGATTTTCGGGCCGGATTTTGATGCCAATGGTCTCATTCGATTCGCATGAAAATATAGATATTTTTAGCATTTTAAATTTTGAAATTTCGTTAATTAGAAAAAGTTTAAGAGCAATTTAAAATATCAGCTCATTACATCGTAAACGGTGTCGGTTTATTTTTCAAACTGTCATATCTCCAGATTTTCGGGCCGGATTTTGATGCCGATGGTCTCATTCGATTCGCATGGATGCGTAGATATTTTTAGCATTTTAAATTTTGAAATTTCGTTAATTAGAAAAATGTACGGAGCAATTTAAAATATCAGGTCAGTACATCGTAAACGGTGTCGGTTTATTTTTCAAACTGTCATATCTCCAGATTTTCGGGCCGGATTTTGATGCCAATGGTCTCATTCGATTCGCATGAAAATATAGATATGTTTAGCATTTTAAATTTTGAAATTTCGTTAATTAGAAAAATGTACGGAGCAATTTAAAATATCAGGTCAGTACATCGTAAACGGTGTCGGTTTATTTTTCAAACTGTCATATCTCCAGATTTTCGGGCCGGATTTTGATGCCAATGGTCTCATTCGATTCGCATGAACATCTAGATATGTTTAGCATTTTAAATTTTGAAATTTCGTTAATTAGAAAAATGTACGGAGCAATTTAAAATATCAGGTCAGTACATCGTAAACGGTGTCGGTTTATTTTTCAAACTGTCATATCTCCAGATTTTCGGGCCGGATTTTGATGCCAATGGTCTCATTCGATTCGCATGAAAATATAGATATTTTTAGCATTTTAAATTTTGAAATTTCGTTAATTAGAAAAAGTTTAAGAGCAATTTAAAATATCAGCTCATTACATCGTAAACGGTGTCGGTTTATTTTTCAAACTGTCATATCTCCAGATTTTCGGGCCGGATTTTGATGCCGATGGCCTCATTCGATTCGCATGGATGCGTAGATATTTGTAGCATTTTAAATTTTGAAATTTCGTTAATTAGAAAAAGTTTAAGAGCAATTTAAAATATCAGCTCATTACATCGTAAACGGTGTCGGTTTATTTTTCAAACTGTCATATCTCCAGACTTTCGGGCCGGATTTTGATGCCAATGGTCTCATTCGATTCGCATGGATGCGTAGATATTTGTAGCATTTTAAATTTTGAAATTTCGTTAATTAGAAAAAGTTTAAGAGCAATTTAAAATATCAGCTCATTACATCGTAAACGGTGTCGGTTTATTTTTCAAACTGTCATATCTCCAGACTTTCGGGCCGGATTTTGATGCCAATGGTCTCATTCGATTCGCATGGATGCGTAGATATTTGTAGCATTTTAAATTTTGAAATTTCGTTAATTAGAAAAAGTTTAAGAGCAATTTAAAATATCAGCTCATTACATCGTAAACGGTGTCGGTTTATTTTTCAAACTGTCATATCTCCAGATTTTCGGGCCGGATTTTGATGCCGATGGTCTCATTCGATTCGCATGGATGCGTAGATATTTTTAGCATTTTAAATTTTGAAATTTCGTTAATTAGAAAAATGTACGGAGCAATTTAAAATATCAGGTCAGTACATCGTAAACGGTGTCGGTTTATTTTTCAAACTGTCATATCTCCAGATTTTCGGGCCGGATTTTGATGCCAATGGTCTCATTCGATTCGCATGAAAATATAGATATTTTTAGCATTTTAAATTTTGAAATTTCGTTAATTAGAAAAAGTTTAAGAGCAATTTAAAATATCAGCTCATTACATCGTAAACGGTGTCGGTTTATTTTTCAAACTGTCATATCTCCAGATTTTCGGGCCGGATTTTGATGCCAATGGTCTCATTCGATTCGCATGAAAATATAGATATTTTTAGCATTTTAAATTTTGAAATTTCGTTAATTAGAAAAAGTTTAAGAGCAATTTAAAATATCAGCTCATTACATCGTAAACGGTGTCGGTTTATTTTTCAAACTGTCATATCTCCAGATTTTCGGGCCGGATTTTGATGCCGATGGCCTCATTCGATTCGCATGGATGCGTAGATATTTGTAGCATTTTAAATTTTGAAATTTCGTTAATTAGAAAAAGTTTAAGAGCAATTTAAAATATCAGCTCATTACATCGTAAACGGTGTCGGTTTATTTTTCAAACTGTCATATCTCCAGACTTTCGGGCCGGATTTTGATGCCAATGGTCTCATTCGATTCGCATGAAAATATAGATATTTTTAGCATTTTAAATTTTGAAATTTCGTTAATTAGAAAAAGTTTAAGAGCAATTTAAAATATCAGCTCATTACATCGTAAACGGTGTCGGTTTATTTTTCAAACTGTCATATCTCCAGATTTTCGGGCCGGATTTTGATGCCGATGGTCTCATTCGATTCGCATGGATGCGTAGATATTTTTAGCATTTTAAATTTTGAAATTTCGTTAATTAGAAAAAGTTTAAGAGCAATTTAAAATATCAGCTCATTACATCGTAAACGGTGTCGGTTTATTTTTCAAACTGTCATATCTCCAGATTTTCGGGCCGGATTTTGATGCCGATGGCCTCATTCGATTCGCATGGATGCGTAGATATTTGTAGCATTTTAAATTTTGAAATTTCGTTAATTAGAAAAAGTTTAAGAGCAATTTAAAATATCAGCTCATTACATCGTAAACGGTGTCGGTTTATTTTTCAAACTGTCATATCTCCAGACTTTCGGGCCGGATTTTGATGCCAATGGTCTCATTCGATTCGCATGGATGCGTAGATATTTGTAGCATTTTAAATTTTGAAATTTCGTTAATTAGAAAAAGTTTAAGAGCAATTTAAAATATCAGCTCATTACATCGTAAACGGTGTCGGTTTATTTTTCAAACTGTCATATCTCCAGACTTTCGGGCCGGATTTTGATGCCAATGGTCTCATTCGATTCGCATGGATGCGTAGATATTTGTAGCATTTTAAATTTTGAAATTTCGTTAATTAGAAAAAGTTTAAGAGCAATTTAAAATATCAGCTCATTACATCGTAAACGGTGTCGGTTTATTTTTCAAACTGTCATATCTCCAGATTTTCGGGCCGGATTTTGATGCCGATGGTCTCATTCGATTCGCATGGATGCGTAGATATTTTTAGCATTTTAAATTTTGAAATTTCGTTAATTAGAAAAATGTACGGAGCAATTTAAAATATCAGGTCAGTACATCGTAAACGGTGTCGGTTTATTTTTCAAACTGTCATATCTCCAGATTTTCGGGCCGGATTTTGATGCCAATGGTCTCATTCGATTCGCATGAAAATATAGATATTTTTAGCATTTTAAATTTTGAAATTTCGTTAATTAGAAAAAGTTTAAGAGCAATTTAAAATATCAGCTCATTACATCGTAAACGGTGTCGGTTTATTTTTCAAACTGTCATATCTCCAGATTTTCGGGCCGGATTTTGATGCCAATGGTCTCATTCGATTCGCATGAAAATATAGATATTTTTAGCATTTTAAATTTTGAAATTTCGTTAATTAGAAAAAGTTTAAGAGCAATTTAAAATATCAGCTCATTACATCGTAAACGGTGTCGGTTTATTTTTCAAACTGTCATATCTCCAGATTTTCGGGCCGGATTTTGATGCCAATGGTCTCATTCGATTCGCATGAAAATATAGATATTTTTAGCATTTTAAATTTTGAAATTTCGTTAATTAGAAAAAGTTTAAGAGCAATTTAAAATATCAGCTCATTACATCGTAAACGGTGTCGGTTTATTTTTCAAACTGTCATATCTCCAGATTTTCTGGCCGGATTTTGATGCCGATGGTCTCATTCGATTCGCATGGATGCGTAGATATTTGTAGCATTTTAAATTTTGAAATTTCGTTAATTAGAAAAAGTTTAAGAGCAATTTAAAATATCAGCTCATTACATCGTAAACGGTGTCGGTTTATTTTTCAAACTGTCATATCTCCAGATTTTCTGGCCGGATTTTGATGCCGATGGTCTCATTCGATTCGCATGGATGCGTAGATATTTGTAGCATTTTAAATTTTGAAATTTCGTTAATTAGAAAAAGTTTAAGAGCAATTTAAAATATCAGCTCATTACATCGTAAACGGTGTCGGTTTATTTTTCAAACTGTCATATCTCCAGATTTTCGGGCCGGATTTTGATGCCAATGGTCTCATTCGATTCGCATGAAAATATAGATATTTTTAGCATTTTAAATTTTGAAATTTCGTTAATTAGAAAAAGTTTAAGAGCAATTTAAAATATCAGCTCATTACATCGTAAACGGTGTCGGTTTATTTTTCAAACTGTCATATCTCCAGATTTTCGGGCCGGATTTTGATGCCGATGGTCTCATTCGATTCGCATGGATGCGTAGATATTTTTAGCATTTTAAATTTTGAAATTTCGTTAATTAGAAAAATGTACGGAGCAATTTAAAATATCAGGTCAGTACATCGTAAACGGTGTCGGTTTATTTTTCAAACTGTCATATCTCCAGATTTTCGGGCCGGATTTTGATGCCAATGGTCTCATTCGATTCGCATGAAAATATAGATATTTTTAGCATTTTAAATTTTGAAATTTCGTTAATTAGAAAAAGTTTAAGAGCAATTTAAAATATCAGCTCATTACATCGTAAACGGTGTCGGTTTATTTTTCAAACTGTCATATCTCCAGATTTTCGGGCCGGATTTTGATGCCAATGGTCTCATTCGATTCGCATGAAAATATAGATATTTTTAGCATTTTAAATTTTGAAATTTCGTTAATTAGAAAAAGTTTAAGAGCAATTTAAAATATCAGCTCATTACATCGTAAACGGTGTCGGTTTATTTTTCAAACTGTCATATCTCCAGATTTTCGGGCCGGATTTTGATGCCAATGGTCTCATTCGATTCGCATGAAAATATAGATATTTTTAGCATTTTAAATTTTGAAATTTCGTTAATTAGAAAAAGTTTAAGAGCAATTTAAAATATCAGCTCATTACATCGTAAACGGTGTCGGTTTATTTTTCAAACTGTCATATCTCCAGATTTTCTGGCCGGATTTTGATGCCGATGGTCTCATTCGATTCGCATGGATGCGTAGATATTTGTAGCATTTTAAATTTTGAAATTTCGTTAATTAGAAAAAGTTTAAGAGCAATTTAAAATATCAGCTCATTACATCGTAAACGGTGTCGGTTTATTTTTCAAACTGTCATATCTCCAGATTTTCTGGCCGGATTTTGATGCCGATGGTCTCATTCGATTCGCATGGATGCGTAGATATTTGTAGCATTTTAAATTTTGAAATTTCGTTAATTAGAAAAAGTTTAAGAGCAATTTAAAATATCAGCTCATTACATCGTAAACGGTGTCGGTTTATTTTTCAAACTGTCATATCTCCAGATTTTCGGGCCGGATTTTGATGCCAATGGTCTCATTCGATTCGCATGAAAATATAGATATTTTTAGCATTTTAAATTTTGAAATTTCGTTAATTAGAAAAAGTTTAAGAGCAATTTAAAATATCAGCTCATTACATCGTAAACGGTGTCGGTTTATTTTTCAAACTGTCATATCTCCAGATTTTCGGGCCGGATTTTGATGCCGATGGTCTCATTCGATTCGCATGGATGCGTAGATATTTTTAGCATTTTAAATTTTGAAATTTCGTTAATTAGAAAAATGTACGGAGCAATTTAAAATATCAGGTCAGTACATCGTAAACGGTGTCGGTTTATTTTTCAAACTGTCATATCTCCAGATTTTCGGGCCGGATTTTGATGCCAATGGTCTCATTCGATTCGCATGAAAATATAGATATTTTTAGCATTTTAAATTTTGAAATTTCGTTAATTAGAAAAAGTTTAAGAGCAATTTAAAATATCAGCTCATTACATCGTAAACGGTGTCGGTTTATTTTTCAAACTGTCATATCTCCAGATTTTCGGGCCGGATTTTGATGCCAATGGTCTCATTCGATTCGCATGAAAATATAGATATTTTTAGCATTTTAAATTTTGAAATTTCGTTAATTAGAAAAAGTTTAAGAGCAATTTAAAATATCAGCTCATTACATCGTAAACGGTGTCGGTTTATTTTTCAAACTGTCATATCTCCAGATTTTCGGGCCGGATTTTGATGCCGATGGTCTCATTCGATTCGCATGGATGCGTAGATATTTTTAGCATTTTAAATTTTGAAATTTCGTTAATTAGAAAAATGTACGGAGCAATTTAAAATATCAGGTCAGTACATCGTAAACGGTGTCGGTTTATTTTTCAAACTGTCATATCTCCAGATTTTCGGGCCGGATTTTGATGCCGATGGTCTCATTCGATTCGCATGGATGCGTAGATATTTTTAGCATTTTAAATTTTGAAATTTCGTTAATTAGAAAAATGTACGGAGCAATTTAAAATATCAGGTCAGTACATCGTAAACGGTGTCGGTTTATTTTTCAAACTGTCATATCTCCAGATTTTCGGGCCGGATTTTGATGCCAATGGTCTCATTCGATTCGCATGAAAATATAGATATTTTTAGCATTTTAAATTTTGAAATTTCGTTAATTAGAAAAAGTTTAAGAGCAATTTAAAATATCAGCTCATTACATCGTAAACGGTGTCGGTTTATTTTTCAAACTGTCATATCTCCAGATTTTCGGGCCGGATTTTGATGCCAATGGTCTCATTCGATTCGCATGAAAATATAGATATTTTTAGCATTTTAAATTTTGAAATTTCGTTAATTAGAAAAAGTTTAAGAGCAATTTAAAATATCAGCTCATTACATCGTAAACGGTGTCGGTTTATTTTTCAAACTGTCATATCTCCAGATTTTCGGGCCGGATTTTGATGCCAATGGTCTCATTCGATTCGCATGAGAATATAGATATTTTTAGCATTTTAAATTTTGAAATTTCGTTAATTAGAAAAAGTTTAAGAGCAATTTAAAATATCAGCTCATTACATCGTAAACGGTGTCGGTTTATTTTTCAAACTGTCATATCTCCAGATTTTCGGGCCGGATTTTGATGCCGATGGTCTCATTCGATTCGCATGGATGCGTAGATATTTTTAGCATTTTAAATTTTGAAATTTCGTTAATTAGAAAAATGTACGGAGCAATTTAAAATATCAGGTCAGTACATCGTAAACGGTGTCGGTTTATTTTTCAAACTGTCATATCTCCAGATTTTCGGGCCGGATTTTGATGCCAATGGTCTCATTCGATTCGCATGGATGCGTAGATATTTGTAGCATTTTAAATTTTGAAATTTCGTTAATTAGAAAAAGTTTAAGAGCAATTTAAAATATCAGCTCATTACATCGTAAACGGTGTCGGTTTATTTTTCAAACTGTCATATCTCCAGATTTTCGGGCCGGATTTTGATGCCAATGGTCTCATTCGATTCGCATGAAAATATAGATATTTTTAGCATTTTAAATTTTGAAATTTCGTTAATTAGAAAAAGTTTAAGAGCAATTTAAAATATCAGCTCATTACATCGTAAACGGTGTCGGTTTATTTTTCAAACTGTCATATCTCCAGATTTTCGGGCCGGATTTTGATGCCAATGGTCACATTCGATTCGCATGAAAATATAGATATTTTTAGCATTTTAAATTTTGAAATTTCGTTAATTAGAAAAAGTTTAAGAGCAATTTAAAATATCAGCTCATTACATCGTAAACGGTGTCGGTTTATTTTTCAAACTGTCATATCTCCAGATTTTCGGGCCGGATTTTGATGCCAATGGTCTCATTCGATTCGCATGAAAATATAGATATTTTTAGCATTTTAAATTTTGAAATTTCGTTAATTAGAAAAAGTTTAAGAGCAATTTAAAATATCAGCTCATTACATCGTAAACGGTGTCGGTTTATTTTTCAAACTGTCATATCTCCAGATTTTCGGGCCGGATTTTGATGCCGATAGTCTCATTCGATTCGCATGAAAATATAGATATTTTTAGCATTTTAAATTTTGAAATTTCGTTAATTAGAAAAATGTACGGAGCAATTTAAAATATCAGGTCAGTACATCGTAAACGGTGTCGGTTTATTTTTCAAACTGTCATATCTCCAGATTTTCGGGCCGGATTTTGATGCCAATGGTCTCATTCGATTCGCATGAAAATATAGATATTTTTAGCATTTTAAATTTTGAAATTTCGTTAATTAGAAAAAGTTTAAGAGCAATTTAAAATATCAGCTCATTACATCGTAAACGGTGTCGGTTTATTTTTCAAACTGTCATATCTCCAGATTTTCGGGCCGGATTTTGATGCCGGTGGTCTCATTCGATTCGCATGGATGCGTAGATATTTTTAGCATTTTAAATTTTGAAATTTCGTTAATTAGAAAAATGTACGGAGCAATTTAAAATATCAGGTCAGTACATCGTAAACGGTGTCGGTTTATTTTTCAAACTGTCATATCTCCAGATTTTCGGGCCGGATTTTGATGCCAATGGTCTCATTCGATTCGCATGGATGCGTAGATATTTGTAGCATTTTAAATTTTGAAATTTCGTTAATTAGAAAAAGTTTAAGAGCAATTTAAAATATCAGCTCATTACATCGTAAACGGTGTCGGTTTATTTTTCAAACTGTCATATCTCCAGATTTTCGGGCCGGATTTTGATGCCAATGGTCTCATTCGATTCGCATGAAAATATAGATATTTTTAGCATTTTAAATTTTGAAATTTCGTTAATTAGAAAAAGTTTAAGAGCAATTTAAAATATCAGCTCATTACATCGTAAACGGTGTCGGTTTATTTTTCAAACTGTCATATCTCCAGATTTTCGGGCCGGATTTTGATGCCGATGGTCTCATTCGATTCGCATGGATGCGTAGATATTTTTAGCATTTTAAATTTTGAAATTTCGTTAATTAGAAAAATGTACGGAGCAATTTAAAATATCAGGTCAGTACATCGTAAACGGTGTCGGTTTATTTTTCAAACTGTCATATCTCCAGATTTTCGGGCCGGATTTTGATGCCAATGGTCTCATTCGATTCGCATGAAAATATAGATATTTTTAGCATTTTAAATTTTGAAATTTCGTTAATTAGAAAAAGTTTAAGAGCAATTTAAAATATCAGCTCATTACATCGTAAACGGTGTCGGTTTATTTTTCAAACTGTCATATCTCCAGATTTTCGGGCCGGATTTTGATGCCAATGGTCTCATTCGATTCGCATGAAAATATAGATATTTTTAGCATTTTAAATTTTGAAATTTCGTTAATTAGAAAAAGTTTAAGAGCAATTTAAAATATCAGCTCATTACATCGTAAACGGTGTCGGTTTATTTTTCAAACTGTCATATCTCCAGATTTTCGGGCCGGATTTTGATGCCAATGGTCTCATTCGATTCGCATGAAAATATAGATATTTTTAGCATTTTAAATTTTGAAATTTCGTTAATTAGAAAAATGTACGGAGCAATTTAAAATATCAGGTCAGTACATCGTAAACGGTGTCGGTTTATTTTTCAAACTGTCATATCTCCAGATTTTCGGGCCGGATTTTGATGCCAATGGTCTCATTCGATTCGCATGAAAATATAGATATTTTTAGCATTTTAAATTTTGAAATTTCGTTAATTAGAAAAAGTTTAAGAGCAATTTAAAATATCAGCTCATTACATCGTAAACGGTGTCGGTTTATTTTTCAAACTGTCATATCTCCAGATTTTCGGGCCGGATTTTGATGCCGGTGGTCTCATTCGATTCGCATGGATGCGTAGATATTTTTAGCATTTTAAATTTTGAAATTTCGTTAATTAGAAAAATGTACGGAGCAATTTAAAATATCAGGTCAGTACATCGTAAACGGTGTCGGTTTATTTTTCAAACTGTCATATCTCCAGATTTTCGGGCCGGATTTTGATGCCAATGGTCTCATTCGATTCGCATGAAAATATAGATATTTTTAGCATTTTAAATTTTGAAATTTCGTTAATTAGAAAAAGTTTAAGAGCAATTTAAAATATCAGCTCATTACATCGTAAACGGTGTCGGTTTATTTTTCAAACTGTCATATCTCCAGATTTTCGGGCCGGATTTTGATGCCGGTGGTCTCATTCGATTCGCATGGATGCGTAGATATTTTTAGCATTTTAAATTTTGAAATTTCGTTAATTAGAAAAATGTACGGAGCAATTTAAAATATCAGGTCAGTACATCGTAAACGGTGTCGGTTTATTTTTCAAACTGTCATATCTCCAGATTTTCGGGCCGGATTTTGATGCCAATGGTCTCATTCGATTCGCATGGATGCGTAGATATTTGTAGCATTTTAAATTTTGAAATTTCGTTAATTAGAAAAAGTTTAAGAGCAATTTAAAATATCAGCTCATTACATCGTAAACGGTGTCGGTTTATTTTTCAAACTGTCATATCTCCAGATTTTCGGGCCGGATTTTGATGCCAATGGTCTCATTCGATTCGCATGAAAATATAGATATTTTTAGCATTTTAAATTTTGAAATTTCGTTAATTAGAAAAAGTTTAAGAGCAATTTAAAATATCAGCTCATTACATCGTAAACGGTGTCGGTTTATTTTTCAAACTGTCATATCTCCAGATTTTCGGGCCGGATTTTGATGCCGATGGTCTCATTCGATTCGCATGGATGCGTAGATATTTTTAGCATTTTAAATTTTGAAATTTCGTTAATTAGAAAAATGTACGGAGCAATTTAAAATATCAGGTCAGTACATCGTAAACGGTGTCGGTTTATTTTTCAAACTGTCATATCTCCAGATTTTCGGGCCGGATTTTGATGCCAATGGTCTCATTCGATTCGCATGAAAATATAGATATTTTTAGCATTTTAAATTTTGAAATTTCGTTAATTAGAAAAAGTTTAAGAGCAATTTAAAATATCAGCTCATTACATCGTAAACGGTGTCGGTTTATTTTTCAAACTGTCATATCTCCAGATTTTCGGGCCGGATTTTGATGCCAATGGTCTCATTCGATTCGCATGAAAATATAGATATTTTTAGCATTTTAAATTTTGAAATTTCGTTAATTAGAAAAAGTTTAAGAGCAATTTAAAATATCAGCTCATTACATCGTAAACGGTGTCGGTTTATTTTTCAAACTGTCATATCTCCAGATTTTCGGGCCGGATTTTGATGCCAATGGTCTCATTCGATTCGCATGAAAATATAGATATTTTTAGCATTTTAAATTTTGAAATTTCGTTAATTAGAAAAATGTACGGAGCAATTTAAAATATCAGGTCAGTACATCGTAAACGGTGTCGGTTTATTTTTCAAACTGTCATATCTCCAGATTTTCGGGCCGGATTTTGATGCCAATGGTCTCATTCGATTCGCATGAAAATATAGATATTTTTAGCATTTTAAATTTTGAAATTTCGTTAATTAGAAAAAGTTTAAGAGCAATTTAAAATATCAGCTCATTACATCGTAAACGGTGTCGGTTTATTTTTCAAACTGTCATATCTCCAGATTTTCGGGCCGGATTTTGATGCCGGTGGTCTCATTCGATTCGCATGGATGCGTAGATATTTTTAGCATTTTAAATTTTGAAATTTCGTTAATTAGAAAAATGTACGGAGCAATTTAAAATATCAGGTCAGTACATCGTAAACGGTGTCGGTTTATTTTTCAAACTGTCATATCTCCAGATTTTCGGGCCGGATTTTGATGCCAATGGTCTCATTCGATTCGCATGGATGCGTAAATATTTGTAGCATTTTAAATTTTGAAATTTCGTTAATTAGAAAAAGTTTAAGAGCAATTTAAAATATCAGCTCATTACATCGTAAACGGTGTCGGTTTATTTTTCAAACTGTCATATCTCCAGATTTTCGGGCCGGATTTTGATGCCAATGGTCTCATTCGATTCGCATGAAAATATAGATATTTTTAGCATTTTAAATTTTGAAATTTCGTTAATTAGAAAAAGTTTAAGAGCAATTTAAAATATCAGCTCATTACATCGTAAACGGTGTCGGTTTATTTTTCAAACTGTCATATCTCCAGATTTTCGGGCCGGATTTTGATGCCGATGGTCTCATTCGATTCGCATGGATGCGTAGATATTTTTAGCATTTTAAATTTTGAAATTTCGTTAATTAGAAAAATGTACGGAGCAATTTAAAATATCAGGTCAGTACATCGTAAACGGTGTCGGTTTATTTTTCAAACTGTCATATCTCCAGATTTTCGGGCCGGATTTTGATGCCAATGGTCTCATTCGATTCGCATGAAAATATAGATATTTTTAGCATTTTAAATTTTGAAATTTCGTTAATTAGAAAAAGTTTAAGAGCAATTTAAAATATCAGCTCATTACATCGTAAACGGTGTCGGTTTATTTTTCAAACTGTCATATCTCCAGATTTTCGGGCCGGATTTTGATGCCAATGGTCTCATTCGATTCGCATGAAAATATAGATATTTTTAGCATTTTAAATTTTGAAATTTCGTTAATTAGAAAAAGTTTAAGAGCAATTTAAAATATCAGCTCATTACATCGTAAACGGTGTCGGTTTATTTTTCAAACTGTCATATCTCCAGATTTTCGGGCCGGATTTTGATGCCGATAGTCTCATTCGATTCGCATGAAAATATAGATATTTTTAGCATTTTAAATTTTGAAATTTCGTTAATTAGAAAAATGTACGGAGCAATTTAAAATATCAGGTCAGTACATCGTAAACGGTGTCGGTTTATTTTTCAAACTGTCATATCTCCAGATTTTCGGGCCGGATTTTGATGCCAATGGTCTCATTCGATTCGCATGAAAATATAGATATTTTTAGCATTTTAAATTTTGAAATTTCGTTAATTAGAAAAAGTTTAAGAGCAATTTAAAATATCAGCTCATTACATCGTAAACGGTGTCGGTTTATTTTTCAAACTGTCATATCTCCAGATTTTCGGGCCGGATTTTGATGCCGATAGTCTCATTCGATTCGCATGAAAATATAGATATTTTTAGCATTTTAAATTTTGAAATTTCGTTAATTAGAAAAATGTACGGAGCAATTTAAAATATCAGGTCAGTACATCGTAAACGGTGTCGGTTTATTTTTCAAACTGTCATATCTCCAGATTTTCGGGCCGGATTTTGATGCCAATGGTCTCATTCGATTCGCATGAAAATATAGATATTTTTAGCATTTTAAATTTTGAAATTTCGTTAATTAGAAAAAGTTTAAGAGCAATTTAAAATATCAGCTCATTACATCGTAAACGGTGTCGGTTTATTTTTCAAACTGTCATATCTCCAGACTTTCGGGCCGGATTTTGATGCCAATGGTCTCATTCGATTCGCATGGATGCGTAGATATTTGTAGCATTTTAAATTTTGAAATTTCGTTAATTAGAAAAAGTTTAAGAGCAATTTAAAATATCAGCTCATTACATCGTAAACGGTGTCGGTTTATTTTTCAAACTGTCATATCTCCAGATTTTCGGGCCGGATTTTGATGCCGATGGTCTCATTCGATTCGCATGGATGCGTAGATATTTTTAGCATTTTAAATTTTGAAATTTCGTTAATTAGAAAAATGTACGGAGCAATTTAAAATATCAGGTCAGTACATCGTAAACGGTGTCGGTTTATTTTTCAAACTGTCATATCTCCAGATTTTCGGGCCGGATTTTGATGCCAATGGTCTCATTCGATTCGCATGAAAATATAGATATTTTTAGCATTTTAAATTTTGAAATTTCGTTAATTAGAAAAAGTTTAAGAGCAATTTAAAATATCAGCTCATTACATCGTAAACGGTGTCGGTTTATTTTTCAAACTGTCATATCTCCAGATTTTCGGGCCGGATTTTGATGCCAATGGTCTCATTCGATTCGCATGAAAATATAGATATTTTTAGCATTTTAAATTTTGAAATTTCGTTAATTAGAAAAAGTTTAAGAGCAATTTAAAATATCAGCTCATTACATCGTAAACGGTGTCGGTTTATTTTTCAAACTGTCATATCTCCAGATTTTCGGGCCGGATTTTGATGCCGATGGTCTCATTCGATTCGCATGAAAATATAGATATTTTTAGCATTTTAAATTTTGAAATTTCGTTAATTAGAAAAATGTACGGAGCAATTTAAAATATCAGGTCAGTACATCGTAAACGGTGTCGGTTTATTTTTCAAACTGTCATATCTCCAGATTTTCGGGCCGGATTTTGATGCCAATGGTCTCATTCGATTCGCATGAAAATATAGATATTTTTAGCATTTTAAATTTTGAAATTTCGTTAATTAGAAAAAGTTTAAGAGCAATTTAAAATATCAGCTCATTACATCGTAAACGGTGTCGGTTTATTTTTCAAACTGTCATATCTCCAGATTTTCGGGCCGGATTTTGATGCCAATGGTCTCATTCGATTCGCATGAAAATATAGATATTTTTAGCATTTTAAATTTTGAAATTTCGTTAATTAGAAAAAGTTTAAGAGCAATTTAAAATATCAGCTCATTACATCGTAAACGGTGTCGGTTTATTTTTCAAACTGTCATATCTCCAGATTTTCGGGCCGGATTTTGATGCCAATGGTCTCATTCGATTCGCATGAAAATATAGATATTTTTAGCATTTTAAATTTTGAAATTTCGTTAATTAGAAAAAGTTTAAGAGCAATTTAAAATATCAGCTCATTACATCGTAAACGGTGTCGGTTTATTTTTCAAACTGTCATATCTCCAGATTTTCGGGCCGGATTTTGATGCCGATGGTCTCATTCGATTCGCATGGATGCGTAGATATTTTTAGCATTTTAAATTTTGAAATTTCGTTAATTAGAAAAATGTACGGAGCAATTTAAAATATCAGGTCAGTACATCGTAAACGGTGTCGGTTTATTTTTCAAACTGTCATATCTCCAGATTTTCGGGCCGGATTTTGATGCCAATGGTCTCATTCGATTCGCATGAAAATATAGATATTTTTAGCATTTTAAATTTTGAAATTTCGTTAATTAGAAAAAGTTTAAGAGCAATTTAAAATATCAGCTCATTACATCGTAAACGGTGTCGGTTTATTTTTCAAACTGTCATATCTCCAGATTTTCGGGCCGGATTTTGATGCCGATAGTCTCATTCGATTCGCATGAAAATATAGATATTTTTAGCATTTTAAATTTTGAAATTTCGTTAATTAGAAAAATGTACGGAGCAATTTAAAATATCAGGTCAGTACATCGTAAACGGTGTCGGTTTATTTTTCAAACTGTCATATCTCCAGATTTTCGGGCCGGATTTTGATGCCAATGGTCTCATTCGATTCGCATGAAAATATAGATATTTTTAGCATTTTAAATTTTGAAATTTCGTTAATTAGAAAAAGTTTAAGAGCAATTTAAAATATCAGCTCATTACATCGTAAACGGTGTCGGTTTATTTTTCAAACTGTCATATCTCCAGATTTTCGGGCCGGATTTTGATGCCGATGGTCTCATTCGATTCGCATGAAAATATAGATATTTTTAGCATTTTAAATTTTGAAATTTCGTTAATTAGAAAAATGTACGGAGCAATTTAAAATATCAGGTCAGTACATCGTAAACGGTGTCGGTTTATTTTTCAAACTGTCATATCTCCAGATTTTCGGGCCGGATTTTGATGCCAATGGTCTCATTCGATTCGCATGAAAATATAGATATTTTTAGCATTTTAAATTTTGAAATTTCGTTAATTAGAAAAAGTTTAAGAGCAATTTAAAATATCAGCTCATTACATCGTAAACGGTGTCGGTTTATTTTTCAAACTGTCATATCTCCAGATTTTCGGGCCGGATTTTGATGCCAATGGTCTCATTCGATTCGCATGAAAATATAGATATTTTTAGCATTTTAAATTTTGAAATTTCGTTAATTAGAAAAAGTTTAAGAGCAATTTAAAATATCAGCTCATTACATCGTAAACGGTGTCGGTTTATTTTTCAAACTGTCATATCTCCAGATTTTCGGGCCGGATTTTGATGCCAATGGTCTCATTCGATTCGCATGAAAATATAGATATTTTTAGCATTTTAAATTTTGAAATTTCGTTAATTAGAAAAAGTTTAAGAGCAATTTAAAATATCAGCTCATTACATCGTAAACGGTGTCGGTTTATTTTTCAAACTGTCATATCTCCAGATTTTCGGGCCGGATTTTGATGCCGATGGTCTCATTCGATTCGCATGGATGCGTAGATATTTTTAGCATTTTAAATTTTGAAATTTCGTTAATTAGAAAAATGTACGGAGCAATTTAAAATATCAGGTCAGTACATCGTAAACGGTGTCGGTTTATTTTTCAAACTGTCATATCTCCAGATTTTCGGGCCGGATTTTGATGCCAATGGTCTCATTCGATTCGCATGAAAATATAGATATTTTTAGCATTTTAAATTTTGAAATTTCGTTAATTAGAAAAAGTTTAAGAGCAATTTAAAATATCAGCTCATTACATCGTAAACGGTGTCGGTTTATTTTTCAAACTGTCATATCTCCAGATTTTCGGGCCGGATTTTGATGCCGATGGTCTCATTCGATTCGCATGAAAATATAGATATTTTTAGCATTTTAAATTTTGAAATTTCGTTAATTAGAAAAATGTACGGAGCAATTTAAAATATCAGGTCAGTACATCGTAAACGGTGTCGGTTTATTTTTCAAACTGTCATATCTCCAGATTTTCGGGCCGGATTTTGATGCCAATGGTCTCATTCGATTCGCATGAAAATATAGATATTTTTAGCATTTTAAATTTTGAAATTTCGTTAATTAGAAAAAGTTTAAGAGCAATTTAAAATATCAGCTCATTACATCGTAAACGGTGTCGGTTTATTTTTCAAACTGTCATATCTCCAGATTTTCGGGCCGGATTTTGATGCCAATGGTCTCATTCGATTCGCATGAAAATATAGATATTTTTAGCATTTTAAATTTTGAAATTTCGTTAATTAGAAAAAGTTTAAGAGCAATTTAAAATATCAGCTCATTACATCGTAAACGGTGTCGGTTTATTTTTCAAACTGTCATATCTCCAGATTTTCGGGCCGGATTTTGATGCCGATGGTCTCATTCGATTCGCATGGATGCGTAGATATTTTTAGCATTTTAAATTTTGAAATTTCGTTAATTAGAAAAATGTACGGAGCAATTTAAAATATCAGGTCAGTACATCGTAAACGGTGTCGGTTTATTTTTCAAACTGTCATATCTCCAGATTTTCGGGCCGGATTTTGATGCCAATGGTCTCATTCGATTCGCATGAAAATATAGATATTTTTAGCATTTTAAATTTTGAAATTTCGTTAATTAGAAAAAGTTTAAGAGCAATTTAAAATATCAGCTCATTACATCGTAAACGGTGTCGGTTTATTTTTCAAACTGTCATATCTCCAGATTTTCGGGCCGGATTTTGATGCCAATGGTCTCATTCGATTCGCATGAAAATATAGATATTTTTAGCATTTTAAATTTTGAAATTTCGTTAATTAGAAAAAGTTTAAGAGCAATTTAAAATATCAGCTCATTACATCGTAAACGGTGTCGGTTTATTTTTCAAACTGTCATATCTCCAGATTTTCGGGCCGGATTTTGATGCCGATAGTCTCATTCGATTCGCATGAAAATATAGATATTTTTAGCATTTTAAATTTTGAAATTTCGTTAATTAGAAAAATGTACGGAGCAATTTAAAATATCAGGTCAGTACATCGTAAACGGTGTCGGTTTATTTTTCAAACTGTCATATCTCCAGATTTTCGGGCCGGATTTTGATGCCAATGGTCTCATTCGATTCGCATGAAAATATAGATATTTTTAGCATTTTAAATTTTGAAATTTCGTTAATTAGAAAAAGTTTAAGAGCAATTTAAAATATCAGCTCATTACATCGTAAACGGTGTCGGTTTATTTTTCAAACTGTCATATCTCCAGACTTTCGGGCCGGATTTTGATGCCAATGGTCTCATTCGATTCGCATGGATGCGTAGATATTTGTAGCATTTTAAATTTTGAAATTTCGTTAATTAGAAAAAGTTTAAGAGCAATTTAAAATATCAGCTCATTACATCGTAAACGGTGTCGGTTTATTTTTCAAACTGTCATATCTCCAGATTTTCGGGCCGGATTTTGATGCCGATGGTCTCATTCGATTCGCATGGATGCGTAGATATTTTTAGCATTTTAAATTTTGAAATTTCGTTAATTAGAAAAATGTACGGAGCAATTTAAAATATCAGGTCAGTACATCGTAAACGGTGTCGGTTTATTTTTCAAACTGTCATATCTCCAGATTTTCGGGCCGGATTTTGATGCCAATGGTCTCATTCGATTCGCATGAAAATATAGATATTTTTAGCATTTTAAATTTTGAAATTTCGTTAATTAGAAAAAGTTTAAGAGCAATTTAAAATATCAGCTCATTACATCGTAAACGGTGTCGGTTTATTTTTCAAACTGTCATATCTCCAGATTTTCGGGCCGGATTTTGATGCCAATGGTCTCATTCGATTCGCATGAAAATATAGATATTTTTAGCATTTTAAATTTTGAAATTTCGTTAATTAGAAAAAGTTTAAGAGCAATTTAAAATATCAGCTCATTACATCGTAAACGGTGTCGGTTTATTTTTCAAACTGTCATATCTCCAGATTTTCGGGCCGGATTTTGATGCCGATGGTCTCATTCGATTCGCATGAAAATATAGATATTTTTAGCATTTTAAATTTTGAAATTTCGTTAATTAGAAAAATGTACGGAGCAATTTAAAATATCAGGTCAGTACATCGTAAACGGTGTCGGTTTATTTTTCAAACTGTCATATCTCCAGATTTTCGGGCCGGATTTTGATGCCAATGGTCTCATTCGATTCGCATGAAAATATAGATATTTTTAGCATTTTAAATTTTGAAATTTCGTTAATTAGAAAAAGTTTAAGAGCAATTTAAAATATCAGCTCATTACATCGTAAACGGTGTCGGTTTATTTTTCAAACTGTCATATCTCCAGATTTTCGGGCCGGATTTTGATGCCAATGGTCTCATTCGATTCGCATGAAAATATAGATATTTTTAGCATTTTAAATTTTGAAATTTCGTTAATTAGAAAAAGTTTAAGAGCAATTTAAAATATCAGCTCATTACATCGTAAACGGTGTCGGTTTATTTTTCAAACTGTCATATCTCCAGATTTTCGGGCCGGATTTTGATGCCGATGGTCTCATTCGATTCGCATGGATGCGTAGATATTTTTAGCATTTTAAATTTTGAAATTTCGTTAATTAGAAAAATGTACGGAGCAATTTAAAATATCAGGTCAGTACATCGTAAACGGTGTCGGTTTATTTTTCAAACTGTCATATCTCCAGATTTTCGGGCCGGATTTTGATGCCAATGGTCTCATTCGATTCGCATGAAAATATAGATATTTTTAGCATTTTAAATTTTGAAATTTCGTTAATTAGAAAAAGTTTAAGAGCAATTTAAAATATCAGCTCATTACATCGTAAACGGTGTCGGTTTATTTTTCAAACTGTCATATCTCCAGATTTTCGGGCCGGATTTTGATGCCAATGGTCTCATTCGATTCGCATGAAAATATAGATATTTTTAGCATTTTAAATTTTGAAATTTCGTTAATTAGAAAAAGTTTAAGAGCAATTTAAAATATCAGCTCATTACATCGTAAACGGTGTCGGTTTATTTTTCAAACTGTCATATCTCCAGATTTTCGGGCCGGATTTTGATGCCGATGGTCTCATTCGATTCGCATGGATGCGTAGATATTTTTAGCATTTTAAATTTTGAAATTTCGTTAATTAGAAAAATGTACGGAGCAATTTAAAATATCAGGTCAGTACATCGTAAACGGTGTCGGTTTATTTTTCAAACTGTCATATCTCCAGATTTTCGGGCCGGATTTTGATGCCGATGGTCTCATTCGATTCGCATGGATGCGTAGATATTTTTAGCATTTTAAATTTTGAAATTTCGTTAATTAGAAAAATGTACGGAGCAATTTAAAATATCAGGTCAGTACATCGTAAACGGTGTCGGTTTATTTTTCAAACTGTCATATCTCCAGATTTTCGGGCCGGATTTTGATGCCAATGGTCTCATTCGATTCGCATGAAAATATAGATATTTTTAGCATTTTAAATTTTGAAATTTCGTTAATTAGAAAAAGTTTAAGAGCAATTTAAAATATCAGCTCATTACATCGTAAACGGTGTCGGTTTATTTTTCAAACTGTCATATCTCCAGATTTTCGGGCCGGATTTTGATGCCAATGGTCTCATTCGATTCGCATGAAAATATAGATATTTTTAGCATTTTAAATTTTGAAATTTCGTTAATTAGAAAAAGTTTAAGAGCAATTTAAAATATCAGCTCATTACATCGTAAACGGTGTCGGTTTATTTTTCAAACTGTCATATCTCCAGATTTTCGGGCCGGATTTTGATGCCAATGGTCTCATTCGATTCGCATGAAAATATAGATATTTTTAGCATTTTAAATTTTGAAATTTCGTTAATTAGAAAAAGTTTAAGAGCAATTTAAAATATCAGCTCATTACATCGTAAACGGTGTCGGTTTATTTTTCAAACTGTCATATCTCCAGATTTTCGGGCCGGATTTTGATGCCGATGGTCTCATTCGATTCGCATGGATGCGTAGATATTTTTAGCATTTTAAATTTTGAAATTTCGTTAATTAGAAAAATGTACGGAGCAATTTAAAATATCAGGTCAGTACATCGTAAACGGTGTCGGTTTATTTTTCAAACTGTCATATCTCCAGATTTTCGGGCCGGATTTTGATGCCGATGGTCTCATTCGATTCGCATGGATGCGTAGATATTTTTAGCATTTTAAATTTTGAAATTTCGTTAATTAGAAAAATGTACGGAGCAATTTAAAATATCAGGTCAGTACATCGTAAACGGTGTCGGTTTATTTTTCAAACTGTCATATCTCCAGATTTTCGGGCCGGATTTTGATGCCAATGGTCTCATTCGATTCGCATGAAAATATAGATATTTTTAGCATTTTAAATTTTGAAATTTCGTTAATTAGAAAAAGTTTAAGAGCAATTTAAAATATCAGCTCATTACATCGTAAACGGTGTCGGTTTATTTTTCAAACTGTCATATCTCCAGATTTTCGGGCCGGATTTTGATGCCGATGGTCTCATTCGATTCGCATGGATGCGTAGATATTTTTAGCATTTTAAATTTTGAAATTTCGTTAATTAGAAAAATGTACGGAGCAATTTAAAATATCAGGTCAGTACATCGTAAACGGTGTCGGTTTATTTTTCAAACTGTCATATCTCCAGATTTTCGGGCCGGATTTTGATGCCGATGGTCTCATTCGATTCGCATGGATGCGTAGATATTTTTAGCATTTTAAATTTTGAAATTTCGTTAATTAGAAAAATGTACGGAGCAATTTAAAATATCAGGTCAGTACATCGTAAACGGTGTCGGTTTATTTTTCAAACTGTCATATCTCCAGATTTTCGGGCCGGATTTTGATGCCAATGGTCTCATTCGATTCGCATGAAAATATAGATATTTTTAGCATTTTAAATTTTGAAATTTCGTTAATTAGAAAAAGTTTAAGAGCAATTTAAAATATCAGCTCATTACATCGTAAACGGTGTCGGTTTATTTTTCAAACTGTCATATCTCCAGATTTTCGGGCCGGATTTTGATGCCAATGGTCTCATTCGATTCGCATGAAAATATAGATATTTTTAGCATTTTAAATTTTGAAATTTCGTTAATTAGAAAAAGTTTAAGAGCAATTTAAAATATCAGCTCATTACATCGTAAACGGTGTCGGTTTATTTTTCAAACTGTCATATCTCCAGATTTTCGGGCCGGATTTTGATGCCAATGGTCTCATTCGATTCGCATGAAAATATAGATATTTTTAGCATTTTAAATTTTGAAATTTCGTTAATTAGAAAAAGTTTAAGAGCAATTTAAAATATCAGCTCATTACATCGTAAACGGTGTCGGTTTATTTTTCAAACTGTCATATCTCCAGATTTTCGGGCCGGATTTTGATGCCGATGGTCTCATTCGATTCGCATGAAAATATAGATATTTTTAGCATTTTAAATTTTGAAATTTCGTTAATTAGAAAAATGTACGGAGCAATTTAAAATATCAGGTCAGTACATCGTAAACGGTGTCGGTTTATTTTTCAAACTGTCATATCTCCAGATTTTCGGGCCGGATTTTGATGCCAATGGTCTCATTCGATTCGCATGAAAATATAGATATTTTTAGCATTTTAAATTTTGAAATTTCGTTAATTAGAAAAAGTTTAAGAGCAATTTAAAATATCAGCTCATTACATCGTAAACGGTGTCGGTTTATTTTTCAAACTGTCATATCTCCAGATTTTCGGGCCGGATTTTGATGCCAATGGTCTCATTCGATTCGCATGAAAATATAGATATTTTTAGCATTTTAAATTTTGAAATTTCGTTAATTAGAAAAAGTTTAAGAGCAATTTAAAATATCAGCTCATTACATCGTAAACGGTGTCGGTTTATTTTTCAAACTGTCATATCTCCAGATTTTCGGGCCGGATTTTGATGCCAATGGTCTCATTCGATTCGCATGAAAATATAGATATTTTTAGCATTTTAAATTTTGAAATTTCGTTAATTAGAAAAAGTTTAAGAGCAATTTAAAATATCAGCTCATTACATCGTAAACGGTGTCGGTTTATTTTTCAAACTGTCATATCTCCAGATTTTCGGGCCGGATTTTGATGCCGATGGTCTCATTCGATTCGCATGGATGCGTAGATATTTTTAGCATTTTAAATTTTGAAATTTCGTTAATTAGAAAAATGTACGGAGCAATTTAAAATATCAGGTCAGTACATCGTAAACGGTGTCGGTTTATTTTTCAAACTGTCATATCTCCAGATTTTCGGGCCGGATTTTGATGCCAATGGTCTCATTCGATTCGCATGGATGCGTAGATATTTGTAGCATTTTAAATTTTGAAATTTCGTTAATTAGAAAAAGTTTAAGAGCAATTTAAAATATCAGCTCATTACATCGTAAACGGTGTCGGTTTATTTTTCAAACTGTCATATCTCCAGATTTTCGGGCCGGATTTTGATGCCAATGGTCTCATTCGATTCGCATGAAAATATAGATATTTTTAGCATTTTAAATTTTGAAATTTCGTTAATTAGAAAAAGTTTAAGAGCAATTTAAAATATCAGCTCATTACATCGTAAACGGTGTCGGTTTATTTTTCAAACTGTCATATCTCCAGATTTTCGGGCCGGATTTTGATGCCAATGGTCTCATTCGATTCGCATGAAAATATAGATATTTTTAGCATTTTAAATTTTGAAATTTCGTTAATTAGAAAAAGTTTAAGAGCAATTTAAAATATCAGCTCATTACATCGTAAACGGTGTCGGTTTATTTTTCAAACTGTCATATCTCCAGATTTTCGGGCCGGATTTTGATGCCAATGGTCTCATTCGATTCGCATGAAAATATAGATATTTTTAGCATTTTAAATTTTGAAATTTCGTTAATTAGAAAAAGTTTAAGAGCAATTTAAAATATCAGCTCATTACATCGTAAACGGTGTCGGTTTATTTTTCAAACTGTCATATCTCCAGATTTTCGGGCCGGATTTTGATGCCAATGGTCTCATTCGATTCGCATGAAAATATAGATATTTTTAGCATTTTAAATTTTGAAATTTCGTTAATTAGAAAAAGTTTAAGAGCAATTTAAAATATCAGCTCATTACATCGTAAACGGTGTCGGTTTATTTTTCAAACTGTCATATCTCCAGATTTTCGGGCCGGATTTTGATGCCGATGGTCTCATTAGATTCGCATGAAAATATAGATATTTTTAGCATTTTAAATTTTGAAATTTCGTTAATTAGAAAAAGTTTAAGAGCAATTTAAAATATCAGCTCATTACATCGTAAACGGTGTCGGTTTATTTTTCAAACTGTCATATCTCCAGATTTTCGGGCCGGATTTTGATGCCGATGGTCTCATTCGATTCGCATGGATGCGTAGATATTTTTAGCATTTTAAATTTTGAAATTTCGTTAATTAGAAAAAGTTTAAGAGCAATTTAAAATATCAGGTCAGTACATCGTAAACGGTGTCGGTTTATTTTTCAAACTGTCATATCTCCAGATTTTCGGGCCGGATTTTGATGCCAATGGTCTCATTCGATTCGCATGAAAATATAGATATTTTTAGCATTTTAAATTTTGAAATTTCGTTAATTAGAAAAAGTTTAAGAGCAATTTAAAATATCAGCTCATTACATCGTAAACGGTGTCGGTTTATTTTTCAAACTGTCATATCTCCAGATTTTCGGGCCGGATTTTGATGCCGATGGTCTCATTCGATTCGCATGGATGCGTAGATATTTTTAGCATTTTAAATTTTGAAATTTCGTTAATTAGAAAAAGTTTAAGAGCAATTTAAAATATCAGCTCATTACATCGTAAACGGTGTCGGTTTATTTTTCAAACTGTCATATCTCCAGACTTTCGGGCCGGATTTTGATGCCAATGGTCTCATTCGATTCGCATGGATGCGTAGATATTTGTAGCATTTTAAATTTTGAAATTTCGTTAATTAGAAAAAGTTTAAGAGCAATTTAAAATATCAGCTCATTACATCGTAAACGGTGTCGGTTTATTTTTCAAACTGTCATATCTCCAGACTTTCGGGCCGGATTTTGATGCCAATGGTCTCATTCGATTCGCATGGATGCGTAGATATTTGTAGCATTTTAAATTTTGAAATTTCGTTAATTAGAAAAAGTTTAAGAGCAATTTAAAATATCAGCTCATTACATCGTAAACGGTGTCGGTTTATTTTTCAAACTGTCATATCTCCAGATTTTCGGGCCGGATTTTGATGCCAATGGTCTCATTCGATTCGCATGAAAATATAGATATTTTTAGCATTTTAAATTTTGAAATTTCGTTAATTAGAAAAAGTTTAAGAGCAATTTAAAATATCAGCTCATTACATCGTAAACGGTGTCGGTTTATTTTTCAAACTGTCATATCTCCAGATTTTCGGGCCGGATTTTGATGCCAATGGTCTCATTCGATTCGCATGAAAATATAGATATTTTTAGCATTTTAAATTTTGAAATTTCGTTAATTAGAAAAAGTTTAAGAGCAATTTAAAATATCAGCTCATTACATCGTAAACGGTGTCGGTTTATTTTTCAAACTGTCATATCTCCAGATTTTCGGGCCGGATTTTGATGCCAATGGTCTCATTCGATTCGCATGAAAATATAGATATTTTTAGCATTTTAAATTTTGAAATTTCGTTAATTAGAAAAAGTTTAAGAGCAATTTAAAATATCAGCTCATTACATCGTAAACGGTGTCGGTTTATTTTTCAAACTGTCATATCTCCAGATTTTCGGGCCGGATTTTGATGCCGATGGTCTCATTAGATTCGCATGAAAATATAGATATTTTTAGCATTTTAAATTTTGAAATTTCGTTAATTAGAAAAAGTTTAAGAGCAATTTAAAATATCAGCTCATTACATCGTAAACGGTGTCGGTTTATTTTTCAAACTGTCATATCTCCAGATTTTCGGGCCGGATTTTGATGCCGATGGTCTCATTCGATTCGCATGGATGCGTAGATATTTTTAGCATTTTAAATTTTGAAATTTCGTTAATTAGAAAAAGTTTAAGAGCAATTTAAAATATCAGGTCAGTACATCGTAAACGGTGTCGGTTTATTTTTCAAACTGTCATATCTCCAGATTTTCGGGCCGGATTTTGATGCCAATGGTCTCATTCGATTCGCATGAAAATATAGATATTTTTAGCATTTTAAATTTTGAAATTTCGTTAATTAGAAAAAGTTTAAGAGCAATTTAAAATATCAGCTCATTACATCGTAAACGGTGTCGGTTTATTTTTCAAACTGTCATATCTCCAGATTTTCGGGCCGGATTTTGATGCCGATGGTCTCATTCGATTCGCATGGATGCGTAGATATTTTTAGCATTTTAAATTTTGAAATTTCGTTAATTAGAAAAAGTTTAAGAGCAATTTAAAATATCAGCTCATTACATCGTAAACGGTGTCGGTTTATTTTTCAAACTGTCATATCTCCAGACTTTCGGGCCGGATTTTGATGCCAATGGTCTCATTCGATTCGCATGGATGCGTAGATATTTGTAGCATTTTAAATTTTGAAATTTCGTTAATTAGAAAAAGTTTAAGAGCAATTTAAAATATCAGCTCATTACATCGTAAACGGTGTCGGTTTATTTTTCAAACTGTCATATCTCCAGATTTTCGGGCCGGATTTTGATGCCGATGGTCTCATTCGATTCGCATGGATGCGTAGATATTTTTAGCATTTTAAATTTTGAAATTTCGTTAATTAGAAAAATGTACGGAGCAATTTAAAATATCAGGTCAGTACATCGTAAACGGTGTCGGTTTATTTTTCAAACTGTCATATCTCCAGATTTTCGGGCCGGATTTTGATGCCAATGGTCTCATTCGATTCGCATGAAAATATAGATATTTTTAGCATTTTAAATTTTGAAATTTCGTTAATTAGAAAAAGTTTAAGAGCAATTTAAAATATCAGCTCATTACATCGTAAACGGTGTCGGTTTATTTTTCAAACTGTCATATCTCCAGATTTTCGGGCCGGATTTTGATGCCAATGGTCTCATTCGATTCGCATGAAAATATAGATATTTTTAGCATTTTAAATTTTGAAATTTCGTTAATTAGAAAAAGTTTAAGAGCAATTTAAAATATCAGCTCATTACATCGTAAACGGTGTCGGTTTATTTTTCAAACTGTCATATCTCCAGATTTTCGGGCCGGATTTTGATGCCAATGGTCTCATTCGATTCGCATGAAAATATAGATATTTTTAGCATTTTAAATTTTGAAATTTCGTTAATTAGAAAAAGTTTAAGAGCAATTTAAAATATCAGCTCATTACATCGTAAACGGTGTCGGTTTATTTTTCAAACTGTCATATCTCCAGATTTTCGGGCCGGATTTTGATGCCAATGGTCTCATTCGATTCGCATGAAAATATAGATATTTTTAGCATTTTAAATTTTGAAATTTCGTTAATTAGAAAAAGTTTAAGAGCAATTTAAAATATCAGCTCATTACATCGTAAACGGTGTCGGTTTATTTTTCAAACTGTCATATCTCCAGATTTTCGGGCCGGATTTTGATGCCAATGGTCTCATTCGATTCGCATGAAAATATAGATATTTTTAGCATTTTAAATTTTGAAATTTCGTTAATTAGAAAAAGTTTAAGAGCAATTTAAAATATCAGCTCATTACATCGTAAACGGTGTCGGTTTATTTTTCAAACTGTCATATCTCCAGATTTTCGGGCCGGATTTTGATGCCAATGGTCTCATTCGATTCGCATGAAAATATAGATATTTTTAGCATTTTAAATTTTGAAATTTCGTTAATTAGAAAAAGTTTAAGAGCAATTTAAAATATCAGCTCATTACATCGTAAACGGTGTCGGTTTATTTTTCAAACTGTCATATCTCCAGATTTTCGGGCCGGATTTTGATGCCGATGGTCTCATTAGATTCGCATGAAAATATAGATATTTTTAGCATTTTAAATTTTGAAATTTCGTTAATTAGAAAAAGTTTAAGAGCAATTTAAAATATCAGCTCATTACATCGTAAACGGTGTCGGTTTATTTTTCAAACTGTCATATCTCCAGATTTTCGGGCCGGATTTTGATGCCGATGGTCTCATTCGATTCGCATGGATGCGTAGATATTTTTAGCATTTTAAATTTTGAAATTTCGTTAATTAGAAAAAGTTTAAGAGCAATTTAAAATATCAGGTCAGTACATCGTAAACGGTGTCGGTTTATTTTTCAAACTGTCATATCTCCAGATTTTCGGGCCGGATTTTGATGCCAATGGTCTCATTCGATTCGCATGAAAATATAGATATTTTTAGCATTTTAAATTTTGAAATTTCGTTAATTAGAAAAAGTTTAAGAGCAATTTAAAATATCAGCTCATTACATCGTAAACGGTGTCGGTTTATTTTTCAAACTGTCATATCTCCAGATTTTCGGGCCGGATTTTGATGCCGATGGTCTCATTCGATTCGCATGGATGCGTAGATATTTTTAGCATTTTAAATTTTGAAATTTCGTTAATTAGAAAAAGTTTAAGAGCAATTTAAAATATCAGCTCATTACATCGTAAACGGTGTCGGTTTATTTTTCAAACTGTCATATCTCCAGACTTTCGGGCCGGATTTTGATGCCAATGGTCTCATTCGATTCGCATGGATGCGTAGATATTTGTAGCATTTTAAATTTTGAAATTTCGTTAATTAGAAAAAGTTTAAGAGCAATTTAAAATATCAGCTCATTACATCGTAAACGGTGTCGGTTTATTTTTCAAACTGTCATATCTCCAGACTTTCGGGCCGGATTTTGATGCCAATGGTCTCATTCGATTCGCATGGATGCGTAGATATTTGTAGCATTTTAAATTTTGAAATTTCGTTAATTAGAAAAAGTTTAAGAGCAATTTAAAATATCAGCTCATTACATCGTAAACGGTGTCGGTTTATTTTTCAAACTGTCATATCTCCAGATTTTCGGGCCGGATTTTGATGCCAATGGTCTCATTCGATTCGCATGAAAATATAGATATTTTTAGCATTTTAAATTTTGAAATTTCGTTAATTAGAAAAAGTTTAAGAGCAATTTAAAATATCAGCTCATTACATCGTAAACGGTGTCGGTTTATTTTTCAAACTGTCATATCTCCAGATTTTCGGGCCGGATTTTGATGCCAATGGTCTCATTCGATTCGCATGAAAATATAGATATTTTTAGCATTTTAAATTTTGAAATTTCGTTAATTAGAAAAAGTTTAAGAGCAATTTAAAATATCAGCTCATTACATCGTAAACGGTGTCGGTTTATTTTTCAAACTGTCATATCTCCAGATTTTCGGGCCGGATTTTGATGCCAATGGTCTCATTCGATTCGCATGAAAATATAGATATTTTTAGCATTTTAAATTTTGAAATTTCGTTAATTAGAAAAAGTTTAAGAGCAATTTAAAATATCAGCTCATTACATCGTAAACGGTGTCGGTTTATTTTTCAAACTGTCATATCTCCAGATTTTCGGGCCGGATTTTGATGCCGATGGTCTCATTAGATTCGCATGAAAATATAGATATTTTTAGCATTTTAAATTTTGAAATTTCGTTAATTAGAAAAAGTTTAAGAGCAATTTAAAATATCAGCTCATTACATCGTAAACGGTGTCGGTTTATTTTTCAAACTGTCATATCTCCAGATTTTCGGGCCGGATTTTGATGCCGATGGTCTCATTCGATTCGCATGGATGCGTAGATATTTTTAGCATTTTAAATTTTGAAATTTCGTTAATTAGAAAAAGTTTAAGAGCAATTTAAAATATCAGGTCAGTACATCGTAAACGGTGTCGGTTTATTTTTCAAACTGTCATATCTCCAGATTTTCGGGCCGGATTTTGATGCCAATGGTCTCATTCGATTCGCATGAAAATATAGATATTTTTAGCATTTTAAATTTTGAAATTTCGTTAATTAGAAAAAGTTTAAGAGCAATTTAAAATATCAGCTCATTACATCGTAAACGGTGTCGGTTTATTTTTCAAACTGTCATATCTCCAGATTTTCGGGCCGGATTTTGATGCCGATGGTCTCATTCGATTCGCATGGATGCGTAGATATTTTTAGCATTTTAAATTTTGAAATTTCGTTAATTAGAAAAAGTTTAAGAGCAATTTAAAATATCAGCTCATTACATCGTAAACGGTGTCGGTTTATTTTTCAAACTGTCATATCTCCAGACTTTCGGGCCGGATTTTGATGCCAATGGTCTCATTCGATTCGCATGGATGCGTAGATATTTGTAGCATTTTAAATTTTGAAATTTCGTTAATTAGAAAAAGTTTAAGAGCAATTTAAAATATCAGCTCATTACATCGTAAACGGTGTCGGTTTATTTTTCAAACTGTCATATCTCCAGATTTTCGGGCCGGATTTTGATGCCGATGGTCTCATTCGATTCGCATGGATGCGTAGATATTTTTAGCATTTTAAATTTTGAAATTTCGTTAATTAGAAAAATGTACGGAGCAATTTAAAATATCAGGTCAGTACATCGTAAACGGTGTCGGTTTATTTTTCAAACTGTCATATCTCCAGATTTTCGGGCCGGATTTTGATGCCAATGGTCTCATTCGATTCGCATGAAAATATAGATATTTTTAGCATTTTAAATTTTGAAATTTCGTTAATTAGAAAAAGTTTAAGAGCAATTTAAAATATCAGCTCATTACATCGTAAACGGTGTCGGTTTATTTTTCAAACTGTCATATCTCCAGATTTTCGGGCCGGATTTTGATGCCAATGGTCTCATTCGATTCGCATGAAAATATAGATATTTTTAGCATTTTAAATTTTGAAATTTCGTTAATTAGAAAAAGTTTAAGAGCAATTTAAAATATCAGCTCATTACATCGTAAACGGTGTCGGTTTATTTTTCAAACTGTCATATCTCCAGATTTTCGGGCCGGATTTTGATGCCAATGGTCTCATTCGATTCGCATGAAAATATAGATATTTTTAGCATTTTAAATTTTGAAATTTCGTTAATTAGAAAAAGTTTAAGAGCAATTTAAAATATCAGCTCATTACATCGTAAACGGTGTCGGTTTATTTTTCAAACTGTCATATCTCCAGATTTTCGGGCCGGATTTTGATGCCAATGGTCTCATTCGATTCGCATGAAAATATAGATATTTTTAGCATTTTAAATTTTGAAATTTCGTTAATTAGAAAAAGTTTAAGAGCAATTTAAAATATCAGCTCATTACATCGTAAACGGTGTCGGTTTATTTTTCAAACTGTCATATCTCCAGATTTTCGGGCCGGATTTTGATGCCGATGGTCTCATTCGATTCGCATGGATGCGTAGATATTTTTAGCATTTTAAATTTTGAAATTTCGTTAATTAGAAAAATGTACGGAGCAATTTAAAATATCAGGTCAGTACATCGTAAACGGTGTCGGTTTATTTTTCAAACTGTCATATCTCCAGATTTTCGGGCCGGATTTTGATGCCAATGGTCTCATTCGATTCGCATGAAAATATAGATATGTTTAGCATTTTAAATTTTGAAATTTCGTTAATTAGAAAAATGTACGGAGCAATTTAAAATATCAGGTCAGTACATCGTAAACGGTGTCGGTTTATTTTTCAAACTGTCATATCTCCAGATTTTCGGGCCGGATTTTGATGCCAATGGTCTCATTCGATTCGCATGAAAATATAGATATTTTTAGCATTTTAAATTTTGAAATTTCGTTAATTAGAAAAAGTTTAAGAGCAATTTAAAATATCAGCTCATTACATCGTAAACGGTGTCGGTTTATTTTTCAAACTGTCATATCTCCAGATTTTCGGGCCGGATTTTGATGCCGATGGTCTCATTCGATTCGCATGGATGCGTAGATATTTTTAGCATTTTAAATTTTGAAATTTCGTTAATTAGAAAAAGTTTAAGAGCAATTTAAAATATCAGCTCATTACATCGTAAACGGTGTCGGTTTATTTTTCAAACTGTCATATCTCCAGACTTTCGGGCCGGATTTTGATGCCAATGGTCTCATTCGATTCGCATGGATGCGTAGATATTTGTAGCATTTTAAATTTTGAAATTTCGTTAATTAGAAAAAGTTTAAGAGCAATTTAAAATATCAGCTCATTACATCGTAAACGGTGTCGGTTTATTTTTCAAACTGTCATATCTCCAGATTTTCGGGCCGGATTTTGATGCCGATGGTCTCATTCGATTCGCATGGATGCGTAGATATTTTTAGCATTTTAAATTTTGAAATTTCGTTAATTAGAAAAATGTACGGAGCAATTTAAAATATCAGGTCAGTACATCGTAAACGGTGTCGGTTTATTTTTCAAACTGTCATATCTCCAGATTTTCGGGCCGGATTTTGATGCCAATGGTCTCATTCGATTCGCATGAAAATATAGATATTTTTAGCATTTTAAATTTTGAAATTTCGTTAATTAGAAAAAGTTTAAGAGCAATTTAAAATATCAGCTCATTACATCGTAAACGGTGTCGGTTTATTTTTCAAACTGTCATATCTCCAGATTTTCGGGCCGGATTTTGATGCCAATGGTCTCATTCGATTCGCATGAAAATATAGATATTTTTAGCATTTTAAATTTTGAAATTTCGTTAATTAGAAAAAGTTTAAGAGCAATTTAAAATATCAGCTCATTACATCGTAAACGGTGTCGGTTTATTTTTCAAACTGTCATATCTCCAGATTTTCGGGCCGGATTTTGATGCCAATGGTCTCATTCGATTCGCATGAAAATATAGATATTTTTAGCATTTTAAATTTTGAAATTTCGTTAATTAGAAAAAGTTTAAGAGCAATTTAAAATATCAGCTCATTACATCGTAAACGGTGTCGGTTTATTTTTCAAACTGTCATATCTCCAGATTTTCGGGCCGGATTTTGATGCCAATGGTCTCATTCGATTCGCATGAAAATATAGATATTTTTAGCATTTTAAATTTTGAAATTTCGTTAATTAGAAAAAGTTTAAGAGCAATTTAAAATATCAGCTCATTACATCGTAAACGGTGTCGGTTTATTTTTCAAACTGTCATATCTCCAGATTTTCGGGCCGGATTTTGATGCCGATGGTCTCATTCGATTCGCATGGATGCGTAGATATTTTTAGCATTTTAAATTTTGAAATTTCGTTAATTAGAAAAATGTACGGAGCAATTTAAAATATCAGGTCAGTACATCGTAAACGGTGTCGGTTTATTTTTCAAACTGTCATATCTCCAGATTTTCGGGCCGGATTTTGATGCCAATGGTCTCATTCGATTCGCATGAAAATATAGATATGTTTAGCATTTTAAATTTTGAAATTTCGTTAATTAGAAAAATGTACGGAGCAATTTAAAATATCAGGTCAGTACATCGTAAACGGTGTCGGTTTATTTTTCAAACTGTCATATCTCCAGATTTTCGGGCCGGATTTTGATGCCAATGGTCTCATTCGATTCGCATGAACATCTAGATATGTTTAGCATTTTAAATTTTGAAATTTCGTTAATTAGAAAAATGTACGGAGCAATTTAAAATATCAGGTCAGTACATCGTAAACGGTGTCGGTTTATTTTTCAAACTGTCATATCTCCAGATTTTCGGGCCGGATTTTGATGCCAATGGTCTCATTCGATTCGCATGAAAATATAGATATTTTTAGCATTTTAAATTTTGAAATTTCGTTAATTAGAAAAAGTTTAAGAGCAATTTAAAATATCAGCTCATTACATCGTAAACGGTGTCGGTTTATTTTTCAAACTGTCATATCTCCAGATTTTCGGGCCGGATTTTGATGCCGATGGTCTCATTCGATTCGCATGGATGCGTAGATATTTTTAGCATTTTAAATTTTGAAATTTCGTTAATTAGAAAAATGTACGGAGCAATTTAAAATATCAGGTCAGTACATCGTAAACGGTGTCGGTTTATTTTTCAAACTGTCATATCTCCAGATTTTCGGGCCGGATTTTGATGCCAATGGTCTCATTCGATTCGCATGAAAATATAGATATGTTTAGCATTTTAAATTTTGAAATTTCGTTAATTAGAAAAATGTACGGAGCAATTTAAAATATCAGGTCAGTACATCGTAAACGGTGTCGGTTTATTTTTCAAACTGTCATATCTCCAGATTTTCGGGCCGGATTTTGATGCCAATGGTCTCATTCGATTCGCATGAAAATATAGATATTTTTAGCATTTTAAATTTTGAAATTTCGTTAATTAGAAAAAGTTTAAGAGCAATTTAAAATATCAGCTCATTACATCGTAAACGGTGTCGGTTTATTTTTCAAACTGTCATATCTCCAGATTTTCGGGCCGGATTTTGATGCCGATGGTCTCATTCGATTCGCATGGATGCGTAGATATTTTTAGCATTTTAAATTTTGAAATTTCGTTAATTAGAAAAATGTACGGAGCAATTTAAAATATCAGGTCAGTACATCGTAAACGGTGTCGGTTTATTTTTCAAACTGTCATATCTCCAGATTTTCGGGCCGGATTTTGATGCCAATGGTCTCATTCGATTCGCATGAACATCTAGATATGTTTAGCATTTTAAATTTTGAAATTTCGTTAATTAGAAAAATGTACGGAGCAATTTAAAATATCAGGTCAGTACATCGTAAACGGTGTCGGTTTATTTTTCAAACTGTCATATCTCCAGATTTTCGGGCCGGATTTTGATGCCAATGGTCTCATTCGATTCGCATGAAAATATAGATATTTTTAGCATTTTAAATTTTGAAATTTCGTTAATTAGAAAAAGTTTAAGAGCAATTTAAAATATCAGCTCATTACATCGTAAACGGTGTCGGTTTATTTTTCAAACTGTCATATCTCCAGATTTTCGGGCCGGATTTTGATGCCGATGGTCTCATTCGATTCGCATGGATGCGTAGATATTTTTAGCATTTTAAATTTTGAAATTTCGTTAATTAGAAAAATGTACGGAGCAATTTAAAATATCAGGTCAGTACATCGTAAACGGTGTCGGTTTATTTTTCAAACTGTCATATCTCCAGATTTTCGGGCCGGATTTTGATGCCAATGGTCTCATTCGATTCGCATGAAAATATAGATATGTTTAGCATTTTAAATTTTGAAATTTCGTTAATTAGAAAAATGTACGGAGCAATTTAAAATATCAGGTCAGTACATCGTAAACGGTGTCGGTTTATTTTTCAAACTGTCATATCTCCAGATTTTCGGGCCGGATTTTGATGCCAATGGTCTCATTCGATTCGCATGAAAATATAGATATTTTTAGCATTTTAAATTTTGAAATTTCGTTAATTAGAAAAAGTTTAAGAGCAATTTAAAATATCAGCTCATTACATCGTAAACGGTGTCGGTTTATTTTTCAAACTGTCATATCTCCAGATTTTCGGGCCGGATTTTGATGCCGATGGTCTCATTCGATTCGCATGGATGCGTAGATATTTTTAGCATTTTAAATTTTGAAATTTCGTTAATTAGAAAAATGTACGGAGCAATTTAAAATATCAGGTCAGTACATCGTAAACGGTGTCGGTTTATTTTTCAAACTGTCATATCTCCAGATTTTCGGGCCGGATTTTGATGCCAATGGTCTCATTCGATTCGCATGAAAATATAGATATGTTTAGCATTTTAAATTTTGAAATTTCGTTAATTAGAAAAATGTACGGAGCAATTTAAAATATCAGGTCAGTACATCGTAAACGGTGTCGGTTTATTTTTCAAACTGTCATATCTCCAGATTTTCGGGCCGGATTTTGATGCCAATGGTCTCATTCGATTCGCATGAACATCTAGATATGTTTAACATTTTAAATTTTGAAATTTCGTTAATTAGAAAAATGTACGGAGCAATTTAAAATATCAGGTCAGTACATCGTAAACGGTGTCGGTTTATTTTTCAAACTGTCATATCTCCAGATTTTCGGGCCGGATTTTGATGCCAATGGTCTCATTCGATTCGCATGAAAATATAGATATTTTTAGCATTTTAAATTTTGAAATTTCGTTAATTAGAAAAAGTTTAAGAGCAATTTAAAATATCAGCTCATTACATCGTAAACGGTGTCGGTTTATTTTTCAAACTGTCATATCTCCAGATTTTCGGGCCGGATTTTGATGCCGATGGTCTCATTCGATTCGCATGGATGCGTAGATATTTTTAGCATTTTAAATTTTGAAATTTCGTTAATTAGAAAAATGTACGGAGCAATTTAAAATATCAGGTCAGTACATCGTAAACGGTGTCGGTTTATTTTTCAAACTGTCATATCTCCAGATTTTCGGGCCGGATTTTGATGCCAATGGTCTCATTCGATTCGCATGAAAATATAGATATTTTTAGCATTTTAAATTTTGAAATTTCGTTAATTAGAAAAAGTTTAAGAGCAATTTAAAATATCAGCTCATTACATCGTAAACGGTGTCGGTTTATTTTTCAAACTGTCATATCTCCAGATTTTCGGGCCGGATTTTGATGCCGATGGTCTCATTCGATTCGCATGGATGCGTAGATATTTTTAGCATTTTAAATTTTGAAATTTCGTTAATTAGAAAAATGTACGGAGCAATTTAAAATATCAGGTCAGTACATCGTAAACGGTGTCGGTTTATTTTTCAAACTGTCATATCTCCAGATTTTCGGGCCGGATTTTGATGCCAATGGTCTCATTCGATTCGCATGAAAATATAGATATTTTTAGCATTTTAAATTTTGAAATTTCGTTAATTAGAAAAAGTTTAAGAGCAATTTAAAATATCAGCTCATTACATCGTAAACGGTGTCGGTTTATTTTTCAAACTGTCATATCTCCAGATTTTCGGGCCGGATTTTGATGCCGATGGTCTCATTCGATTCGCATGGATGCGTAGATATTTTTAGCATTTTAAATTTTGAAATTTCGTTAATTAGAAAAATGTACGGAGCAATTTAAAATATCAGGTCAGTACATCGTAAACGGTGTCGGTTTATTTTTCAAACTGTCATATCTCCAGATTTTCGGGCCGGATTTTGATGCCAATGGTCTCATTCGATTCGCATGAAAATATAGATATGTTTAGCATTTTAAATTTTGAAATTTCGTTAATTAGAAAAATGTACGGAGCAATTTAAAATATCAGGTCAGTACATCGTAAACGGTGTCGGTTTATTTTTCAAACTGTCATATCTCCAGATTTTCGGGCCGGATTTTGATGCCAATGGTCTCATTCGATTCGCATGAACATCTAGATATGTTTAGCATTTTAAATTTTGAAATTTCGTTAATTAGAAAAATGTACGGAGCAATTTAAAATATCAGGTCAGTACATCGTAAACGGTGTCGGTTTATTTTTCAAACTGTCATATCTCCAGATTTTCGGGCCGGATTTTGATGCCAATGGTCTCATTCGATTCGCATGAAAATATAGATATTTTTAGCATTTTAAATTTTGAAATTTCGTTAATTAGAAAAAGTTTAAGAGCAATTTAAAATATCAGCTCATTACATCGTAAACGGTGTCGGTTTATTTTTCAAACTGTCATATCTCCAGATTTTCGGGCCGGATTTTGATGCCGATGGTCTCATTCGATTCGCATGGATGCGTAGATATTTTTAGCATTTTAAATTTTGAAATTTCGTTAATTAGAAAAATGTACGGAGCAATTTAAAATATCAGGTCAGTACATCGTAAACGGTGTCGGTTTATTTTTCAAACTGTCATATCTCCAGATTTTCGGGCCGGATTTTGATGCCAATGGTCTCATTCGATTCGCATGAAAATATAGATATTTTTAGCATTTTAAATTTTGAAATTTCGTTAATTAGAAAAAGTTTAAGAGCAATTTAAAATATCAGCTCATTACATCGTAAACGGTGTCGGTTTATTTTTCAAACTGTCATATCTCCAGATTTTCGGGCCGGATTTTGATGCCGATGGTCTCATTCGATTCGCATGGATGCGTAGATATTTTTAGCATTTTAAATTTTGAAATTTCGTTAATTAGAAAAATGTACGGAGCAATTTAAAATATCAGGTCAGTACATCGTAAACGGTGTCGGTTTATTTTTCAAACTGTCATATCTCCAGATTTTCGGGCCGGATTTTGATGCCAATGGTCTCATTCGATTCGCATGAACATCTAGATATGTTTAACATTTTAAATTTTGAAATTTCGTTAATTAGAAAAATGTACGGAGCAATTTAAAATATCAGGTCAGTACATCGTAAACGGTGTCGGTTTATTTTTCAAACTGTCATATCTCCAGATTTTCGGGCCGGATTTTGATGCCAATGGTCTCATTCGATTCGCATGAAAATATAGATATTTTTAGCATTTTAAATTTTGAAATTTCGTTAATTAGAAAAAGTTTAAGAGCAATTTAAAATATCAGCTCATTACATCGTAAACGGTGTCGGTTTATTTTTCAAACTGTCATATCTCCAGATTTTCGGGCCGGATTTTGATGCCGATGGTCTCATTCGATTCGCATGGATGCGTAGATATTTTTAGCATTTTAAATTTTGAAATTTCGTTAATTAGAAAAAGTTTAAGAGCAATTTAAAATATCAGCTCATTACATCGTAAACGGTGTCGGTTTATTTTTCAAACTGTCATATCTCCAGACTTTCGGGCCGGATTTTGATGCCAATGGTCTCATTCGATTCGCATGGATGCGTAGATATTTGTAGCATTTTAAATTTTGAAATTTCGTTAATTAGAAAAAGTTTAAGAGCAATTTAAAATATCAGCTCATTACATCGTAAACGGTGTCGGTTTATTTTTCAAACTGTCATATCTCCAGATTTTCGGGCCGGATTTTGATGCCGATGGTCTCATTCGATTCGCATGGATGCGTAGATATTTTTAGCATTTTAAATTTTGAAATTTCGTTAATTAGAAAAATGTACGGAGCAATTTAAAATATCAGGTCATTACATCGTAAACGGTGTCGGTTTATTTTTCAAACTGTCATATCTCCAGATTTTCGGGCCGGATTTTGATGCCAATGGTCTCATTCGATTCGCATGAAAATATAGATATTTTTAGCATTTTAAATTTTGAAATTTCGTTAATTAGAAAAAGTTTAAGAGCAATTTAAAATATCAGCTCATTACATCGTAAACGGTGTCGGTTTATTTTTCAAACTGTCATATCTCCAGATTTTCGGGCCGGATTTTGATGCCAATGGTCTCATTCGATTCGCATGAAAATATAGATATTTTTAGCATTTTAAATTTTGAAATTTCGTTAATTAGAAAAAGTTTAAGAGCAATTTAAAATATCAGCTCATTACATCGTAAACGGTGTCGGTTTATTTTTCAAACTGTCATATCTCCAGATTTTCGGGCCGGATTTTGATGCCGATGGTCTCATTCGATTCGCATGGATGCGTAGATATTTTTAGCATTTTAAATTTTGAAATTTCGTTAATTAGAAAAATGTACGGAGCAATTTAAAATATCAGGTCAGTACATCGTAAACGGTGTCGGTTTATTTTTCAAACTGTCATATCTCCAGATTTTCGGGCCGGATTTTGATGCCAATGGTCTCATTCGATTCGCATGAAAATATAGATATTTTTAGCATTTTAAATTTTGAAATTTCATTAATTAGAAAAAGTTTAAGAGCAATTTAAAATATCAGCTCATTACATCGTAAACGGTGTCGGTTTATTTTTCAAACTGTCATATCTCCAGATTTTCGGGCCGGATTTTGATGCCAATGGTCTCATTCGATTCGCATGAAAATATAGATATTTTTAGCATTTTAAATTTTGAAATTTCGTTAATTAGAAAAAGTTTAAGAGCAATTTAAAATATCAGCTCATTACATCGTAAACGGTGTCGGTTTATTTTTCAAACTGTCATATCTCCAGATTTTCGGGCCGGATTTTGATGCCGATGGTCTCATTCGATTCGCATGGATGCGTAGATATTTTTAGCATTTTAAATTTTGAAATTTCGTTAATTAGAAAAATGTACGGAGCAATTTAAAATATCAGGTCAGTACATCGTAAACGGTGTCGGTTTATTTTTCAAACTGTCATATCTCCAGATTTTCGGGCCGGATTTTGATGCCGATGGTCTCATTCGATTCGCATGGATGCGTAGATATTTTTAGCATTTTAAATTTTGAAATTTCGTTAATTAGAAAAATGTACGGAGCAATTTAAAATATCAGGTCAGTACATCGTAAACGGTGGCGGTTTATTTTTCAAACTGTCATATCTCCAGATTTTCGGGCCGGATTTTGATGCCAATGGTCTCATTCGATTCGCATGAAAATATAGATATTTTTAGCATTTTAAATTTTGAAATTTCGTTAATTAGAAAAAGTTTAAGAGCAATTTAAAATATCAGCTCATTACATCGTAAACGGTGTCGGTTTATTTTTCAAACTGTCATATCTCCAGATTTTCGGGCCGGATTTTGATGCCAATGGTCTCATTCGATTCGCATGAAAATATAGATATTTTTAGCATTTTAAATTTTGAAATTTCGTTAATTAGAAAAAGTTTAAGAGCAATTTAAAATATCAGCTCATTACATCGTAAACGGTGTCGGTTTATTTTTCAAACTGTCATATCTCCAGATTTTCGGGCCGGATTTTGATGCCAATGGTCTCATTCGATTCGCATGAAAATATAGATATTTTTAGCATTTTAAATTTTGAAATTTCGTTAATTAGAAAAAGTTTAAGAGCAATTTAAAATATCAGCTCATTACATCGTAAACGGTGTCGGTTTATTTTTCAAACTGTCATATCTCCAGATTTTCGGGCCGGATTTTGATGCCGATGGTCTCATTCGATTCGCATGGATGCGTAGATATTTTTAGCATTTTAAATTTTGAAATTTCGTTAATTAGAAAAATGTACGGAGCAATTTAAAATATCAGGTCAGTACATCGTAAACGGTGTCGGTTTATTTTTCAAACTGTCATATCTCCAGATTTTCGGGCCGGATTTTGATGCCAATGGTCTCATTCGATTCGCATGAAAATATAGATATTTTTAGCATTTTAAATTTTGAAATTTCGTTAATTAGAAAAAGTTTAAGAGCAATTTAAAATATCAGCTCATTACATCGTAAACGGTGTCGGTTTATTTTTCAAACTGTCATATCTCCAGATTTTCGGGCCGGATTTTGATGCCAATGGTCTCATTCGATTCGCATGAAAATATAGATATTTTTAGCATTTTAAATTTTGAAATTTCGTTAATTAGAAAAAGTTTAAGAGCAATTTAAAATATCAGCTCATTACATCGTAAACGGTGTCGGTTTATTTTTCAAACTGTCATATCTCCAGATTTTCGGGCCGGATTTTGATGCCGATGGTCTCATTCGATTCGCATGGATGCGTAGATATTTTTAGCATTTTAAATTTTGAAATTTCGTTAATTAGAAAAATGTACGGAGCAATTTAAAATATCAGGTCAGTACATCGTAAACGGTGTCGGTTTATTTTTCAAACTGTCATATCTCCAGATTTTCGGGCCGGATTTTGATGCCAATGGTCTCATTCGATTCGCATGAAAATATAGATATGTTTAGCATTTTAAATTTTGAAATTTCGTTAATTAGAAAAATGTACGGAGCAATTTAAAATATCAGGTCAGTACATCGTAAACGGTGTCGGTTTATTTTTCAAACTGTCATATCTCCAGATTTTCGGGCCGGATTTTGATGCCAATGGTCTCATTCGATTCGCATGAACATCTAGATATGTTTAGCATTTTAAATTTTGAAATTTCGTTAATTAGAAAAATGTACGGAGCAATTTAAAATATCAGGTCAGTACATCGTAAACGGTGTCGGTTTATTTTTCAAACTGTCATATCTCCAGATTTTCGGGCCGGATTTTGATGCCAATGGTCTCATTCGATTCGCATGAAAATATAGATATTTTTAGCATTTTAAATTTTGAAATTTCGTTAATTAGAAAAAGTTTAAGAGCAATTTAAAATATCAGCTCATTACATCGTAAACGGTGTCGGTTTATTTTTCAAACTGTCATATCTCCAGATTTTCGGGCCGGATTTTGATGCCGATGGTCTCATTCGATTCGCATGGATGCGTAGATATTTTTAGCATTTTAAATTTTGAAATTTCGTTAATTAGAAAAATGTACGGAGCAATTTAAAATATCAGGTCAGTACATCGTAAACGGTGTCGGTTTATTTTTCAAACTGTCATATCTCCAGATTTTCGGGCCGGATTTTGATGCCAATGGTCTCATTCGATTCGCATGAAAATATAGATATTTTTAGCATTTTAAATTTTGAAATTTCGTTAATTAGAAAAAGTTTAAGAGCAATTTAAAATATCAGCTCATTACATCGTAAACGGTGTCGGTTTATTTTTCAAACTGTCATATCTCCAGATTTTCGGGCCGGATTTTGATGCCGATGGTCTCATTCGATTCGCATGGATGCGTAGATATTTTTAGCATTTTAAATTTTGAAATTTCGTTAATTAGAAAAATGTACGGAGCAATTTAAAATATCAGGTCAGTACATCGTAAACGGTGTCGGTTTATTTTTCAAACTGTCATATCTCCAGATTTTCGGGCCGGATTTTGATGCCAATGGTCTCATTCGATTCGCATGAACATCTAGATATGTTTAACATTTTAAATTTTGAAATTTCGTTAATTAGAAAAATGTACGGAGCAATTTAAAATATCAGGTCAGTACATCGTAAACGGTGTCGGTTTATTTTTCAAACTGTCATATCTCCAGATTTTCGGGCCGGATTTTGATGCCAATGGTCTCATTCGATTCGCATGAAAATATAGATATTTTTAGCATTTTAAATTTTGAAATTTCGTTAATTAGAAAAAGTTTAAGAGCAATTTAAAATATCAGCTCATTACATCGTAAACGGTGTCGGTTTATTTTTCAAACTGTCATATCTCCAGATTTTCGGGCCGGATTTTGATGCCGATGGTCTCATTCGATTCGCATGGATGCGTAGATATTTTTAGCATTTTAAATTTTGAAATTTCGTTAATTAGAAAAAGTTTAAGAGCAATTTAAAATATCAGCTCATTACATCGTAAACGGTGTCGGTTTATTTTTCAAACTGTCATATCTCCAGACTTTCGGGCCGGATTTTGATGCCAATGGTCTCATTCGATTCGCATGGATGCGTAGATATTTGTAGCATTTTAAATTTTGAAATTTCGTTAATTAGAAAAAGTTTAAGAGCAATTTAAAATATCAGCTCATTACATCGTAAACGGTGTCGGTTTATTTTTCAAACTGTCATATCTCCAGATTTTCGGGCCGGATTTTGATGCCGATGGTCTCATTCGATTCGCATGGATGCGTAGATATTTTTAGCATTTTAAATTTTGAAATTTCGTTAATTAGAAAAATGTACGGAGCAATTTAAAATATCAGGTCATTACATCGTAAACGGTGTCGGTTTATTTTTCAAACTGTCATATCTCCAGATTTTCGGGCCGGATTTTGATGCCAATGGTCTCATTCGATTCGCATGAAAATATAGATATTTTTAGCATTTTAAATTTTGAAATTTCGTTAATTAGAAAAAGTTTAAGAGCAATTTAAAATATCAGCTCATTACATCGTAAACGGTGTCGGTTTATTTTTCAAACTGTCATATCTCCAGATTTTCGGGCCGGATTTTGATGCCAATGGTCTCATTCGATTCGCATGAAAATATAGATATTTTTAGCATTTTAAATTTTGAAATTTCGTTAATTAGAAAAAGTTTAAGAGCAATTTAAAATATCAGCTCATTACATCGTAAACGGTGTCGGTTTATTTTTCAAACTGTCATATCTCCAGATTTTCGGGCCGGATTTTGATGCCGATGGTCTCATTCGATTCGCATGGATGCGTAGATATTTTTAGCATTTTAAATTTTGAAATTTCGTTAATTAGAAAAATGTACGGAGCAATTTAAAATATCAGGTCAGTACATCGTAAACGGTGTCGGTTTATTTTTCAAACTGTCATATCTCCAGATTTTCGGGCCGGATTTTGATGCCAATGGTCTCATTCGATTCGCATGAAAATATAGATATTTTTAGCATTTTAAATTTTGAAATTTCATTAATTAGAAAAAGTTTAAGAGCAATTTAAAATATCAGCTCATTACATCGTAAACGGTGTCGGTTTATTTTTCAAACTGTCATATCTCCAGATTTTCGGGCCGGATTTTGATGCCAATGGTCTCATTCGATTCGCATGAAAATATAGATATTTTTAGCATTTTAAATTTTGAAATTTCGTTAATTAGAAAAAGTTTAAGAGCAATTTAAAATATCAGCTCATTACATCGTAAACGGTGTCGGTTTATTTTTCAAACTGTCATATCTCCAGATTTTCGGGCCGGATTTTGATGCCGATGGTCTCATTCGATTCGCATGGATGCGTAGATATTTTTAGCATTTTAAATTTTGAAATTTCGTTAATTAGAAAAATGTACGGAGCAATTTAAAATATCAGGTCAGTACATCGTAAACGGTGTCGGTTTATTTTTCAAACTGTCATATCTCCAGATTTTCGGGCCGGATTTTGATGCCGATGGTCTCATTCGATTCGCATGGATGCGTAGATATTTTTAGCATTTTAAATTTTGAAATTTCGTTAATTAGAAAAATGTACGGAGCAATTTAAAATATCAGGTCAGTACATCGTAAACGGTGGCGGTTTATTTTTCAAACTGTCATATCTCCAGATTTTCGGGCCGGATTTTGATGCCAATGGTCTCATTCGATTCGCATGAAAATATAGATATTTTTAGCATTTTAAATTTTGAAATTTCGTTAATTAGAAAAAGTTTAAGAGCAATTTAAAATATCAGCTCATTACATCGTAAACGGTGTCGGTTTATTTTTCAAACTGTCATATCTCCAGATTTTCGGGCCGGATTTTGATGCCAATGGTCTCATTCGATTCGCATGAAAATATAGATATTTTTAGCATTTTAAATTTTGAAATTTCGTTAATTAGAAAAAGTTTAAGAGCAATTTAAAATATCAGCTCATTACATCGTAAACGGTGTCGGTTTATTTTTCAAACTGTCATATCTCCAGATTTTCGGGCCGGATTTTGATGCCAATGGTCTCATTCGATTCGCATGAAAATATAGATATTTTTAGCATTTTAAATTTTGAAATTTCGTTAATTAGAAAAAGTTTAAGAGCAATTTAAAATATCAGCTCATTACATCGTAAACGGTGTCGGTTTATTTTTCAAACTGTCATATCTCCAGATTTTCGGGCCGGATTTTGATGCCGATGGTCTCATTCGATTCGCATGGATGCGTAGATATTTTTAGCATTTTAAATTTTGAAATTTCGTTAATTAGAAAAATGTACGGAGCAATTTAAAATATCAGGTCAGTACATCGTAAACGGTGTCGGTTTATTTTTCAAACTGTCATATCTCCAGATTTTCGGGCCGGATTTTGATGCCAATGGTCTCATTCGATTCGCATGAAAATATAGATATTTTTAGCATTTTAAATTTTGAAATTTCGTTAATTAGAAAAAGTTTAAGAGCAATTTAAAATATCAGCTCATTACATCGTAAACGGTGTCGGTTTATTTTTCAAACTGTCATATCTCCAGATTTTCGGGCCGGATTTTGATGCCAATGGTCTCATTCGATTCGCATGAAAATATAGATATTTTTAGCATTTTAAATTTTGAAATTTCGTTAATTAGAAAAAGTTTAAGAGCAATTTAAAATATCAGCTCATTACATCGTAAACGGTGTCGGTTTATTTTTCAAACTGTCATATCTCCAGATTTTCGGGCCGGATTTTGATGCCGATGGTCTCATTCGATTCGCATGGATGCGTAGATATTTTTAGCATTTTAAATTTTGAAATTTCGTTAATTAGAAAAATGTACGGAGCAATTTAAAATATCAGGTCAGTACATCGTAAACGGTGTCGGTTTATTTTTCAAACTGTCATATCTCCAGATTTTCGGGCCGGATTTTGATGCCGATGGTCTCATTCGATTCGCATGGATGCGTAGATATTTTTAGCATTTTAAATTTTGAAATTTCGTTAATTAGAAAAATGTACGGAGCAATTTAAAATATCAGGTCAGTACATCGTAAACGGTGGCGGTTTATTTTTCAAACTGTCATATCTCCAGATTTTCGGGCCGGATTTTGATGCCAATGGTCTCATTCGATTCGCATGAAAATATAGATATTTTTAGCATTTTAAATTTTGAAATTTCGTTAATTAGAAAAAGTTTAAGAGCAATTTAAAATATCAGCTCATTACATCGTAAACGGTGTCGGTTTATTTTTCAAACTGTCATATCTCCAGATTTTCGGGCCGGATTTTGATGCCAATGGTCTCATTCGATTCGCATGAAAATATAGATATTTTTAGCATTTTAAATTTTGAAATTTCGTTAATTAGAAAAAGTTTAAGAGCAATTTAAAATATCAGCTCATTACATCGTAAACGGTGTCGGTTTATTTTTCAAACTGTCATATCTCCAGATTTTCGGGCCGGATTTTGATGCCAATGGTCTCATTCGATTCGCATGAAAATATAGATATTTTTAGCATTTTAAATTTTGAAATTTCGTTAATTAGAAAAAGTTTAAGAGCAATTTAAAATATCAGCTCATTACATCGTAAACGGTGTCGGTTTATTTTTCAAACTGTCATATCTCCAGATTTTCGGGCCGGATTTTGATGCCGATGGTCTCATTCGATTCGCATGGATGCGTAGATATTTTTAGCATTTTAAATTTTGAAATTTCGTTAATTAGAAAAATGTACGGAGCAATTTAAAATATCAGGTCAGTACATCGTAAACGGTGTCGGTTTATTTTTCAAACTGTCATATCTCCAGATTTTCGGGCCGGATTTTGATGCCAATGGTCTCATTCGATTCGCATGGATGCGTAGATATTTGTAGCATTTTAAATTTTGAAATTTCGTTAATTAGAAAAAGTTTAAGAGCAATTTAAAATATCAGCTCATTACATCGTAAACGGTGTCGGTTTATTTTTCAAACTGTCATATCTCCAGATTTTCGGGCCGGATTTTGATGCCAATGGTCTCATTCGATTCGCATGAAAATATAGATATTTTTAGCATTTTAAATTTTGAAATTTCGTTAATTAGAAAAAGTTTAAGAGCAATTTAAAATATCAGCTCATTACATCGTAAACGGTGTCGGTTTATTTTTCAAACTGTCATATCTCCAGATTTTCGGGCCGGATTTTGATGCCAATGGTCTCATTCGATTCGCATGAAAATATAGATATTTTTAGCATTTTAAATTTTGAAATTTCGTTAATTAGAAAAAGTTTAAGAGCAATTTAAAATATCAGCTCATTACATCGTAAACGGTGTCGGTTTATTTTTCAAACTGTCATATCTCCAGATTTTCGGGCCGGATTTTGATGCCGATGGTCTCATTCGATTCGCATGGATGCGTAGATATTTTTAGCATTTTAAATTTTGAAATTTCGTTAATTAGAAAAATGTACGGAGCAATTTAAAATATCAGGTCAGTACATCGTAAACGGTGTCGGTTTATTTTTCAAACTGTCATATCTCCAGATTTTCGGGCCGGATTTTGATGCCAATGGTCTCATTCGATTCGCATGGATGCGTAGATATTTGTAGCATTTTAAATTTTGAAATTTCGTTAATTAGAAAAAGTTTAAGAGCAATTTAAAATATCAGCTCATTACATCGTAAACGGTGTCGGTTTATTTTTCAAACTGTCATATCTCCAGATTTTCGGGCCGGATTTTGATGCCAATGGTCTCATTCGATTCGCATGAAAATATAGATATTTTTAGCATTTTAAATTTTGAAATTTCGTTAATTAGAAAAAGTTTAAGAGCAATTTAAAATATCAGCTCATTACATCGTAAACGGTGTCGGTTTATTTTTCAAACTGTCATATCTCCAGATTTTCGGGCCGGATTTTGATGCCAATGGTCTCATTCGATTCGCATGAAAATATAGATATTTTTAGCATTTTAAATTTTGAAATTTCGTTAATTAGAAAAAGTTTAAGAGCAATTTAAAATATCAGCTCATTACATCGTAAACGGTGTCGGTTTATTTTTCAAACTGTCATATCTCCAGATTTTCGGGCCGGATTTTGATGCCGATGGTCTCATTCGATTCGCATGGATGCGTAGATATTTTTAGCATTTTAAATTTTGAAATTTCGTTAATTAGAAAAATGTACGGAGCAATTTAAAATATCAGGTCAGTACATCGTAAACGGTGTCGGTTTATTTTTCAAACTGTCATATCTCCAGATTTTCGGGCCGGATTTTGATGCCAATGGTCTCATTCGATTCGCATGAAAATATAGATATTTTTAGCATTTTAAATTTTGAAATTTCGTTAATTAGAAAAAGTTTAAGAGCAATTTAAAATATCAGCTCATTACATCGTAAACGGTGTCGGTTTATTTTTCAAACTGTCATATCTCCAGATTTTCGGGCCGGATTTTGATGCCGATGGTCTCATTCGATTCGCATGGATGCGTAGATATTTTTAGCATTTTAAATTTTGAAATTTCGTTAATTAGAAAAATGTACGGAGCAATTTAAAATATCAGGTCAGTACATCGTAAACGGTGTCGGTTTATTTTTCAAACTGTCATATCTCCAGATTTTCGGGCCGGATTTTGATGCCAATGGTCTCATTCGATTCGCATGAAAATATAGATATTTTTAGCATTTTAAATTTTGAAATTTCGTTAATTAGAAAAAGTTTAAGAGCAATTTAAAATATCAGCTCATTACATCGTAAACGGTGTCGGTTTATTTTTCAAACTGTCATATCTCCAGATTTTCGGGCCGGATTTTGATGCCAATGGTCTCATTCGATTCGCATGAAAATATAGATATTTTTAGCATTTTAAATTTTGAAATTTCGTTAATTAGAAAAAGTTTAAGAGCAATTTAAAATATCAGCTCATTACATCGTAAACGGTGTCGGTTTATTTTTCAAACTGTCATATCTCCAGATTTTCGGGCCGGATTTTGATGCCGATGGTCTCATTCGATTCGCATGGATGCGTAGATATTTTTAGCATTTTAAATTTTGAAATTTCGTTAATTAGAAAAATGTACGGAGCAATTTAAAATATCAGGTCAGTACATCGTAAACGGTGTCGGTTTATTTTTCAAACTGTCATATCTCCAGATTTTCGGGCCGGATTTTGATGCCGATGGTCTCATTCGATTCGCATGGATGCGTAGATATTTGTAGCATTTTAAGTTTTGAAATTTCGTTAATTAGAAAAAGTTTAAGAGCAATTTAAAATATCAGCTCATTACATCGTAAACGGTGTCGGTTTATTTTTCAAACTGTCATATCTCCAGATTTTCGGGCCGGATTTTGATGCCAATGGTCTCATTCGATTCGCATGAAAATATAGATATTTTTAGCATTTTAAATTTTGAAATTTCGTTAATTAGAAAAAGTTTAAGAGCAATTTAAAATATCAGCTCATTACATCGTAAACGGTGTCGGTTTATTTTTCAAACTGTCATATCTCCAGATTTTCGGGCCGGATTTTGATGCCAATGGTCTCATTCGATTCGCATGAAAATATAGATATTTTTAGCATTTTAAATTTTGAAATTTCGTTAATTAGAAAAAGTTTAAGAGCAATTTAAAATATCAGCTCATTACATCGTAAACGGTGTCGGTTTATTTTTCAAACTGTCATATCTCCAGATTTTCGGGCCGGATTTTGATGCCAATGGTCTCATTCGATTCGCATGGATGCGTAGATATTTTTAGCATTTTAAATTTTGAAATTTCGTTAATTAGAAAAATGTACGGAGCAATTTAAAATATCAGGTCAGTACATCGTAAACGGTGTCGGTTTATTTTTCAAACTGTCATATCTCCAGATTTTCGGGCCGGATTTTGATGCCAATGGTCTCATTCGATTCGCATGGATGCGTAGATATTTGTAGCATTTTAAATTTTGAAATTTCGTTAATTAGAAAAAGTTTAAGAGCAATTTAAAATATCAGCTCATTACATCGTAAACGGTGTCGGTTTATTTTTCAAACTGTCATATCTCCAGATTTTCGGGCCGGATTTTGATGCCAATGGTCTCATTCGATTCGCATGAAAATATAGATATTTTTAGCATTTTAAATTTTGAAATTTCGTTAATTAGAAAAAGTTTAAGAGCAATTTAAAATATCAGCTCATTACATCGTAAACGGTGTCGGTTTATTTTTCAAACTGTCATATCTCCAGATTTTCGGGCCGGATTTTGATGCCAATGGTCTCATTCGATTCGCATGAAAATATAGATATTTTTAGCATTTTAAATTTTGAAATTTCGTTAATTAGAAAAAGTTTAAGAGCAATTTAAAATATCAGCTCATTACATCGTAAACGGTGTCGGTTTATTTTTCAAACTGTCATATCTCCAGATTTTCGGGCCGGATTTTGATGCCGATGGTCTCATTCGATTCGCATGGATGCGTAGATATTTTTAGCATTTTAAATTTTGAAATTTCGTTAATTAGAAAAATGTACGGAGCAATTTAAAATATCAGGTCAGTACATCGTAAACGGTGTCGGTTTATTTTTCAAACTGTCATATCTCCAGATTTTCGGGCCGGATTTTGATGCCAATGGTCTCATTCGATTCGCATGAAAATATAGATATTTTTAGCATTTTAAATTTTGAAATTTCGTTAATTAGAAAAAGTTTAAGAGCAATTTAAAATATCAGCTCATTACATCGTAAACGGTGTCGGTTTATTTTTCAAACTGTCATATCTCCAGATTTTCGGGCCGGATTTTGATGCCGATGGTCTCATTCGATTCGCATGGATGCGTAGATATTTTTAGCATTTTAAATTTTGAAATTTCGTTAATTAGAAAAATGTACGGAGCAATTTAAAATATCAGGTCAGTACATCGTAAACGGTGTCGGTTTATTTTTCAAACTGTCATATCTCCAGATTTTCGGGCCGGATTTTGATGCCAATGGTCTCATTCGATTCGCATGAAAATATAGATATTTTTAGCATTTTAAATTTTGAAATTTCGTTAATTAGAAAAAGTTTAAGAGCAATTTAAAATATCAGGTCAGTACATCGTAAACGGTGTCGGTTTATTTTTCAAACTGTCATATCTCCAGATTTTCGGGCCGGATTTTGATGCCAATGGTCTCATTCGATTCGCATGAAAATATAGATATTTTTAGCATTTTAAATTTTGAAATTTCGTTAATTAGAAAAAGTTTAAGAGCAATTTAAAATATCAGCTCATTACATCGTAAACGGTGTCGGTTTATTTTTCAAACTGTCATATCTCCAGATTTTCGGGCCGGATTTTGATGCCAATGGTCTCATTCGATTCGCATGAAAATATAGATATTTTTAGCATTTTAAATTTTGAAATTTCGTTAATTAGAAAAAGTTTAAGAGCAATTTAAAATATCAGCTCATTACATCGTAAACGGTGTCGGTTTATTTTTCAAACTGTCATATCTCCAGATTTTCGGGCCGGATTTTGATGCCGATGGTCTCATTCGATTCGCATGGATGCGTAGATATTTTTAGCATTTTAAATTTTGAAATTTCGTTAATTAGAAAAATGTACGGAGCAATTTAAAATATCAGGTCAGTACATCGTAAACGGTGTCGGTTTATTTTTCAAACTGTCATATCTCCAGATTTTCGGGCCGGATTTTGATGCCGATGGTCTCATTCGATTCGCATGGATGCGTAGATATTTTTAGCATTTTAAATTTTGAAATTTCGTTAATTAGAAAAATGTACGGAGCAATTTAAAATATCAGCTCATTACATCGTAAACGGTGGCGGTTTATTTTTCAAACTGTCATATCTCCAGATTTTCGGGCCGGATTTTGATGCCAATGGTCTCATTCGATTCGCATGAAAATATAGATATTTTTAGCATTTTAAATTTTGAAATTTCGTTAATTAGAAAAAGTTTAAGAGCAATTTAAAATATCAGCTCATTACATCGTAAACGGTGTCGGTTTATTTTTCAAACTGTCATATCTCCAGATTTTCGGGCCGGATTTTGATGCCAATGGTCTCATTCGATTCGCATGAAAATATAGATATTTTTAGCATTTTAAATTTTGAAATTTCGTTAATTAGAAAAAGTTTAAGAGCAATTTAAAATATCAGCTCATTACATCGTAAACGGTGTCGGTTTATTTTTCAAACTGTCATATCTCCAGATTTTCGGGCCGGATTTTGATGCCAATGGTCTCATTCGATTCGCATGAAAATATAGATATTTTTAGCATTTTAAATTTTGAAATTTCGTTAATTAGAAAAAGTTTAAGAGCAATTTAAAATATCAGCTCATTACATCGTAAACGGTGTCGGTTTATTTTTCAAACTGTCATATCTCCAGATTTTCGGGCCGGATTTTGATGCCGATGGTCTCATTCGATTCGCATGGATGCGTAGATATTTTTAGCATTTTAAATTTTGAAATTTCGTTAATTAGAAAAATGTACGGAGCAATTTAAAATATCAGCTCATTACATCGTAAACGGTGGCGGTTTATTTTTCAAACTGTCATATCTCCAGATTTTCGGGCCGGATTTTGATGCCAATGGTCTCATTCGATTCGCATGAAAATATAGATATTTTTAGCATTTTAAATTTTGAAATTTCGTTAATTAGAAAAAGTTTAAGAGCAATTTAAAATATCAGCTCATTACATCGTAAACGGTGTCGGTTTATTTTTCAAACTGTCATATCTCCAGATTTTCGGGCCGGATTTTGATGCCAATGGTCTCATTCGATTCGCATGAAAATATAGATATTTTTAGCATTTTAAATTTTGAAATTTCGTTAATTAGAAAAAGTTTAAGAGCAATTTAAAATATCAGCTCATTACATCGTAAACGGTGTCGGTTTATTTTTCAAACTGTCATATCTCCAGATTTTCGGGCCGGATTTTGATGCCAATGGTCTCATTCGATTCGCATGAAAATATAGATATTTTTAGCATTTTAAATTTTGAAATTTCGTTAATTAGAAAAAGTTTAAGAGCAATTTAAAATATCAGCTCATTACATCGTAAACGGTGTCGGTTTATTTTTCAAACTGTCATATCTCCAGATTTTCGGGCCGGATTTTGATGCCGATGGTCTCATTCGATTCGCATGGATGCGTAGATATTTTTAGCATTTTAAATTTTGAAATTTCGTTAATTAGAAAAATGTACGGAGCAATTTAAAATATCAGGTCAGTACATCGTAAACGGTGTCGGTTTATTTTTCAAACTGTCATATCTCCAGATTTTCGGGCCGGATTTTGATGCCAATGGTCTCATTCGATTCGCATGGATGCGTAGATATTTGTAGCATTTTAAATTTTGAAATTTCGTTAATTAGAAAAAGTTTAAGAGCAATTTAAAATATCAGCTCATTACATCGTAAACGGTGTCGGTTTATTTTTCAAACTGTCATATCTCCAGATTTTCGGGCCGGATTTTGATGCCAATGGTCTCATTCGATTCGCATGAAAATATAGATATTTTTAGCATTTTAAATTTTGAAATTTCGTTAATTAGAAAAAGTTTAAGAGCAATTTAAAATATCAGCTCATTACATCGTAAACGGTGTCGGTTTATTTTTCAAACTGTCATATCTCCAGATTTTCGGGCCGGATTTTGATGCCAATGGTCTCATTCGATTCGCATGAAAATATAGATATTTTTAGCATTTTAAATTTTGAAATTTCGTTAATTAGAAAAAGTTTAAGAGCAATTTAAAATATCAGCTCATTACATCGTAAACGGTGTCGGTTTATTTTTCAAACTGTCATATCTCCAGATTTTCGGGCCGGATTTTGATGCCGATGGTCTCATTCGATTCGCATGGATGCGTAGATATTTTTAGCATTTTAAATTTTGAAATTTCGTTAATTAGAAAAATGTACGGAGCAATTTAAAATATCAGGTCAGTACATCGTAAACGGTGTCGGTTTATTTTTCAAACTGTCATATCTCCAGATTTTCGGGCCGGATTTTGATGCCAATGGTCTCATTCGATTCGCATGGATGCGTAGATATTTGTAGCATATTAAATTTTGAAATTTCTTTAATTAGAAAAAGTTTAAGAGCAATTTAAAATATCAGCTCATTACATCGTAAACGGTGTCGGTTTATTTTTCAAACTGTCATATCTCCAGATTTTCGGGCCGGATTTTGATGCCAATGGTCTCATTCGATTCGCATGAAAATATAGATATTTTTAGCATTTTAAATTTTGAAATTTCGTTAATTAGAAAAAGTTTAAGAGCAATTTAAAATATCAGCTCATTACATCGTAAACGGTGTCGGTTTATTTTTCAAACTGTCATATCTCCAGATTTTCGGGCCGGATTTTGATGCCGATGGTCTCATTCGATTCGCATGGATGCGTAGATATTTTTAGCATTTTAAATTTTGAAATTTCGTTAATTAGAAAAATGTACGGAGCAATTTAAAATATCAGGTCAGTACATCGTAAACGGTGTCGGTTTATTTTTCAAACTGTCATATCTCCAGATTTTCGGGCCGGATTTTGATGCCAATGGTCTCATTCGATTCGCATGGATGCGTAGATATTTGTAGCATTTTAAATTTTGAAATTTCGTTAATTAGAAAAAGTTTAAGAGCAATTTAAAATATCAGCTCATTACATCGTAAACGGTGTCGGTTTATTTTTCAAACTGTCATATCTCCAGATTTTCGGGCCGGATTTTGATGCCAATGGTCTCATTCGATTCGCATGAAAATATAGATATTTTTAGCATTTTAAATTTTGAAATTTCGTTAATTAGAAAAAGTTTAAGAGCAATTTAAAATATCAGCTCATTACATCGTAAACGGTGTCGGTTTATTTTTCAAACTGTCATATCTCCAGATTTTCGGGCCGGATTTTGATGCCAATGGTCTCATTCGATTCGCATGAAAATATAGATATTTTTAGCATTTTAAATTTTGAAATTTCGTTAATTAGAAAAAGTTTAAGAGCAATTTAAAATATCAGCTCATTACATCGTAAACGGTGTCGGTTTATTTTTCAAACTGTCATATCTCCAGATTTTCGGGCCGGATTTTGATGCCGATGGTCTCATTCGATTCGCATGGATGCGTAGATATTTTTAGCATTTTAAATTTTGAAATTTCGTTAATTAGAAAAATGTACGGAGCAATTTAAAATATCAGGTCAGTACATCGTAAACGGTGTCGGTTTATTTTTCAAACTGTCATATCTCCAGATTTTCGGGCCGGATTTTGATGCCAATGGTCTCATTCGATTCGCATGGATGCGTAGATATTTGTAGCATATTAAATTTTGAAATTTCTTTAATTAGAAAAAGTTTAAGAGCAATTTAAAATATCAGCTCATTACATCGTAAACGGTGTCGGTTTATTTTTCAAACTGTCATATCTCCAGATTTTCGGGCCGGATTTTGATGCCAATGGTCTCATTCGATTCGCATGGATGCGTAGATATTTGTAGCATTTTAAATTTTGAAATTTCGTTAATTAGAAAAAGTTTAAGAGCAATTTAAAATATCAGCTCATTACATCGTAAACGGTGTCGGTTTATTTTTCAAACTGTCATATCTCCAGATTTTCGGGCCGGATTTTGATGCCAATGGTCTCATTCGATTCGCATGAAAATATAGATATTTTTAGCATTTTAAATTTTGAAATTTCGTTAATTAGAAAAAGTTTAAGAGCAATTTAAAATATCAGCTCATTACATCGTAAACGGTGTCGGTTTATTTTTCAAACTGTCATATCTCCAGATTTTCGGGCCGGATTTTGATGCCAATGGTCTCATTCGATTCGCATGAAAATATAGATATTTTTAGCATTTTAAATTTTGAAATTTCGTTAATTAGAAAAAGTTTAAGAGCAATTTAAAATATCAGCTCATTACATCGTAAACGGTGTCGGTTTATTTTTCAAACTGTCATATCTCCAGATTTTCGGGCCGGATTTTGATGCCAATGGTCTCATTCGATTCGCATGAAAATATAGATATTTTTAGCATTTTAAATTTTGAAATTTCGTTAATTAGAAAAAGTTTAAGAGCAATTTAAAATATCAGCTCATTACATCGTAAACGGTGTCGGTTTATTTTTCAAACTGTCATATCTCCAGATTTTCGGGCCGGATTTTGATGCCGATGGTCTCATTCGATTCGCATGGATGCGTAGATATTTTTAGCATTTTAAATTTTGAAATTTCGTTAATTAGAAAAATGTACGGAGCAATTTAAAATATCAGGTGAGTACATCGTAAACGGTGTCGGTTTATTTTTCAAACTGTCATATCTCCAGATTTTCGGGCCGGATTTTGATGCCAATGGTCTCATTCGATTCGCATGGATGCGTAGATATTTGTAGCATTTTAAATTTTGAAATTTCGTTAATTAGAAAAAGTTTAAGAGCAATTTAAAATATCAGCTCATTACATCGTAAACGGTGTCGGTTTATTTTTCAAACTGTCATATCTCCAGATTTTCGGGCCGGATTTTGATGCCAATGGTCTCATTCGATTCGCATGAAAATATAGATATTTTTAGCATTTTAAATTTTGAAATTTCGTTAATTAGAAAAAGTTTAAGAGCAATTTAAAATATCAGCTCATTACATCGTAAACGGTGTCGGTTTATTTTTCAAACTGTCATATCTCCAGATTTTCGGGCCGGATTTTGATGCCAATGGTCTCATTCGATTCGCATGAAAATATAGATATTTTTAGCATTTTAAATTTTGAAATTTCGTTAATTAGAAAAAGTTTAAGAGCAATTTAAAATATCAGCTCATTACATCGTAAACGGTGTCGGTTTATTTTTCAAACTGTCATATCTCCAGATTTTCGGGCCGGATTTTGATGCCAATGGTCTCATTCGATTCGCATGGATGCGTAGATATTTGTAGCATTTTAAATTTTGAAATTTCGTTAATTAGAAAAAGTTTAAGAGCAATTTAAAATATCAGCTCATTACATCGTAAACGGTGTCGGTTTATTTTTCAAACTGTCATATCTCCAGATTTTCGGGCCGGATTTTGATGCCAATGGTCTCATTCGATTCGCATGAAAATATAGATATTTTTAGCATTTTAAATTTTGAAATTTCGTTAATTAGAAAAAGTTTAAGAGCAATTTAAAATATCAGCTCATTACATCGTAAACGGTGTCGGTTTATTTTTCAAACTGTCATATCTCCAGATTTTCGGGCCGGATTTTGATGCCAATGGTCTCATTCGATTCGCATGAAAATATAGATATTTTTAGCATTTTAAATTTTGAAATTTCGTTAATTAGAAAAAGTTTAAGAGCAATTTAAAATATCAGCTCATTACATCGTAAACGGTGTCGGTTTATTTTTCAAACTGTCATATCTCCAGATTTTCGGGCCGGATTTTGATGCCGATGGTCTCATTCGATTCGCATGGATGCGTAGATATTTTTAGCATTTTAAATTTTGAAATTTCGTTAATTAGAAAAATGTACGGAGCAATTTAAAATATCAGGTCAGTACATCGTAAACGGTGTCGGTTTATTTTTCAAACTGTCATATCTCCAGATTTTCGGGCCGGATTTTGATGCCAATGGTCTCATTCGATTCGCATGGATGCGTAGATATTTGTAGCATATTAAATTTTGAAATTTCTTTAATTAGAAAAAGTTTAAGAGCAATTTAAAATATCAGCTCATTACATCGTAAACGGTGTCGGTTTATTTTTCAAACTGTCATATCTCCAGATTTTCGGGCCGGATTTTGATGCCAATGGTCTCATTCGATTCGCATGGATGCGTAGATATTTGTAGCATTTTAAATTTTGAAATTTCGTTAATTAGAAAAAGTTTAAGAGCAATTTAAAATATCAGCTCATTACATCGTAAACGGTGTCGGTTTATTTTTCAAACTGTCATATCTCCAGATTTTCGGGCCGGATTTTGATGCCAATGGTCTCATTCGATTCGCATGAAAATATAGATATTTTTAGCATTTTAAATTTTGAAATTTCGTTAATTAGAAAAAGTTTAAGAGCAATTTAAAATATCAGCTCATTACATCGTAAACGGTGTCGGTTTATTTTTCAAACTGTCATATCTCCAGATTTTCGGGCCGGATTTTGATGCCAATGGTCTCATTCGATTCGCATGGATGCGTAGATATTTGTAGCATTTTAAGTTTTGAAATTTCGTTAATTAGAAAAAGTTTAAGAGCAATTTAAAATATCAGCTCATTACATCGTAAACGGTGTCGGTTTATTTTTCAAACTGTCATATCTCCAGATTTTCGGGCCGGATTTTGATGCCAATGGTCTCATTCGATTCGCATGAAAATATAGATATTTTTAGCATTTTAAATTTTGAAATTTCGTTAATTAGAAAAAGTTTAAGAGCAATTTAAAATATCAGCTCATTACATCGTAAACGGTGTCGGTTTATTTTTCAAACTGTCATATCTCCAGATTTTCGGGCCGGATTTTGATGCCGATGGTCTCATTCGATTCGCATGGATGCGTAGATATTTTTAGCATTTTAAATTTTGAAATTTCGTTAATTAGAAAAATGTACGGAGCAATTTAAAATATCAGGTCAGTACATCGTAAACGGTGTCGGTTTATTTTTCAAACTGTCATATCTCCAGATTTTCGGGCCGGATTTTGATGCCAATGGTCTCATTCGATTCGCATGAAAATATAGATATTTTTAGCATTTTAAATTTTGAAATTTCGTTAATTAGAAAAAGTTTAAGAGCAATTTAAAATATCAGCTCATTACATCGTAAACGGTGTCGGTTTATTTTTCAAACTGTCATATCTCCAGATTTTCGGGCCGGATTTTGATGCCAATGGTCTCATTCGATTCGCATGAAAATATAGATATTTTTAGCATTTTAAATTTTGAAATTTCGTTAATTAGAAAAAGTTTAAGAGCAATTTAAAATATCAGCTCATTACATCGTAAACGGTGTCGGTTTATTTTTCAAACTGTCATATCTCCAGATTTTCGGGCCGGATTTTGATGCCGATGGTCTCATTCGATTCGCATGGATGCGTAGATATTTTTAGCATTTTAAATTTTGAAATTTCGTTAATTAGAAAAATGTACGGAGCAATTTAAAATATCAGGTCAGTACATCGTAAACGGTGTCGGTTTATTTTTCAAACTGTCATATCTCCAGATTTTCGGGCCGGATTTTGATGCCGATGGTCTCATTCGATTCGCATGGATGCGTAGATATTTTTAGCATTTTAAATTTTGAAATTTCGTTAATTAGAAAAATGTACGGAGCAATTTAAAATATCAGCTCATTACATCGTAAACGGTGGCGGTTTATTTTTCAAACTGTCATATCTCCAGATTTTCGGGCCGGATTTTGATGCCAATGGTCTCATTCGATTCGCATGAAAATATAGATATTTTTAGCATTTTAAATTTTGAAATTTCGTTAATTAGAAAAAGTTTAAGAGCAATTTAAAATATCAGCTCATTACATCGTAAACGGTGTCGGTTTATTTTTCAAACTGTCATATCTCCAGATTTTCGGGCCGGATTTTGATGCCAATGGTCTCATTCGATTCGCATGAAAATATAGATATTTTTAGCATTTTAAATTTTGAAATTTCGTTAATTAGAAAAAGTTTAAGAGCAATTTAAAATATCAGCTCATTACATCGTAAACGGTGTCGGTTTATTTTTCAAACTGTCATATCTCCAGATTTTCGGGCCGGATTTTGATGCCAATGGTCTCATTCGATTCGCATGAAAATATAGATATTTTTAGCATTTTAAATTTTGAAATTTCGTTAATTAGAAAAAGTTTAAGAGCAATTTAAAATATCAGCTCATTACATCGTAAACGGTGTCGGTTTATTTTTCAAACTGTCATATCTCCAGATTTTCGGGCCGGATTTTGATGCCGATGGTCTCATTCGATTCGCATGGATGCGTAGATATTTTTAGCATTTTAAATTTTGAAATTTCGTTAATTAGAAAAATGTACGGAGCAATTTAAAATATCAGGTCAGTACATCGTAAACGGTGTCGGTTTATTTTTCAAACTGTCATATCTCCAGATTTTCGGGCCGGATTTTGATGCCAATGGTCTCATTCGATTCGCATGGATGCGTAGATATTTGTAGCATTTTAAATTTTGAAATTTCGTTAATTAGAAAAAGTTTAAGAGCAATTTAAAATATCAGCTTATTACATCGTAAACGGTGTCGGTTTATTTTTCAAACTGTCATATCTCCAGATTTTCGGGCCGGATTTTGATGCCAATGGTCTCATTCGATTCGCATGAAAATATAGATATTTTTAGCATTTTAAATTTTGAAATTTCGTTAATTAGAAAAAGTTTAAGAGCAATTTAAAATATCAGCTCATTACATCGTAAACGGTGTCGGTTTATTTTTCAAACTGTCATATCTCCAGATTTTCGGGCCGGATTTTGATGCCAATGGTCTCATTCGATTCGCATGAAAATATAGATATTTTTAGCATTTTAAATTTTGAAATTTCGTTAATTAGAAAAAGTTTAAGAGCAATTTAAAATATCAGCTCATTACATCGTAAACGGTGTCGGTTTATTTTTCAAACTGTCATATCTCCAGATTTTCGGGCCGGATTTTGATGCCGATGGTCTCATTCGATTCGCATGGATGCGTAGATATTTTTAGCATTTTAAATTTTGAAATTTCGTTAATTAGAAAAATGTACGGAGCAATTTAAAATATCAGGTCAGTACATCGTAAACGGTGTCGGTTTATTTTTCAAACTGTCATATCTCCAGATTTTCGGGCCGGATTTTGATGCCAATGGTCTCATTCGATTCGCATGGATGCGTAGATATTTGTAGCATATTAAATTTTGAAATTTCTTTAATTAGAAAAAGTTTAAGAGCAATTTAAAATATCAGCTCATTACATCGTAAACGGTGTCGGTTTATTTTTCAAACTGTCATATCTCCAGATTTTCGGGCCGGATTTTGATGCCAATGGTCTCATTCGATTCGCATGAAAATATAGATATTTTTAGCATTTTAAATTTTGAAATTTCGTTAATTAGAAAAAGTTTAAGAGCAATTTAAAATATCAGCTCATTACATCGTAAACGGTGTCGGTTTATTTTTCAAACTGTCATATCTCCAGATTTTCGGGCCGGATTTTGATGCCGATGGTCTCATTCGATTCGCATGGATGCGTAGATATTTTTAGCATTTTAAATTTTGAAATTTCGTTAATTAGAAAAATGTACGGAGCAATTTAAAATATCAGGTCAGTACATCGTAAACGGTGTCGGTTTATTTTTCAAACTGTCATATCTCCAGATTTTCGGGCCGGATTTTGATGCCAATGGTCTCATTCGATTCGCATGGATGCGTAGATATTTGTAGCATTTTAAATTTTGAAATTTCGTTAATTAGAAAAAGTTTAAGAGCAATTTAAAATATCAGCTCATTACATCGTAAACGGTGTCGGTTTATTTTTCAAACTGTCATATCTCCAGATTTTCGGGCCGGATTTTGATGCCAATGGTCTCATTCGATTCGCATGGATGCGTAGATATTTTTAGCATTTTAAATTTTGAAATTTCGTTAATTAGAAAAATGTACGGAGCAATTTAAAATATCAGGTCAGTACATCGTAAACGGTGTCGGTTTATTTTTCAAACTGTCATATCTCCAGATTTTCGGGCCGGATTTTGATGCCAATGGTCTCATTCGATTCGCATGGATGCGTAGATATTTGTAGCATATTAAATTTTGAAATTTCTTTAATTAGAAAAAGTTTAAGAGCAATTTAAAATATCAGCTCATTACATCGTAAACGGTGTCGGTTTATTTTTCAAACTGTCATATCTCCAGATTTTCGGGCCGGATTTTGATGCCAATGGTCTCATTCGATTCGCATGGATGCGTAGATATTTGTAGCATTTTAAATTTTGAAATTTCGTTAATTAGAAAAAGTTTAAGAGCAATTTAAAATATCAGCTCATTACATCGTAAACGGTGTCGGTTTATTTTTCAAACTGTCATATCTCCAGATTTTCGGGCCGGATTTTGATGCCAATGGTCTCATTCGATTCGCATGAAAATATAGATATTTTTAGCATTTTAAATTTTGAAATTTCGTTAATTAGAAAAAGTTTAAGAGCAATTTAAAATATCAGCTCATTACATCGTAAACGGTGTCGGTTTATTTTTCAAACTGTCATATCTCCAGATTTTCGGGCCGGATTTTGATGCCAATGGTCTCATTCGATTCGCATGAAAATATAGATATTTTTAGCATTTTAAATTTTGAAATTTCGTTAATTAGAAAAAGTTTAAGAGCAATTTAAAATATCAGCTCATTACATCGTAAACGGTGTCGGTTTATTTTTCAAACTGTCATATCTCCAGATTTTCGGGCCGGATTTTGATGCCAATGGTCTCATTCGATTCGCATGAAAATATAGATATTTTTAGCATTTTAAATTTTGAAATTTCGTTAATTAGAAAAAGTTTAAGAGCAATTTAAAATATCAGCTCATTACATCGTAAACGGTGTCGGTTTATTTTTCAAACTGTCATATCTCCAGATTTTCGGGCCGGATTTTGATGCCAATGGTCTCATTCGATTCGCATGGATGCGTAGATATTTGTAGCATTTTAAATTTTGAAATTTCGTTAATTAGAAAAAGTTTAAGAGCAATTTAAAATATCAGCTCATTACATCGTAAACGGTGTCGGTTTATTTTTCAAACTGTCATATCTCCAGATTTTCGGGCCGGATTTTGATGCCGATGGTCTCATTCGATTCGCATGGATGCGTAGATATTTTTAGCATTTTAAATTTTGAAATTTCGTTAATTAGAAAAATGTACGGAGCAATTTAAAATATCAGGTCAGTACATCGTAAACGGTGTCGGTTTATTTTTCAAACTGTCATATCTCCAGATTTTCGGGCCGGATTTTGATGCCAATGGTCTCATTCGATTCGCATGGATGCGTAGATATTTTTAGCATTTTAAATTTTGAAATTTCGTTAATTAGAAAAAGTTTAAGAGCAATTTAAAATATCAGCTCATTACATCGTAAACGGTGTCGGTTTATTTTTCAAACTGTCATATCTCCAGATTTTCGGGCCGGATTTTGATGCCGATGGTCTCATTCGATTCGCATGGATGCGTAGATATTTTTAGCATTTTAAATTTTGAAATTTCGTTAATTAGAAAAATGTACGGAGCAATTTAAAATATCAGGTCAGTACATCGTAAACGGTGTCGGTTTATTTTTCAAACTGTCATATCTCCAGATTTTCGGGCCGGATTTTGATGCCAATGGTCTCATTCGATTCGCATGGATGCGTAGATATTTGTAGCATATTAAATTTTGAAATTTCTTTAATTAGAAAAAGTTTAAGAGCAATTTAAAATATCAGCTCATTACATCGTAAACGGTGTCGGTTTATTTTTCAAACTGTCATATCTCCAGATTTTCGGGCCGGATTTTGATGCCAATGGTCTCATTCGATTCGCATGAAAATATAGATATTTTTAGCATTTTAAATTTTGAAATTTCGTTAATTAGAAAAAGTTTAAGAGCAATTTAAAATATCAGCTCATTACATCGTAAACGGTGTCGGTTTATTTTTCAAACTGTCATATCTCCAGATTTTCGGGCCGGATTTTGATGCCGATGGTCTCATTCGATTCGCATGGATGCGTAGATATTTTTAGCATTTTAAATTTTGAAATTTCGTTAATTAGAAAAATGTACGGAGCAATTTAAAATATCAGGTCAGTACATCGTAAACGGTGTCGGTTTATTTTTCAAACTGTCATATCTCCAGATTTTCGGGCCGGATTTTGATGCCAATGGTCTCATTCGATTCGCATGGATGCGTAGATATTTGTAGCATTTTAAATTTTGAAATTTCGTTAATTAGAAAAAGTTTAAGAGCAATTTAAAATATCAGCTCATTACATCGTAAACGGTGTCGGTTTATTTTTCAAACTGTCATATCTCCAGATTTTCGGGCCGGATTTTGATGCCAATGGTCTCATTCGATTCGCATGGATGCGTAGATATTTTTAGCATTTTAAATTTTGAAATTTCGTTAATTAGAAAAATGTACGGAGCAATTTAAAATATCAGGTCAGTACATCGTAAACGGTGTCGGTTTATTTTTCAAACTGTCATATCTCCAGATTTTCGGGCCGGATTTTGATGCCAATGGTCTCATTCGATTCGCATGGATGCGTAGATATTTGTAGCATATTAAATTTTGAAATTTCTTTAATTAGAAAAAGTTTAAGAGCAATTTAAAATATCAGCTCATTACATCGTAAACGGTGTCGGTTTATTTTTCAAACTGTCATATCTCCAGATTTTCGGGCCGGATTTTGATGCCAATGGTCTCATTCGATTCGCATGGATGCGTAGATATTTGTAGCATTTTAAATTTTGAAATTTCGTTAATTAGAAAAAGTTTAAGAGCAATTTAAAATATCAGCTCATTACATCGTAAACGGTGTCGGTTTATTTTTCAAACTGTCATATCTCCAGATTTTCGGGCCGGATTTTGATGCCAATGGTCTCATTCGATTCGCATGAAAATATAGATATTTTTAGCATTTTAAATTTTGAAATTTCGTTAATTAGAAAAAGTTTAAGAGCAATTTAAAATATCAGCTCATTACATCGTAAACGGTGTCGGTTTATTTTTCAAACTGTCATATCTCCAGATTTTCGGGCCGGATTTTGATGCCAATGGTCTCATTCGATTCGCATGAAAATATAGATATTTTTAGCATTTTAAATTTTGAAATTTCGTTAATTAGAAAAAGTTTAAGAGCAATTTAAAATATCAGCTCATTACATCGTAAACGGTGTCGGTTTATTTTTCAAACTGTCATATCTCCAGATTTTCGGGCCGGATTTTGATGCCAATGGTCTCATTCGATTCGCATGAAAATATAGATATTTTTAGCATTTTAAATTTTGAAATTTCGTTAATTAGAAAAAGTTTAAGAGCAATTTAAAATATCAGCTCATTACATCGTAAACGGTGTCGGTTTATTTTTCAAACTGTCATATCTCCAGATTTTCGGGCCGGATTTTGATGCCAATGGTCTCATTCGATTCGCATGGATGCGTAGATATTTGTAGCATTTTAAATTTTGAAATTTCGTTAATTAGAAAAAGTTTAAGAGCAATTTAAAATATCAGCTCATTACATCGTAAACGGTGTCGGTTTATTTTTCAAACTGTCATATCTCCAGATTTTCGGGCCGGATTTTGATGCCGATGGTCTCATTCGATTCGCATGGATGCGTAGATATTTTTAGCATTTTAAATTTTGAAATTTCGTTAATTAGAAAAATGTACGGAGCAATTTAAAATATCAGGTCAGTACATCGTAAACGGTGTCGGTTTATTTTTCAAACTGTCATATCTCCAGATTTTCGGGCCGGATTTTGATGCCAATGGTCTCATTCGATTCGCATGGATGCGTAGATATTTGTAGCATATTAAATTTTGAAATTTCTTTAATTAGAAAAAGTTTAAGAGCAATTTAAAATATCAGCTCATTACATCGTAAACGGTGTCGGTTTATTTTTCAAACTGTCATATCTCCAGATTTTCGGGCCGGATTTTGATGCCAATGGTCTCATTCGATTCGCATGGATGCGTAGATATTTGTAGCATTTTAAATTTTGAAATTTCGTTAATTAGAAAAAGTTTAAGAGCAATTTAAAATATCAGCTCATTACATCGTAAACGGTGTCGGTTTATTTTTCAAACTGTCATATCTCCAGATTTTCGGGCCGGATTTTGATGCCAATGGTCTCATTCGATTCGCATGAAAATATAGATATTTTTAGCATTTTAAATTTTGAAATTTCGTTAATTAGAAAAAGTTTAAGAGCAATTTAAAATATCAGCTCATTACATCGTAAACGGTGTCGGTTTATTTTTCAAACTGTCATATCTCCAGATTTTCGGGCCGGATTTTGATGCCAATGGTCTCATTCGATTCGCATGGATGCGTAGATATTTGTAGCATTTTAAGTTTTGAAATTTCGTTAATTAGAAAAAGTTTAAGAGCAATTTAAAATATCAGCTCATTACATCGTAAACGGTGTCGGTTTATTTTTCAAACTGTCATATCTCCAGATTTTCGGGCCGGATTTTGATGCCAATGGTCTCATTCGATTCGCATGAAAATATAGATATTTTTAGCATTTTAAATTTTGAAATTTCGTTAATTAGAAAAAGTTTAAGAGCAATTTAAAATATCAGCTCATTACATCGTAAACGGTGTCGGTTTATTTTTCAAACTGTCATATCTCCAGATTTTCGGGCCGGATTTTGATGCCAATGGTCTCATTCGATTCGCATGGATGCGTAGATATTTGTAGCATATTAAATTTTGAAATTTCTTTAATTAGAAAAAGTTTAAGAGCAATTTAAAATATCAGCTCATTACATCGTAAACGGTGTCGGTTTATTTTTCAAACTGTCATATCTCCAGATTTTCGGGCCGGATTTTGATGCCGATGGTCTCATTCGATTCGCATGGATGCGTAGATATTTTTAGCATTTTAAATTTTGAAATTTCGTTAATTAGAAAAATGTACGGAGCAATTTAAAATATCAGGTCAGTACATCGTAAACGGTGTCGGTTTATTTTTCAAACTGTCATATCTCCAGATTTTCGGGCCGGATTTTGATGCCAATGGTCTCATTCGATTCGCATGGATGCGTAGATATTTGTAGCATTTTAAATTTTGAAATTTCGTTAATTAGAAAAAGTTTAAGAGCAATTTAAAATATCAGCTCATTACATCGTAAACGGTGTCGGTTTATTTTTCAAACTGTCATATCTCCAGATTTTCGGGCCGGATTTTGATGCCAATGGTCTCATTCGATTCGCATGAAAATATAGATATTTTTAGCATTTTAAATTTTGAAATTTCGTTAATTAGCAAAAGTTTAAGAGCAATTTAAAATATCAGCTCATTACATCGTAAACGGTGTCGGTTTATTTTTCAAACTGTCATATCTCCAGATTTTCGGGCCGGATTTTGATGCCAATGGTCTCATTCGATTCGCATGAAAATATAGATATTTTTAGCATTTTAAATTTTGAAATTTCGTTAATTAGAAAAAGTTTAAGAGCAATTTAAAATATCAGCTCATTACATCGTAAACGGTGTCGGTTTATTTTTCAAACTGTCATATCTCCAGATTTTCGGGCCGGATTTTGATGCCGATGGTCTCATTCGATTCGCATGGATGCGTAGATATTTTTAGCATTTTAAATTTTGAAATTTCGTTAATTAGAAAAATGTACGGAGCAATTTAAAATATCAGGTCAGTACATCGTAAACGGTGTCGGTTTATTTTTCAAACTGTCATATCTCCAGATTTTCGGGCCGGATTTTGATGCCAATGGTCTCATTCGATTCGCATGAAAATATAGATATTTTTAGCATTTTAAATTTTGAAATTTCGTTAATTAGAAAAAGTTTAAGAGCAATTTAAAATATCAGGTCAGTACATCGTAAACGGTGTCGGTTTATTTTTCAAACTGTCATATCTCCAGATTTTCGGGCCGGATTTTGATGCCAATGGTCTCATTCGATTCGCATGAAAATATAGATATTTTTAGCATTTTAAATTTTGAAATTTCGTTAATTAGAAAAAGTTTAAGAGCAATTTAAAATATCAGCTCATTACATCGTAAACGGTGTCGGTTTATTTTTCAAACTGTCATATCTCCAGATTTTCGGGCCGGATTTTGATGCCGATGGTCTCATTCGATTCGCATGGATGCGTAGATATTTTTAGCATTTTAAATTTTGAAATTTCGTTAATTAGAAAAATGTACGGAGCAATTTAAAATATCAGGTCAGTACATCGTAAACGGTGTCGGTTTATTTTTCAAACTGTCATATCTCCAGATTTTCGGGCCGGATTTTGATGCTGATGGTCTCATTCGATTCGCATGAAAATATAGATATTTTTAGCATTTTAAATTTTGAAATTTCGTTAATTAGAAAAAGTTTAAGAGCAATTTAAAATATCAGGTCAGTACATCGTAAACGGTGTCGGTTTATTTTTCAAACTGTCATATCTCCAGATTTTCGGGCCGGATTTTGATGCCAATGGTCTCATTCGATTCGCATGAAAATATAGATATTTTTAGCATTTTAAATTTTGAAATTTCGTTAATTAGAAAAAGTTTAAGAGCAATTTAAAATATCAGCTCATTACATCGTAAACGGTGTCGGTTTATTTTTCAAACTGTCATATCTCCAGATTTTCGGGCCGGATTTTGATGCCAATGGTCTCATTCGATTCGCATGAAAATATAGATATTTTTAGCATTTTAAATTTTGAAATTTCGTTAATTAGAAAAAGTTTAAGAGCAATTTAAAATATCAGCTCATTACATCGTAAACGGTGTCGGTTTATTTTTCAAACTGTCATATCTCCAGATTTTCGGGCCGGATTTTGATGCCGATGGTCTCATTCGATTCGCATGGATGCGTAGATATTTTTAGCATTTTAAATTTTGAAATTTCGTTAATTAGAAAAATGTACGGAGCAATTTAAAATATCAGGTCAGTACATCGTAAACGGTGTCGGTTTATTTTTCAAACTGTCATATCTCCAGATTTTCGGGCCGGATTTTGATGCCGATGGTCTCATTCGATTCGCATGGATGCGTAGATATTTTTAGCATTTTAAATTTTGAAATTTCGTTAATTAGAAAAATGTACGGAGCAATTTAAAATATCAGCTCATTACATCGTAAACGGTGGCGGTTTATTTTTCAAACTGTCATATCTCCAGATTTTCGGGCCGGATTTTGATGCCAATGGTCTCATTCGATTCGCATGAAAATATAGATATTTTTAGCATTTTAAATTTTGAAATTTCGTTAATTAGAAAAAGTTTAAGAGCAATTTAAAATATCAGCTCATTACATCGTAAACGGTGTCGGTTTATTTTTCAAACTGTCATATCTCCAGATTTTCGGGCCGGATTTTGATGCCAATGGTCTCATTCGATTCGCATGAAAATATAGATATTTTTAGCATTTTAAATTTTGAAATTTCGTTAATTAGAAAAAGTTTAAGAGCAATTTAAAATATCAGCTCATTACATCGTAAACGGTGTCGGTTTATTTTTCAAACTGTCATATCTCCAGATTTTCGGGCCGGATTTTGATGCCAATGGTCTCATTCGATTCGCATGAAAATATAGATATTTTTAGCATTTTAAATTTTGAAATTTCGTTAATTAGAAAAAGTTTAAGAGCAATTTAAAATATCAGCTCATTACATCGTAAACGGTGTCGGTTTATTTTTCAAACTGTCATATCTCCAGATTTTCGGGCCGGATTTTGATGCCGATGGTCTCATTCGATTCGCATGGATGCGTAGATATTTTTAGCATTTTAAATTTTGAAATTTCGTTAATTAGAAAAATGTACGGAGCAATTTAAAATATCAGGTCAGTACATCGTAAACGGTGTCGGTTTATTTTTCAAACTGTCATATCTCCAGATTTTCGGGCCGGATTTTGATGCCAATGGTCTCATTCGATTCGCATGGATGCGTAGATATTTGTAGCATTTTAAATTTTGAAATTTCGTTAATTAGAAAAAGTTTAAGAGCAATTTAAAATATCAGCTCATTACATCGTAAACGGTGTCGGTTTATTTTTCAAACTGTCATATCTCCAGATTTTCGGGCCGGATTTTGATGCCAATGGTCTCATTCGATTCGCATGAAAATATAGATATTTTTAGCATTTTAAATTTTGAAATTTCGTTAATTAGAAAAAGTTTAAGAGCAATTTAAAATATCAGCTCATTACATCGTAAACGGTGTCGGTTTATTTTTCAAACTGTCATATCTCCAGATTTTCGGGCCGGATTTTGATGCCAATGGTCTCATTCGATTCGCATGAAAATATAGATATTTTTAGCATTTTAAATTTTGAAATTTCGTTAATTAGAAAAAGTTTAAGAGCAATTTAAAATATCAGCTCATTACATCGTAAACGGTGTCGGTTTATTTTTCAAACTGTCATATCTCCAGATTTTCGGGCCGGATTTTGATGCCGATGGTCTCATTCGATTCGCATGGATGCGTAGATATTTTTAGCATTTTAAATTTTGAAATTTCGTTAATTAGAAAAATGTACGGAGCAATTTAAAATATCAGGTCAGTACATCGTAAACGGTGTCGGTTTATTTTTCAAACTGTCATATCTCCAGATTTTCGGGCCGGATTTTGATGCCAATGGTCTCATTCGATTCGCATGGATGCGTAGATATTTGTAGCATATTAAATTTTGAAATTTCTTTAATTAGAAAAAGTTTAAGAGCAATTTAAAATATCAGCTCATTACATCGTAAACGGTGTCGGTTTATTTTTCAAACTGTCATATCTCCAGATTTTCGGGCCGGATTTTGATGCCAATGGTCTCATTCGATTTGCATGAAAATATAGATATTTTTAGCATTTTAAATTTTGAAATTTCGTTAATTAGAAAAAGTTTAAGAGCAATTTAAAATATCAGCTCATTACATCGTAAACGGTGTCGGTTTATTTTTCAAACTGTCATATCTCCAGATTTTCGGGCCGGATTTTGATGCCAATGGTCTCATTCGATTCGCATGAAAATATAGATATTTTTAGCATTTTAAATTTTGAAATTTCGTTAATTAGAAAAAGTTTAAGAGCAATTTAAAATATCAGCTCATTACATCGTAAACGGTGTCGGTTTATTTTTCAAACTGTCATATCTCCAGATTTTCGGGCCGGATTTTGATGCCGATGGTCTCATTCGATTCGCATGAAAATATAGATATTTTTAGCATTTTAAATTTTGAAATTTCGTTAATTAGAAAAAGTTTAAGAGCAATTTAAAATATCAGCTCATTACATCGTAAACGGTGTCGGTTTATTTTTCAAACTGTCATATCTCCAGATTTTCGGGCCGGATTTTGATGCCGATGGTCTCATTCGATTCGCATGGATGCGTAGATATTTTTAGCATTTTAAATTTTGAAATTTCGTTAATTAGAAAAATGTACGGAGCAATTTAAAATATCATGTCAGTACATCGTAAACGGTGTCGGTTTATTTTTCAAACTGTCATATCTCCAGATTTTCGGGCCGGATTTTGATGCCAATGGTCTCATTCGATTCGCATGGATGCGTAGATATTTGTAGCATATTAAATTTTGAAATTTCTTTAATTAGAAAAAGTTTAAGAGCAATTTAAAATATCAGCTCATTACATCGTAAACGGTGTCGGTTTATTTTTCAAACTGTCATATCTCCAGATTTTCGGGCCGGATTTTGATGCCAATGGTCTCATTCGATTCGCATGAAAATATAGATATTTTTAGCATTTTAAATTTTGAAATTTCGTTAATTAGAAAAAGTTTAAGAGCAATTTAAAATATCAGCTCATTACATCGTAAACGGTGTCGGTTTATTTTTCAAACTGTCATATCTCCAGATTTTCGGGCCGGATTTTGATGCCGATGGTCTCATTCGATTCGCATGGATGCGTAGATATTTTTAGCATTTTAAATTTTGAAATTTCGTTAATTAGAAAAATGTACGGAGCAATTTAAAATATCAGGTCAGTACATCGTAAACGGTGTCGGTTTATTTTTCAAACTGTCATATCTCCAGATTTTCGGGCCGGATTTTGATGCCAATGGTCTCATTCGATTCGCATGGATGCGTAGATATTTGTAGCATTTTAAATTTTGAAATTTCGTTAATTAGAAAAAGTTTAAGAGCAATTTAAAATATCAGCTCATTACATCGTAAACGGTGTCGGTTTATTTTTCAAACTGTCATATCTCCAGATTTTCGGGCCGGATTTTGATGCCAATGGTCTCATTCGATTCGCATGAAAATATAGATATTTTTAGCATTTTAAATTTTGAAATTTCGTTAATTAGAAAAAGTTTAAGAGCAATTTAAAATATCAGCTCATTACATCGTAAACGGTGTCGGTTTATTTTTCAAACTGTCATATCTCCAGATTTTCGGGCCGGATTTTGATGCCAATGGTCTCATTCGATTCGCATGAAAATATAGATATTTTTAGCATTTTAAATTTTGAAATTTCGTTAATTAGAAAAAGTTTAAGAGCAATTTAAAATATCAGCTCATTACATCGTAAACGGTGTCGGTTTATTTTTCAAACTGTCATATCTCCAGATTTTCGGGCCGGATTTTGATGCCGATGGTCTCATTCGATTCGCATGGATGCGTAGATATTTTTAGCATTTTAAATTTTGAAATTTCGTTAATTAGAAAAATGTACGGAGCAATTTAAAATATCAGGTCAGTACATCGTAAACGGTGTCGGTTTATTTTTCAAACTGTCATATCTCCAGATTTTCGGGCCGGATTTTGATGCCAATGGTCTCATTCGATTCGCATGGATGCGTAGATATTTGTAGCATATTAAATTTTGAAATTTCTTTAATTAGAAAAAGTTTAAGAGCAATTTAAAATATCAGCTCATTACATCGTAAACGGTGTCGGTTTATTTTTCAAACTGTCATATCTCCAGATTTTCGGGCCGGATTTTGATGCCAATGGTCTCATTCGATTCGCATGAAAATATAGATATTTTTAGCATTTTAAATTTTGAAATTTCGTTAATTAGAAAAAGTTTAAGAGCAATTTAAAATATCAGCTCATTACATCGTAAACGGTGTCGGTTTATTTTTCAAACTGTCATATCTCCAGATTTTCGGGCCGGATTTTGATGCCAATGGTCTCATTCGATTCGCATGAAAATATAGATATTTTTAGCATTTTAAATTTTGAAATTTCGTTAATTAGAAAAAGTTTAAGAGCAATTTAAAATATCAGCTCATTACATCGTAAACGGTGTCGGTTTATTTTTCAAACTGTCATATCTCCAGATTTTCGGGCCGGATTTTGATGCCAATGGTCTCATTCGATTCGCATGAAAATATAGATATTTTTAGCATTTTAAATTTTGAAATTTCGTTAATTAGAAAAAGTTTAAGAGCAATTTAAAATATCAGCTCATTACATCGTAAACGGTGTCGGTTTATTTTTCAAACTGTCATATCTCCAGATTTTCGGGCCGGATTTTGATGCCAATGGTCTCATTCGATTCGCATGAAAATATAGATATTTTTAGCATTTTAAATTTTGAAATTTCGTTAATTAGAAAAAGTTTAAGAGCAATTTAAAATATCAGCTCATTACATCGTAAACGGTGTCGGTTTATTTTTCAAACTGTCATATCTCCAGATTTTCGGGCCGGATTTTGATGCCGATGGTCTCATTCGATTCGCATGGATGCGTAGATATTTTTAGCATTTTAAATTTTGAAATTTCGTTAATTAGAAAAATGTACGGAGCAATTTAAAATATCAGGTCAGTACATCGTAAACGGTGTCGGTTTATTTTTCAAACTGTCATATCTCCAGATTTTCGGGCCGGATTTTGATGCCGATGGTCTCATTCGATTCGCATGGATGCGTAGATATTTTTAGCATTTTAAATTTTGAAATTTCGTTAATTAGAAAAATGTACGGAGCAATTTAAAATATCAGGTCAGTACATCGTAAACGGTGTCGGTTTATTTTTCAAACTGTCATATCTCCAGATTTTCGGGCCGGATTTTGATGCCAATGGTCTCATTCGATTCGCATGAAAATATAGATATTTTTAGCATTTTAAATTTTGAAATTTCGTTAATTAGAAAAAGTTTAAGAGCAATTTAAAATATCAGCTCATTACATCGTAAACGGTGTCGGTTTATTTTTCAAACTGTCATATCTCCAGATTTTCGGGCCGGATTTTGATGCCAATGGTCTCATTCGATTCGCATGAAAATATAGATATTTTTAGCATTTTAAATTTTGAAATTTCGTTAATTAGAAAAAGTTTAAGAGCAATTTAAAATATCAGCTCATTACATCGTAAACGGTGTCGGTTTATTTTTCAAACTGTCATATCTCCAGATTTTCGGGCCGGATTTTGATGCCAATGGTCTCATTCGATTCGCATGAAAATATAGATATTTTTAGCATTTTAAATTTTGAAATTTCGTTAATTAGAAAAAGTTTAAGAGCAATTTAAAATATCAGCTCATTACATCGTAAACGGTGTCGGTTTATTTTTCAAACTGTCATATCTCCAGATTTTCGGGCCGGATTTTGATGCCGATGGTCTCATTCGATTCGCATGGATGCGTAGATATTTTTAGCATTTTAAATTTTGAAATTTCGTTAATTAGAAAAATGTACGGAGCAATTTAAAATATCAGGTCAGTACATCGTAAACGGTGTCGGTTTATTTTTCAAACTGTCATATCTCCAGATTTTCGGGCCGGATTTTGATGCCAATGGTCTCATTCGATTCGCATGGATGCGTAGATATTTGTAGCATTTTAAATTTTGAAATTTCGTTAATTAGAAAAAGTTTAAGAGCAATTTAAAATATCAGCTCATTACATCGTAAACGGTGTCGGTTTATTTTTCAAACTGTCATATCTCCAGATTTTCGGGCCGGATTTTGATGCCAATGGTCTCATTCGATTCGCATGAAAATATAGATATTTTTAGCATTTTAAATTTTGAAATTTCGTTAATTAGAAAAAGTTTAAGAGCAATTTAAAATATCAGCTCATTACATCGTAAACGGTGTCGGTTTATTTTTCAAACTGTCATATCTCCAGATTTTCGGGCCGGATTTTGATGCCAATGGTCTCATTCGATTCGCATGAAAATATAGATATTTTTAGCATTTTAAATTTTGAAATTTCGTTAATTAGAAAAAGTTTAAGAGCAATTTAAAATATCAGCTCATTACATCGTAAACGGTGTCGGTTTATTTTTCAAACTGTCATATCTCCAGATTTTCGGGCCGGATTTTGATGCCAATGGTCTCATTCGATTCGCATGAAAATATAGATATTTTTAGCATTTTAAATTTTGAAATTTCGTTAATTAGAAAAAGTTTAAGAGCAATTTAAAATATCAGCTCATTACATCGTAAACGGTGTCGGTTTATTTTTCAAACTGTCATATCTCCAGATTTTCGGGCCGGATTTTGATGCCAATGGTCTCATTCGATTCGCATGAAAATATAGATATTTTTAGCATTTTAAATTTTGAAATTTCGTTAATTAGAAAAAGTTTAAGAGCAATTTAAAATATCAGCTCATTACATCGTAAACGGTGTCGGTTTATTTTTCAAACTGTCATATCTCCAGATTTTCGGGCCGGATTTTGATGCCGATGGTCTCATTCGATTCGCATGGATGCGTAGATATTTTTAGCATTTTAAATTTTGAAATTTCGTTAATTAGAAAAATGTACGGAGCAATTTAAAATATCAGGTCAGTACATCGTAAACGGTGTCGGTTTATTTTTCAAACTGTCATATCTCCAGATTTTCGGGCCGGATTTTGATGCCGATGGTCTCATTCGATTCGCATGGATGCGTAGATATTTTTAGCATTTTAAATTTTGAAATTTCGTTAATTAGAAAAATGTACGGAGCAATTTAAAATATCAGGTCAGTACATCGTAAACGGTGTCGGTTTATTTTTCAAACTGTCATATCTCCAGATTTTCGGGCCGGATTTTGATGCCAATGGTCTCATTCGATTCGCATGAAAATATAGATATTTTTAGCATTTTAAATTTTGAAATTTCGTTAATTAGAAAAAGTTTAAGAGCAATTTAAAATATCAGCTCATTACATCGTAAACGGTGTCGGTTTATTTTTCAAACTGTCATATCTCCAGATTTTCGGGCCGGATTTTGATGCCAATGGTCTCATTCGATTCGCATGAAAATATAGATATTTTTAGCATTTTAAATTTTGAAATTTCGTTAATTAGAAAAAGTTTAAGAGCAATTTAAAATATCAGCTCATTACATCGTAAACGGTGTCGGTTTATTTTTCAAACTGTCATATCTCCAGATTTTCGGGCCGGATTTTGATGCCGATGGTCTCATTCGATTCGCATGGATGCGTAGATATTTTTAGCATTTTAAATTTTGAAATTTCGTTAATTAGAAAAATGTACGGAGCAATTTAAAATATCAGGTCAGTACATCGTAAACGGTGTCGGTTTATTTTTCAAACTGTCATATCTCCAGATTTTCGGGCCGGATTTTGATGCCAATGGTCTCATTCGATTCGCATGAAAATATAGATATGTTTAGCATTTTAAATTTTGAAATTTCGTTAATTAGAAAAATGTACGGAGCAATTTAAAATATCAGGTCAGTACATCGTAAACGGTGTCGGTTTATTTTTCAAACTGTCATATCTCCAGATTTTCGGGCCGGATTTTGATGCCAATGGTCTCATTCGATTCGCATGAAAATATAGATATTTTTAGCATTTTAAATTTTGAAATTTCGTTAATTAGAAAAAGTTTAAGAGCAATTTAAAATATCAGCTCATTACATCGTAAACGGTGTCGGTTTATTTTTCAAACTGTCATATCTCCAGATTTTCGGGCCGGATTTTGATGCCAATGGTCTCATTCGATTCGCATGAAAATATAGATATTTTTAGCATTTTAAATTTTGAAATTTCGTTAATTAGAAAAAGTTTAAGAGCAATTTAAAATATCAGCTCATTACATCGTAAACGGTGTCGGTTTATTTTTCAAACTGTCATATCTCCAGATTTTCGGGCCGGATTTTGATGCCGATGGTCTCATTCGATTCGCATGAAAATATAGATATTTTTAGCATTTTAAATTTTGAAATTTCGTTAATTAGAAAAAGTTTAAGAGCAATTTAAAATATCAGCTCATTACATCGTAAACGGTGTCGGTTTATTTTTCAAACTGTCATATCTCCAGATTTTCGGGCCGGATTTTGATGCCAATGGTCTCATTCGATTCGCATGAAAATATAGATATTTTTAGCATTTTAAATTTTGAAATTTCGTTAATTAGAAAAAGTTTAAGAGCAATTTAAAATATCAGCTCATTACATCGTAAACGGTGTCGGTTTATTTTTCAAACTGTCATATCTCCAGATTTTCGGGCCGGATTTTGATGCCGATGGTCTCATTCGATTCGCATGGATGCGTAGATATTTGTAGCATTTTAAATTTTGAAATTTCGTTAATTAGAAAAAGTTTAAGAGCAATTTAAAATATCAGCTCATTACATCGTAAACGGTGTCGGTTTATTTTTCAAACTGTCATATCTCCAGATTTTCGGGCCGGATTTTGATGCCAATGGTCTCATTCGATTCGCATGAAAATATAGATATTTTTAGCATTTTAAATTTTGAAATTTCGTTAATTAGAAAAAGTTTAAGAGCAATTTAAAATATCAGCTCATTACATCGTAAACGGTGTCGGTTTATTTTTCAAACTGTCATATCTCCAGATTTTCGGGCCGGATTTTGATGCCAATGGTCTCATTCGATTCGCATGAAAATATAGATATTTTTAGCATTTTAAATTTTGAAATTTCGTTAATTAGAAAAAGTTTAAGAGCAATTTAAAATATCAGCTCATTACATCGTAAACGGTGTCGGTTTATTTTTCAAACTGTCATATCTCCAGATTTTCGGGCCGGATTTTGATGCCGATGGTCTCATTCGATTCGCATGGATGCGTAGATATTTTTAGCATTTTAAATTTTGAAATTTCGTTAATTAGAAAAAGTTTAAGAGCAATTTAAAATATCAGCTCATTACATCGTAAACGGTGTCGGTTTATTTTTCAAACTGTCATATCTCCAGATTTTCGGGCCGGATTTTGATGCCAATGGTCTCATTCGATTCGCATGAAAATATAGATATTTTTAGCATTTTAAATTTTGAAATTTCGTTAATTAGAAAAAGTTTAAGAGCAATTTAAAATATCAGCTCATTACATCGTAAACGGTGTCGGTTTATTTTTCAAACTGTCATATCTCCAGATTTTCGGGCCGGATTTTGATGCCGATGGTCTCATTCGATTCGCATGGATGCGTAGATATTTTTAGCATTTTAAATTTTGAAATTTCGTTAATTAGAAAAATGTACGGAGCAATTTAAAATATCAGGTCAGTACATCGTAAACGGTGTCGGTTTATTTTTCAAACTGTCATATCTCCAGATTTTCGGGCCGGATTTTGATGCCAATGGTCTCATTCGATTCGCATGAAAATATAGATATGTTTAGCATTTTAAATTTTGAAATTTCGTTAATTAGAAAAATGTACGGAGCAATTTAAAATATCAGGTCAGTACATCGTAAACGGTGTCGGTTTATTTTTCAAACTGTCATATCTCCAGATTTTCGGGCCGGATTTTGATGCCAATGGTCTCATTCGATTCGCATGAAAATATAGATATGTTTAGCATTTTAAATTTTGAAATTTCGTTAATTAGAAAAATGTACGGAGCAATTTAAAATATCAGGTCAGTACATCGTAAACGGTGTCGGTTTATTTTTCAAACTGTCATATCTCCAGATTTTCGGGCCGGATTTTGATGCCAATGGTCTCATTCGATTCGCATGAAAATATAGATATTTTTAGCATTTTAAATTTTGAAATTTCGTTAATTAGAAAAAGTTTAAGAGCAATTTAAAATATCAGCTCATTACATCGTAAACGGTGTCGGTTTATTTTTCAAACTGTCATATCTCCAGATTTTCGGGCCGGATTTTGATGCCAATGGTCTCATTCGATTCGCATGAAAATATAGATATTTTTAGCATTTTAAATTTTGAAATTTCGTTAATTAGAAAAAGTTTAAGAGCAATTTAAAATATCAGCTCATTACATCGTAAACGGTGTCGGTTTATTTTTCAAACTGTCATATCTCCAGATTTTCGGGCCGGATTTTGATGCCGATGGTCTCATTCGATTCGCATGAAAATATAGATATTTTTAGCATTTTAAATTTTGAAATTTCGTTAATTAGAAAAAGTTTAAGAGCAATTTAAAATATCAGCTCATTACATCGTAAACGGTGTCGGTTTATTTTTCAAACTGTCATATCTCCAGATTTTCGGGCCGGATTTTGATGCCAATGGTCTCATTCGATTCGCATGAAAATATAGATATTTTTAGCATTTTAAATTTTGAAATTTCGTTAATTAGAAAAAGTTTAAGAGCAATTTAAAATATCAGCTCATTACATCGTAAACGGTGTCGGTTTATTTTTCAAACTGTCATATCTCCAGATTTTCGGGCCGGATTTTGATGCCGATGGTCTCATTCGATTCGCATGGATGCGTAGATATTTGTAGCATTTTAAATTTTGAAATTTCGTTAATTAGAAAAAGTTTAAGAGCAATTTAAAATATCAGCTCATTACATCGTAAACGGTGTCGGTTTATTTTTCAAACTGTCATATCTCCAGATTTTCGGGCCGGATTTTGATGCCAATGGTCTCATTCGATTCGCATGAAAATATAGATATTTTTAGCATTTTAAATTTTGAAATTTCGTTAATTAGAAAAAGTTTAAGAGCAATTTAAAATATCAGCTCATTACATCGTAAACGGTGTCGGTTTATTTTTCAAACTGTCATATCTCCAGATTTTCGGGCCGGATTTTGATGCCAATGGTCTCATTCGATTCGCATGAAAATATAGATATTTTTAGCATTTTAAATTTTGAAATTTCGTTAATTAGAAAAAGTTTAAGAGCAATTTAAAATATCAGCTCATTACATCGTAAACGGTGTCGGTTTATTTTTCAAACTGTCATATCTCCAGATTTTCGGGCCGGATTTTGATGCCGATGGTCTCATTCGATTCGCATGGATGCGTAGATATTTTTAGCATTTTAAATTTTGAAATTTCGTTAATTAGAAAAATGTACGGAGCAATTTAAAATATCAGGTCAGTACATCGTAAACGGTGTCGGTTTATTTTTCAAACTGTCATATCTCCAGATTTTCGGGCCGGATTTTGATGCCAATGGTCTCATTCGATTCGCATGAAAATATAGATATGTTTAGCATTTTAAATTTTGAAATTTCGTTAATTAGAAAAATGTACGGAGCAATTTAAAATATCAGGTCAGTACATCGTAAACGGTGTCGGTTTATTTTTCAAACTGTCATATCTCCAGATTTTCGGGCCGGATTTTGATGCCAATGGTCTCATTCGATTCGCATGAAAATATAGATATTTTTAGCATTTTAAATTTTGAAATTTCGTTAATTAGAAAAAGTTTAAGAGCAATTTAAAATATCAGCTCATTACATCGTAAACGGTGTCGGTTTATTTTTCAAACTGTCATATCTCCAGATTTTCGGGCCGGATTTTGATGCCAATGGTCTCATTCGATTCGCATGAAAATATAGATATTTTTAGCATTTTAAATTTTGAAATTTCGTTAATTAGAAAAAGTTTAAGAGCAATTTAAAATATCAGCTCATTACATCGTAAACGGTGTCGGTTTATTTTTCAAACTGTCATATCTCCAGATTTTCGGGCCGGATTTTGATGCCGATGGTCTCATTCGATTCGCATGGATGCGTAGATATTTTTAGCATTTTAAATTTTGAAATTTCGTTAATTAGAAAAATGTACGGAGCAATTTAAAATATCAGGTCAGTACATCGTAAACGGTGTCGGTTTATTTTTCAAACTGTCATATCTCCAGATTTTCGGGCCGGATTTTGATGCCGATGGTCTCATTCGATTCGCATGGATGCGTAGATATTTTTAGCATTTTAAATTTTGAAATTTCGTTAATTAGAAAAATGTACGGAGCAATTTAAAATATCAGGTCAGTACATCGTAAACGGTGTCGGTTTATTTTTCAAACTGTCATATCTCCAGATTTTCGGGCCGGATTTTGATGCCAATGGTCTCATTCGATTCGCATGAAAATATAGATATTTTTAGCATTTTAAATTTTGAAATTTCATTAATTAGAAAAAGTTTAAGAGCAATTTAAAATATCAGCTCATTACATCGTAAACGGTGTCGGTTTATTTTTCAAACTGTCATATCTCCAGATTTTCGGGCCGGATTTTGATGCCAATGGTCTCATTCGATTCGCATGAAAATATAGATATTTTTAGCATTTTAAATTTTGAAATTTCGTTAATTAGAAAAAGTTTAAGAGCAATTTAAAATATCAGCTCATTACATCGTAAACGGTGTCGGTTTATTTTTCAAACTGTCATATCTCCAGATTTTCGGGCCGGATTTTGATGCCGATGGTCTCATTCGATTCGCATGGATGCGTAGATATTTTTAGCATTTTAAATTTTGAAATTTCGTTAATTAGAAAAATGTACGGAGCAATTTAAAATATCAGGTCAGTACATCGTAAACGGTGTCGGTTTATTTTTCAAACTGTCATATCTCCAGATTTTCGGGCCGGATTTTGATGCCAATGGTCTCATTCGATTCGCATGAAAATATAGATATGTTTAGCATTTTAAATTTTGAAATTTCGTTAATTAGAAAAATGTACGGAGCAATTTAAAATATCAGGTCAGTACATCGTAAACGGTGTCGGTTTATTTTTCAAACTGTCATATCTCCAGATTTTCGGGCCGGATTTTGATGCCAATGGTCTCATTCGATTCGCATGAAAATATAGATATTTTTAGCATTTTAAATTTTGAAATTTCGTTAATTAGAAAAAGTTTAAGAGCAATTTAAAACATCAGCTCATTACATCGTAAACGGTGTCGGTTTATTTTTCAAACTGTCATATCTCCAGATTTTCGGGCCGGATTTTGAGTTTGAAAAATAAACCGACACCGTTTACGATGTAATGAGCTGATATTTTAAATTGCTCTTAAACTTTTTCTAATTAACGAAATTTCAAAATTTAAAATGCTAAAAATATCTATATTTTCATGCGAATCGAATGAGACCATTGGCATCAAAATCCGGCCCGAAAATCTGGAGATATGACAGTTTGAAAAATAAACCGACACCGTTTACGATGTACTGATATGATATTTTAAATTGCTCCGTACATTTTTCTAATTAACGAAATTTCAAAATTTAAAATGCTAAAAATATCTACGCATCCATGCGAATCGAATGAGACCATCGGCATCAAAATCCGGCCCGAAAATCTGGAGATATGACAGTGATGTAATGAGCTGATATTTTAAATTGCTCTTAAACTTTTTCTAATTAATGAAATTTCAAAATTTAAAATGCTAAAAATATCTATATTTTCATGCGAATCGAATGAGACCATTGGCATCAAAATCCGGCCCGAAAATCTGGAGATATGACAGTTTGAAAAATAAACCGACACCGTTTACGATGTAATGAGCTGATATTTTAAATTGCTCTTAAACTTTTTCTAATTAACGAAATTTCAAAATTTAAAATGCTAAAAATATCTACGCATCCATGCGAATCGAATGAGACCATCGGCATCAAAATCCGGCCAGAAAATCTGGAGATATGACAGTTTGAAAAATAAACCGACACAGTTTACGATGTAATGAGCTGATATTTTAAATTGCTCTTAAACTTTTTCTAATTAACGAAATTTCAAAATTTAAAATGCTAAAAATATCTATATTTTCATGCGAATCGAATGAGACCATTGGCATCAAAATCCGGCCCGAAAATCTGGAGATATGACAGTTTGAAAAATAAACCGACACCGTTTACGATGTAATGAGCTGATATTTTAAATTGCTCTTAAACTTTTTCTAATTAACGAAATTTCAAAATTTAAAATGCTAAAAATATCTATATTTTCATGCGAATCGAATGAGACCATTGGCATCAAAATCCGGCCCGAAAATCTGGAGATATGACAGTTTGAAAAATAAACCGACACCGTTTACGATGTAATGAACTGATATTTTAAATTGCTCTTAAAATTTTTCTAATTAACGAAATTTCAAAATTTAAAATGCTAAAAATATCTATATTTTCATGCGAATCGAGTGAGACCATCGGCATCAAAATCTGGCCCGAAAATCTGGAGATATGACAGTTTGAAAAATAAACCGACACCGTTTACGATGTAATGAACTGATATTTTATTGCTCTTAAAATTTTTCTAATTAACGAAATTTCAAAATTTAAAATGCTAAAAATATCTATATTTTCATGCGAATCGAATGAGACCATTGGCATCAAAATCCGGCCCGAAAATCTGGAGATATGACAGTTTGAAAAATAAACCGACACCGTTTACGATGTAATGAGCTGATATTTTAAATTGCTCTTAAACTTTTTCTAATTAACGAAATTTCAAAATTTAAAATGCTAAAAATATCTACGCATCCATGCGAATCGAATGAGACCATCGGCATCAAAATCCGGCCAGAAAATCTGGAGATATGACAGTTTGAAAAATAAACCGACACCGTTTACGATGTACTGAACTGATATTTTTTTAATTGCTCTTAAACTTTTTCTAATTAACGAAATTTCAAAATTTAAAATGCTAAAAATATCTATATTTTCATGCGAATCGAATGAGACCATTGGCATCAAAATCCGGCCCGAAAATCTGGAGATATGACAGTTTGAAAAATAAACCGACACAGTTTACGATGTAATGAGCTGATATTTTAAATTGCTCTTAAACTTTTTCTAATTAACGAAATTTCAAAATTTAAAATGCTAAAAATATCTATATTTTCATGCGAATCGAATGAGACCATTGGCATCAAAATCCGGCCCGAAAATCTGGAGATATGACAGTTTGAAAAATAAACCGACACCGTTTACGATGTAATGAGCTGATATTTTAAATTGCTCTTAAACTTTTTCTAATTAACGAAATTTCAAAATTTAAAATGCTAAAAATATCTATATTTTCATGCGAATCGAATGAGACCATTGGCATCAAAATCCGGCCCGAAAATCTGGAGATATGACAGTTTGAAAAATAAACCGACACCGTTTACGATGTAATGAACTGATATTTTAAATTGCTCTTAAAATTTTTCTAATTAACGAAATTTCAAAATTTAAAATGCTAAAAATATCTATATTTTCATGCGAATCGAGTGAGACCATCGGCATCAAAATCTGGCCCGAAAATCTGGAGATATGACAGTTTGAAAAATAAACCGACACCGTTTACGATGTAATGAACTGATATTTTATTGCTCTTAAAATTTTTCTAATTAACGAAATTTCAAAATTTAAAATGCTAAAAATATCTATATTTTCATGCGAATCGAATGAGACCATTGGCATCAAAATCCGGCCCGAAAATCTGGAGATATGACAGTTTGAAAAATAAACCGACACCGTTTACGATGTAATGAGCTGATATTTTAAATTGCTCTTAAACTTTTTCTAATTAACGAAATTTCAAAATTTAAAATGCTAAAAATATCTACGCATCCATGCGAATCGAATGAGACCATCGGCATCAAAATCCGGCCAGAAAATCTGGAGATATGACAGTTTGAAAAATAAACCGACACCGTTTACGATGTACTGAACTGATATTTTTTTAATTGCTCTTAAACTTTTTCTAATTAACGAAATTTCAAAATTTAAAATGCTAAAAATATCTATATTTTCATGCGAATCGAATGAGACCATTGGCATCAAAATCCGGCCCGAAAATCTGGAGATATGACAGTTTGAAAAATAAACCGACACCGTTTACGATGTAATGAGCTGATATTTTAAATTGCTCTTAAACTTTTTCTAATTAATGAAATTTCAAAATTTAAAATGCTAAAAATATCTATATTTTCATGCGAATCGAATGAGACCATTGGCATCAAAATCCGGCCCGAAAATCTGGAGATATGACAGTTTGAAAAATAAACCGACACCGTTTACGATGTAATGAGCTGATATTTTAAATTGCTCTTAAACTTTTTCTAATTAACGAAATTTCAAAATTTAAAATGCTAAAAATATCTACGCATCCATGCGAATCGAATGAGACCATCGGCATCAAAATCCGGCCAGAAAATCTGGAGATATGACAGTTTGAAAAATAAACCGACACAGTTTACGATGTAATGAGCTGATATTTTAAATTGCTCTTAAACTTTTTCTAATTAACGAAATTTCAAAATTTAAAATGCTAAAAATATCTATATTTTCATGCGAATCGAATGAGACCATTGGCATCAAAATCCGGCCCGAAAATCTGGAGATATGACAGTTTGAAAAATAAACCGACACCGTTTACGATGTAATGAGCTGATATTTTAAATTGCTCTTAAACTTTTTCTAATTAACGAAATTTCAAAATTTAAAATGCTAAAAATATCTATATTTTCATGCGAATCGAATGAGACCATTGGCATCAAAATCCGGCCCGAAAATCTGGAGATATGACAGTTTGAAAAATAAACCGACACCGTTTACGATGTAATGAACTGATATTTTAAATTGCTCTTAAAATTTTTCTAATTAACGAAATTTCAAAATTTAAAATGCTAAAAATATCTATATTTTCATGCGAATCGAGTGAGACCATCGGCATCAAAATCTGGCCCGAAAATCTGGAGATATGACAGTTTGAAAAATAAACCGACACCGTTTACGATGTAATGAACTGATATTTTATTGCTCTTAAAATTTTTCTAATTAACGAAATTTCAAAATTTAAAATGCTAAAAATATCTATATTTTCATGCGAATCGAATGAGACCATTGGCATCAAAATCCGGCCCGAAAATCTGGAGATATGACAGTTTGAAAAATAAACCGACACCGTTTACGATGTAATGAGCTGATATTTTAAATTGCTCTTAAACTTTTTCTAATTAACGAAATTTCAAAATTTAAAATGCTAAAAATATCTACGCATCCATGCGAATCGAATGAGACCATCGGCATCAAAATCCGGCCAGAAAATCTGGAGATATGACAGTTTGAAAAATAAACCGACACCGTTTACGATGTAATGAGCTGATATTTTAAATTGCTCTTAAACTTTTTCTAATTAACGAAATTTCAAAATTTAAAATGCTAAAAATATCTATATTTTCATGCGAATCGAATGAGACCATTGGCATCAAAATCCGGCCCGAAAATCTGGAGATATGACAGTTTGAAAAATAAACCGACACCGTTTACGATGTAATGAGCTGATATTTTAAATTGCTCTTAAACTTTTTCTAATTAACGAAATTTCAAAATTTAAAATGCTAAAAATATCTATATTTTCATGCGAATCGAATGAGACCATTGGCATCAAAATCCGGCCCGAAAATCTGGAGATATGACAGTTTGAAAAATAAACCGACACCGTTTACGATGTAATGAGCTGATATTTTAAATTGCTCTTAAACTTTTTCTAATTAACGAAATTTCAAAATTTAAAATGCTAAAAATATCTATATTTTCATGCGAATCGAATGAGACCATTGGCATCAAAATCCGGCCCGAAAATCTGGAGATATGACAGTTTGAAAAATAAACCGACACCGTTTACGATGTAATGAGCTGATATTTTAAATTGCTCTTAAACTTTTTCTAATTAACGAAATTTCAAAATTTAAAATGCTACAAATATCTACGCATCCATGCGAATCGAATGAGACCATCGGCATCAAAATCCGGCCAGAAAATCTGGAGATATGACAGTTTGAAAAATAAACCGACACCGTTTACGATGTAATGAGCTGATATTTTAAATTGCTCTTAAACTTTTTCTAATTAACGAAATTTCAAAATTTAAAATGCTAAAAATATCTATATTTTCATGCGAATCGAATGAGACCATTGGCATCAAAATCCGGCCCGAAAATCTGGAGATATGACAGTTTGAAAAATAAACCGACACCGTTTACGATGTAATGAGCTGATATTTTAAATTGCTCTTAAACTTTTTCTAATTAACGAAATTTCAAAATTTAAAATGCTAAAAATATCTATATTTTCATGCGAATCGAATGAGACCATTGGCATCAAAATCCGGCCCGAAAATCTGGAGATATGACAGTTTGAAAAATAAACCGACACCGTTTACGATGTAATGAGCTGATATTTTAAATTGCTCTTAAACTTTTTCTAATTAACGAAATTTCAAAATTTAAAATGCTAAAAATATCTATATTTTCATGCGAATCGAATGAGACCATTGGCATCAAAATCCGGCCCGAAAATCTGGAGATATGACAGTTTGAAAAATAAACCGACACCGTTTACGATGTAATGAGCTGATATTTTAAATTGCTCTTAAACTTTTTCTAATTAACGAAATTTCAAAATTTAAAATGCTAAAAATATCTATATTTTCATGCGAATCGAATGAGACCATTGGCATCAAAATCCGGCCCGAAAATCTGGAGATATGACAGTTTGAAAAATAAACCGACACCGTTTACGATGTAATGAGCTGATATTTTAAATTGCTCTTAAACTTTTTCTAATTAACGAAATTTCAAAATTTAAAATGCTAAAAATATCTATATTTTCATGCGAATCGAATGAGACCATTGGCATCAAAATCCGGCCCGAAAATCTGGAGATATGACAGTTTGAAAAATAAACCGACACCGTTTACGATGTAATGAGCTGATATTTTAAATTGCTCTTAAACTTTTTCTAATTAACGAAATTTCAAAATTTAAAATGCTAAAAATATCTATATTTTCATGCGAATCGAATGAGACCATTGGCATCAAAATCCGGCCCGAAAATCTGGAGATATGACAGTTTGAAAAATAAACCGACACCGTTTACGATGTAATGAGCTGATATTTTAAATTGCTCTTAAACTTTTTCTAATTAACGAAATTTCAAAATTTAAAATGCTAAAAATATCTATATTTTCATGCGAATCGAATGAGACCATTGGCATCAAAATCCGGCCCGAAAATCTGGAGATATGACAGTTTGAAAAATAAACCGACACCGTTTACGATGTAATGAGCTGATATTTTAAATTGCTCTTAAACTTTTTCTAATTAATGAAATTTCAAAATTTAAAATGCTAAAAATATCTATATTTTCATGCGAATCGAATGAGACCATTGGCATCAAAATCCGGCCCGAAAATCTGGAGATATGACAGTTTGAAAAATAAACCGACACCGTTTACGATGTAATGAGCTGATATTTTAAATTGCTCTTAAACTTTTTCTAATTAACGAAATTTCAAAATTTAAAATGCTAAAAATATCTATATTTTCATGCGAATCGAATGAGACCATTGGCATCAAAATCCGGCCCGAAAATCTGGAGATATGACAGTTTGAAAAATAAACCGACACCGTTTACGATGTAATGAGCTGATATTTTAAATTGCTCTTAAACTTTTTCTAATTAACGAAATTTCAAAATTTAAAATGCTAAAAATATCTATATTTTCATGCGAATCGAATGAGACCATTGGCATCAAAATCCGGCCCGAAAATCTGGAGATATGACAGTTTGAAAAATAAACCGACACCGTTTACGATGTAATGAGCTGATATTTTAAATTGCTCTTAAACTTTTTCTAATTAACGAAATTTCAAAATTTAAAATGCTAAAAATATCTATATTTTCATGCGAATCGAATGAGACCATTGGCATCAAAATCCGGCCCGAAAATCTGGAGATATGACAGTTTGAAAAATAAACCGACACCGTTTACGATGTAATGAGCTGATATTTTAAATTGCTCTTAAACTTTTTCTAATTAACGAAATTTCAAAATTTAAAATGCTAAAAATATCTATATTTTCATGCGAATCGAATGAGACCATTGGCATCAAAATCCGGCCCGAAAATCTGGAGATATGACAGTTTGAAAAATAAACCGACACCGTTTACGATGTAATGAGCTGATATTTTAAATTGCTCTTAAACTTTTTCTAATTAACGAAATTTCAAAATTTAAAATGCTAAAAATATCTATATTTTCATGCGAATCGAATGAGACCATTGGCATCAAAATCCGGCCCGAAAATCTGGAGATATGACAGTTTGAAAAATAAACCGACACCGTTTACGATGTAATGAGCTGATATTTTAAATTGCTCTTAAACTTTTTCTAATTAACGAAATTTCAAAATTTAAAATGCTAAAAATATCTATATTTTCATGCGAATCGAATGAGACCATTGGCATCAAAATCCGGCCCGAAAATCTGGAGATATGACAGTTTGAAAAATAAACCGACACCGTTTACGATGTAATGAGCTGATATTTTAAATTGCTCTTAAACTTTTTCTAATTAACGAAATTTCAAAATTTAAAATGCTAAAAATATCTATATTTTCATGCGAATCGAATGAGACCATTGGCATCAAAATCCGGCCCGAAAATCTGGAGATATGACAGTTTGAAAAATAAACCGACACCGTTTACGATGTAATGAGCTGATATTTTAAATTGCTCTTAAACTTTTTCTAATTAACGAAATTTCAAAATTTAAAATGCTAAAAATATCTATATTTTCATGCGAATCGAATGAGACCATTGGCATCAAAATCCGGCCCGAAAATCTGGAGATATGACAGTTTGAAAAATAAACCGACACCGTTTACGATGTACTGAACTGATATTTTAAATTGCTCTTAAACTTTTTCTAATTAACGAAATTTCAAAATTTAAAATGCTAAAAATATCTATATTTTCATGCGAATCGAATGAGACCATTGGCATCAAAATCCGGCCCGAAAATCTGGAGATATGACAGTTTGAAAAATAAACCGACACCGTTTACGATGTACTGAACTGATATTTTTTTAATTGCTCTTAAACTTTTTCTAATTAACGAAATTTCAAAATTTAAAATGCTAAAAATATCTATATTTTCATGCGAATCGAATGAGACCATTGGCATCAAAATCCGGCCCGAAAATCTGGAGATATGACAGTTTGAAAAATAAACCGACACCGTTTACGATGTAATGAGCTGATATTTTAAATTGCTCTTAAACTTTTTCTAATTAATGAAATTTCAAAATTTAAAATGCTAAAAATATCTATATTTTCATGCGAATCGAATGAGACCATTGGCATCAAAATCCGGCCCGAAAATCTGGAGATATGACAGTTTGAAAAATAAACCGACACCGTTTACGATGTACTGAACTGATATTTTAAATTGCTCTTAAACTTTTTCTAATTAACGAAATTTCAAAATTTAAAATGCTAAAAATATCTATATTTTCATGCGAATCGAATGAGACCATTGGCATCAAAATCCGGCCCGAAAATCTGGAGATATGACAGTTTGAAAAATAAACCGACACCGTTTACGATGTACTGAACTGATATTTTTTTAATTGCTCTTAAACTTTTTCTCATTAACGAAATTTCAAAATTTAAAATGCTAAAAATATCTATATTTTCATGCGAATCGAATGAGACCATTGGCATCAAAATCCGGCCCGAAAATCTGGAGATATGACAGTTTGAAAAATAAACCGACACCGTTTACGATGTAATGAGCTGATATTTTAAATTGCTCTTAAACTTTTTCTAATTAATGAAATTTCAAAATTTAAAATGCTAAAAATATCTATATTTTCATGCGAATCGAATGAGACCATTGGCATCAAAATCCGGCCCGAAAATCTGGAGATATGACAGTTTGAAAAATAAACCGACACCGTTTACGATGTAATGAGCTGATATTTTAAATTGCTCTTAAACTTTTTCTAATTAACGAAATTTCAAAATTTAAAATGCTAAAAATATCTATATTTTCATGCGAATCGAATGAGACCATTGGCATCAAAATCCGGCCCGAAAATCTGGAGATATGACAGTTTGAAAAATAAACCGACACCGTTTACGATGTAATGAGCTGATATTTTAAATTGCTCTTAAACTTTTTCTAATTAACGAAATTTCAAAATTTAAAATGCTAAAAATATCTATATTTTCATGCGAATCGAATGAGACCATTGGCATCAAAATCCGGCCCGAAAATCTGGAGATATGACAGTTTGAAAAATAAACCGACACCGTTTACGATGTACTGAACTGATATTTTAAATTGCTCTTAAACTTTTTCTAATTAACGAAATTTCAAAATTTAAAATGCTAAAAATATCTATATTTTCATGCGAATCGAATGAGACCATTGGCATCAAAATCCGGCCCGAAAATCTGGAGATATGACAGTTTGAAAAATAAACCGACACCGTTTACGATGTAATGAGCTGATATTTTAAATTGCTCTTAAACTTTTTCTAATTAACGAAATTTCAAAATTTAAAATGCTACAAATATCTACGCATCCATGCGAATCGAATGAGACCATCGGCATCAAAATCCGGCCAGAAAATCTGGAGATATGACAGTTTGAAAAATAAACCGACACCGTTTACGATGTAATGAGCTGATATTTTAAATTGCTCTTAAACTTTTTCTAATTAACGAAATTTCAAAATTTAAAATGCTAAAAATATCTATATTTTCATGCGAATCGAATGAGACCATTGGCATCAAAATCCGGCCCGAAAATCTGGAGATACGACAGTTTGAAAAATAAACCGACACCGTTTACGATGTAATGAGCTGATATTTTAAATTGCTCTTAAACTTTTTCTAATTAACGAAATTTCAAAATTTAAAATGCTAAAAATATCTATATTTTCATGCGAATCGAATGAGACCATTGGCATCAAAATCCGGCCCGAAAATCTGGAGATATGACAGTTTGAAAAATAAACCGACACCGTTTACGATGTAATGAGCTGATATTTTAAATTGCTCTTAAACTTTTTCTAATTAACGAAATTTCAAACTTTAAAATGCTAAAAATATCTATATTTTCATGCGAATCGAATGAGACCATTGGCATCAAAATCCGGCCCGAAAATCTGGAGATATGACAGTTTGAAAAATAAACCGACACCGTTTACGATGTACTGAACTGATATTTTAAATTGCTCTTAAACTTTTTCTAATTAACGAAATTTCAAAATTTAAAATGCTAAAAATATCTACGCATCCATGCGAATCGAATGAGACCATCGGCATCAAAATCCGGCCCGAAAATCTGGAGATATGACAGTTTGAAAAATAAACCGACACCGTTTACGATGTACTGAACTGATATTTTAAATTGCTCTTAAACTTTTTCTAATTAACGAAATTTCAAAATTTAAAATGCTAAAAATATCTATATTTTCATGCGAATCGAATGAGACCATTGGCATCAAAATCCGGCCCGAAAATCTGGAGATATGACAGTTTGAAAAATAAACCGACACCGTTTACGATGTACTGAACTGATATTTTTTTAATTGCTCTTAAACTTTTTCTCATTAATGAAATTTCAAAATTTAAAATGCTAAAAATATCTATATTTTCATGCGAATCGAATGAGACCATTGGCATCAAAATCCGGCCCGAAAATCTGGAGATATGACAGTTTGAAAAATAAACCGACACAGTTTACGATGTAATGAGCTGATATTTTAAATTGCTCTTAAACTTTTTCTAATTAACGAAATTTCAAAATTTAAAATGCTAAAAATATCTACGCATCCATGCGAATCGAATGAGACCATCGTCATCAAAATCCGGCCAGAAAATCTGGAGATATGACAGTTTGAAAAATAAACCGACACAGTTTACGATGTAATGAGCTGATATTTTAAATTGCTCTTAAACTTTTTCTAATTAACGAAATTTCAAAATTTAAAATGCTAAAAATATCTATATTTTCATGCGAATCGAATGAGACCATTGGCATCAAAATCCGGCCCGAAAATCTGGAGATATGACAGTTTGAAAAATAAACCGACACCGTTTACGATGTAATGAGCTGATATTTTAAATTGCTCTTAAACTTTTTCTAATTAACGAAATTTCAAAATTTAAAATGCTAAAAATATCTATATTTTCATGCGAATCGAATGAGACCATTGGCATCAAAATCCGGCCCGAAAATCTGGAGATATGACAGTTTGAAAAATAAACCGACACCGTTTACGATGTAATGAGCTGATATTTTAAATTGCTCTTAAACTTTTTCTAATTAACGAAATTTCAAAATTTAAAATGCTAAAAATATCTATATTTTCATGCGAATCGAATGAGACCATTGGCATCAAAATCCGGCCCGAAAATCTGGAGATATGACAGTTTGAAAAATAAACCGACACCGTTTACGATGTACTGAACTGATATTTTAAATTGCTCTTAAACTTTTTCTAATTAACGAAATTTCAAAATTTAAAATGCTAAAAATATCTATATTTTCATGCGAATCGAATGAGACCATTGGCATCAAAATCCGGCCCGAAAATCTGGAGATATGACAGTTTGAAAAATAAACCGACACCGTTTACGATGTAATGAGCTGATATTTTAAATTGCTCTTAAACTTTTTCTAATTAACGAAATTTCAAAATTTAAAATGCTACAAATATCTACGCATCCATGCGAATCGAATGAGACCATCGGCATCAAAATCCGGCCAGAAAATCTGGAGATATGACAGTTTGAAAAATAAACCGACACCGTTTACGATGTAATGAGCTGATATTTTAAATTGCTCTTAAACTTTTTCTAATTAACGAAATTTCAAAATTTAAAATGCTAAAAATATCTATATTTTCATGCGAATCGAATGAGACCATTGGCATCAAAATCCGGCCCGAAAATCTGGAGATACGACAGTTTGAAAAATAAACCGACACCGTTTACGATGTAATGAGCTGATATTTTAAATTGCTCTTAAACTTTTTCTAATTAACGAAATTTCAAAATTTAAAATGCTAAAAATATCTATATTTTCATGCGAATCGAATGAGACCATTGGCATCAAAATCCGGCCCGAAAATCTGGAGATATGACAGTTTGAAAAATAAACCGACACCGTTTACGATGTAATGAGCTGATATTTTAAATTGCTCTTAAACTTTTTCTAATTAACGAAATTTCAAACTTTAAAATGCTAAAAATATCTATATTTTCATGCGAATCGAATGAGACCATTGGCATCAAAATCCGGCCCGAAAATCTGGAGATATGACAGTTTGAAAAATAAACCGACACCGTTTACGATGTACTGAACTGATATTTTAAATTGCTCTTAAACTTTTTCTAATTAACGAAATTTCAAAATTTAAAATGCTAAAAATATCTACGCATCCATGCGAATCGAATGAGACCATCGGCATCAAAATCCGGCCCGAAAATCTGGAGATATGACAGTTTGAAAAATAAACCGACACCGTTTACGATGTACTGAACTGATATTTTAAATTGCTCTTAAACTTTTTCTAATTAACGAAATTTCAAAATTTAAAATGCTAAAAATATCTATATTTTCATGCGAATCGAATGAGACCATTGGCATCAAAATCCGGCCCGAAAATCTGGAGATATGACAGTTTGAAAAATAAACCGACACCGTTTACGATGTAATGAGCTGATATCTTAAATTGCTCTTAAACTTTTTCTAATTAACGAAATTTCAAAATTTAAAATGCTAAAAATATCTATATTTTCATGCGAATCGAATGAGACCATTGGCATCAAAATCCGGCCCGAAAATCTGGAGATATGACAGTTTGAAAAATAAACCGACACCGTTTACGATGTAATGAGCTGATATTTTAAATTGCTCTTAAACTTTTTCTAATTAACGAAATTTCAAAATTTAAAATGCTAAAAATATCTACGCATCCATGCGAATCGAATGAGACCATCGGCATCAAAATCCGGCCAGAAAATCTGGAGATATGACAGTTTGAAAAATAAACCGACACAGTTTACGATGTAATGAGCTGATATTTTAAATTGCTCTTAAACTTTTTCTAATTAACGAAATTTCAAAATTTAAAATGCTAAAAATATCTATATTTTCATGCGAATCGAATGAGACCATTGGCATCAAAATCCGGCCCGAAAATCTGGAGATATGACAGTTTGAAAAATAAACCGACACCGTTTACGATGTAATGAGCTGATATTTTAAATTGCTCTTAAACTTTTTCTAATTAACGAAATTTCAAAATTTAAAATGCTAAAAATATCTATATTTTCATGCGAATCGAATGAGACCATTGGCATCAAAATCCGGCCCGAAAATCTGGAGATATGACAGTTTGAAAAATAAACCGACACCGTTTACGATGTACTGAACTGATATTTTAAATTGCTCTTAAACTTTTTCTAATTAACGAAATTTCAAAATTTAAAATGCTAAAAATATCTACGCATCCATGCGAATCGAATGAGACCATCGGCATCAAAATCCGGCCAGAAAATCTGGAGATATGACAGTTTGAAAAATAAACCGACACAGTTTACGATGTAATGAGCTGATATTTTAAATTGCTCTTAAACTTTTTCTAATTAACGAAATTTCAAAATTTAAAATGCTAAAAATATCTATATTTTCATGCGAATCGAATGAGACCATTGGCATCAAAATCCGGCCCGAAAATCTGGAGATATGACAGTTTGAAAAATAAACCGACACCGTTTACGATGTAATGAGCTGATATTTTAAATTGCTCTTAAACTTTTTCTAATTAACGAAATTTCAAAATTTAAAATGCTAAAAATATCTATATTTTCATGCGAATCGAATGAGACCATTGGCATCAAAATCCGGCCCGAAAATCTGGAGATATGACAGTTTGAAAAATAAACCGACACCGTTTACGATGTACTGAACTGATATTTTAAATTGCTCTTAAACTTTTTCTAATTAACGAAATTTCAAAATTTAAAATGCTAAAAATATCTACGCATCCATGCGAATCGAATGAGACCATCGGCATCAAAATCCGGCCCGAAAATCTGGAGATATGACAGTTTGAAAAATAAACCGACACCGTTTACGATGTACTGAACTGATATTTTAAATTGCTCTTAAACTTTTTCTAATTAACGAAATTTCAAAATTTAAAATGCTAAAAATATCTATATTTTCATGCGAATCGAATGAGACCATTGGCATCAAAATCCGGCCCGAAAATCTGGAGATATGACAGTTTGAAAAATAAACCGACACCGTTTACGATGTAATGAGCTGATATTTTAAATTGCTCTTAAACTTTTTCTAATTAACGAAATTTCAAAATTTAAAATGCTAAAAATATCTATATTTTCATGCGAATCGAATGAGACCATTGGCATCAAAATCCGGCCCGAAAATCTGGAGATATGACAGTTTGAAAAATAAACCGACACCGTTTACGATGTAATGAGCTGATATTTTAAATTGCTCTTAAACTTTTTCTAATTAACGAAATTTCAAAATTTAAAATGCTAAAAATATCTACGCATCCATGCGAATCGAATGAGACCATCGGCATCAAAATCCGGCCAGAAAATCTGGAGATATGACAGTTTGAAAAATAAACCGACACAGTTTACGATGTAATGAGCTGATATTTTAAATTGCTCTTAAACTTTTTCTAATTAACGAAATTTCAAAATTTAAAATGCTAAAAATATCTATATTTTCATGCGAATCGAATGAGACCATTGGCATCAAAATCCGGCCCGAAAATCTGGAGATATGACAGTTTGAAAAATAAACCGACACCGTTTACGATGTAATGAGCTGATATTTTAAATTGCTCTTAAACTTTTTCTAATTAACGAAATTTCAAAATTTAAAATGCTAAAAATATCTATATTTTCATGCGAATCGAATGAGACCATTGGCATCAAAATCCGGCCCGAAAATCTGGAGATATGACAGTTTGAAAAATAAACCGACACAGTTTACGATGTAATGAGCTGATATTTTAAATTGCTCTTAAACTTTTTCTAATTAACGAAATTTCAAAATTTAAAATGCTAAAAATATCTATATTTTCATGCGAATCGAATGAGACCATTGGCATCAAAATCCGGCCCGAAAATCTGGAGATATGACAGTTTGAAAAATAAACCGACACCGTTTACGATGTAATGAGCTGATATTTTAAATTGCTCTTAAACTTTTTCTAATTAACGAAATTTCAAAATTTAAAATGCTAAAAATATCTATATTTTCATGCGAATCGAATGAGACCATTGGCATCAAAATCCGGCCCGAAAATCTGGAGATATGACAGTTTGAAAAATAAACCGACACCGTTTACGATGTAATGAGCTGATATTTTAAATTGCTCTTAAACTTTTTCTAATTAACGAAATTTCAAAATTTAAAATGCTAAAAATATCTATATTTTCATGCGAATCGAATGAGACCATTGGCATCAAAATCCGGCCCGAAAATCTGGAGATATGACAGTTTGAAAAATAAACCGACACCGTTTACGATGTAATGAGCTGATATTTTAAATTGCTCTTAAACTTTTTCTAATTAACGAAATTTCAAAATTTAAAATGCTAAAAATATCTATATTTTCATGCGAATCGAATGAGACCATTGGCATCAAAATCCGGCCCGAAAATCTGGAGATATGACAGTTTGAAAAATAAACCGACACCGTTTACGATGTAATGAGCTGATATTTTAAATTGCTCTTAAACTTTTTCTAATTAACGAAATTTCAAAATTTAAAATGCTAAAAATATCTATATTTTCATGCGAATTGAATGAGACCATTGGCATCAAAATCCGGCCCGAAAATCTGGAGATATGACAGTTTGAAAAATAAACCGACACCGTTTACGATGTAATGAGCTGATATTTTAAATTGCTCTTAAACTTTTTCTAATTAACGAAATTTCAAAATTTAAAATGCTAAAAATATCTACGCATCCATGCGAATCGAATGAGACCATCGGCATCAAAATCCGGCCAGAAAATCTGGAGATATGACAGTTTGAAAAATAAACCGACACAGTTTACGATGTAATGAGCTGATATTTTAAATTGCTCTTAAACTTTTTCTAATTAACGAAATTTCAAAATTTAAAATGCTAAAAATATCTATATTTTCATGCGAATTGAATGAGACCATTGGCATCAAAATCCGGCCCGAAAATCTGGAGATATGACAGTTTGAAAAATAAACCGACACCGTTTACGATGTAATGAGCTGATATTTTAAATTGCTCTTAAACTTTTTCTAATTAACGAAATTTCAAAATTTAAAATGCTAAAAATATCTACGCATCCATGCGAATCGAATGAGACCATCGGCATCAAAATCCGGCCAGAAAATCTGGAGATATGACAGTTTGAAAAATAAACCGACACAGTTTACGATGTAATGAGCTGATATTTTAAATTGCTCTTAAACTTTTTCTAATTAACGAAATTTCAAAATTTAAAATGCTAAAAATATCTATATTTTCATGCGAATCGAATGAGACCATTGGCATCAAAATCCGGCCCGAAAATCTGGAGATATGACAGTTTGAAAAATAAACCGACACCGTTTACGATGTAATGAGCTGATATTTTAAATTGCTCTTAAACTTTTTCTAATTAACGAAATTTCAAAATTTAAAATGCTAAAAATATCTATATTTTCATGCGAATCGAATGAGACCATTGGCATCAAAATCCGGACCGAAAATCTGGAGATATGACAGTTTGAAAAATAAACCGACACCGTTTACGATGTAATGAGCTGATATTTTAAATTGCTCTTAAACTTTTTCTAATTAACGAAATTTCAAAATTTAAAATGCTAAAAATATCTATATTTTCATGCGAATCGAATGAGACCATTGGCATCAAAATCCGGCCCGAAAATCTGGAGATATGACAGTTTGAAAAATAAACCGACACCGTTTACGATGTAATGAGCTGATATTTTAAATTGCTCTTAAACTTTTTCTAATTAACGAAATTTCAAAATTTAAAATGCTAAAAATATCTATATTTTCATGCGAATCGAATGAGACCATTGGCATCAAAATCCGGCCCGAAAATCTGGAGATATGACAGTTTGAAAAATAAACCGACACCGTTTACGATGTAATGAGCTGATATTTTAAATTGCTCTTAAACTTTTTCTAATTAACGAAATTTCAAAATTTAAAATGCTAAAAATATCTATATTTTCATGCGAATCGAATGAGACCATTGGCATCAAAATCCGGCCCGAAAATCTGGAGATATGACAGTTTGAAAAATAAACCGACACCGTTTACGATGTAATGAGCTGATATTTTAAATTGCTCTTAAACTTTTTCTAATTAACGAAATTTCAAAATTTAAAATGCTACAAATATCTACGCATCCATGCGAATCGAATGAGACCATCGGCATCAAAATCCGGCCAGAAAATCTGGAGATATGACAGTTTGAAAAATAAACCGACACCGTTTACGATGTAATGAGCTGATATTTTAAATTGCTCTTAAACTTTTTCTAATTAACGAAATTTCAAAATTTAAAATGCTAAAAATATCTATATTTTCATGCGAATCGAATGAGACCATTGGCATCAAAATCCGGCCCGAAAATCTGGAGATATGACAGTTTGAAAAATAAACCGACACCGTTTACGATGTAATGAGCTGATATTTTAAATTGCTCTTAAACTTTTTCTAATTAACGAAATTTCAAAATTTAAAATGCTAAAAATATCTATATTTTCATGCGAATCGAATGAGACCATTGGCATCAAAATCCGGCCCGAAAATCTGGAGATATGACAGTTTGAAAAATAAACCGACACCGTTTACGATGTAATGAGCTGATATTTTAAATTGCTCTTAAACTTTTTCTAATTAACGAAATTTCAAAATTTAAAATGCTAAAAATATCTACGCATCCATGCGAATCGAATGAGACCATTGGCATCAAAATCCGGCCAGAAAATCTGGAGATATGACAGTTTGAAAAATAAACCGACACCGTTTACGATGTAATGAGCTGATATTTTAAATTGCTCTTAAACTTTTTCTAATTAACGAAATTTCAAAATTTAAAATGCTACAAATATCTACGCATCCATGCGAATCGAATGAGACCATCGGCATCAAAATCCGGCCAGAAAATCTGGAGATATGACAGTTTGAAAAATAAACCGACACCGTTTACGATGTAATGAGCTGATATTTTAAATTGCTCTTAAACTTTTTCTAATTAACGAAATTTCAAAATTTAAAATGCTAAAAATATCTATATTTTCATGCGAATCGAATGAGACCATTGGCATCAAAATCCGGCCCGAAAATCTGGAGATATGACAGTTTGAAAAATAAACCGACACCGTTTACGATGTAATGAGCTGATATTTTAAATTGCTCTTAAACTTTTTCTAATTAACGAAATTTCAAAATTTAAAATGCTAAAAATATCTATATTTTCATGCGAATCGAATGAGACCATTGGCATCAAAATCCGGCCCGAAAATCTGGAGATATGACAGTTTGAAAAATAAACCGACACCGTTTACGATGTAATGAGCTGATATTTTAAATTGCTCTTAAACTTTTTCTAATTAACGAAATTTCAAAATTTAAAATGCTAAAAATATCTACGCATCCATGCGAATCGAATGAGACCATCGGCATCAAAATCCGGCCAGAAAATCTGGAGATATGACAGTTTGAAAAATAAACCGACACAGTTTACGATGTAATGAGCTGATATTTTAAATTGCTCTTAAACTTTTTCTAATTAACGAAATTTCAAAATTTAAAATGCTAAAAATATCTATATTTTCATGCGAATCGAATGAGACCATTGGCATCAAAATCCGGCCCGAAAATCTGGAGATATGACAGTTTGAAAAATAAACCGACACCGTTTACGATGTAATGAGCTGATATTTTAAATTGCTCTTAAACTTTTTCTAATTAACGAAATTTCAAAATTTAAAATGCTAAAAATATCTATATTTTCATGCGAATCGAATGAGACCATTGGCATCAAAATCCGGCCCGAAAATCTGGAGATATGACAGTTTGAAAAATAAACCGACACCGTTTACGATGTAATGAGCTGATATTTTAAATTGCTCTTAAACTTTTTCTAATTAACGAAATTTCAAAATTTAAAATGCTAAAAATATCTATATTTTCATGCGAATCGAATGAGACCATTGGCATCAAAATCCGGCCCGAAAATCTGGAGATATGACAGTTTGAAAAATAAACCGACACCGTTTACGATGTAATGAGCTGATATTTTAAATTGCTCTTAAACTTTTTCTAATTAACGAAATTTCAAAATTTAAAATGCTAAAAATATCTATATTTTCATGCGAATCGAATGAGACCATTGGCATCAAAATCCGGCCCGAAAATCTGGAGATATGACAGTTTGAAAAATAAACCGACACCGTTTACGATGTAATGAGCTGATATTTTAAATTGCTCTTAAACTTTTTCTAATTAACGAAATTTCAAAATTTAAAATGCTAAAAATATCTATATTTTCATGCGAATCGAATGAGACCATTGGCATCAAAATCCGGCCCGAAAATCTGGAGATATGACAGTTTGAAAAATAAACCGACACCGTTTACGATGTAATGAGCTGATATTTTAAATTGCTCTTAAACTTTTTCTAATTAACGAAATTTCAAAATTTAAAATGCTAAAAATATCTATATTTTCATGCGAATCGAATGAGACCATTGGCATCAAAATCCGGCCCGAAAATCTGGAGATATGACAGTTTGAAAAATAAACCGACACCGTTTACGATGTAATGAGCTGATATTTTAAATTGCTCTTAAACTTTTTCTAATTAACGAAATTTCAAAATTTAAAATGCTAAAAATATCTATATTTTCATGCGAATCGAATGAGACCATTGGCATCAAAATCCGGCCCGAAAATCTGGAGATATGACAGTTTGAAAAATAAACCGACACCGTTTACGATGTACTGAACTGATATTTTAAATTGCTCTTAAACTTTTTCTAATTAACGAAATTTCAAAATTTAAAATGCTAAAAATATCTATATTTTCATGCGAATCGAATGAGACCATTGGCATCAAAATCCGGCCCGAAAATCTGGAGATATGACAGTTTGAAAAATAAACCGACACCGTTTACGATGTACTGAACTGATATTTTTTTAATTGCTCTTAAACTTTTTCTAATTAACGAAATTTCAAAATTTAAAATGCTAAAAATATCTATATTTTCATGCGAATCGAATGAGACCATTGGCATCAAAATCCGGCCCGAAAATCTGGAGATATGACAGTTTGAAAAATAAACCGACACCGTTTACGATGTAATGAGCTGATATTTTAAATTGCTCTTAAACTTTTTCTAATTAATGAAATTTCAAAATTTAAAATGCTAAAAATATCTATATTTTCATGCGAATCGAATGAGACCATTGGCATCAAAATCCGGCCCGAAAATCTGGAGATATGACAGTTTGAAAAATAAACCGACACCGTTTACGATGTACTGAACTGATATTTTAAATTGCTCTTAAACTTTTTCTAATTAACGAAATTTCAAAATTTAAAATGCTAAAAATATCTATATTTTCATGCGAATCGAATGAGACCATTGGCATCAAAATCCGGCCCGAAAATCTGGAGATATGACAGTTTGAAAAATAAACCGACACCGTTTACGATGTACTGAACTGATATTTTTTTAATTGCTCTTAAACTTTTTCTCATTAACGAAATTTCAAAATTTAAAATGCTAAAAATATCTATATTTTCATGCGAATCGAATGAGACCATTGGCATCAAAATCCGGCCCGAAAATCTGGAGATATGACAGTTTGAAAAATAAACCGACACCGTTTACGATGTAATGAGCTGATATTTTAAATTGCTCTTAAACTTTTTCTAATTAATGAAATTTCAAAATTTAAAATGCTAAAAATATCTATATTTTCATGCGAATCGAATGAGACCATTGGCATCAAAATCCGGCCCGAAAATCTGGAGATATGACAGTTTGAAAAATAAACCGACACCGTTTACGATGTAATGAGCTGATATTTTAAATTGCTCTTAAACTTTTTCTAATTAACGAAATTTCAAAATTTAAAATGCTAAAAATATCTATATTTTCATGCGAATCGAATGAGACCATTGGCATCAAAATCCGGCCCGAAAATCTGGAGATATGACAGTTTGAAAAATAAACCGACACCGTTTACGATGTAATGAGCTGATATTTTAAATTGCTCTTAAACTTTTTCTAATTAACGAAATTTCAAAATTTAAAATGCTAAAAATATCTATATTTTCATGCGAATCGAATGAGACCATTGGCATCAAAATCCGGCCCGAAAATCTGGAGATATGACAGTTTGAAAAATAAACCGACACCGTTTACGATGTACTGAACTGATATTTTAAATTGCTCTTAAACTTTTTCTAATTAACGAAATTTCAAAATTTAAAATGCTAAAAATATCTATATTTTCATGCGAATCGAATGAGACCATTGGCATCAAAATCCGGCCCGAAAATCTGGAGATATGACAGTTTGAAAAATAAACCGACACCGTTTACGATGTAATGAGCTGATATTTTAAATTGCTCTTAAACTTTTTCTAATTAACGAAATTTCAAAATTTAAAATGCTACAAATATCTACGCATCCATGCGAATCGAATGAGACCATCGGCATCAAAATCCGGCCAGAAAATCTGGAGATATGACAGTTTGAAAAATAAACCGACACCGTTTACGATGTAATGAGCTGATATTTTAAATTGCTCTTAAACTTTTTCTAATTAACGAAATTTCAAAATTTAAAATGCTAAAAATATCTATATTTTCATGCGAATCGAATGAGACCATTGGCATCAAAATCCGGCCCGAAAATCTGGAGATACGACAGTTTGAAAAATAAACCGACACCGTTTACGATGTAATGAGCTGATATTTTAAATTGCTCTTAAACTTTTTCTAATTAACGAAATTTCAAAATTTAAAATGCTAAAAATATCTATATTTTCATGCGAATCGAATGAGACCATTGGCATCAAAATCCGGCCCGAAAATCTGGAGATATGACAGTTTGAAAAATAAACCGACACCGTTTACGATGTAATGAGCTGATATTTTAAATTGCTCTTAAACTTTTTCTAATTAACGAAATTTCAAACTTTAAAATGCTAAAAATATCTATATTTTCATGCGAATCGAATGAGACCATTGGCATCAAAATCCGGCCCGAAAATCTGGAGATATGACAGTTTGAAAAATAAACCGACACCGTTTACGATGTACTGAACTGATATTTTAAATTGCTCTTAAACTTTTTCTAATTAACGAAATTTCAAAATTTAAAATGCTAAAAATATCTACGCATCCATGCGAATCGAATGAGACCATCGGCATCAAAATCCGGCCCGAAAATCTGGAGATATGACAGTTTGAAAAATAAACCGACACCGTTTACGATGTACTGAACTGATATTTTAAATTGCTCTTAAACTTTTTCTAATTAACGAAATTTCAAAATTTAAAATGCTAAAAATATCTATATTTTCATGCGAATCGAATGAGACCATTGGCATCAAAATCCGGCCCGAAAATCTGGAGATATGACAGTTTGAAAAATAAACCGACACCGTTTACGATGTACTGAACTGATATTTTTTTAATTGCTCTTAAACTTTTTCTCATTAATGAAATTTCAAAATTTAAAATGCTAAAAATATCTATATTTTCATGCGAATCGAATGAGACCATTGGCATCAAAATCCGGCCCGAAAATCTGGAGATATGACAGTTTGAAAAATAAACCGACACAGTTTACGATGTAATGAGCTGATATTTTAAATTGCTCTTAAACTTTTTCTAATTAACGAAATTTCAAAATTTAAAATGCTAAAAATATCTACGCATCCATGCGAATCGAATGAGACCATCGTCATCAAAATCCGGCCAGAAAATCTGGAGATATGACAGTTTGAAAAATAAACCGACACAGTTTACGATGTAATGAGCTGATATTTTAAATTGCTCTTAAACTTTTTCTAATTAACGAAATTTCAAAATTTAAAATGCTAAAAATATCTATATTTTCATGCGAATCGAATGAGACCATTGGCATCAAAATCCGGCCCGAAAATCTGGAGATATGACAGTTTGAAAAATAAACCGACACCGTTTACGATGTAATGAGCTGATATTTTAAATTGCTCTTAAACTTTTTCTAATTAACGAAATTTCAAAATTTAAAATGCTAAAAATATCTATATTTTCATGCGAATCGAATGAGACCATTGGCATCAAAATCCGGCCCGAAAATCTGGAGATATGACAGTTTGAAAAATAAACCGACACCGTTTACGATGTAATGAGCTGATATTTTAAATTGCTCTTAAACTTTTTCTAATTAACGAAATTTCAAAATTTAAAATGCTAAAAATATCTATATTTTCATGCGAATCGAATGAGACCATTGGCATCAAAATCCGGCCCGAAAATCTGGAGATATGACAGTTTGAAAAATAAACCGACACCGTTTACGATGTACTGAACTGATATTTTAAATTGCTCTTAAACTTTTTCTAATTAACGAAATTTCAAAATTTAAAATGCTAAAAATATCTATATTTTCATGCGAATCGAATGAGACCATTGGCATCAAAATCCGGCCCGAAAATCTGGAGATATGACAGTTTGAAAAATAAACCGACACCGTTTACGATGTAATGAGCTGATATTTTAAATTGCTCTTAAACTTTTTCTAATTAACGAAATTTCAAAATTTAAAATGCTACAAATATCTACGCATCCATGCGAATCGAATGAGACCATCGGCATCAAAATCCGGCCAGAAAATCTGGAGATATGACAGTTTGAAAAATAAACCGACACCGTTTACGATGTACTGAACTGATATTTTAAATTGCTCTTAAACTTTTTCTAATTAACGAAATTTCAAAATTTAAAATGCTAAAAATATCTATATTTTCATGCGAATCGAATGAGACCATTGGCATCAAAATCCGGCCCGAAAATCTGGAGATATGACAGTTTGAAAAATAAACCGACACCGTTTACGATGTACTGAACTGATATTTTTTTAATTGCTCTTAAACTTTTTCTCATTAATGAAATTTCAAAATTTAAAATGCTAAAAATATCTATATTTTCATGCGAATCGAATGAGACCATTGGCATCAAAATCCGGCCCGAAAATCTGGAGATATGACAGTTTGAAAAATAAACCGACACAGTTTACGATGTAATGAGCTGATATTTTAAATTGCTCTTAAACTTTTTCTAATTAACGAAATTTCAAAATTTAAAATGCTAAAAATATCTACGCATCCATGCGAATCGAATGAGACCATCGTCATCAAAATCCGGCCAGAAAATCTGGAGATATGACAGTTTGAAAAATAAACCGACACAGTTTACGATGTAATGAGCTGATATTTTAAATTGCTCTTAAACTTTTTCTAATTAACGAAATTTCAAAATTTAAAATGCTAAAAATATCTATATTTTCATGCGAATCGAATGAGACCATTGGCATCAAAATCCGGCCCGAAAATCTGGAGATATGACAGTTTGAAAAATAAACCGACACCGTTTACGATGTAATGAGCTGATATTTTAAATTGCTCTTAAACTTTTTCTAATTAACGAAATTTCAAAATTTAAAATGCTAAAAATATCTATATTTTCATGCGAATCGAATGAGACCATTGGCATCAAAATCCGGCCCGAAAATCTGGAGATATGACAGTTTGAAAAATAAACCGACACCGTTTACGATGTAATGAGCTGATATTTTAAATTGCTCTTAAACTTTTTCTAATTAACGAAATTTCAAAATTTAAAATGCTAAAAATATCTATATTTTCATGCGAATCGAATGAGACCATTGGCATCAAAATCCGGCCCGAAAATCTGGAGATATGACAGTTTGAAAAATAAACCGACACCGTTTACGATGTACTGAACTGATATTTTAAATTGCTCTTAAACTTTTTCTAATTAACGAAATTTCAAAATTTAAAATGCTAAAAATATCTATATTTTCATGCGAATCGAATGAGACCATTGGCATCAAAATCCGGCCCGAAAATCTGGAGATATGACAGTTTGAAAAATAAACCGACACCGTTTACGATGTAATGAGCTGATATTTTAAATTGCTCTTAAACTTTTTCTAATTAACGAAATTTCAAAATTTAAAATGCTACAAATATCTACGCATCCATGCGAATCGAATGAGACCATCGGCATCAAAATCCGGCCAGAAAATCTGGAGATATGACAGTTTGAAAAATAAACCGACACCGTTTACGATGTAATGAGCTGATATTTTAAATTGCTCTTAAACTTTTTCTAATTAACGAAATTTCAAAATTTAAAATGCTAAAAATATCTATATTTTCATGCGAATCGAATGAGACCATTGGCATCAAAATCCGGCCCGAAAATCTGGAGATACGACAGTTTGAAAAATAAACCGACACCGTTTACGATGTAATGAGCTGATATTTTAAATTGCTCTTAAACTTTTTCTAATTAACGAAATTTCAAAATTTAAAATGCTAAAAATATCTATATTTTCATGCGAATCGAATGAGACCATTGGCATCAAAATCCGGCCCGAAAATCTGGAGATATGACAGTTTGAAAAATAAACCGACACCGTTTACGATGTAATGAGCTGATATTTTAAATTGCTCTTAAACTTTTTCTAATTAACGAAATTTCAAACTTTAAAATGCTAAAAATATCTATATTTTCATGCGAATCGAATGAGACCATTGGCATCAAAATCCGGCCCGAAAATCTGGAGATATGACAGTTTGAAAAATAAACCGACACCGTTTACGATGTACTGAACTGATATTTTAAATTGCTCTTAAACTTTTTCTAATTAACGAAATTTCAAAATTTAAAATGCTAAAAATATCTACGCATCCATGCGAATCGAATGAGACCATCGGCATCAAAATCCGGCCCGAAAATCTGGAGATATGACAGTTTGAAAAATAAACCGACACCGTTTACGATGTACTGAACTGATATTTTAAATTGCTCTTAAACTTTTTCTAATTAACGAAATTTCAAAATTTAAAATGCTAAAAATATCTATATTTTCATGCGAATCGAATGAGACCATTGGCATCAAAATCCGGCCCGAAAATCTGGAGATATGACAGTTTGAAAAATAAACCGACACCGTTTACGATGTAATGAGCTGATATCTTAAATTGCTCTTAAACTTTTTCTAATTAACGAAATTTCAAAATTTAAAATGCTAAAAATATCTATATTTTCATGCGAATCGAATGAGACCATTGGCATCAAAATCCGGCCCGAAAATCTGGAGATATGACAGTTTGAAAAATAAACCGACACCGTTTACGATGTAATGAGCTGATATTTTAAATTGCTCTTAAACTTTTTCTAATTAACGAAATTTCAAAATTTAAAATGCTAAAAATATCTACGCATCCATGCGAATCGAATGAGACCATCGGCATCAAAATCCGGCCAGAAAATCTGGAGATATGACAGTTTGAAAAATAAACCGACACAGTTTACGATGTAATGAGCTGATATTTTAAATTGCTCTTAAACTTTTTCTAATTAACGAAATTTCAAAATTTAAAATGCTAAAAATATCTATATTTTCATGCGAATCGAATGAGACCATTGGCATCAAAATCCGGCCCGAAAATCTGGAGATATGACAGTTTGAAAAATAAACCGACACCGTTTACGATGTAATGAGCTGATATTTTAAATTGCTCTTAAACTTTTTCTAATTAACGAAATTTCAAAATTTAAAATGCTAAAAATATCTATATTTTCATGCGAATCGAATGAGACCATTGGCATCAAAATCCGGCCCGAAAATCTGGAGATATGACAGTTTGAAAAATAAACCGACACCGTTTACGATGTACTGAACTGATATTTTAAATTGCTCTTAAACTTTTTCTAATTAACGAAATTTCAAAATTTAAAATGCTAAAAATATCTACGCATCCATGCGAATCGAATGAGACCATCGGCATCAAAATCCGGCCAGAAAATCTGGAGATATGACAGTTTGAAAAATAAACCGACACAGTTTACGATGTAATGAGCTGATATTTTAAATTGCTCTTAAACTTTTTCTAATTAACGAAATTTCAAAATTTAAAATGCTAAAAATATCTATATTTTCATGCGAATCGAATGAGACCATTGGCATCAAAATCCGGCCCGAAAATCTGGAGATATGACAGTTTGAAAAATAAACCGACACCGTTTACGATGTAATGAGCTGATATTTTAAATTGCTCTTAAACTTTTTCTAATTAACGAAATTTCAAAATTTAAAATGCTAAAAATATCTATATTTTCATGCGAATCGAATGAGACCATTGGCATCAAAATCCGGCCCGAAAATCTGGAGATATGACAGTTTGAAAAATAAACCGACACCGTTTACGATGTACTGAACTGATATTTTAAATTGCTCTTAAACTTTTTCTAATTAACGAAATTTCAAAATTTAAAATGCTAAAAATATCTACGCATCCATGCGAATCGAATGAGACCATCGGCATCAAAATCCGGCCCGAAAATCTGGAGATATGACAGTTTGAAAAATAAACCGACACCGTTTACGATGTACTGAACTGATATTTTAAATTGCTCTTAAACTTTTTCTAATTAACGAAATTTCAAAATTTAAAATGCTAAAAATATCTATATTTTCATGCGAATCGAATGAGACCATTGGCATCAAAATCCGGCCCGAAAATCTGGAGATATGACAGTTTGAAAAATAAACCGACACCGTTTACGATGTAATGAGCTGATATTTTAAATTGCTCTTAAACTTTTTCTAATTAACGAAATTTCAAAATTTAAAATGCTAAAAATATCTATATTTTCATGCGAATCGAATGAGACCATTGGCATCAAAATCCGGCCCGAAAATCTGGAGATATGACAGTTTGAAAAATAAACCGACACCGTTTACGATGTAATGAGCTGATATTTTAAATTGCTCTTAAACTTTTTCTAATTAACGAAATTTCAAAATTTAAAATGCTAAAAATATCTACGCATCCATGCGAATCGAATGAGACCATCGGCATCAAAATCCGGCCAGAAAATCTGGAGATATGACAGTTTGAAAAATAAACCGACACAGTTTACGATGTAATGAGCTGATATTTTAAATTGCTCTTAAACTTTTTCTAATTAACGAAATTTCAAAATTTAAAATGCTAAAAATATCTATATTTTCATGCGAATCGAATGAGACCATTGGCATCAAAATCCGGCCCGAAAATCTGGAGATATGACAGTTTGAAAAATAAACCGACACCGTTTACGATGTAATGAGCTGATATTTTAAATTGCTCTTAAACTTTTTCTAATTAACGAAATTTCAAAATTTAAAATGCTAAAAATATCTATATTTTCATGCGAATCGAATGAGACCATTGGCATCAAAATCCGGCCCGAAAATCTGGAGATATGACAGTTTGAAAAATAAACCGACACAGTTTACGATGTAATGAGCTGATATTTTAAATTGCTCTTAAACTTTTTCTAATTAACGAAATTTCAAAATTTAAAATGCTAAAAATATCTATATTTTCATGCGAATCGAATGAGACCATTGGCATCAAAATCCGGCCCGAAAATCTGGAGATATGACAGTTTGAAAAATAAACCGACACCGTTTACGATGTAATGAGCTGATATTTTAAATTGCTCTTAAACTTTTTCTAATTAACGAAATTTCAAAATTTAAAATGCTAAAAATATCTATATTTTCATGCGAATCGAATGAGACCATTGGCATCAAAATCCGGCCCGAAAATCTGGAGATATGACAGTTTGAAAAATAAACCGACACCGTTTACGATGTAATGAGCTGATATTTTAAATTGCTCTTAAACTTTTTCTAATTAACGAAATTTCAAAATTTAAAATGCTAAAAATATCTATATTTTCATGCGAATCGAATGAGACCATTGGCATCAAAATCCGGCCCGAAAATCTGGAGATATGACAGTTTGAAAAATAAACCGACACCGTTTACGATGTAATGAGCTGATATTTTAAATTGCTCTTAAACTTTTTCTAATTAACGAAATTTCAAAATTTAAAATGCTAAAAATATCTATATTTTCATGCGAATCGAATGAGACCATTGGCATCAAAATCCGGCCCGAAAATCTGGAGATATGACAGTTTGAAAAATAAACCGACACCGTTTACGATGTAATGAGCTGATATTTTAAATTGCTCTTAAACTTTTTCTAATTAACGAAATTTCAAAATTTAAAATGCTAAAAATATCTATATTTTCATGCGAATTGAATGAGACCATTGGCATCAAAATCCGGCCCGAAAATCTGGAGATATGACAGTTTGAAAAATAAACCGACACCGTTTACGATGTAATGAGCTGATATTTTAAATTGCTCTTAAACTTTTTCTAATTAACGAAATTTCAAAATTTAAAATGCTAAAAATATCTACGCATCCATGCGAATCGAATGAGACCATCGGCATCAAAATCCGGCCAGAAAATCTGGAGATATGACAGTTTGAAAAATAAACCGACACAGTTTACGATGTAATGAGCTGATATTTTAAATTGCTCTTAAACTTTTTCTAATTAACGAAATTTCAAAATTTAAAATGCTAAAAATATCTATATTTTCATGCGAATCGAATGAGACCATTGGCATCAAAATCCGGCCCGAAAATCTGGAGATATGACAGTTTGAAAAATAAACCGACACCGTTTACGATGTAATGAGCTGATATTTTAAATTGCTCTTAAACTTTTTCTAATTAACGAAATTTCAAAATTTAAAATGCTAAAAATATCTATATTTTCATGCGAATCGAATGAGACCATTGGCATCAAAATCCGGACCGAAAATCTGGAGATATGACAGTTTGAAAAATAAACCGACACCGTTTACGATGTAATGAGCTGATATTTTAAATTGCTCTTAAACTTTTTCTAATTAACGAAATTTCAAAATTTAAAATGCTAAAAATATCTATATTTTCATGCGAATCGAATGAGACCATTGGCATCAAAATCCGGCCCGAAAATCTGGAGATATGACAGTTTGAAAAATAAACCGACACCGTTTACGATGTAATGAGCTGATATTTTAAATTGCTCTTAAACTTTTTCTAATTAACGAAATTTCAAAATTTAAAATGCTAAAAATATCTATATTTTCATGCGAATCGAATGAGACCATTGGCATCAAAATCCGGCCCGAAAATCTGGAGATATGACAGTTTGAAAAATAAACCGACACCGTTTACGATGTAATGAGCTGATATTTTAAATTGCTCTTAAACTTTTTCTAATTAACGAAATTTCAAAATTTAAAATGCTAAAAATATCTATATTTTCATGCGAATCGAATGAGACCATTGGCATCAAAATCCGGCCCGAAAATCTGGAGATATGACAGTTTGAAAAATAAACCGACACCGTTTACGATGTAATGAGCTGATATTTTAAATTGCTCTTAAACTTTTTCTAATTAACGAAATTTCAAAATTTAAAATGCTAAAAATATCTACGCATCCATGCGAATCGAATGAGACCATCGGCATCAAAATCCGGCCAGAAAATCTGGAGATATGACAGTTTGAAAAATAAACCGACACAGTTTACGATGTAATGAGCTGATATTTTAAATTGCTCTTAAACTTTTTCTAATTAACGAAATTTCAAAATTTAAAATGCTAAAAATATCTATATTTTCATGCGAATCGAATGAGACCATCGGCATCAAAATCCGGCCAGAAAATCTGGAGATATGACAGTTTGAAAAATAAACCGACACAGTTTACGATGTAATGAGCTGATATTTTAAATTGCTCTTAAACTTTTTCTAATTAACGAAATTTCAAAATTTAAAATGCTAAAAATATCTATATTTTCATGCGAATCGAATGAGACCATTGGCATCAAAATCCGGCCCGAAAATCTGGAGATATGACAGTTTGAAAAATAAACCGACACCGTTTACGATGTAATGAGCTGATATTTTAAATTGCTCTTAAACTTTTTCTAATTAACGAAATTTCAAAATTTAAAATGCTAAAAATATCTATATTTTCATGCGAATCGAATGAGACCATTGGCATCAAAATCCGGACCGAAAATCTGGAGATATGACAGTTTGAAAAATAAACCGACACCGTGTACGATGTAATGAGCTGATATTTTAAATTGCTCTTAAACTTTTTCTAATTAACGAAATTTCAAAATTTAAAATGCTAAAAATATCTATATTTTCATGCGAATCGAATGAGACCATTGGCATCAAAATCCGGCCCGAAAATCTGGAGATATGACAGTTTGAAAAATAAACCGACACCGTTTACGATGTAATGAGCTGATATTTTAAATTGCTCTTAAACTTTTTCTAATTAACGAAATTTCAAAATTTAAAATGCTAAAAATATCTATATTTTCATGCGAATCGAATGAGACCATTGGCATCAAAATCCGGCCCGAAAATCTGGAGATATGACAGTTTGAAAAATAAACCGACACCGTTTACGATGTAATGAGCTGATATTTTAAATTGCTCTTAAACTTTTTCTAATTAACGAAATTTCAAAATTTAAAATGCTAAAAATATCTATATTTTCATGCGAATCGAATGAGACCATTGGCATCAAAATCCGGCCCGAAAATCTGGAGATATGACAGTTTGAAAAATAAACCGACACCGTTTACGATGTAATGAGCTGATATTTTAAATTGCTCTTAAACTTTTTCTAATTAACGAAATTTCAAAATTTAAAATGCTAAAAATATCTATATTTTCATGCGAATCGAATGAGACCATTGGCATCAAAATCCGGCCCGAAAATCTGGAGATATGACAGTTTGAAAAATAAACCGACACCGTTTACGATGTAATGAGCTGATATTTTAAATTGCTCTTAAACTTTTTCTAATTAACGAAATTTCAAAATTTAAAATGCTAAAAATATCTACGCATCCATGCGAATCGAATGAGACCATCGGCATCAAAATCCGGCCAGAAAATCTGGAGATATGACAGTTTGAAAAATAAACCGACACAGTTTACGATGTAATGAGCTGATATTTTAAATTGCTCTTAAACTTTTTCTAATTAACGAAATTTCAAAATTTAAAATGCTAAAAATATCTATATTTTCATGCGAATCGAATGAGACCATTGGCATCAAAATCCGGCCCGAAAATCTGGAGATATGACAGTTTGAAAAATAAACCGACACCGTTTACGATGTAATGAGCTGATATTTTAAATTGCTCTTAAACTTTTTCTAATTAACGAAATTTCAAAATTTAAAATGCTAAAAATATCTATATTTTCATGCGAATCGAATGAGACCATTGGCATCAAAATCCGGCCCGAAAATCTGGAGATATGACAGTTTGAAAAATAAACCGACACCGTTTACGATGTAATGAGCTGATATTTTAAATTGCTCTTAAACTTTTTCTAATTAACGAAATTTCAAAATTTAAAATGCTAAAAATATCTATATTTTCATGCGAATCGAATGAGACCATTGGCATCAAAATCCGGCCCGAAAATCTGGAGATATGACAGTTTGAAAAATAAACCGACACCGTTTACGATGTAATGAGCTGATATTTTAAATTGCTCTTAAACTTTTTCTAATTAACGAAATTTCAAAATTTAAAATGCTAAAAATATCTATATTTTCATGCGAATCGAATGAGACCATTGGCATCAAAATCCGGCCCGAAAATCTGGAGATATGACAGTTTGAAAAATAAACCGACACCGTTTACGATGTAATGAGCTGATATTTTAAATTGCTCTTAAACTTTTTCTAATTAACGAAATTTCAAAATTTAAAATGCTAAAAATATCTATATTTTCATGCGAATTGAATGAGACCATTGGCATCAAAATCCGGCCCGAAAATCTGGAGATATGACAGTTTGAAAAATAAACCGACACCGTTTACGATGTAATGAGCTGATATTTTAAATTGCTCTTAAACTTTTTCTAATTAACGAAATTTCAAAATTTAAAATGCTAAAAATATCTACGCATCCATGCGAATCGAATGAGACCATCGGCATCAAAATCCGGCCCGAAAATCTGGAGATATGACAGTTTGAAAAATAAACCGACACCGTTTACGATGTAATGAGCTGATATTTTAAATTGCTCTTAAACTTTTTCTAATTAACGAAATTTCAAAATTTAAAATGCTAAAAATATCTATATTTTCATGCGAATCGAATGAGACCATTGGCATCAAAATCCGGCCCGAAAATCTGGAGATATGACAGTTTGAAAAATAAACCGACACCGTTTACGATGTAATGAGCTGATATTTTAAATTGCTCTTAAACTTTTTCTAATTAACGAAATTTCAAAATTTAAAATGCTAAAAATATCTATATTTTCATGCGAATCGAATGAGACCATTGGCATCAAAATCCGGCCCGAAAATCTGGAGATATGACAGTTTGAAAAATAAACCGACACCGTTTACGATGTAATGAGCTGATATTTTAAATTGCTCTTAAACTTTTTCTAATTAACGAAATTTCAAAATTTAAAATGCTAAAAATATCTATATTTTCATGCGAATCGAATGAGACCATTGGCATCAAAATCCGGCCCGAAAATCTGGAGATATGACAGTTTGAAAAATAAACCGACACCGTTTACGATGTAATGAGCTGATATTTTAAATTGCTCTTAAACTTTTTCTAATTAATGAAATTTCAAAATTTAAAATGCTAAAAATATCTACGCATCCATGCGAATCGAATGAGACCATCGTCATCAAAATCCGGCCAGAAAATCTGGAGATATGACAGTTTGAAAAATAAACCGACACAGTTTACGATGTAATGAGCTGATATTTTAAATTGCTCTTAAACTTTTTCTAATTAACGAAATTTCAAAATTTAAAATGCTAAAAATATCTATATTTTCATGCGAATCGAATGAGACCATTGGCATCAAAATCCGGCCCGAAAATCTGGAGATATGACAGTTTGAAAAATAAACCGACACCGTTTACGATGTAATGAGCTGATATTTTAAATTGCTCTTAAACTTTTTCTAATTAACGAAATTTCAAAATTTAAAATGCTAAAAATATCTATATTTTCATGCGAATCGAATGAGACCATTGGCATCAAAATCCGGCCCGAAAATCTGGAGATATGACAGTTTGAAAAATAAACCGACACCGTTTACGATGTAATGAGCTGATATTTTAAATTGCTCTTAAACTTTTTCTAATTAACGAAATTTCAAAATTTAAAATGCTAAAAATATCTATATTTTCATGCGAATCGAATGAGACCATTGGCATCAAAATCCGGCCCGAAAATCTGGAGATATGACAGTTTGAAAAATAAACCGACACCGTTTACGATGTAATGAGCTGATATTTTAAATTGCTCTTAAACTTTTTCTAATTAACGAAATTTCAAAATTTAAAATGCTAAAAATATCTACGCATCCATGCGAATCGAATGAGACCATCGGCATCAAAATCCGGCCAGAAAATCTGGAGATATGACAGTTTGAAAAATAAACCGACACAGTTTACGATGTAATGAGCTGATATTTTAAATTGCTCTTAAACTTTTTCTAATTAACGAAATTTCAAAATTTAAAATGCTAAAAATATCTATATTTTCATGCGAATCGAATGAGACCATTGGCATCAAAATCCGGCCCGAAAATCTGGAGATATGACAGTTTGAAAAATAAACCGACACCGTTTACGATGTAATGAGCTGATATTTTAAATTGCTCTTAAACTTTTTCTAATTAACGAAATTTCAAAATTTAAAATGCTAAAAATATCTATATTTTCATGCGAATCGAATGAGACCATTGGCATCAAAATCCGGCCCGAAAATCTGGAGATATGACAGTTTGAAAAATAAACCGACACCGTTTACGATGTAATGAGCTGATATTTTAAATTGCTCTTAAACTTTTTCTAATTAACGAAATTTCAAAATTTAAAATGCTAAAAATATCTACGCATCCATGCGAATCGAATGAGACCATCGGCATCAAAATCCGGCCAGAAAATCTGGAGATATGACAGTTTGAAAAATAAACCGACACCGTTTACGATGTAATGAGCTGATATTTTAAATTGCTCTTAAACTTTTTCTAATTAACGAAATTTCAAAATTTAAAATGCTAAAAATATCTATATTTTCATGCGAATCGAATGAGACCATTGGCATCAAAATCCGGCCCGAAAATCTGGAGATATGACAGTTTGAAAAATAAACCGACACCGTTTACGATGTAATGAGCTGATATTTTAAATTGCTCTTAAACTTTTTCTAATTAACGAAATTTCAAAATTTAAAATGCTAAAAATATCTATATTTTCATGCGAATCGAATGAGACCATTGGCATCAAAATCCGGCCCGAAAATCTGGAGATATGACAGTTTGAAAAATAAACCGACACCGTTTACGATGTAATGAGCTGATATTTTAAATTGCTCTTAAACTTTTTCTAATTAACGAAATTTCAAAATTTAAAATGCTAAAAATATCTATATTTTCATGCGAATCGAATGAGACCATTGGCATCAAAATCCGGCCCGAAAATCTGGAGATATGACAGTTTGAAAAATAAACCGACACCGTTTACGATGTAATGAGCTGATATTTTAAATTGCTCTTAAACTTTTTCTAATTAACGAAATTTCAAAATTTAAAATGCTAAAAATATCTATATTTTCATGCGAATCGAATGAGACCATTGGCATCAAAATCCGGCCCGAAAATCTGGAGATATGACAGTTTGAAAAATAAACCGACACCGTTTACGATGTAATGAGCTGATATTTTAAATTGCTCTTAAACTTTTTCTAATTAACGAAATTTCAAAATTTAAAATGCTAAAAATATCTATATTTTCATGCGAATCGAATGAGACCATTGGCATCAAAATCCGGCCCGAAAATCTGGAGATATGACAGTTTGAAAAATAAACCGACACCGTTTACGATGTAATGAGCTGATATTTTAAATTGCTCTTAAACTTTTTCTAATTAACGAAATTTCAAAATTTAAAATGCTAAAAATATCTATATTTTCATGCGAATCGAATGAGACCATTGGCATCAAAATCCGGCCCGAAAATCTGGAGATATGACAGTTTGAAAAATAAACCGACACCGTTTACGATGTAATGAGCTGATATTTTAAATTGCTCTTAAACTTTTTCTAATTAACGAAATTTCAAAATTTAAAATGCTAAAAATATCTACGCATCCATGCGAATCGAATGAGACCATCGGCATCAAAATCCGGCCAGAAAATCTGGAGATATGACAGTTTGAAAAATAAACCGACACAGTTTACGATGTAATGAGCTGATATTTTAAATTGCTCTTAAACTTTTTCTAATTAACGAAATTTCAAAATTTAAAATGCTAAAAATATCTATATTTTCATGCGAATCGAATGAGACCATTGGCATCAAAATCCGGCCCGAAAATCTGGAGATATGACAGTTTGAAAAATAAACCGACACCGTTTACGATGTAATGAGCTGATATTTTAAATTGCTCTTAAACTTTTTCTAATTAACGAAATTTCAAAATTTAAAATGCTAAAAATATCTATATTTTCATGCGAATCGAATGAGACCATTGGCATCAAAATCCGGCCCGAAAATCTGGAGATATGACAGTTTGAAAAATAAACCGACACCGTTTACGATGTAATGAGCTGATATTTTAAATTGCTCTTAAACTTTTTCTAATTAACGAAATTTCAAAATTTAAAATGCTAAAAATATCTATATTTTCATGCGAATCGAATGAGACCATTGGCATCAAAATCCGGCCCGAAAATCTGGAGATATGACAGTTTGAAAAATAAACCGACACCGTTTACGATGTAATGAGCTGATATTTTAAATTGCTCTTAAACTTTTTCTAATTAACGAAATTTCAAAATTTAAAATGCTAAAAATATCTATATTTTCATGCGAATCGAATGAGACCATTGGCATCAAAATCCGGCCCGAAAATCTGGAGATATGACAGTTTGAAAAATAAACCGACACAGTTTACGATGTAATGAGCTGATATTTTAAATTGCTCTTAAACTTTTTCTAATTAACGAAATTTCAAAATTTAAAATGCTAAAAATATCTATATTTTCATGCGAATCGAATGAGACCATTGGCATCAAAATCCGGCCCGAAAATCTGGAGATATGACAGTTTGAAAAATAAACCGACACCGTTTACGATGTAATGAGCTGATATTTTAAATTGCTCTTAAACTTTTTCTAATTAACGAAATTTCAAAATTTAAAATGCTAAAAATATCTATATTTTCATGCGAATCGAATGAGACCATTGGCATCAAAATCCGGCCCGAAAATCTGGAGATATGACAGTTTGAAAAATAAACCGACACCGTTTACGATGTAATGAGCTGATATTTTAAATTGCTCTTAAACTTTTTCTAATTAACGAAATTTCAAAATTTAAAATGCTAAAAATATCTATATTTTCATGCGAATCGAATGAGACCATTGGCATCAAAATCCGGCCCGAAAATCTGGAGATATGACAGTTTGAAAAATAAACCGACACCGTTTACGATGTAATGAGCTGATATTTTAAATTGCTCTTAAACTTTTTCTAATTAACGAAATTTCAAACTTTAAAATGCTAAAAATATCTATATTTTCATGCGAATCGAATGAGACCATTGGCATCAAAATCCGGCCCGAAAATCTGGAGATATGACAGTTTGAAAAATAAACCGACACCGTTTACGATGTAATGAGCTGATATTTTAAATTGCTCTTAAACTTTTTCTAATTAACGAAATTTCAAACTTTAAAATGCTAAAAATATCTATATTTTCATGCGAATCGAATGAGACCATTGGCATCAAAATCCGGCCCGAAAATCTGGAGATATGACAGTTTGAAAAATAAACCGACACCGTTTACGATGTACTGAACTGATATTTTAAATTGCTCTTAAACTTTTTCTAATTAACGAAATTTCAAAATTTAAAATGCTAAAAATATCTACGCATCCATGCGAATCGAATGAGACCATCGGCATCAAAATCCGGCCCGAAAATCTGGAGATATGACAGTTTGAAAAATAAACCGACACCGTTTACGATGTAATGAGCTGATATTTTAAATTGCTCTTAAACTTTTTCTAATTAACGAAATTTCAAAATTTAAAATGCTACAAATATCTACGCATCCATGCGAATCGAATGAGACCATCGGCATCAAAATCCGGCCAGAAAATCTGGAGATATGACAGTTTGAAAAATAAACCGACACCGTTTACGATGTAATGAGCTGATATTTTAAATTGCTCTTAAACTTTTTCTAATTAATGAAATTTCAAAATTTAAAATGCTACAAATATCTACGCATCCATGCGAATCGAATGAGACCATCGGCATCAAAATCCGGCCAGAAAATCTGGAGATATGACAGTTTGAAAAATAAACCGACACCGTTTACGATGTAATGAGCTGATATTTTAAATTGCTCTTAAACTTTTTCTAATTAACGAAATTTCAAAATTTAAAATGCTAAAAATATCTATATTTTCATGCGAATCGAATGAGACCATTGGCATCAAAATCCGGCCCGAAAATCTGGAGATATGACAGTTTGAAAAATAAACCGACACCGTTTACGATGTAATGAGCTGATATTTTAAATTGCTCTTAAACTTTTTCTAATTAACGAAATTTCAAAATTTAAAATGCTAAAAATATCTATATTTTCATGCGAATCGAATGAGACCATTGGCATCAAAATCCGGCCCGAAAATCTGGAGATATGACAGTTTGAAAAATAAACCGACACCGTTTACGATGTAATGAGCTGATATTTTAAATTGCTCTTAAACTTTTTCTAATTAACGAAATTTCAAACTTTAAAATGCTAAAAATATCTATATTTTCATGCGAATCGAATGAGACCATTGGCATCAAAATCCGGCCCGAAAATCTGGAGATATGACAGTTTGAAAAATAAACCGACACCGTTTACGATGTACTGAACTGATATTTTAAATTGCTCTTAAACTTTTTCTAATTAACGAAATTTCAAAATTTAAAATGCTAAAAATATCTATATTTTCATGCGAATCGAATGAGACCATTGGCATCAAAATCCGGCCCGAAAATCTGGAGATATGACAGTTTGAAAAATAAACCGACACCGTTTACGATGTAATGAGCTGATATTTTAAATTGCTCTTAAACTTTTTCTAATTAACGAAATTTCAAAATTTAAAATGCTAAAAATATCTATATTTTCATGCGAATCGAATGAGACCATTGGCATCAAAATCCGGCCCGAAAATCTGGAGATATGACAGTTTGAAAAATAAACCGACACCGTTTACGATGTAATGAGCTGATATTTTAAATTGCTCTTAAACTTTTTCTAATTAACGAAATTTCAAAATTTAAAATGCTAAAAATATCTATATTTTCATGCGAATCGAATGAGACCATTGGCATCAAAATCCGGCCCGAAAATCTGGAGATATGACAGTTTGAAAAATAAACCGACACCGTTTACGATGTAATGAGCTGATATTTTAAATTGCTCTTAAACTTTTTCTAATTAACGAAATTTCAAAATTTAAAATGCTAAAAATATCTACGCATCCATGCGAATCGAATGAGACCATCGGCATCAAAATCCGGCCAGAAAATCTGGAGATATGACAGTTTGAAAAATAAACCGACACAGTTTACGATGTAATGAGCTGATATTTTAAATTGCTCTTAAACTTTTTCTAATTAACGAAATTTCAAAATTTAAAATGCTAAAAATATCTATATTTTCATGCGAATCGAATGAGACCATTGGCATCAAAATCCGGCCCGAAAATCTGGAGATATGACAGTTTGAAAAATAAACCGACACCGTTTACGATGTAATGAGCTGATATTTTAAATTGCTCTTAAACTTTTTCTAATTAACGAAATTTCAAAATTTAAAATGCTAAAAATATCTATATTTTCATGCGAATCGAATGAGACCATTGGCATCAAAATCCGGCCCGAAAATCTGGAGATATGACAGTTTGAAAAATAAACCGACACCGTTTACGATGTAATGAGCTGATATTTTAAATTGCTCTTAAACTTTTTCTAATTAACGAAATTTCAAAATTTAAAATGCTAAAAATATCTATATTTTCATGCGAATCGAATGAGACCATTGGCATCAAAATCCGGCCCGAAAATCTGGAGATATGACAGTTTGAAAAATAAACCGACACCGTTTACGATGTAATGAGCTGATATTTTAAATTGCTCTTAAACTTTTTCTAATTAACGAAATTTCAAAATTTAAAATGCTAAAAATATCTATATTTTCATGCGAATCGAATGAGACCATTGGCATCAAAATCCGGCCCGAAAATCTGGAGATATGACAGTTTGAAAAATAAACCGACACAGTTTACGATGTAATGAGCTGATATTTTAAATTGCTCTTAAACTTTTTCTAATTAACGAAATTTCAAAATTTAAAATGCTAAAAATATCTATATTTTCATGCGAATCGAATGAGACCATTGGCATCAAAATCCGGCCCGAAAATCTGGAGATATGACAGTTTGAAAAATAAACCGACACCGTTTACGATGTAATGAGCTGATATTTTAAATTGCTCTTAAACTTTTTCTAATTAACGAAATTTCAAAATTTAAAATGCTAAAAATATCTATATTTTCATGCGAATCGAATGAGACCATTGGCATCAAAATCCGGCCCGAAAATCTGGAGATATGACAGTTTGAAAAATAAACCGACACCGTTTACGATGTAATGAGCTGATATTTTAAATTGCTCTTAAACTTTTTCTAATTAACGAAATTTCAAAATTTAAAATGCTAAAAATATCTATATTTTCATGCGAATCGAATGAGACCATTGGCATCAAAATCCGGCCCGAAAATCTGGAGATATGACAGTTTGAAAAATAAACCGACACCGTTTACGATGTAATGAGCTGATATTTTAAATTGCTCTTAAACTTTTTCTAATTAACGAAATTTCAAACTTTAAAATGCTAAAAATATCTATATTTTCATGCGAATCGAATGAGACCATTGGCATCAAAATCCGGCCCGAAAATCTGGAGATATGACAGTTTGAAAAATAAACCGACACCGTTTACGATGTAATGAGCTGATATTTTAAATTGCTCTTAAACTTTTTCTAATTAACGAAATTTCAAACTTTAAAATGCTAAAAATATCTATATTTTCATGCGAATCGAATGAGACCATTGGCATCAAAATCCGGCCCGAAAATCTGGAGATATGACAGTTTGAAAAATAAACCGACACCGTTTACGATGTACTGAACTGATATTTTAAATTGCTCTTAAACTTTTTCTAATTAACGAAATTTCAAAATTTAAAATGCTAAAAATATCTACGCATCCATGCGAATCGAATGAGACCATCGGCATCAAAATCCGGCCCGAAAATCTGGAGATATGACAGTTTGAAAAATAAACCGACACCGTTTACGATGTAATGAGCTGATATTTTAAATTGCTCTTAAACTTTTTCTAATTAACGAAATTTCAAAATTTAAAATGCTACAAATATCTACGCATCCATGCGAATCGAATGAGACCATCGGCATCAAAATCCGGCCAGAAAATCTGGAGATATGACAGTTTGAAAAATAAACCGACACCGTTTACGATGTAATGAGCTGATATTTTAAATTGCTCTTAAACTTTTTCTAATTAATGAAATTTCAAAATTTAAAATGCTACAAATATCTACGCATCCATGCGAATCGAATGAGACCATCGGCATCAAAATCCGGCCAGAAAATCTGGAGATATGACAGTTTGAAAAATAAACCGACACCGTTTACGATGTAATGAGCTGATATTTTAAATTGCTCTTAAACTTTTTCTAATTAACGAAATTTCAAAATTTAAAATGCTAAAAATATCTATATTTTCATGCGAATCGAATGAGACCATTGGCATCAAAATCCGGCCCGAAAATCTGGAGATATGACAGTTTGAAAAATAAACCGACACCGTTTACGATGTAATGAGCTGATATTTTAAATTGCTCTTAAACTTTTTCTAATTAACGAAATTTCAAAATTTAAAATGCTAAAAATATCTATATTTTCATGCGAATCGAATGAGACCATTGGCATCAAAATCCGGCCCGAAAATCTGGAGATATGACAGTTTGAAAAATAAACCGACACCGTTTACGATGTAATGAGCTGATATTTTAAATTGCTCTTAAACTTTTTCTAATTAACGAAATTTCAAACTTTAAAATGCTAAAAATATCTATATTTTCATGCGAATCGAATGAGACCATTGGCATCAAAATCCGGCCCGAAAATCTGGAGATATGACAGTTTGAAAAATAAACCGACACCGTTTACGATGTACTGAACTGATATTTTAAATTGCTCTTAAACTTTTTCTAATTAACGAAATTTCAAAATTTAAAATGCTAAAAATATCTACGCATCCATGCGAATCGAATGAGACCATCGGCATCAAAATCCGGCCCGAAAATCTGGAGATATGACAGTTTGAAAAATAAACCGACACCGTTTACGATGTAATGAGCTGATATTTTAAATTGCTCTTAAACTTTTTCTAATTAATGAAATTTCAAAATTTAAAATGCTACAAATATCTACGCATCCATGCGAATCGAATGAGACCATCGGCATCAAAATCCGGCCAGAAAATCTGGAGATATGACAGTTTGAAAAATAAACCGACACCGTTTACGATGTAATGAGCTGATATTTTAAATTGCTCTTAAACTTTTTCTAATTAACGAAATTTCAAAATTTAAAATGCTAAAAATATCTATATTTTCATGCGAATCGAATGAGACCATTGGCATCAAAATCCGGCCAGAAAATCTGGAGATATGACAGTTTGAAAAATAAACCGACACCGTTTACGATGTAATGAGCTGATATTTTAAATTGCTCTTAAACTTTTTCTAATTAATGAAATTTCAAAATTTAAAATGCTAAAAATATCTATATTTTCATGCGAATCGAATGAGACCATTGGCATCAAAATCCGGCCCGAAAATCTGGAGATATGACAGTTTGAAAAATAAACCGACACCGTTTACGATGTAATGAGCTGATATTTTAAATTGCTCTTAAACTTTTTCTAATTAACGAAATTTCAAAATTTAAAATGCTAAAAATATCTATATTTTCATGCGAATCGAATGAGACCATTGGCATCAAAATCCGGCCCGAAAATCTGGAGATATGACAGTTTGAAAAATAAACCGACACCGTTTACGATGTACTGAACTGATATTTTAAATTGCTCTTAAACTTTTTCTAATTAACGAAATTTCAAAATTTAAAATGCTAAAAATATCTATATTTTCATGCGAATCGAATGAGACCATTGGCATCAAAATCCGGCCCGAAAATCTGGAGATATGACAGTTTGAAAAATAAACCGACACCGTTTACGATGTACTGAACTGATATTTTAAATTGCTCTTAAACTTTTTCTAATTAACGAAATTTCAAAATTTAAAATGCTAAAAATATCTACGCATCCATGCGAATCGAATGAGACCATCGGCATCAAAATCCGGCCCGAAAATCTGGAGATATGACAGTTTGAAAAATAAACCGACACCGTTTACGATGTAATGAGCTGATATTTTAAATTGCTCTTAAACTTTTTCTAATTAACGAAATTTCAAAATTTAAAATGCTACAAATATCTACGCATCCATGCGAATCGAATGAGACCATCGGCATCAAAATCCGGCCAGAAAATCTGGAGATATGACAGTTTGAAAAATAAACCGACACCGTTTACGATGTAATGAGCTGATATTTTAAATTGCTCTTAAACTTTTTCTAATTAATGATATTTCAAAATTTAAAATGCTACAAATATCTACGCATCCATGCGAATCGAATGAGACCATCGGCATCAAAATCCGGCCAGAAAATCTGGAGATATGACAGTTTGAAAAATAAACCGACACCGTTTACGATGTAATGAGCTGATATTTTAAATTGCTCTTAAACTTTTTCTAATTAACGAAATTTCAAAATTTAAAATGCTAAAAATATCTATATTTTCATGCGAATCGAATGAGACCATTGGCATCAAAATCCGGCCCGAAAATCTGGAGATATGACAGTTTGAAAAATAAACCGACACCGTTTACGATGTAATGAGCTGATATTTTAAATTGCTCTTAAACTTTTTCTAATTAACGAAATTTCAAAATTTAAAATGCTAAAAATATCTATATTTTCATGCGAATCGAATGAGACCATTGGCATCAAAATCCGGCCCGAAAATCTGGAGATATGACAGTTTGAAAAATAAACCGACACCGTTTACGATGTAATGAGCTGATATTTTAAATTGCTCTTAAACTTTTTCTAATTAACGAAATTTCAAAATTTAAAATGCTAAAAATATCTATATTTTCATGCGAATCGAATGAGACCATTGGCATCAAAATCCGGCCCGAAAATCTGGAGATATGACAGTTTGAAAAATAAACCGACACCGTTTACGATGTACTGAACTGATATTTTAAATTGCTCTTAAACTTTTTCTAATTAACGAAATTTCAAAATTTAAAATGCTAAAAATATCTATATTTTCATGCGAATCGAATGAGACCATTGGCATCAAAATCCGGCCCGAAAATCTGGAGATATGACAGTTTGAAAAATAAACCGACACCGTTTACGATGTACTGAACTGATATTTTAAATTGCTCTTAAACTTTTTCTAATTAACGAAATTTCAAAATTTAAAATGCTAAAAATATCTACGCATCCATGCGAATCGAATGAGACCATCGGCATCAAAATCCGGCCCGAAAATCTGGAGATATGACAGTTTGAAAAATAAACCGACACCGTTTACGATGTAATGAGCTGATATTTTAAATTGCTCTTAAACTTTTTCTAATTAATGATATTTCAAAATTTAAAATGCTACAAATATCTATATTTTCATGCGAATCGAATGAGACCATTGGCATCAAAATCCGGCCCGAAAATCTGGAGATATGACAGTTTGAAAAATAAACCGACACCGTTTACGATGTAATGAGCTGATATTTTAAATTGCTCTTAAACTTTTTCTAATTAACGAAATTTCAAAATTTAAAATGCTAAAAATATCTATATTTTCATGCGAATCGAATGAGACCATTGGCATCAAAATCCGGCCGGAAAATCTGGAGATATGACAGTTTGAAAAATAAACCGACACCGTTTACGATGTAATGAGCTGATATTTTAAATTGCTCTTAAACTTTTTCTAATTAACGAAATTTCAAAATTTAAAATGCTAAAAATATCTATATTTTCATGCGAATCGAATGAGACCATTGGCATCAAAATCCGGCCCGAAAATCTGGAGATATGACAGTTTGAAAAATAAACCGACACCGTTTACGATGTACTGAACTGATATTTTAAATTGCTCTTAAACTTTTTCTAATTAACGAAATTTCAAAATTTAAAATGCTAAAAATATCTATATTTTCATGCGAATCGAATGAGACCATTGGCATCAAAATCCGGCCCGAAAATCTGGAGATATGACAGTTTGAAAAATAAACCGACACCGTTTACGATGTACTGAACTGATATTTTAAATTGCTCTTAAACTTTTTCTAATTAACGAAATTTCAAAATTTAAAATGCTAAAAATATCTACGCATCCATGCGAATCGAATGAGACCATCGGCATCAAAATCCGGCCCGAAAATCTGGAGATATGACAGTTTGAAAAATAAACCGACACCGTTTACGATGTAATGAGCTGATATTTTAAATTGCTCTTAAACTTTTTCTAATTAACGAAATTTCAAAATTTAAAATGCTACAAATATCTACGCATCCATGCGAATCGAATGAGACCATCGGCATCAAAATCCGGCCAGAAAATCTGGAGATATGACAGTTTGAAAAATAAACCGACACCGTTTACGATGTAATGAGCTGATATTTTAAATTGCTCTTAAACTTTTTCTAATTAACGAAATTTCAAAATTTAAAATGCTAAAAATATCTATATTTTCATGCGAATCGAATGAGACCATTGGCATCAAAATCCGGCCCGAAAATCTGGAGATATGACAGTTTGAAAAATAAACCGACACCGTTTACGATGTAATGAGCTGATATTTTAAATTGCTCTTAAACTTTTTCTAATTAACGAAATTTCAAAATTTAAAATGCTAAAAATATCTATATTTTCATGCGAATCGAATGAGACCATTGGCATCAAAATCCGGCCCGAAAATCTGGAGATATGACAGTTTGAAAAATAAACCGACACCGTTTACGATGTAATGAGCTGATATTTTAAATTGCTCTTAAACTTTTTCTAATTAACGAAATTTCAAAATTTAAAATGCTAAAAATATCTATATTTTCATGCGAATCGAATGAGACCATTGGCATCAAAATCCGGCCCGAAAATCTGGAGATATGACAGTTTGAAAAATAAACCGACACCGTTTACGATGTACTGAACTGATATTTTAAATTGCTCTTAAACTTTTTCTAATTAACGAAATTTCAAAATTTAAAATGCTAAAAATATCTATATTTTCATGCGAATCGAATGAGACCATTGGCATCAAAATCCGGCCCGAAAATCTGGAGATATGACAGTTTGAAAAATAAACCGACACCGTTTACGATGTACTGAACTGATATTTTAAATTGCTCTTAAACTTTTTCTAATTAACGAAATTTCAAAATTTAAAATGCTAAAAATATCTACGCATCCATGCGAATCGAATGAGACCATCGGCATCAAAATCCGGCCCGAAAATCTGGAGATATGACAGTTTGAAAAATAAACCGACACCGTTTACGATGTAATGAGCTGATATTTTAAATTGCTCTTAAACTTTTTCTAATTAATGATATTTCAAAATTTAAAATGCTACAAATATCTATATTTTCATGCGAATCGAATGAGACCATTGGCATCAAAATCCGGCCCGAAAATCTGGAGATATGACAGTTTGAAAAATAAACCGACACCGTTTACGATGTAATGAGCTGATATTTTAAATTGCTCTTAAACTTTTTCTAATTAACGAAATTTCAAAATTTAAAATGCTAAAAATATCTATATTTTCATGCGAATCGAATGAGACCATTGGCATCAAAATCCGGCCCGAAAATCTGGAGATATGACAGTTTGAAAAATAAACCGACACCGTTTACGATGTAATGAGCTGATATTTTAAATTGCTCTTAAACTTTTTCTAATTAACGAAATTTCAAAATTTAAAATGCTAAAAATATCTATATTTTCATGCGAATCGAATGAGACCATTGGCATCAAAATCCGGCCCGAAAATCTGGAGATATGACAGTTTGAAAAATAAACCGACACCGTTTACGATGTACTGAACTGATATTTTAAATTGCTCTTAAACTTTTTCTAATTAACGAAATTTCAAAATTTAAAATGCTAAAAATATCTATATTTTCATGCGAATCGAATGAGACCATTGGCATCAAAATCCGGCCCGAAAATCTGGAGATATGACAGTTTGAAAAATAAACCGACACCGTTTACGATGTACTGAACTGATATTTTAAATTGCTCTTAAACTTTTTCTAATTAACGAAATTTCAAAATTTAAAATGCTAAAAATATCTACGCATCCATGCGAATCGAATGAGACCATCGGCATCAAAATCCGGCCCGAAAATCTGGAGATATGACAGTTTGAAAAATAAACCGACACCGTTTACGATGTAATGAGCTGATATTTTAAATTGCTCTTAAACTTTTTCTAATTAACGAAATTTCAAAATTTAAAATGCTACAAATATCTACGCATCCATGCGAATCGAATGAGACCATCGGCATCAAAATCCGGCCAGAAAATCTGGAGATATGACAGTTTGAAAAATAAACCGACACCGTTTACGATGTAATGAGCTGATATTTTAAATTGCTCTTAAACTTTTTCTAATTAATGATATTTCAAAATTTAAAATGCTACAAATATCTACGCATCCATGCGAATCGAATGAGACCATCGGCATCAAAATCCGGCCAGAAAATCTGGAGATATGACAGTTTGAAAAATAAACCGACACCGTTTACGATGTAATGAGCTGATATTTTAAATTGCTCTTAAACTTTTTCTAATTAACGAAATTTCAAAATTTAAAATGCTAAAAATATCTATATTTTCATGCGAATCGAATGAGACCATTGGCATCAAAATCCGGCCCGAAAATCTGGAGATATGACAGTTTGAAAAATAAACCGACACCGTTTACGATGTAATGAGCTGATATTTTAAATTGCTCTTAAACTTTTTCTAATTAACGAAATTTCAAAATTTAAAATGCTAAAAATATCTATATTTTCATGCGAATCGAATGAGACCATTGGCATCAAAATCCGGCCCGAAAATCTGGAGATATGACAGTTTGAAAAATAAACCGACACCGTTTACGATGTAATGAGCTGATATTTTAAATTGCTCTTAAACTTTTTCTAATTAACGAAATTTCAAACTTTAAAATGCTAAAAATATCTATATTTTCATGCGAATCGAATGAGACCATTGGCATCAAAATCCGGCCCGAAAATCTGGAGATATGACAGTTTGAAAAATAAACCGACACCGTTTACGATGTAATGAGCTGATATTTTAAATTGCTCTTAAACTTTTTCTAATTAACGAAATTTCAAAATTTAAAATGCTACAAATATCTACGCATCCATGCGAATCGAATGAGACCATCGGCATCAAAATCCGGCCAGAAAATCTGGAGATATGACAGTTTGAAAAATAAACCGACACCGTTTACGATGTAATGAGCTGATATTTTAAATTGCTCTTAAACTTTTTCTAATTAATGAAATTTCAAAATTTAAAATGCTACAAATATCTACGCATCCATGCGAATCGAATGAGACCATCGGCATCAAAATCCGGCCAGAAAATCTGGAGATATGACAGTTTGAAAAATAAACCGACACCGTTTACGATGTAATGAGCTGATATTTTAAATTGCTCTTAAACTTTTTCTAATTAACGAAATTTCAAAATTTAAAATGCTAAAAATATCTATATTTTCATGCGAATCGAATGAGACCATTGGCATCAAAATCCGGCCCGAAAATCTGGAGATATGACAGTTTGAAAAATAAACCGACACCGTTTACGATGTACTGAACTGATATTTTAAATTGCTCTTAAACTTTTTCTAATTAACGAAATTTCAAAATTTAAAATGCTAAAAATATCTACGCATCCATGCGAATCGAATGAGACCATCGGCATCAAAATCCGGCCCGAAAATCTGGAGATATGACAGTTTGAAAAATAAACCGACACCGTTTACGATGTAATGAGCTGATATTTTAAATTGCTCTTAAACTTTTTCTAATTAACGAAATTTCAAAATTTAAAATGCTAAAAATATCTATATTTTCATGCGAATCGAATGAGACCATTGGCATCAAAATCCGGCCCGAAAATCTGGAGATATGACAGTTTGAAAAATAAACCGACACCGTTTACGATGTAATGAGCTGATATTTTAAATTGCTCTTAAACTTTTTCTAATTAACGAAATTTCAAAATTTAAAATGCTAAAAATATCTATATTTTCATGCGAATCGAATGAGACCATTGGCATCAAAATCCGGCCCGAAAATCTGGAGATATGACAGTTTGAAAAATAAACCGACACCGTTTACGATGTAATGAGCTGATATTTTAAATTGCTCTTAAACTTTTTCTAATTAACGAAATTTCAAACTTTAAAATGCTAAAAATATCTATATTTTCATGCGAATCGAATGAGACCATTGGCATCAAAATCCGGCCCGAAAATCTGGAGATATGACAGTTTGAAAAATAAACCGACACCGTTTACGATGTAATGAGCTGATATTTTAAATTGCTCTTAAACTTTTTCTAATTAACGAAATTTCAAACTTTAAAATGCTAAAAATATCTATATTTTCATGCGAATCGAATGAGACCATTGGCATCAAAATCCGGCCCGAAAATCTGGAGATATGACAGTTTGAAAAATAAACCGACACCGTTTACGATGTACTGAACTGATATTTTAAATTGCTCTTAAACTTTTTCTAATTAACGAAATTTCAAAATTTAAAATGCTAAAAATATCTACGCATCCATGCGAATCGAATGAGACCATCGGCATCAAAATCCGGCCCGAAAATCTGGAGATATGACAGTTTGAAAAATAAACCGACACCGTTTACGATGTAATGAGCTGATATTTTAAATTGCTCTTAAACTTTTTCTAATTAACGAAATTTCAAAATTTAAAATGCTACAAATATCTACGCATCCATGCGAATCGAATGAGACCATCGGCATCAAAATCCGGCCAGAAAATCTGGAGATATGACAGTTTGAAAAATAAACCGACACCGTTTACGATGTAATGAGCTGATATTTTAAATTGCTCTTAAACTTTTTCTAATTAATGAAATTTCAAAATTTAAAATGCTACAAATATCTACGCATCCATGCGAATCGAATGAGACCATCGGCATCAAAATCCGGCCAGAAAATCTGGAGATATGACAGTTTGAAAAATAAACCGACACCGTTTACGATGTAATGAGCTGATATTTTAAATTGCTCTTAAACTTTTTCTAATTAACGAAATTTCAAAATTTAAAATGCTAAAAATATCTATATTTTCATGCGAATCGAATGAGACCATTGGCATCAAAATCCGGCCCGAAAATCTGGAGATATGACAGTTTGAAAAATAAACCGACACCGTTTACGATGTAATGAGCTGATATTTTAAATTGCTCTTAAACTTTTTCTAATTAACGAAATTTCAAAATTTAAAATGCTAAAAATATCTATATTTTCATGCGAATCGAATGAGACCATTGGCATCAAAATCCGGCCCGAAAATCTGGAGATATGACAGTTTGAAAAATAAACCGACACCGTTTACGATGTAATGAGCTGATATTTTAAATTGCTCTTAAACTTTTTCTAATTAACGAAATTTCAAACTTTAAAATGCTAAAAATATCTATATTTTCATGCGAATCGAATGAGACCATTGGCATCAAAATCCGGCCCGAAAATCTGGAGATATGACAGTTTGAAAAATAAACCGACACCGTTTACGATGTACTGAACTGATATTTTAAATTGCTCTTAAACTTTTTCTAATTAACGAAATTTCAAAATTTAAAATGCTAAAAATATCTACGCATCCATGCGAATCGAATGAGACCATCGGCATCAAAATCCGGCCCGAAAATCTGGAGATATGACAGTTTGAAAAATAAACCGACACCGTTTACGATGTAATGAGCTGATATTTTAAATTGCTCTTAAACTTTTTCTAATTAACGAAATTTCAAAATTTAAAATGCTAAAAATATCTATATTTTCATGCGAATCGAATGAGACCATTGGCATCAAAATCCGGCCCGAAAATCTGGAGATATGACAGTTTGAAAAATAAACCGACACCGTTTACGATGTAATGAGCTGATATTTTAAATTGCTCTTAAACTTTTTCTAATTAACGAAATTTCAAAATTTAAAATGCTAAAAATATCTATATTTTCATGCGAATCGAATGAGACCATTGGCATCAAAATCCGGCCCGAAAATCTGGAGATATGACAGTTTGAAAAATAAACCGACACCGTTTACGATGTAATGAGCTGATATTTTAAATTGCTCTTAAACTTTTTCTAATTAACGAAATTTCAAACTTTAAAATGCTAAAAATATCTATATTTTCATGCGAATCGAATGAGACCATTGGCATCAAAATCCGGCCCGAAAATCTGGAGATATGACAGTTTGAAAAATAAACCGACACCGTTTACGATGTAATGAGCTGATATTTTAAATTGCTCTTAAACTTTTTCTAATTAACGAAATTTCAAACTTTAAAATGCTAAAAATATCTATATTTTCATGCGAATCGAATGAGACCATTGGCATCAAAATCCGGCCCGAAAATCTGGAGATATGACAGTTTGAAAAATAAACCGACACCGTTTACGATGTACTGAACTGATATTTTAAATTGCTCTTAAACTTTTTCTAATTAACGAAATTTCAAAATTTAAAATGCTAAAAATATCTACGCATCCATGCGAATCGAATGAGACCATCGGCATCAAAATCCGGCCCGAAAATCTGGAGATATGACAGTTTGAAAAATAAACCGACACCGTTTACGATGTAATGAGCTGATATTTTAAATTGCTCTTAAACTTTTTCTAATTAACGAAATTTCAAAATTTAAAATGCTACAAATATCTACGCATCCATGCGAATCGAATGAGACCATCGGCATCAAAATCCGGCCAGAAAATCTGGAGATATGACAGTTTGAAAAATAAACCGACACCGTTTACGATGTAATGAGCTGATATTTTAAATTGCTCTTAAACTTTTTCTAATTAATGAAATTTCAAAATTTAAAATGCTACAAATATCTACGCATCCATGCGAATCGAATGAGACCATCGGCATCAAAATCCGGCCAGAAAATCTGGAGATATGACAGTTTGAAAAATAAACCGACACCGTTTACGATGTAATGAGCTGATATTTTAAATTGCTCTTAAACTTTTTCTAATTAACGAAATTTCAAAATTTAAAATGCTAAAAATATCTATATTTTCATGCGAATCGAATGAGACCATTGGCATCAAAATCCGGCCCGAAAATCTGGAGATATGACAGTTTGAAAAATAAACCGACACCGTTTACGATGTAATGAGCTGATATTTTAAATTGCTCTTAAACTTTTTCTAATTAACGAAATTTCAAAATTTAAAATGCTAAAAATATCTATATTTTCATGCGAATCGAATGAGACCATTGGCATCAAAATCCGGCCCGAAAATCTGGAGATATGACAGTTTGAAAAATAAACCGACACCGTTTACGATGTAATGAGCTGATATTTTAAATTGCTCTTAAACTTTTTCTAATTAACGAAATTTCAAACTTTAAAATGCTAAAAATATCTATATTTTCATGCGAATCGAATGAGACCATTGGCATCAAAATCCGGCCCGAAAATCTGGAGATATGACAGTTTGAAAAATAAACCGACACCGTTTACGATGTACTGAACTGATATTTTAAATTGCTCTTAAACTTTTTCTAATTAACGAAATTTCAAAATTTAAAATGCTAAAAATATCTACGCATCCATGCGAATCGAATGAGACCATCGGCATCAAAATCCGGCCCGAAAATCTGGAGATATGACAGTTTGAAAAATAAACCGACACCGTTTACGATGTAATGAGCTGATATTTTAAATTGCTCTTAAACTTTTTCTAATTAACGAAATTTCAAAATTTAAAATGCTACAAATATCTACGCATCCATGCGAATCGAATGAGACCATCGGCATCAAAATCCGGCCAGAAAATCTGGAGATATGACAGTTTGAAAAATAAACCGACACCGTTTACGATGTAATGAGCTGATATTTTAAATTGCTCTTAAACTTTTTCTAATTAACGAAATTTCAAAATTTAAAATGCTAAAAATATCTATATTTTCATGCGAATCGAATGAGACCATTGGCATCAAAATCCGGCCCGAAAATCTGGAGATATGACAGTTTGAAAAATAAACCGACACCGTTTACGATGTACTGAACTGATATTTTAAATTGCTCTTAAACTTTTTCTAATTAACGAAATTTCAAAATTTAAAATGCTAAAAATATCTACGCATCCATGCGAATCGAATGAGACCATCGGCATCAAAATCCGGCCCGAAAATCTGGAGATATGACAGTTTGAAAAATAAACCGACACCGTTTACGATGTAATGAGCTGATATTTTAAATTGCTCTTAAACTTTTTCTAATTAACGAAATTTCAAAATTTAAAATGCTACAAATATCTACGCATCCATGCGAATCGAATGAGACCATCGGCATCAAAATCCGGCCAGAAAATCTGGAGATATGACAGTTTGAAAAATAAACCGACACCGTTTACGATGTAATGAGCTGATATTTTAAATTGCTCTTAAACTTTTTCTAATTAACGAAATTTCAAAATTTAAAATGCTAAAAATATCTATATTTTCATGCGAATCGAATGAGACCATTGGCATCAAAATCCGGCCCGAAAATCTGGAGATATGACAGTTTGAAAAATAAACCGACACCGTTTACGATGTAATGAGCTGATATTTTAAATTGCTCTTAAACTTTTTCTAATTAACGAAATTTCAAAATTTAAAATGCTACAAATATCTACGCATCCATGCGAATCGAATGAGACCATCGGCATCAAAATCCGGCCAGCAAATCTGGAGATATGACAGTTTGAAAAATAAACCGACACCGTTTACGATGTAATGAGCTGATATTTTAAATTGCTCTTAAACTTTTTCTAATTAATGATATTTCAAAATTTAAAATGCTACAAATATCTACGCATCCATGCGAATCGAATGAGACCATCGGCATCAAAATCCGGCCAGAAAATCTGGAGATATGACAGTTTGAAAAATAAACCGACACCGTTTACGATGTAATGAGCTGATATTTTAAATTGCTCTTAAACTTTTTCTAATTAACGAAATTTCAAAATTTAAAATGCTAAAAATATCTATATTTTCATGCGAATCGAATGAGACCATTGGCATCAAAATCCGGCCCGAAAATCTGGAGATATGACAGTTTGAAAAATAAACCGACACCGTTTACGATGTAATGAGCTGATATTTTAAATTGCTCTTAAACTTTTTCTAATTAACGAAATTTCAAAATTTAAAATGCTAAAAATATCTATATTTTCATGCGAATCGAATGAGACCATTGGCATCAAAATCCGGCCCGAAAATCTGGAGATATGACAGTTTGAAAAATAAACCGACACCGTTTACGATGTAATGAGCTGATATTTTAAATTGCTCTTAAACTTTTTCTAATTAACGAAATTTCAAACTTTAAAATGCTAAAAATATCTATATTTTCATGCGAATCGAATGAGACCATTGGCATCAAAATCCGGCCCGAAAATCTGGAGATATGACAGTTTGAAAAATAAACCGACACCGTTTACGATGTAATGAGCTGATATTTTAAATTGCTCTTAAACTTTTTCTAATTAACGAAATTTCAAACTTTAAAATGCTAAAAATATCTATATTTTCATGCGAATCGAATGAGACCATTGGCATCAAAATCCGGCCCGAAAATCTGGAGATATGACAGTTTGAAAAATAAACCGACACCGTTTACGATGTACTGAACTGATATTTTAAATTGCTCTTAAACTTTTTCTAATTAACGAAATTTCAAAATTTAAAATGCTAAAAATATCTACGCATCCATGCGAATCGAATGAGACCATCGGCATCAAAATCCGGCCCGAAAATCTGGAGATATGACAGTTTGAAAAATAAACCGACACCGTTTACGATGTAATGAGCTGATATTTTAAATTGCTCTTAAACTTTTTCTAATTAACGAAATTTCAAAATTTAAAATGCTACAAATATCTACGCATCCATGCGAATCGAATGAGACCATCGGCATCAAAATCCGGCCAGAAAATCTGGAGATATGACAGTTTGAAAAATAAACCGACACCGTTTACGATGTAATGAGCTGATATTTTAAATTGCTCTTAAACTTTTTCTAATTAATGAAATTTCAAAATTTAAAATGCTACAAATATCTACGCATCCATGCGAATCGAATGAGACCATCGGCATCAAAATCCGGCCAGAAAATCTGGAGATATGACAGTTTGAAAAATAAACCGACACCGTTTACGATGTAATGAGCTGATATTTTAAATTGCTCTTAAACTTTTTCTAATTAACGAAATTTCAAAATTTAAAATGCTAAAAATATCTATATTTTCATGCGAATCGAATGAGACCATTGGCATCAAAATCCGGCCCGAAAATCTGGAGATATGACAGTTTGAAAAATAAACCGACACCGTTTACGATGTAATGAGCTGATATTTTAAATTGCTCTTAAACTTTTTCTAATTAACGAAATTTCAAACTTTAAAATGCTAAAAATATCTATATTTTCATGCGAATCGAATGAGACCATTGGCATCAAAATCCGGCCCGAAAATCTGGAGATATGACAGTTTGAAAAATAAACCGACACCGTTTACGATGTACTGAACTGATATTTTAAATTGCTCTTAAACTTTTTCTAATTAACGAAATTTCAAAATTTAAAATGCTAAAAATATCTACGCATCCATGCGAATCGAATGAGACCATCGGCATCAAAATCCGGCCCGAAAATCTGGAGATATGACAGTTTGAAAAATAAACCGACACCGTTTACGATGTAATGAGCTGATATTTTAAATTGCTCTTAAACTTTTTCTAATTAACGAAATTTCAAAATTTAAAATGCTACAAATATCTACGCATCCATGCGAATCGAATGAGACCATCGGCATCAAAATCCGGCCAGAAAATCTGGAGATATGACAGTTTGAAAAATAAACCGACACCGTTTACGATGTAATGAGCTGATATTTTAAATTGCTCTTAAACTTTTTCTAATTAACGAAATTTCAAACTTTAAAATGCTAAAAATATCTATATTTTCATGCGAATCGAATGAGACCATTGGCATCAAAATCCGGCCCGAAAATCTGGAGATATGACAGTTTGAAAAATAAACCGACACCGTTTACGATGTAATGAGCTGATATTTTAAATTGCTCTTAAACTTTTTCTAATTAACGAAATTTCAAAATTTAAAATGCTAAAAATATCTATATTTTCATGCGAATCGAATGAGACCATTGGCATCAAAATCCGGCCCGAAAATCTGGAGATATGACAGTTTGAAAAATAAACCGACACCGTTTACGATGTAATGAGCTGATATTTTAAATTGCTCTTAAACTTTTTCTAATTAATGAAATTTCAAAATTTAAAATGCTACAAATATCTACGCATCCATGCGAATCGAATGAGACCATCGGCATCAAAATCCGGCCAGAAAATCTGGAGATATGACAGTTTGAAAAATAAACCGACACCGTTTACGATGTAATGAGCTGATATTTTAAATTGCTCTTAAACTTTTTCTAATTAACGAAATTTCAAAATTTAAAATGCTAAAAATATCTATATTTTCATGCGAATCGAATGAGACCATTGGCATCAAAATCCGGCCCGAAAATCTGGAGATATGACAGTTTGAAAAATAAACCGACACCGTTTACGATGTAATGAGCTGATATTTTAAATTGCTCTTAAACTTTTTCTAATTAACGAAATTTCAAACTTTAAAATGCTAAAAATATCTATATTTTCATGCGAATCGAATGAGACCATTGGCATCAAAATCCGGCCCGAAAATCTGGAGATATGACAGTTTGAAAAATAAACCGACACCGTTTACGATGTACTGAACTGATATTTTAAATTGCTCTTAAACTTTTTCTAATTAACGAAATTTCAAAATTTAAAATGCTAAAAATATCTACGCATCCATGCGAATCGAATGAGACCATCGGCATCAAAATCCGGCCCGAAAATCTGGAGATATGACAGTTTGAAAAATAAACCGACACCGTTTACGATGTAATGAGCTGATATTTTAAATTGCTCTTAAACTTTTTCTAATTAACGAAATTTCAAAATTTAAAATGCTACAAATATCTACGCATCCATGCGAATCGAATGAGACCATCGGCATCAAAATCCGGCCAGAAAATCTGGAGATATGACAGTTTGAAAAATAAACCGACACCGTTTACGATGTAATGAGCTGATATTTTAAATTGCTCTTAAACTTTTTCTAATTAACGAAATTTCAAAATTTAAAATGCTAAAAATATCTATATTTTCATGCGAATCGAATGAGACCATTGGCATCAAAATCCGGCCCGAAAATCTGGAGATATGACAGTTTGAAAAATAAACCGACACCGTTTACGATGTAATGAGCTGATATTTTAAATTGCTCTTAAACTTTTTCTAATTAACGAAATTTCAAACTTTAAAATGCTAAAAATATCTATATTTTCATGCGAATCGAATGAGACCATTGGCATCAAAATCCGGCCCGAAAATCTGGAGATATGACAGTTTGAAAAATAAACCGACACCGTTTACGATGTAATGAGCTGATATTTTAAATTGCTCTTAAACTTTTTCTAATTAACGAAATTTCAAACTTTAAAATGCTAAAAATATCTATATTTTCATGCGAATCGAATGAGACCATTGGCATCAAAATCCGGCCCGAAAATCTGGAGATATGACAGTTTGAAAAATAAACCGACACCGTTTACGATGTACTGAACTGATATTTTAAATTGCTCTTAAACTTTTTCTAATTAACGAAATTTCAAAATTTAAAATGCTAAAAATATCTACGCATCCATGCGAATCGAATGAGACCATCGGCATCAAAATCCGGCCCGAAAATCTGGAGATATGACAGTTTGAAAAATAAACCGACACCGTTTACGATGTAATGAGCTGATATTTTAAATTGCTCTTAAACTTTTTCTAATTAACGAAATTTCAAAATTTAAAATGCTACAAATATCTACGCATCCATGCGAATCGAATGAGACCATCGGCATCAAAATCCGGCCAGAAAATCTGGAGATATGACAGTTTGAAAAATAAACCGACACCGTTTACGATGTAATGAGCTGATATTTTAAATTGCTCTTAAACTTTTTCTAATTAATGAAATTTCAAAATTTAAAATGCTACAAATATCTACGCATCCATGCGAATCGAATGAGACCATCGGCATCAAAATCCGGCCAGAAAATCTGGAGATATGACAGTTTGAAAAATAAACCGACACCGTTTACGATGTAATGAGCTGATATTTTAAATTGCTCTTAAACTTTTTCTAATTAACGAAATTTCAAAATTTAAAATGCTAAAAATATCTATATTTTCATGCGAATCGAATGAGACCATTGGCATCAAAATCCGGCCCGAAAATCTGGAGATATGACAGTTTGAAAAATAAACCGACACCGTTTACGATGTAATGAGCTGATATTTTAAATTGCTCTTAAACTTTTTCTAATTAACGAAATTTCAAACTTTAAAATGCTAAAAATATCTATATTTTCATGCGAATCGAATGAGACCATTGGCATCAAAATCCGGCCCGAAAATCTGGAGATATGACAGTTTGAAAAATAAACCGACACCGTTTACGATGTACTGAACTGATATTTTAAATTGCTCTTAAACTTTTTCTAATTAACGAAATTTCAAAATTTAAAATGCTAAAAATATCTACGCATCCATGCGAATCGAATGAGACCATCGGCATCAAAATCCGGCCCGAAAATCTGGAGATATGACAGTTTGAAAAATAAACCGACACCGTTTACGATGTAATGAGCTGATATTTTAAATTGCTCTTAAACTTTTTCTAATTAACGAAATTTCAAAATTTAAAATGCTACAAATATCTACGCATCCATGCGAATCGAATGAGACCATCGGCATCAAAATCCGGCCAGAAAATCTGGAGATATGACAGTTTGAAAAATAAACCGACACCGTTTACGATGTAATGAGCTGATATTTTAAATTGCTCTTAAACTTTTTCTAATTAACGAAATTTCAAAATTTAAAATGCTAAAAATATCTATATTTTCATGCGAATCGAATGAGACCATTGGCATCAAAATCCGGCCCGAAAATCTGGAGATATGACAGTTTGAAAAATAAACCGACACCGTTTACGATGTAATGAGCTGATATTTTAAATTGCTCTTAAACTTTTTCTAATTAACGAAATTTCAAACTTTAAAATGCTAAAAATATCTATATTTTCATGCGAATCGAATGAGACCATTGGCATCAAAATCCGGCCCGAAAATCTGGAGATATGACAGTTTGAAAAATAAACCGACACCGTTTACGATGTACTGAACTGATATTTTAAATTGCTCTTAAACTTTTTCTAATTAACGAAATTTCAAAATTTAAAATGCTAAAAATATCTACGCATCCATGCGAATCGAATGAGATTATCGGCATCAAAATCCGGCCCGAAAATCTGGAGATATGACAGTTTGAAAAATAAACCGACACCGTTTACGATGTAATGAGCTGATATTTTAAATTGCTCTTAAACTTTTTCTAATTAACGAAATTTCAAACTTTAAAATGCTAAAAATATCTATATTTTCATGCGAATCGAATGAGACCATTGGCATCAAAATCCGGCCCGAAAATCTGGAGATATGACAGTTTGAAAAATAAACCGACACCGTTTACGATGTAATGAGCTGATATTTTAAATTGCTCTTAAACTTTTTCTAATTAACGAAATTTCAAACTTTAAAATGCTAAAAATATCTATATTTTCATGCGAATCGAATGAGACCATTGGCATCAAAATCCGGCCCGAAAATCTGGAGATATGACAGTTTGAAAAATAAACCGACACCGTTTACGATGTACTGAACTGATATTTTAAATTGCTCTTAAACTTTTTCTAATTAACGAAATTTCAAAATTTAAAATGCTAAAAATATCTACGCATCCATGCGAATCGAATGAGACCATCGGCATCAAAATCCGGCCCGAAAATCTGGAGATATGACAGTTTGAAAAATAAACCGACACCGTTTACGATGTAATGAGCTGATATTTTAAATTGCTCTTAAACTTTTTCTAATTAACGAAATTTCAAAATTTAAAATGCTACAAATATCTACGCATCCATGCGAATCGAATGAGACCATCGGCATCAAAATCCGGCCAGAAAATCTGGAGATATGACAGTTTGAAAAATAAACCGACACCGTTTACGATGTAATGAGCTGATATTTTAAATTGCTCTTAAACTTTTTCTAATTAATGAAATTTCAAAATTTAAAATGCTACAAATATCTACGCATCCATGCGAATCGAATGAGACCATCGGCATCAAAATCCGGCCAGAAAATCTGGAGATATGACAGTTTGAAAAATAAACCGACACCGTTTACGATGTAATGAGCTGATATTTTAAATTGCTCTTAAACTTTTTCTAATTAACGAAATTTCAAAATTTAAAATGCTAAAAATATCTATATTTTCATGCGAATCGAATGAGACCATTGGCATCAAAATCCGGCCCGAAAATCTGGAGATATGACAGTTTGAAAAATAAACCGACACCGTTTACGATGTAATGAGCTGATATTTTAAATTGCTCTTAAACTTTTTCTAATTAACGAAATTTCAAACTTTAAAATGCTAAAAATATCTATATTTTCATGCGAATCGAATGAGACCATTGGCATCAAAATCCGGCCCGAAAATCTGGAGATATGACAGTTTGAAAAATAAACCGACACCGTTTACGATGTACTGAACTGATATTTTAAATTGCTCTTAAACTTTTTCTAATTAACGAAATTTCAAAATTTAAAATGCTAAAAATATCTACGCATCCATGCGAATCGAATGAGACCATCGGCATCAAAATCCGGCCCGAAAATCTGGAGATATGACAGTTTGAAAAATAAACCGACACCGTTTACGATGTAATGAGCTGATATTTTAAATTGCTCTTAAACTTTTTCTAATTAACGAAATTTCAAAATTTAAAATGCTACAAATATCTACGCATCCATGCGAATCGAATGAGACCATCGGCATCAAAATCCGGCCAGAAAATCTGGAGATATGACAGTTTGAAAAATAAACCGACACCGTTTACGATGTAATGAGCTGATATTTTAAATTGCTCTTAAACTTTTTCTAATTAACGAAATTTCAAAATTTAAAATGCTAAAAATATCTATATTTTCATGCGAATCGAATGAGACCATTGGCATCAAAATCCGGCCCGAAAATCTGGAGATATGACAGTTTGAAAAATAAACCGACACCGTTTACGATGTAATGAGCTGATATTTTAAATTGCTCTTAAACTTTTTCTAATTAACGAAATTTCAAACTTTAAAATGCTAAAAATATCTATATTTTCATGCGAATCGAATGAGACCATTGGCATCAAAATCCGGCCCGAAAATCTGGAGATATGACAGTTTGAAAAATAAACCGACACCGTTTACGATGTACTGAACTGATATTTTAAATTGCTCTTAAACTTTTTCTAATTAACGAAATTTCAAAATTTAAAATGCTAAAAATATCTACGCGTCCATGCGAATCGAATGAGACCATCGGCATCAAAATCCGGCCCGAAAATCTGGAGATATGACAGTTTGAAAAATAAACCGACACCGTTTACGATGTAATGAGCTGATATTTTAAATTGCTCTTAAACTTTTTCTAATTAACGAAATTTCAAACTTTAAAATGCTAAAAATATCTATATTTTCATGCGAATCGAATGAGACCATTGGCATCAAAATCCGGCCCGAAAATCTGGAGATATGACAGTTTGAAAAATAAACCGACACCGTTTACGATGTACTGAACTGATATTTTAAATTGCTCTTAAACTTTTTCTAATTAACGAAATTTCAAAATTTAAAATGCTAAAAATATCTACGCATCCATGCGAATCGAATGAGACCATCGGCATCAAAATCCGGCCCGAAAATCTGGAGATATGACAGTTTGAAAAATAAACCGACACCGTTTACGATGTAATGAGCTGATATTTTAAATTGCTCTTAAACTTTTTCTAATTAACGAAATTTCAAAATTTAAAATGCTACAAATATCTACGCATCCATGCGAATCGAATGAGACCATCGGCATCAAAATCCGGCCAGAAAATCTGGAGATATGACAGTTTGAAAAATAAACCGACACCGTTTACGATGTAATGAGCTGATATTTTAAATTGCTCTTAAACTTTTTCTAATTAACGAAATTTCAAAATTTAAAATGCTAAAAATATCTATATTTTCATGCGAATCGAATGAGACCATTGGCATCAAAATCCGGCCCGAAAATCTGGAGATATGACAGTTTGAAAAATAAACCGACACCGTTTACGATGTAATGAGCTGATATTTTAAATTGCTCTTAAACTTTTTCTAATTAACGAAATTTCAAACTTTAAAATGCTAAAAATATCTATATTTTCATGCGAATCGAATGAGACCATTGGCATCAAAATCCGGCCCGAAAATCTGGAGATATGACAGTTTGAAAAATAAACCGACACCGTTTACGATGTACTGAACTGATATTTTAAATTGCTCTTAAACTTTTTCTAATTAACGAAATTTCAAAATTTAAAATGCTAAAAATATCTACGCGTCCATGCGAATCGAATGAGACCATCGGCATCAAAATCCGGCCCGAAAATCTGGAGATATGACAGTTTGAAAAATAAACCGACACCGTTTACGATGTAATGAGCTGATATTTTAAATTGCTCTTAAACTTTTTCTAATTAACGAAATTTCAAACTTTAAAATGCTAAAAATATCTATATTTTCATGCGAATCGAATGAGACCATTGGCATCAAAATCCGGCCCGAAAATCTGGAGATATGACAGTTTGAAAAATAAACCGACACCGTTTACGATGTACTGAACTGATATTTTAAATTGCTCTTAAACTTTTTCTAATTAACGAAATTTCAAAATTTAAAATGCTAAAAATATCTACGCATCCATGCGAATCGAATGAGACCATTGGCATCAAAATCCGGCCCGAAAATCTGGAGATATGACAGTTTGAAAAATAAACCGACACCGTTTACGATGTAATGAGCTGATATTTTAAATTGCTCTTAAACTTTTTCTAATTAACGAAATTTCAAACTTTAAAATGCTAAAAATATCTATATTTTCATGCGAATCGAATGAGACCATTGGCATCAAAATCCGGCCCGAAAATCTGGAGATATGACAGTTTGAAAAATAAACCGACACCGTTTACGATGTACTGAACTGATATTTTAAATTGCTCTTAAACTTTTTCTAATTAACGAAATTTCAAAATTTAAAATGCTAAAAATATCTACGCGTCCATGCGAATCGAATGAGACCATCGGCATCAAAATCCGGCCCGAAAATCTGGAGATATGACAGTTTGAAAAATAAACCGACACCGTTTACGATGTAATGAGCTGATATTTTAAATTGCTCTTAAACTTTTTCTAATTAACGAAATTTCAAACTTTAAAATGCTAAAAATATCTATATTTTCATGCGAATCGAATGAGACCATTGGCATCAAAATCCGGCCCGAAAATCTGGAGATATGACAGTTTGAAAAATAAACCGACACCGTTTACGATGTACTGAACTGATATTTTAAATTGCTCTTAAACTTTTTCTAATTAACGAAATTTCAAAATTTAAAATGCTAAAAATATCTACGCATCCATGCGAATCGAATGAGACCATTGGCATCAAAATCCGGCCCGAAAATCTGGAGATATGACAGTTTGAAAAATAAACCGACACCGTTTACGATGTAATGAGCTGATATTTTAAATTGCTCTTAAACTTTTTCTAATTAACGAAATTTCAAACTTTAAAATGCTAAAAATATCTATATTTTCATGCGAATCGAATGAGACCATTGGCATCAAAATCCGGCCCGAAAATCTGGAGATATGACAGTTTGAAAAATAAACCGACACCGTTTACGATGTACTGAACTGATATTTTAAATTGCTCTTAAACTTTTTCTAATTAACGAAATTTCAAAATTTAAAATGCTAAAAATATCTACGCATCCATGCGAATCGAATGAGACCATCGGCATCAAAATCCGGCCCGAAAATCTGGAGATATGACAGTTTGAAAAATAAACCGACACCGTTTACGATGTAATGAGCTGATATTTTAAATTGCTCTTAAACTTTTTCTAATTAACGAAATTTCAAAATTTAAAATGCTACAAATATCTACGCATCCATGCGAATCGAATGAGACCATCGGCATCAAAATCCGGCCAGAAAATCTGGAGATATGACAGTTTGAAAAATAAACCGACACCGTTTACGATGTAATGAGCTGATATTTTAAATTGCTCTTAAACTTTTTCTAATTAACGAAATTTCAAAATTTAAAATGCTAAAAATATCTATATTTTCATGCGAATCGAATGAGACCATTGGCATCAAAATCCGGCCCGAAAATCTGGAGATATGACAGTTTGAAAAATAAACCGACACCGTTTACGATGTAATGAGCTGATATTTTAAATTGCTCTTAAACTTTTTCTAATTAACGAAATTTCAAACTTTAAAATGCTAAAAATATCTATATTTTCATGCGAATCGAATGAGACCATTGGCATCAAAATCCGGCCCGAAAATCTGGAGATATGACAGTTTGAAAAATAAACCGACACCGTTTACGATGTACTGAACTGATATTTTAAATTGCTCTTAAACTTTTTCTAATTAACGAAATTTCAAAATTTAAAATGCTACAAATATCTACGCATCCATGCGAATCGAATGAGACCATCGGCATCAAAATCCGGCCAGAAAATCTGGAGATATGACAGTTTGAAAAATAAACCGACACCGTTTACGATGTAATGAGCTGATATTTTAAATTGCTCTTAAACTTTTTCTAATTAACGAAATTTCAAAATTTAAAATGCTAAAAATATCTATATTTTCATGCGAATCGAATGAGACCATTGGCATCAAAATCCGGCCAGAAAATCTGGAGATATGACAGTTTGAAAAATAAACCGACACCGTTTACGATGTAATGAGCTGATATTTTAAATTGCTCTTAAACTTTTTCTAATTAACGAAATTTCAAAATTTAAAATGCTAAAAATATCTATATTTTCATGCGAATCGAATGAGACCATTGGCATCAAAATCCGGCCCGAAAATCTGGAGATATGACAGTTTGAAAAATAAACCGACACCGTTTACGATGTACTGAACTGATATTTTAAATTGCTCTTAAACTTTTTCTAATTAACGAAATTTCAAAATTTAAAATGCTAAAAATATCTACGCATCCATGCGAATCGAATGAGACCATCGGCATCAAAATCCGGCCCGAAAATCTGGAGATATGACAGTTTGAAAAATAAACCGACACCGTTTACGATGTAATGAGCTGATATTTTAAATTGCTCTTAAACTTTTTCTAATTAACGAAATTTCAAAATTTAAAATGCTACAAATATCTACGCATCCATGCGAATCGAATGAGACCATCGGCATCAAAATCCGGCCAGAAAATCTGGAGATATGACAGTTTGAAAAATAAACCGACACCGTTTACGATGTAATGAGCTGATATTTTAAATTGCTCTTAAACTTTTTCTAATTAACGAAATTTCAAAATTTAAAATGCTAAAAATATCTATATTTTCATGCGAATCGAATGAGACCATTGGCATCAAAATCCGGCCAGAAAATCTGGAGATATGACAGTTTGAAAAATAAACCGACACCGTTTACGATGTAATGAGCTGATATTTTAAATTGCTCTTAAACTTTTTCTAATTAACGAAATTTCAAAATTTAAAATGCTAAAAATATCTATATTTTCATGCGAATCGAATGAGACCATTGGCATCAAAATCCGGCCCGAAAATCTGGAGATATGACAGTTTGAAAAATAAACCGACACCGTTTACGATGTACTGAACTGATATTTTAAATTGCTCTTAAACTTTTTCTAATTAACGAAATTTCAAAATTTAAAATGCTAAAAATATCTACGCATCCATGCGAATCGAATGAGACCATCGGCATCAAAATCCGGCCCGAAAATCTGGAGATATGACAGTTTGAAAAATAAACCGACACCGTTTACGATGTAATGAGCTGATATTTTAAATTGCTCTTAAACTTTTTCTAATTAACGAAATTTCAAAATTTAAAATGCTACAAATATCTACGCATCCATGCGAATCGAATGAGACCATCGGCATCAAAATCCGGCCAGAAAATCTGGAGATATGACAGTTTGAAAAATAAACCGACACCGTTTACGATGTAATGAGCTGATATTTTAAATTGCTCTTAAACTTTTTCTAATTAACGAAATTTCAATATTTAAAATGCTAAAAATATCTATATTTTCATGCGAATCGAATGAGACCATTGGCATCAAAATCCGGCCCGAAAATCTGGAGATATGACAGTTTGAAAAATAAACCGACACCGTTTACGATGTAATGAGCTGATATTTTAAATTGCTCTTAAACTTTTTCTAATTAACGAAATTTCAAAATTTAAAATGCTACAAATATCTACGCATCCATGCGAATCGAATGAGACCATCGGCATCAAAATCCGGCCAGAAAATCTGGAGATATGACAGTTTGAAAAATAAACCGACACCGTTTACGATGTAATGAGCTGATATTTTAAATTGCTCTTAAACTTTTTCTAATTAACGAAATTTCAAAATTTAAAATGCTAAAAATATCTATATTTTCATGCGAATCGAATGAGACCATTGGCATCAAAATCCGGCCAGAAAATCTGGAGATATGACAGTTTGAAAAATAAACCGACACCGTTTACGATGTAATGAGCTGATATTTTAAATTGCTCTTAAACTTTTTCTAATTAACGAAATTTCAAAATTTAAAATGCTAAAAATATCTATATTTTCATGCGAATCGAATGAGACCATTGGCATCAAAATCCGGCCCGAAAATCTGGAGATATGACAGTTTGAAAAATAAACCGACACCGTTTACGATGTACTGAACTGATATTTTAAATTGCTCTTAAACTTTTTCTAATTAACGAAATTTCAAAATTTAAAATGCTAAAAATATCTACGCATCCATGCGAATCGAATGAGACCATCGGCATCAAAATCCGGCCCGAAAATCTGGAGATATGACAGTTTGAAAAATAAACCGACACCGTTTACGATGTAATGAGCTGATATTTTAAATTGCTCTTAAACTTTTTCTAATTAACGAAATTTCAAAATTTAAAATGCTACAAATATCTACGCATCCATGCGAATCGAATGAGACCATCGGCATCAAAATCCGGCCAGAAAATCTGGAGATATGACAGTTTGAAAAATAAACCGACAACGTTTACGATGTAATGAGCTGATATTTTAAATTGCTCTTAAACTTTTTCTAATTAACGAAATTTCAAAATTTAAAATGCTAAAAATATCTATATTTTCATGCGAATCGAATGAGACCATTGGCATCAAAATCCGGCCCGAAAATCTGGAGATATGACAGTTTGAAAAATAAACCGACACCGTTTACGATGTAATGAGCTGATATTTTAAATTGCTCTTAAACTTTTTCTAATTAACGAAATTTCAAAATTTAAAATGCTAAAAATATCTATATTTTCATGCGAATCGAATGAGACCATTGGCATCAAAATCCGGCCCGAAAATCTGGAGATATGACAGTTTGAAAAATAAACCGACACCGTTTACGATGTAATGAGCTGATATTTTAAATTGCTCTTAAACTTTTTCTAATTAACGAAATTTCAAAATTTAAAATGCTAAAAATATCTATATTTTCATGCGAATCGAATGAGACCATTGGCATCAAAATCCGGCCCGAAAATCTGGAGATATGACAGTTTGAAAAATAAACCGACACCGTTTACGATGTAATGAGCTGATATTTTAAATTGCTCTTAAACTTTTTCTAATTAACGAAATTTCAAACTTTAAAATGCTAAAAATATCTATATTTTCATGCGAATCGAATGAGACCATTGGCATCAAAATCCGGCCCGAAAATCTGGAGATATGACAGTTTGAAAAATAAACCGACACCGTTTACGATGTACTGAACTGATATTTTAAATTGCTCTTAAACTTTTTCTAATTAACGAAATTTCAAAATTTAAAATGCTAAAAATATCTACGCATCCATGCGAATCGAATGAGACCATCGGCATCAAAATCCGGCCCGAAAATCTGGAGATATGACAGTTTGAAAAATAAACCGACACCGTTTACGATGTAATGAGCTGATATTTTAAATTGCTCTTAAACTTTTTCTAATTAACGAAATTTCAAAATTTAAAATGCTACAAATATCTACGCATCCATGCGAATCGAATGAGACCATCGGCATCAAAATCCGGCCAGAAAATCTGGAGATATGACAGTTTGAAAAATAAACCGACACCGTTTACGATGTAATGAGCTGATATTTTAAATTGCTCTTAAACTTTTTCTAATTAACGAAATTTCAAAATTTAAAATGCTAAAAATATCTATATTTTCATGCGAATCGAATGAGACCATTGGCATCAAAATCCGGCCCGAAAATCTGGAGATATGACAGTTTGAAAAATAAACCGACACCGTTTACGATGTAATGAGCTGATATTTTAAATTGCTCTTAAACTTTTTCTAATTAACGAAATTTCAAAATTTAAAATGCTAAAAATATCTATATTTTCATGCGAATCGAATGAGACCATTGGCATCAAAATCCGGCCCGAAAATCTGGAGATATGACAGTTTGAAAAATAAACCGACACCGTTTACGATGTACTGAACTGATATTTTAAATTGCTCTTAAACTTTTTCTAATTAACGAAATTTCAAAATTTAAAATGCTAAAAATATCTACGCATCCATGCGAATCGAATGAGACCATCGGCATCAAAATCCGGCCCGAAAATCTGGAGATATGACAGTTTGAAAAATAAACCGACACCGTTTACGATGTAATGAGCTGATATTTTAAATTGCTCTTAAACTTTTTCTAATTAACGAAATTTCAAAATTTAAAATGCTAAAAATATCTATATTTTCATGCGAATCGAATGAGACCATTGGCATCAAAATCCGGCCCGAAAATCTGGAGATATGACAGTTTGAAAAATAAACCGACACCGTTTACGATGTAATGAGCTGATATTTTAAATTGCTCTTAAACTTTTTCTAATTAACGAAATTTCAAAATTTAAAATGCTAAAAATATCTATATTTTCATGCGAATCGAATGAGACCATTGGCATCAAAATCCGGCCCGAAAATCTGGAGATATGACAGTTTGAAAAATAAACCGACACCGTTTACGATGTAATGAGCTGATATTTTAAATTGCTCTTAAACTTTTTCTAATTAACGAAATTTCAAACTTTAAAATGCTAAAAATATCTATATTTTCATGCGAATCGAATGAGACCATTGGCATCAAAATCCGGCCCGAAAATCTGGAGATATGACAGTTTGAAAAATAAACCGACACCGTTTACGATGTAATGAGCTGATATTTTAAATTGCTCTTAAACTTTTTCTAATTAACGAAATTTCAAACTTTAAAATGCTAAAAATATCTATATTTTCATGCGAATCGAATGAGACCATTGGCATCAAAATCCGGCCCGAAAATCTGGAGATATGACAGTTTGAAAAATAAACCGACACCGTTTACGATGTACTGAACTGATATTTTAAATTGCTCTTAAACTTTTTCTAATTAACGAAATTTCAAAATTTAAAATGCTAAAAATATCTACGCATCCATGCGAATCGAATGAGACCATCGGCATCAAAATCCGGCCCGAAAATCTGGAGATATGACAGTTTGAAAAATAAACCGACACCGTTTACGATGTAATGAGCTGATATTTTAAATTGCTCTTAAACTTTTTCTAATTAACGAAATTTCAAAATTTAAAATGCTACAAATATCTACGCATCCATGCGAATCGAATGAGACCATCGGCATCAAAATCCGGCCAGAAAATCTGGAGATATGACAGTTTGAAAAATAAACCGACACCGTTTACGATGTAATGAGCTGATATTTTAAATTGCTCTTAAACTTTTTCTAATTAATGAAATTTCAAAATTTAAAATGCTACAAATATCTACGCATCCATGCGAATCGAATGAGACCATCGGCATCAAAATCCGGCCAGAAAATCTGGAGATATGACAGTTTGAAAAATAAACCGACACCGTTTACGATGTAATGAGCTGATATTTTAAATTGCTCTTAAACTTTTTCTAATTAACGAAATTTCAAAATTTAAAATGCTAAAAATATCTATATTTTCATGCGAATCGAATGAGACCATTGGCATCAAAATCCGGCCCGAAAATCTGGAGATATGACAGTTTGAAAAATAAACCGACACCGTTTACGATGTACTGAACTGATATTTTAAATTGCTCTTAAACTTTTTCTAATTAACGAAATTTCAAAATTTAAAATGCTAAAAATATCTACGCATCCATGCGAATCGAATGAGACCATCGGCATCAAAATCCGGCCCGAAAATCTGGAGATATGACAGTTTGAAAAATAAACCGACACCGTTTACGATGTAATGAGCTGATATTTTAAATTGCTCTTAAACTTTTTCTAATTAACGAAATTTCAAAATTTAAAATGCTACAAATATCTACGCATCCATGCGAATCGAATGAGACCATCGGCATCAAAATCCGGCCAGAAAATCTGGAGATATGACAGTTTGAAAAATAAACCGACACCGTTTACGATGTAATGAGCTGATATTTTAAATTGCTCTTAAACTTTTTCTAATTAACGAAATTTCAAAATTTAAAATGCTAAAAATATCTATATTTTCATGCGAATCGAATGAGACCATTGGCATCAAAATCCGGCCCGAAAATCTGGAGATATGACAGTTTGAAAAATAAACCGACACCGTTTACGATGTACTGAACTGATATTTTAAATTGCTCTTAAACTTTTTCTAATTAACGAAATTTCAAAATTTAAAATGCTAAAAATATCTACGCATCCATGCGAATCGAATGAGACCATCGGCATCAAAATCCGGCCCGAAAATCTGGAGATATGACAGTTTGAAAAATAAACCGACACCGTTTACGATGTAATGAGCTGATATTTTAAATTGCTCTTAAACTTTTTCTAATTAACGAAATTTCAAAATTTAAAATGCTAAAAATATCTATATTTTCATGCGAATCGAATGAGACCATTGGCATCAAAATCCGGCCCGAAAATCTGGAGATATGACAGTTTGAAAAATAAACCGACACCGTTTACGATGTACTGAACTGATATTTTAAATTGCTCTTAAACTTTTTCTAATTAACGAAATTTCAAAATTTAAAATGCTAAAAATATCTACGCATCCATGCGAATCGAATGAGACCATCGGCATCAAAATCCGGCCCGAAAATCTGGAGATATGACAGTTTGAAAAATAAACCGACACCGTTTACGATGTAATGAGCTGATATTTTAAATTGCTCTTAAACTTTTTCTAATTAACGAAATTTCAAAATTTAAAATGCTACAAATATCTACGCATCCATGCGAATCGAATGAGACCATCGGCATCAAAATCCGGCCAGAAAATCTGGAGATATGACAGTTTGAAAAATAAACCGACACCGTTTACGATGTAATGAGCTGATATTTTAAATTGCTCTTAAACTTTTTCTAATTAACGAAATTTCAAAATTTAAAATGCTAAAAATATCTATATTTTCATGCGAATCGAATGAGACCATTGGCATCAAAATCCGGCCCGAAAATCTGGAGATATGACAGTTTGAAAAATAAACCGACACCGTTTACGATGTACTGAACTGATATTTTAAATTGCTCTTAAACTTTTTCTAATTAACGAAATTTCAAAATTTAAAATGCTAAAAATATCTACGCATCCATGCGAATCGAATGAGACCATCGGCATCAAAATCCGGCCCGAAAATCTGGAGATATGACAGTTTGAAAAATAAACCGACACCGTTTACGATGTAATGAGCTGATATTTTAAATTGCTCTTAAACTTTTTCTAATTAACGAAATTTCAAAATTTAAAATGCTACAAATATCTACGCATCCATGCGAATCGAATGAGACCATCGGCATCAAAATCCGGCCAGAAAATCTGGAGATATGACAGTTTGAAAAATAAACCGACACCGTTTACGATGTAATGAGCTGATATTTTAAATTGCTCTTAAACTTTTTCTAATTAATGAAATTTCAAAATTTAAAATGCTACAAATATCTACGCATCCATGCGAATCGAATGAGACCATCGGCATCAAAATCCGGCCAGAAAATCTGGAGATATGACAGTTTGAAAAATAAACCGACACCGTTTACGATGTAATGAGCTGATATTTTAAATTGCTCTTAAACTTTTTCTAATTAACGAAATTTCAAAATTTAAAATGCTAAAAATATCTATATTTTCATGCGAATCGAATGAGACCATTGGCATCAAAATCCGGCCCGAAAATCTGGAGATATGACAGTTTGAAAAATAAACCGACACCGTTTACGATGTACTGAACTGATATTTTAAATTGCTCTTAAACTTTTTCTAATTAACGAAATTTCAAAATTTAAAATGCTAAAAATATCTACGCATCCATGCGAATCGAATGAGACCATCGGCATCAAAATCCGGCCCGAAAATCTGGAGATATGACAGTTTGAAAAATAAACCGACACCGTTTACGATGTAATGAGCTGATATTTTAAATTGCTCTTAAACTTTTTCTAATTAACGAAATTTCAAAATTTAAAATGCTAAAAATATCTATATTTTCATGCGAATCGAATGAGACCATTGGCATCAAAATCCGGCCCGAAAATCTGGAGATATGACAGTTTGAAAAATAAACCGACACCGTTTACGATGTACTGAACTGATATTTTAAATTGCTCTTAAACTTTTTCTAATTAACGAAATTTCAAAATTTAAAATGCTAAAAATATCTACGCATCCATGCGAATCGAATGAGACCATCGGCATCAAAATCCGGCCCGAAAATCTGGAGATATGACAGTTTGAAAAATAAACCGACACCGTTTACGATGTAATGAGCTGATATTTTAAATTGCTCTTAAACTTTTTCTAATTAACGAAATTTCAAAATTTAAAATGCTACAAATATCTACGCATCCATGCGAATCGAATGAGACCATCGGCATCAAAATCCGGCCAGAAAATCTGGAGATATGACAGTTTGAAAAATAAACCGACACCGTTTACGATGTAATGAGCTGATATTTTAAATTGCTCTTAAACTTTTTCTAATTAACGAAATTTCAAAATTTAAAATGCTAAAAATATCTATATTTTCATGCGAATCGAATGAGACCATTGGCATCAAAATCCGGCCCGAAAATCTGGAGATATGACAGTTTGAAAAATAAACCGACACCGTTTACGATGTACTGAACTGATATTTTAAATTGCTCTTAAACTTTTTCTAATTAACGAAATTTCAAAATTTAAAATGCTAAAAATATCTACGCATCCATGCGAATCGAATGAGACCATCGGCATCAAAATCCGGCCCGAAAATCTGGAGATATGACAGTTTGAAAAATAAACCGACACCGTTTACGATGTAATGAGCTGATATTTTAAATTGCTCTTAAACTTTTTCTAATTAACGAAATTTCAAAATTTAAAATGCTACAAATATCTACGCATCCATGCGAATCGAATGAGACCATCGGCATCAAAATCCGGCCAGAAAATCTGGAGATATGACAGTTTGAAAAATAAACCGACACCGTTTACGATGTAATGAGCTGATATTTTAAATTGCTCTTAAACTTTTTCTAATTAACGAAATTTCAAAATTTAAAATGCTAAAAATATCTATATTTTCATGCGAATCGAATGAGACCATTGGCATCAAAATCCGGCCCGAAAATCTGGAGATATGACAGTTTGAAAAATAAACCGACACCGTTTACGATGTAATGAGCTGATATTTTAAATTGCTCTTAAACTTTTTCTAATTAACGAAATTTCAAAATTTAAAATGCTAAAAATATCTATATTTTCATGCGAATCGAATGAGACCATTGGCATCAAAATCCGGCCCGAAAATCTGGAGATATGACAGTTTGAAAAATAAACCGACACCGTTTACGATGTAATGAGCTGATATTTTAAATTGCTCTTAAACTTTTTCTAATTAACGAAATTTCAAACTTTAAAATGCTAAAAATATCTATATTTTCATGCGAATCGAATGAGACCATTGGCATCAAAATCCGGCCCGAAAATCTGGAGATATGACAGTTTGAAAAATAAACCGACACCGTTTACGATGTACTGAACTGATATTTTAAATTGCTCTTAAACTTTTTCTAATTAACGAAATTTCAAAATTTAAAATGCTAAAAATATCTACGCATCCATGCGAATCGAATGAGACCATCGGCATCAAAATCCGGCCCGAAAATCTGGAGATATGACAGTTTGAAAAATAAACCGACACCGTTTACGATGTAATGAGCTGATATTTTAAATTGCTCTTAAACTTTTTCTAATTAACGAAATTTCAAAATTTAAAATGCTACAAATATCTACGCATCCATGCGAATCGAATGAGACCATCGGCATCAAAATCCGGCCAGAAAATCTGGAGATATGACAGTTTGAAAAATAAACCGACACCGTTTACGATGTAATGAGCTGATATTTTAAATTGCTCTTAAACTTTTTCTAATTAACGAAATTTCAAAATTTAAAATGCTAAAAATATCTATATTTTCATGCGAATCGAATGAGACCATTGGCATCAAAATCCGGCCCGAAAATCTGGAGATATGACAGTTTGAAAAATAAACCGACACCGTTTACGATGTAATGAGCTGATATTTTAAATTGCTCTTAAACTTTTTCTAATTAACGAAATTTCAAAATTTAAAATGCTACAAATATCTACGCATCCATGCGAATCGAATGAGACCATCGGCATCAAAATCCGGCCAGAAAATCTGGAGATATGACAGTTTGAAAAATAAACCGACACCGTTTACGATGTAATGAGCTGATATTTTAAATTGCTCTTAAACTTTTTCTAATTAATGAAATTTCAAAATTTAAAATGCTACAAATATCTACGCATCCATGCGAATCGAATGAGACCATCGGCATCAAAATCCGGCCAGAAAATCTGGAGATATGACAGTTTGAAAAATAAACCGACACCGTTTACGATGTAATGAGCTGATATTTTAAATTGCTCTTAAACTTTTTCTAATTAACGAAATTTCAAAATTTAAAATGCTAAAAATATCTATATTTTCATGCGAATCGAATGAGACCATTGGCATCAAAATCCGGCCCGAAAATCTGGAGATATGACAGTTTGAAAAATAAACCGACACCGTTTACGATGTAATGAGCTGATATTTTAAATTGCTCTTAAACTTTTTCTAATTAACGAAATTTCAAAATTTAAAATGCTAAAAATATCTATATTTTCATGCGAATCGAATGAGACCATTGGCATCAAAATCCGGCCCGAAAATCTGGAGATATGACAGTTTGAAAAATAAACCGACACCGTTTACGATGTAATGAGCTGATATTTTAAATTGCTCTTAAACTTTTTCTAATTAACGAAATTTCAAACTTTAAAATGCTAAAAATATCTATATTTTCATGCGAATCGAATGAGACCATTGGCATCAAAATCCGGCCCGAAAATCTGGAGATATGACAGTTTGAAAAATAAACCGACACCGTTTACGATGTACTGAACAGATATTTTAAATTGCTCTTAAACTTTTTCTAATTAACGAAATTTCAAAATTTAAAATGCTAAAAATATCTACGCATCCATGCGAATCGAATGAGACCATCGGCATCAAAATCCGGCCCGAAAATCTGGAGATATGACAGTTTGAAAAATAAACCGACACCGTTTACGATGTAATGAGCTGATATTTTAAATTGCTCTTAAACTTTTTCTAATTAACGAAATTTCAAAATTTAAAATGCTAAAAATATCTATATTTTCATGCGAATCGAATGAGACCATTGGCATCAAAATCCGGCCCGAAAATCTGGAGATATGACAGTTTGAAAAATAAACCGACACCGTTTACGATGTAATGAGCTGATATTTTAAATTGCTCTTAAACTTTTTCTAATTAACGAAATTTCAAACTTTAAAATGCTAAAAATATCTATATTTTCATGCGAATCGAATGAGACCATTGGCATCAAAATCCGGCCCGAAAATCTGGAGATATGACAGTTTGAAAAATAAACCGACACCGTTTACGATGTACTGAACTGATATTTTAAATTGCTCTTAAACTTTTTCTAATTAACGAAATTTCAAAATTTAAAATGCTAAAAATATCTACGCATCCATGCGAATCGAATGAGACCATCGGCATCAAAATCCGGCCCGAAAATCTGGAGATATGACAGTTTGAAAAATAAACCGACACCGTTTACGATGTAATGAGCTGATATTTTAAATTGCTCTTAAACTTTTTCTAATTAACGAAATTTCAAAATTTAAAATGCTACAAATATCTACGCATCCATGCGAATCGAATGAGACCATCGGCATCAAAATCCGGCCAGAAAATCTGGAGATATGACAGTTTGAAAAATAAACCGACACCGTTTACGATGTAATGAGCTGATATTTTAAATTGCTCTTAAACTTTTTCTAATTAACGAAATTTCAAAATTTAAAATGCTAAAAATATCTATATTTTCATGCGAATCGAATGAGACCATTGGCATCAAAATCCGGCCCGAAAATCTGGAGATATGACAGTTTGAAAAATAAACCGACACCGTTTACGATGTAATGAGCTGATATTTTAAATTGCTCTTAAACTTTTTCTAATTAACGAAATTTCAAAATTTAAAATGCTACAAATATCTACGCATCCATGCGAATCGAATGAGACCATCGGCATCAAAATCCGGCCAGAAAATCTGGAGATATGACAGTTTGAAAAATAAACCGACACCGTTTACGATGTAATGAGCTGATATTTTAAATTGCTCTTAAACTTTTTCTAATTAATGAAATTTCAAAATTTAAAATGCTACAAATATCTACGCATCCATGCGAATCGAATGAGACCATCGGCATCAAAATCCGGCCAGAAAATCTGGAGATATGACAGTTTGAAAAATAAACCGACACCGTTTACGATGTAATGAGCTGATATTTTAAATTGCTCTTAAACTTTTTCTAATTAACGAAATTTCAAAATTTAAAATGCTAAAAATATCTATATTTTCATGCGAATCGAATGAGACCATTGGCATCAAAATCCGGCCCGAAAATCTGGAGATATGACAGTTTGAAAAATAAACCGACACCGTTTACGATGTAATGAGCTGATATTTTAAATTGCTCTTAAACTTTTTCTAATTAACGAAATTTCAAAATTTAAAATGCTAAAAATATCTATATTTTCATGCGAATCGAATGAGACCATTGGCATCAAAATCCGGCCCGAAAATCTGGAGATATGACAGTTTGAAAAATAAACCGACACCGTTTACGATGTAATGAGCTGATATTTTAAATTGCTCTTAAACTTTTTCTAATTAACGAAATTTCAAACTTTAAAATGCTAAAAATATCTATATTTTCATGCGAATCGAATGAGACCATTGGCATCAAAATCCGGCCCGAAAATCTGGAGATATGACAGTTTGAAAAATAAACCGACACCGTTTACGATGTACTGAACAGATATTTTAAATTGCTCTTAAACTTTTTCTAATTAACGAAATTTCAAAATTTAAAATGCTAAAAATATCTACGCATCCATGCGAATCGAATGAGACCATCGGCATCAAAATCCGGCCCGAAAATCTGGAGATATGACAGTTTGAAAAATAAACCGACACCGTTTACGATGTAATGAGCTGATATTTTAAATTGCTCTTAAACTTTTTCTAATTAACGAAATTTCAAAATTTAAAATGCTACAAATATCTACGCATCCATGCGAATCGAATGAGACCATCGGCATCAAAATCCGGCCAGAAAATCTGGAGATATGACAGTTTGAAAAATAAACCGACACCGTTTACGATGTAATGAGCTGATATTTTAAATTGCTCTTAAACTTTTTCTAATTAACGAAATTTCAAAATTTAAAATGCTAAAAATATCTATATTTTCATGCGAATCGAATGAGACCATTGGCATCAAAATCCGGCCCGAAAATCTGGAGATATGACAGTTTGAAAAATAAACCGACACCGTTTACGATGTAATGAGCTGATATTTTAAATTGCTCTTAAACTTTTTCTAATTAACGAAATTTCAAAATTTAAAATGCTAAAAATATCTATATTTTCATGCGAATCGAATGAGACCATTGGCATCAAAATCCGGCCCGAAAATCTGGAGATATGACAGTTTGAAAAATAAACCGACACCGTTTACGATGTAATGAGCTGATATTTTAAATTGCTCTTAAACTTTTTCTAATTAACGAAATTTCAAAATTTAAAATGCTAAAAATATCTATATTTTCATGCGAATCGAATGAGACCATTGGCATCAAAATCCGGCCCGAAAATCTGGAGATATGACAGTTTGAAAAATAAACCGACACCGTTTACGATGTAATGAGCTGATATTTTAAATTGCTCTTAAACTTTTTCTAATTAACGAAATTTCAAAATTTAAAATGCTAAAAATATCTATATTTTCATGCGAATCGAATGAGACCATTGGCATCAAAATCCGGCCCGAAAATCTGGAGATATGACAGTTTGAAAAATAAACCGACACCGTTTACGATGTAATGAGCTGATATTTTAAATTGCTCTTAAACTTTTTCTAATTAACGAAATTTCAAAATTTAAAATGCTAAAAATATCTATATTTTCATGCGAATCGAATGAGACCATTGGCATCAAAATCCGGCCCGAAAATCTGGAGATATGACAGTTTGAAAAATAAACCGACACCGTTTACGATGTAATGAGCTGATATTTTAAATTGCTCTTAAACTTTTTCTAATTAACGAAATTTCAAAATTTAAAATGCTAAAAATATCTATATTTTCATGCGAATCGAATGAGACCATTGGCATGAAAATCCGGCCCGAAAATCTGGAGATATGACAGTTTGAAAAATAAACCGACACCGTTTACGATGTAATGAGCTGATATTTTAAATTGCTCTTAAACTTTTTCTAATTAACGAAATTTCAAAATTTAAAATGCTAAAAATATCTATATTTTCATGCGAATCGAATGAGACCATTGGCATGAAAATCCGGCCCGAAAATCTGGAGATATGACAGTTTGAAAAATAAACCGACACCGTTTACGATGTAATGAGCTGATATTTTAAATTGCTCTTAAACTTTTTCTAATTAACGAAATTTCAAAATTTAAAATGCTAAAAATATCTATATTTTCATGCGAATCGAATGAGACCATTGGCATCAAAATCCGGCCCGAAAATCTGGAGATATGACAGTTTGAAAAATAAACCGACACCGTTTACGATGTAATGAGCTGATATTTTAAATTGCTCTTAAACTTTTTCTAATTAACGAAATTTCAAACTTTAAAATGCTAAAAATATCTATATTTTCATGCGAATCGAATGAGACCATTGGCATCAAAATCCGGCCCGAAAATCTGGAGATATGACAGTTTGAAAAATAAACCGACACCGTTTACGATGTACTGAACAGATATTTTAAATTGCTCTTAAACTTTTTCTAATTAACGAAATTTCAAAATTTAAAATGCTAAAAATATCTACGCATCCATGCGAATCGAATGAGACCATCGGCATCAAAATCCGGCCCGAAAATCTGGAGATATGACAGTTTGAAAAATAAACCGACACCGTTTACGATGTAATGAGCTGATATTTTAAATTGCTCTTAAACTTTTTCTAATTAACGAAATTTCAAAATTTAAAATGCTACAAATATCTACGCATCCATGCGAATCGAATGAGACCATCGGCATCAAAATCCGGCCAGAAAATCTGGAGATATGACAGTTTGAAAAATAAACCGACACCGTTTACGATGTAATGAGCTGATATTTTAAATTGCTCTTAAACTTTTTCTAATTAACGAAATTTCAAAATTTAAAATGCTAAAAATATCTATATTTTCATGCGAATCGAATGAGACCATTGGCATCAAAATCCGGCCCGAAAATCTGGAGATATGACAGTTTGAAAAATAAACCGACACCGTTTACGATGTAATGAGCTGATATTTTAAATTGCTCTTAAACTTTTTCTAATTAACGAAATTTCAAAATTTAAAATGCTAAAAATATCTATATTTTCATGCGAATCGAATGAGACCATTGGCATCAAAATCCGGCCCGAAAATCTGGAGATATGACAGTTTGAAAAATAAACCGACACCGTTTACGATGTAATGAGCTGATATTTTAAATTGCTCTTAAACTTTTTCTAATTAACGAAATTTCAAAATTTAAAATGCTAAAAATATCTATATTTTCATGCGAATCGAATGAGACCATTGGCATCAAAATCCGGCCCGAAAATCTGGAGATATGACAGTTTGAAAAATAAACCGACACCGTTTACGATGTAATGAGCTGATATTTTAAATTGCTCTTAAACTTTTTCTAATTAACGAAATTTCAAAATTTAAAATGCTAAAAATATCTATATTTTCATGCGAATCGAATGAGACCATTGGCATCAAAATCCGGCCCGAAAATCTGGAGATATGACAGTTTGAAAAATAAACCGACACCGTTTACGATGTAATGAGCTGATATTTTAAATTGCTCTTAAACTTTTTCTAATTAACGAAATTTCAAAATTTAAAATGCTAAAAATATCTATATTTTCATGCGAATCGAATGAGACCATTGGCATCAAAATCCGGCCCGAAAATCTGGAGATATGACAGTTTGAAAAATAAACCGACACCGTTTACGATGTAATGAGCTGATATTTTAAATTGCTCTTAAACTTTTTCTAATTAACGAAATTTCAAAATTTAAAATGCTAAAAATATCTATATTTTCATGCGAATCGAATGAGACCATTGGCATCAAAATCCGGCCCGAAAATCTGGAGATATGACAGTTTGAAAAATAAACCGACACCGTTTACGATGTAATGAGCTGATATTTTAAATTGCTCTTAAACTTTTTCTAATTAACGAAATTTCAAAATTTAAAATGCTAAAAATATCTATATTTTCATGCGAATCGAATGAGACCATTGGCATGAAAATCCGGCCCGAAAATCTGGAGATATGACAGTTTGAAAAATAAACCGACACCGTTTACGATGTAATGAGCTGATATTTTAAATTGCTCTTAAACTTTTTCTAATTAACGAAATTTCAAAATTTAAAATGCTAAAAATATCTATATTTTCATGCGAATCGAATGAGACCATTGGCATCAAAATCCGGCCCGAAAATCTGGAGATATGACAGTTTGAAAAATAAACCGACACCGTTTACGATGTAATGAGCTGATATTTTAAATTGCTCTTAAACTTTTTCTAATTAACGAAATTTCAAAATTTAAAATGCTACAAATATCTACGCATCCATGCGAATCGAATGAGACCATCGGCATCAAAATCCGGCCAGAAAATCTGGAGATATGACAGTTTGAAAAATAAACCGACACCGTTTACGATGTAATGAGCTGATATTTTAAATTGCTCTTAAACTTTTTCTAATTAATGAAATTTCAAAATTTAAAATGCTACAAATATCTACGCATCCATGCGAATCGAATGAGACCATCGGCATCAAAATCCGGCCAGAAAATCTGGAGATATGACAGTTTGAAAAATAAACCGACACCGTTTACGATGTAATGAGCTGATATTTTAAATTGCTCTTAAACTTTTTCTAATTAACGAAATTTCAAAATTTAAAATGCTAAAAATATCTATATTTTCATGCGAATCGAATGAGACCATTGGCATCAAAATCCGGCCCGAAAATCTGGAGATATGACAGTTTGAAAAATAAACCGACACCGTTTACGATGTACTGAACTGATATTTTAAATTGCTCTTAAACTTTTTCTAATTAACGAAATTTCAAAATTTAAAATGCTAAAAATATCTACGCATCCATGCGAATCGAATGAGACCATCGGCATCAAAATCCGGCCCGAAAATCTGGAGATATGACAGTTTGAAAAATAAACCGACACCGTTTACGATGTAATGAGCTGATATTTTAAATTGCTCTTAAACTTTTTCTAATTAACGAAATTTCAAAATTTAAAATGCTACAAATATCTACGCATCCATGCGAATCGAATGAGACCATCGGCATCAAAATCCGGCCAGAAAATCTGGAGATATGACAGTTTGAAAAATAAACCGACACCGTTTACGATGTAATGAGCTGATATTTTAAATTGCTCTTAAACTTTTTCTAATTAACGAAATTTCAAAATTTAAAATGCTAAAAATATCTATATTTTCATGCGAATCGAATGAGACCATTGGCATCAAAATCCGGCCCGAAAATCTGGAGATATGACAGTTTGAAAAATAAACCGACACCGTTTACGATGTAATGAGCTGATATTTTAAATTGCTCTTAAACTTTTTCTAATTAACGAAATTTCAAAATTTAAAATGCTAAAAATATCTATATTTTCATGCGAATCGAATGAGACCATTGGCATCAAAATCCGGCCCGAAAATCTGGAGATATGACAGTTTGAAAAATAAACCGACACCGTTTACGATGTAATGAGCTGATATTTTAAATTGCTCTTAAACTTTTTCTAATTAACGAAATTTCAAACTTTAAAATGCTAAAAATATCTATATTTTCATGCGAATCGAATGAGACCATTGGCATCAAAATCCGGCCCGAAAATCTGGAGATATGACAGTTTGAAAAATAAACCGACACCGTTTACGATGTACTGAACAGATATTTTAAATTGCTCTTAAACTTTTTCTAATTAACGAAATTTCAAAATTTAAAATGCTAAAAATATCTACGCATCCATGCGAATCGAATGAGACCATCGGCATCAAAATCCGGCCCGAAAATCTGGAGATATGACAGTTTGAAAAATAAACCGACACCGTTTACGATGTAATGAGCTGATATTTTAAATTGCTCTTAAACTTTTTCTAATTAACGAAATTTCAAAATTTAAAATGCTACAAATATCTACGCATCCATGCGAATCGAATGAGACCATCGGCATCAAAATCCGGCCAGAAAATCTGGAGATATGACAGTTTGAAAAATAAACCGACACCGTTTACGATGTAATGAGCTGATATTTTAAATTGCTCTTAAACTTTTTCTAATTAACGAAATTTCAAAATTTAAAATGCTAAAAATATCTATATTTTCATGCGAATCGAATGAGACCATTGGCATCAAAATCCGGCCCGAAAATCTGGAGATATGACAGTTTGAAAAATAAACCGACACCGTTTACGATGTAATGAGCTGATATTTTAAATTGCTCTTAAACTTTTTCTAATTAACGAAATTTCAAAATTTAAAATGCTAAAAATATCTATATTTTCATGCGAATCGAATGAGACCATTGGCATCAAAATCCGGCCCGAAAATCTGGAGATATGACAGTTTGAAAAATAAACCGACACCGTTTACGATGTAATGAGCTGATATTTTAAATTGCTCTTAAACTTTTTCTAATTAACGAAATTTCAAAATTTAAAATGCTAAAAATATCTATATTTTCATGCGAATCGAATGAGACCATTGGCATCAAAATCCGGCCCGAAAATCTGGAGATATGACAGTTTGAAAAATAAACCGACACCGTTTACGATGTAATGAGCTGATATTTTAAATTGCTCTTAAACTTTTTCTAATTAACGAAATTTCAAAATTTAAAATGCTAAAAATATCTATATTTTCATGCGAATCGAATGAGACCATTGGCATCAAAATCCGGCCCGAAAATCTGGAGATATGACAGTTTGAAAAATAAACCGACACCGTTTACGATGTAATGAGCTGATATTTTAAATTGCTCTTAAACTTTTTCTAATTAACGAAATTTCAAAATTTAAAATGCTAAAAATATCTATATTTTCATGCGAATCGAATGAGACCATTGGCATCAAAATCCGGCCCGAAAATCTGGAGATATGACAGTTTGAAAAATAAACCGACACCGTTTACGATGTAATGAGCTGATATTTTAAATTGCTCTTAAACTTTTTCTAATTAACGAAATTTCAAAATTTAAAATGCTAAAAATATCTATATTTTCATGCGAATCGAATGAGACCATTGGCATCAAAATCCGGCCCGAAAATCTGGAGATATGACAGTTTGAAAAATAAACCGACACCGTTTACGATGTAATGAGCTGATATTTTAAATTGCTCTTAAACTTTTTCTAATTAACGAAATTTCAAAATTTAAAATGCTAAAAATATCTATATTTTCATGCGAATCGAATGAGACCATTGGCATCAAAATCCGGCCCGAAAATCTGGAGATATGACAGTTTGAAAAATAAACCGACACCGTTTACGATGTAATGAGCTGATATTTTAAATTGCTCTTAAACTTTTTCTAATTAACGAAATTTCAAACTTTAAAATGCTAAAAATATCTATATTTTCATGCGAATCGAATGAGACCATTGGCATCAAAATCCGGCCCGAAAATCTGGAGATATGACAGTTTGAAAAATAAACCGACACCGTTTACGATGTACTGAACAGATATTTTAAATTGCTCTTAAACTTTTTCTAATTAACGAAATTTCAAAATTTAAAATGCTAAAAATATCTACGCATCCATGCGAATCGAATGAGACCATCGGCATCAAAATCCGGCCCGAAAATCTGGAGATATGACAGTTTGAAAAATAAACCGACACCGTTTACGATGTAATGAGCTGATATTTTAAATTGCTCTTAAACTTTTTCTAATTAACGAAATTTCAAAATTTAAAATGCTACAAATATCTACGCATCCATGCGAATCGAATGAGACCATCGGCATCAAAATCCGGCCAGAAAATCTGGAGATATGACAGTTTGAAAAATAAACCGACACCGTTTACGATGTAATGAGCTGATATTTTAAATTGCTCTTAAACTTTTTCTAATTAACGAAATTTCAAAATTTAAAATGCTAAAAATATCTATATTTTCATGCGAATCGAATGAGACCATTGGCATCAAAATCCGGCCCGAAAATCTGGAGATATGACAGTTTGAAAAATAAACCGACACCGTTTACGATGTAATGAGCTGATATTTTAAATTGCTCTTAAACTTTTTCTAATTAACGAAATTTCAAAATTTAAAATGCTAAAAATATCTATATTTTCATGCGAATCGAATGAGACCATTGGCATCAAAATCCGGCCCGAAAATCTGGAGATATGACAGTTTGAAAAATAAACCGACACCGTTTACGATGTAATGAGCTGATATTTTAAATTGCTCTTAAACTTTTTCTAATTAACGAAATTTCAAAATTTAAAATGCTAAAAATATCTATATTTTCATGCGAATCGAATGAGACCATTGGCATCAAAATCCGGCCCGAAAATCTGGAGATATGACAGTTTGAAAAATAAACCGACACCGTTTACGATGTAATGAGCTGATATTTTAAATTGCTCTTAAACTTTTTCTAATTAACGAAATTTCAAAATTTAAAATGCTAAAAATATCTATATTTTCATGCGAATCGAATGAGACCATTGGCATCAAAATCCGGCCCGAAAATCTGGAGATATGACAGTTTGAAAAATAAACCGACACCGTTTACGATGTAATGAGCTGATATTTTAAATTGCTCTTAAACTTTTTCTAATTAACGAAATTTCAAAATTTAAAATGCTAAAAATATCTATATTTTCATGCGAATCGAATGAGACCATTGGCATCAAAATCCGGCCCGAAAATCTGGAGATATGACAGTTTGAAAAATAAACCGACACCGTTTACGATGTAATGAGCTGATATTTTAAATTGCTCTTAAACTTTTTCTAATTAACGAAATTTCAAAATTTAAAATGCTAAAAATATCTATATTTTCATGCGAATCGAATGAGACCATTGGCATCAAAATCCGGCCCGAAAATCTGGAGATATGACAGTTTGAAAAATAAACCGACACCGTTTACGATGTAATGAGCTGATATTTTAAATTGCTCTTAAACTTTTTCTAATTAACGAAATTTCAAACTTTAAAATGCTAAAAATATCTATATTTTCATGCGAATCGAATGAGACCATTGGCATCAAAATCCGGCCCGAAAATCTGGAGATATGACAGTTTGAAAAATAAACCGACACCGTTTACGATGTACTGAACAGATATTTTAAATTGCTCTTAAACTTTTTCTAATTAACGAAATTTCAAAATTTAAAATGCTAAAAATATCTACGCATCCATGCGAATCGAATGAGACCATCGGCATCAAAATCCGGCCCGAAAATCTGGAGATATGACAGTTTGAAAAATAAACCGACACCGTTTACGATGTAATGAGCTGATATTTTAAATTGCTCTTAAACTTTTTCTAATTAACGAAATTTCAAAATTTAAAATGCTACAAATATCTACGCATCCATGCGAATCGAATGAGACCATCGGCATCAAAATCCGGCCAGAAAATCTGGAGATATGACAGTTTGAAAAATAAACCGACACCGTTTACGATGTAATGAGCTGATATTTTAAATTGCTCTTAAACTTTTTCTAATTAACGAAATTTCAAAATTTAAAATGCTAAAAATATCTATATTTTCATGCGAATCGAATGAGACCATTGGCATCAAAATCCGGCCCGAAAATCTGGAGATATGACAGTTTGAAAAATAAACCGACACCGTTTACGATGTAATGAGCTGATATTTTAAATTGCTCTTAAACTTTTTCTAATTAACGAAATTTCAAAATTTAAAATGCTAAAAATATCTATATTTTCATGCGAATCGAATGAGACCATTGGCATCAAAATCCGGCCCGAAAATCTGGAGATATGACAGTTTGAAAAATAAACCGACACCGTTTACGATGTAATGAGCTGATATTTTAAATTGCTCTTAAACTTTTTCTAATTAACGAAATTTCAAAATTTAAAATGCTAAAAATATCTATATTTTCATGCGAATCGAATGAGACCATTGGCATCAAAATCCGGCCCGAAAATCTGGAGATATGACAGTTTGAAAAATAAACCGACACCGTTTACGATGTAATGAGCTGATATTTTAAATTGCTCTTAAACTTTTTCTAATTAACGAAATTTCAAAATTTAAAATGCTAAAAATATCTATATTTTCATGCGAATCGAATGAGACCATTGGCATCAAAATCCGGCCCGAAAATCTGGAGATATGACAGTTTGAAAAATAAACCGACACCGTTTACGATGTAATGAGCTGATATTTTAAATTGCTCTTAAACTTTTTCTAATTAACGAAATTTCAAAATTTAAAATGCTAAAAATATCTATATTTTCATGCGAATCGAATGAGACCATTGGCATCAAAATCCGGCCCGAAAATCTGGAGATATGACAGTTTGAAAAATAAACCGACACCGTTTACGATGTAATGAGCTGATATTTTAAATTGCTCTTAAACTTTTTCTAATTAACGAAATTTCAAAATTTAAAATGCTAAAAATATCTATATTTTCATGCGAATCGAATGAGACCATTGGCATCAAAATCCGGCCCGAAAATCTGGAGATATGACAGTTTGAAAAATAAACCGACACCGTTTACGATGTAATGAGCTGATATTTTAAATTGCTCTTAAACTTTTTCTAATTAACGAAATTTCAAACTTTAAAATGCTAAAAATATCTATATTTTCATGCGAATCGAATGAGACCATTGGCATCAAAATCCGGCCCGAAAATCTGGAGATATGACAGTTTGAAAAATAAACCGACACCGTTTACGATGTACTGAACAGATATTTTAAATTGCTCTTAAACTTTTTCTAATTAACGAAATTTCAAAATTTAAAATGCTAAAAATATCTACGCATCCATGCGAATCGAATGAGACCATCGGCATCAAAATCCGGCCCGAAAATCTGGAGATATGACAGTTTGAAAAATAAACCGACACCGTTTACGATGTAATGAGCTGATATTTTAAATTGCTCTTAAACTTTTTCTAATTAACGAAATTTCAAAATTTAAAATGCTACAAATATCTACGCATCCATGCGAATCGAATGAGACCATCGGCATCAAAATCCGGCCAGAAAATCTGGAGATATGACAGTTTGAAAAATAAACCGACACCGTTTACGATGTAATGAGCTGATATTTTAAATTGCTCTTAAACTTTTTCTAATTAACGAAATTTCAAAATTTAAAATGCTAAAAATATCTATATTTTCATGCGAATCGAATGAGACCATTGGCATCAAAATCCGGCCCGAAAATCTGGAGATATGACAGTTTGAAAAATAAACCGACACCGTTTACGATGTAATGAGCTGATATTTTAAATTGCTCTTAAACTTTTTCTAATTAACGAAATTTCAAAATTTAAAATGCTAAAAATATCTATATTTTCATGCGAATCGAATGAGACCATTGGCATCAAAATCCGGCCCGAAAATCTGGAGATATGACAGTTTGAAAAATAAACCGACACCGTTTACGATGTAATGAGCTGATATTTTAAATTGCTCTTAAACTTTTTCTAATTAACGAAATTTCAAAATTTAAAATGCTAAAAATATCTATATTTTCATGCGAATCGAATGAGACCATTGGCATCAAAATCCGGCCCGAAAATCTGGAGATATGACAGTTTGAAAAATAAACCGACACCGTTTACGATGTAATGAGCTGATATTTTAAATTGCTCTTAAACTTTTTCTAATTAACGAAATTTCAAAATTTAAAATGCTAAAAATATCTATATTTTCATGCGAATCGAATGAGACCATTGGCATCAAAATCCGGCCCGAAAATCTGGAGATATGACAGTTTGAAAAATAAACCGACACCGTTTACGATGTAATGAGCTGATATTTTAAATTGCTCTTAAACTTTTTCTAATTAACGAAATTTCAAAATTTAAAATGCTAAAAATATCTATATTTTCATGCGAATCGAATGAGACCATTGGCATCAAAATCCGGCCCGAAAATCTGGAGATATGACAGTTTGAAAAATAAACCGACACCGTTTACGATGTAATGAGCTGATATTTTAAATTGCTCTTAAACTTTTTCTAATTAACGAAATTTCAAACTTTAAAATGCTAAAAATATCTACGCATCCATGCGAATCGAATGAGACCATCGGCATCAAAATCCGGCCCGAAAATCTGGAGATATGACAGTTTGAAAAATAAACCGACACCGTTTACGATGTAATGAGCTGATATTTTAAATTGCTCTTAAACTTTTTCTAATTAACGAAATTTCAAAATTTAAAATGCTACAAATATCTACGCATCCATGCGAATCGAATGAGACCATCGGCATCAAAATCCGGCCAGAAAATCTGGAGATATGACAGTTTGAAAAATAAACCGACACCGTTTACGATGTAATGAGCTGATATTTTAAATTGCTCTTAAACTTTTTCTAATTAACGAAATTTCAAAATTTAAAATGCTAAAAAAATCTATATCTTCATGCGAATCGAATGAGACCATTGGCATCAAAATCCGGCCCGAAAATCTGGAGATATGACAGTTTGAAAAATAAACCGACACCGTTTACGATGTAATGAGCTGATATTTTAAATTGCTCTTAAACTTTTTCTAATTAACGAAATTTCAAAATTTAAAATGCTAAAAATATCTATATTTTCATGCGAATCGAATGAGACCATTGGCATCAAAATCCGGCCCGAAAATCTGGAGATATGACAGTTTGAAAAATAAACCGACACCGTTTACGATGTAATGAGCTGATATTTTAAATTGCTCTTAAACTTTTTCTAATTAACGAAATTTCAAAATTTAAAATGCTAAAAATATCTATATTTTCATGCGAATCGAATGAGACCATTGGCATCAAAATCCGGCCCGAAAATCTGGAGATATGACAGTTTGAAAAATAAACCGACACCGTTTACGATGTAATGAGCTGATATTTTAAATTGCTCTTAAACTTTTTCTAATTAACGAAATTTCAAAATTTAAAATGCTAAAAATATCTATATTTTCATGCGAATCGAATGAGACCATTGGCATCAAAATCCGGCCCGAAAATCTGGAGATATGACAGTTTGAAAAATAAACCGACACCGTTTACGATGTAATGAGCTGATATTTTAAATTGCTCTTAAACTTTTTCTAATTAACGAAATTTCAAAATTTAAAATGCTAAAAATATCTATATTTTCATGCGAATCGAATGAGACCATTGGCATCAAAATCCGGCCCGAAAATCTGGAGATATGACAGTTTGAAAAATAAACCGACACCGTTTACGATGTAATGAGCTGATATTTTAAATTGCTCTTAAACTTTTTCTAATTAACGAAATTTCAAAATTTAAAATGCTAAAAATATCTATATTTTCATGCGAATCGAATGAGACCATTGGCATCAAAATCCGGCCCGAAAATCTGGAGATATGACAGTTTGAAAAATAAACCGACACCGTTTACGATGTAATGAGCTGATATTTTAAATTGCTCTTAAACTTTTTCTAATTAACGAAATTTCAAACTTTAAAATGCTAAAAATATCTATATTTTCATGCGAATCGAATGAGACCATTGGCATCAAAATCCGGCCCGAAAATCTGGAGATATGACAGTTTGAAAAATAAACCGACACCGTTTACGATGTACTGAACAGATATTTTAAATTGCTCTTAAACTTTTTCTAATTAACGAAATTTCAAAATTTAAAATGCTAAAAATATCTACGCATCCATGCGAATCGAATGAGACCATCGGCATCAAAATCCGGCCCGAAAATCTGGAGATATGACAGTTTGAAAAATAAACCGACACCGTTTACGATGTAATGAGCTGATATTTTAAATTGCTCTTAAACTTTTTCTAATTAACGAAATTTCAAAATTTAAAATGCTACAAATATCTACGCATCCATGCGAATCGAATGAGACCATCGGCATCAAAATCCGGCCAGAAAATCTGGAGATATGACAGTTTGAAAAATAAACCGACACCGTTTACGATGTAATGAGCTGATATTTTAAATTGCTCTTAAACTTTTTCTAATTAACGAAATTTCAAAATTTAAAATGCTAAAAATATCTATATTTTCATGCGAATCGAATGAGACCATTGGCATCAAAATCCGGCCCGAAAATCTGGAGATATGACAGTTTGAAAAATAAACCGACACCGTTTACGATGTAATGAGCTGATATTTTAAATTGCTCTTAAACTTTTTCTAATTAACGAAATTTCAAAATTTAAAATGCTAAAAATATCTATATTTTCATGCGAATCGAATGAGACCATTGGCATCAAAATCCGGCCCGAAAATCTGGAGATATGACAGTTTGAAAAATAAACCGACACCGTTTACGATGTAATGAGCTGATATTTTAAATTGCTCTTAAACTTTTTCTAATTAACGAAATTTCAAAATTTAAAATGCTAAAAATATCTATATTTTCATGCGAATCGAATGAGACCATTGGCATCAAAATCCGGCCCGAAAATCTGGAGATATGACAGTTTGAAAAATAAACCGACACCGTTTACGATGTAATGAGCTGATATTTTAAATTGCTCTTAAACTTTCTCTAATTAACGAAATTTCAAAATTTAAAATGCTAAAAATATCTATATTTTCATGCGAATCGAATGAGACCATTGGCATCAAAATCCGGCCCGAAAATCTGGAGATATGACAGTTTGAAAAATAAACCGACACCGTTTACGATGTAATGAGCTGATATTTTAAATTGCTCTTAAACTTTTTCTAATTAACGAAATTTCAAAATTTAAAATGCTAAAAATATCTATATTTTCATGCGAATCGAATGAGACCATTGGCATCAAAATCCGGCCCGAAAATCTGGAGATATGACAGTTTGAAAAATAAACCGACACCGTTTACGATGTAATGAGCTGATATTTTAAATTGCTCTTAAACTTTTTCTAATTAACGAAATTTCAAAATTTAAAATGCTAAAAATATCTATATTTTCATGCGAATCGAATGAGACCATTGGCATCAAAATCCGGCCCGAAAATCTGGAGATATGACAGTTTGAAAAATAAACCGACACCGTTTACGATGTAATGAGCTGATATTTTAAATTGCTCTTAAACTTTTTCTAATTAACGAAATTTCAAACTTTAAAATGCTAAAAATATCTATATTTTCATGCGAATCGAATGAGACCATTGGCATCAAAATCCGGCCCGAAAATCTGGAGATATGACAGTTTGAAAAATAAACCGACACCGTTTACGATGTACTGAACAGATATTTTAAATTGCTCTTAAACTTTTTCTAATTAACGAAATTTCAAAATTTAAAATGCTAAAAATATCTACGCATCCATGCGAATCGAATGAGACCATCGGCATCAAAATCCGGCCCGAAAATCTGGAGATATGACAGTTTGAAAAATAAACCGACACCGTTTACGATGTAATGAGCTGATATTTTAAATTGCTCTTAAACTTTTTCTAATTAACGAAATTTCAAAATTTAAAATGCTACAAATATCTACGCATCCATGCGAATCGAATGAGACCATCGGCATCAAAATCCGGCCAGAAAATCTGGAGATATGACAGTTTGAAAAATAAACCGACACCGTTTACGATGTAATGAGCTGATATTTTAAATTGCTCTTAAACTTTTTCTAATTAACGAAATTTCAAAATTTAAAATGCTAAAAATATCTATATTTTCATGCGAATCGAATGAGACCATTGGCATCAAAATCCGGCCCGAAAATCTGGAGATATGACAGTTTGAAAAATAAACCGACACCGTTTACGATGTAATGAGCTGATATTTTAAATTGCTCTTAAACTTTTTCTAATTAACGAAATTTCAAAATTTAAAATGCTAAAAATATCTATATTTTCATGCGAATCGAATGAGACCATTGGCATCAAAATCCGGCCCGAAAATCTGGAGATATGACAGTTTGAAAAATAAACCGACACCGTTTACGATGTAATGAGCTGATATTTTAAATTGCTCTTAAACTTTTTCTAATTAACGAAATTTCAAAATTTAAAATGCTAAAAATATCTATATTTTCATGCGAATCGAATGAGACCATTGGCATCAAAATCCGGCCCGAAAATCTGGAGATATGACAGTTTGAAAAATAAACCGACACCGTTTACGATGTAATGAGCTGATATTTTAAATTGCTCTTAAACTTTTTCTAATTAACGAAATTTCAAAATTTAAAATGCTAAAAATATCTATATTTTCATGCGAATCGAATGAGACCATTGGCATCAAAATCCGGCCCGAAAATCTGGAGATATGACAGTTTGAAAAATAAACCGACACCGTTTACGATGTAATGAGCTGATATTTTAAATTGCTCTTAAACTTTTTCTAATTAACGAAATTTCAAAATTTAAAATGCTAAAAATATCTATATTTTCATGCGAATCGAATGAGACCATTGGCATCAAAATCCGGCCCGAAAATCTGGAGATATGACAGTTTGAAAAATAAACCGACACCGTTTACGATGTAATGAGCTGATATTTTAAATTGCTCTTAAACTTTTTCTAATTAACGAAATTTCAAAATTTAAAATGCTAAAAATATCTATATTTTCATGCGAATCGAATGAGACCATTGGCATCAAAATCCGGCCCGAAAATCTGGAGATATGACAGTTTGAAAAATAAACCGACACCGTTTACGATGTAATGAGCTGATATTTTAAATTGCTCTTAAACTTTTTCTAATTAACGAAATTTCAAAATTTAAAATGCTACAAATATCTACGCATCCATGCGAATCGAATGAGACCATCGGCATCAAAATCCGGCCCGAAAATCTGGAGATATGACAGTTTGAAAAATAAACCGACACCGTTACGATGTAATGAGCTGATATTTTAAATTGCTCTTAAACTTTTTCTAATTAACGAAATTTCAAAATTTAAAATGCTAAAAATATCTATATTTTCATGCGAATCGAATGAGACCAATGGCATCAAAATCCGGCCCGAAAATCTGGAGATATGACAGTTTGAAAAATAAACCGACACCGTTTACGATGTAATGAGCTGATATTTTAAATTGCTCTTAAACTTTTTCTAATTAACGAAATTTCAAAATTTAAAATGCTAAAAATATCTATATTTTCATGCGAATCGAATGAGACCATTGGCATCAAAATCCGGCCCGAAAATCTGGAGATATGACAGTTTGAAAAATAAACCGACACCGTTTACGATGTAATGAGCTGATATTTTAAATTGCTCTTAAACTTTTTCTAATTAACGAAATTTCAAAATTTAAAATGCTAAAAATATCTATATTTTCATGCGAATCGAATGAGACCATTGGCATCAAAATCCGGCCAGAAAATCTGGAGATATGACAGTTTGAAAAATAAACCGACACCGTTTACGATGTAATGAGCTGATATTTTAAATTGCTCTTAAACTTTTTCTAATTAACGAAATTTCAAAATTTAAAATGCTAAAAATATCTATATTTTCATGCGAATCGAATGAGACCATTGGCATCAAAATCCGGCCCGAAAGTCTGGAGATATGACAGTTTGAAAAATAAACCGACACCGTTTACGATGTAATGAGCTGATATTTTAAATTGCTCTTAAACTTTTTCTAATTAACGAAATTTCAAAATTTAAAATGCTAAAAATATCTATATTTTCATGCGAATCGAATGAGACCATTGGCATCAAAATCCGGCCCGAAAATCTGGAGATATGACAGTTTGAAAAATAAACCGACACCGTTTACGATGTAATGAGCTGATATTTTAAATTGCTCTTAAACTTTTTCTAATTAACGAAATTTCAAAATTTAAAATGCTAAAAATATCTATATTTTCATGCGAATCGAATGAGACCATTGGCATCAAAATCCGGCCCGAAAATCTGGAGATATGACAGTTTGAAAAATAAACCGACACCGTTTACGATGTAATGAGCTGATATTTTAAATTGCTCTTAAACTTTTTCTAATTAACGAAATTTCAAAATTTAAAATGCTAAAAATATCTATATTTTCATGCGAATCGAATGAGACCATTGGCATCAAAATCCGGCCAGAAAATCTGGAGATATGACAGTTTGAAAAATAAACCGACACCGTTTACGATGTAATGAGCTGATATTTTAAATTGCTCTTAAACTTTTTCTAATTAACGAAATTTCAAAATTTAAAATGCTAAAAATATCTATATTTTCATGCGAATCGAATGAGACCATTGGCATCAAAATCCGGCCCGAAAGTCTGGAGATATGACAGTTTGAAAAATAAACCGACACCGTTTACGATGTAATGAGCTGATATTTTAAATTGCTCTTAAACTTTTTCTAATTAACGAAATTTCAAAATTTAAAATGCTAAAAATATCTATATTTTCATGCGAATCGAATGAGACCATTGGCATCAAAATCCGGCCCGAAAATCTGGAGATATGACAGTTTGAAAAATAAACCGACACCGTTTACGATGTAATGAGCTGATATTTTAAATTGCTCTTAAACTTTTTCTAATTAACGAAATTTCAAAATTTAAAATGCTAAAAATATCTATATTTTCATGCGAATCGAATGAGACCATCGGCATCAAAATCCGGCCCGAAAATCTGGAGATATGACAGTTTGAAAAATAAACCGACACCGTTTACGATGTAATGAGCTGATATTTTAAATTGCTCTTAAACTTTTTTTAATTAACGAAATTTCAAAATTTAAAATGCTAAAAATATCTATATTTTCATGCGAATCGAATGAGACCATTGGCATCAAAATCCGGCCCGAAAATCTGGAGATATGACAGTTTGAAAAATAAACCGACACCGTTTACGATGTAATGAGCTGATATTTTAAATTGCTCTTAAACTTTTTCTAATTAACGAAATTTCAAAATTTAAAATGCTAAAAATATCTATATTTTCATGCGAATCGAATGAGACCATTGGCATCAAAATCCGGCCCGAAAATCTGGAGATATGACAGTTTGAAAAATAAACCGACACCGTTTACGATGTAATGAGCTGATATTTTAAATTGCTCTTAAACTTTTTCTAATTAATGAAATTTCAAAATTTAAAATGCTAAAAATATCTATATTTTCATGCGAATCGAATGAGACCATTGGCATCAAAATCCGGCCCGAAAATCTGGAGATATGACAGTTTGAAAAATAAACCGACACCGTTTACGATGTAATGAGCTGATATTTTAAATTGCTCTTAAACTTTTTCTAATTAACGAAATTTCAAAATTTAAAATGCTAAAAATATCTATATTTTCATGCGAATCGAATGAGACCATTGGCATCAAAATCCGGCCCGAAAATCTGGAGATATGACAGTTTGAAAAATAAACCGACACCGTTTACGATGTAATGAGCTGATATTTTAAATTGCTCTTAAACTTTTTCTAATTAACGAAATTTCAAAATTTAAAATGCTACAAATATCTACGCATCCATGCGAATCGAATGAGACCATCGGCATCAAAATCCGGCCAGAAAATCTGGAGATATGACAGTTTGAAAAATAAACCGACACCGTTTACGATGTAATGAGCTGATATTTTAAATTGCTCTTAAACTTTTTCTAATTAACGAAATTTCAAAATTTAAAATGCTAAAAATATCTATATTTTCATGCGAATCGAATGAGACCATTGGCATCAAAATCCGGCCCGAAAATCTGGAGATATGACAGTTTGAAAAATAAACCGACACCGTTTACGATGTAATGAGCTGATATTTTAAATTGCTCTTAAACTTTTTCTAATTAACGAAATTTCAAAATTTAAAATGCTAAAAATATCTATATTTTCATGCGAATCGAATGAGACCATTGGCATCAAAATCCGGCCCGAAAATCTGGAGATATGACAGTTTGAAAAATAAACCGACACCGTTTACGATGTAATGAGCTGATATTTTAAATTGCTCTTAAACTTTTTCTAATTAACGAAATTTCAAACTTTAAAATGCTAAAAATATCTATATTTTCATGCGAATCGAATGAGACCATTGGCATCAAAATCCAGCCCGAAAATCTGGAGATATGACAGTTTGAAAAATAAACCGACACCGTTTACGATGTAATGAGCTGATATTTTAAATTGCTCTTAAACTTTTTCTAATTAACGAAATTTCAAAATTTAAAATGCTACAAATATCTACGCATCCATGCGAATCGAATGAGACCATCGGCATCAAAATCCGGCCAGAAAATCTGGAGATATGACAGTTTGAAAAATAAACCGACACCGTTTACGATGTAATGAGCTGATATTTTAAATTGCTCTTAAACTTTTTCTAATTAATGAAATTTCAAAATTTAAAATGCTACAAATATCTACGCATCCATGCGAATCGAATGAGACCATCGGCATCAAAATCCGGCCAGAAAATCTGGAGATATGACAGTTTGAAAAATAAACCGACACCGTTTACGATGTAATGAGCTGATATTTTAAATTGCTCTTAAACTTTTTCTAATTAACGAAATTTCAAACTTTAAAATGCTAAAAATATCTATATTTTCATGCGAATCGAATGAGACCATTGGCATCAAAATCCGGCCCGAAAATCTGGAGATATGACAGTTTGAAAAATAAACCGACACCGTTTACGATGTAATGAGCTGATATTTTAAATTGCTCTTAAACTTTTTCTAATTAACGAAATTTCAAAATTTAAAATGCTACAAATATCTACGCATCCATGCGAATCGAATGAGACCATCGGCATCAAAATCCGGCCAGAAAATCTGGAGATATGACAGTTTGAAAAATAAACCGACACCGTTTACGATGTAATGAGCTGATATTTTAAATTGCTCTTAAACTTTTTCTAATTAACGAAATTTCAAACTTTAAAATGCTAAAAATATCTATATTTTCATGCGAATCGAATGAGACCATTGGCATCAAAATCCGGCCCGAAAATCTGGAGATATGACAGTTTGAAAAATAAACCGACACCGTTTACGATGTACTGAACTGATATTTTAAATTGCTCTTAAACTTTTTGTAATTAACGAAATTTCAAAATTTAAAATGCTAAAAATATCTACGCATCCATGCGAATCGAATGAGACCATCGGCATCAAAATCCGGCCCGAAAATCTGGAGATATGACAGTTTGAAAAATAAACCGACACCGTTTACGATGTAATGAGCTGATATTTTAAATTGCTCTTAAACTTTTTCTAATTAACGAAATTTCAAAATTTAAAATGCTACAAATATCTACGCATCCATGCGAATCGAATGAGACCATCGGCATCAAAATCCGGCCAGAAAATCTGGAGATATGACAGTTTGAAAAATAAACCGACACCGTTTACGATGTAATGAGCTGATATTTTAAATTGCTCTTAAACTTTTTCTAATTAATGAAATTTCAAAATTTAAAATGCTACAAATATCTACGCATCCATGCGAATCGAATGAGACCATCGGCATCAAAATCCGGCCCGAAAATCTGGAGATATGACAGTTTGAAAAATAAACCGACACCGTTTACGATGTAATGAGCTGATATTTTAAATTGCTCTTAAACTTTTTCTAATTAACGAAATTTCAAAATTTAAAATGCTACAAATATCTACGCATCCATGCGAATCGAATGAGACCATCGGCATCAAAATCCGGCCAGAAAATCTGGAGATATGACAGTTTGAAAAATAAACCGACACCGTTTACGATGTAATGAGCTGATATTTTAAATTGCTCTTAAACTTTTTCTAATTAATGAAATTTCAAAATTTAAAATGCTACAAATATCTACGCATCCATGCGAATCGAATGAGACCATCGGCATCAAAATCCGGCCAGAAAATCTGGAGATATGACAGTTTGAAAAATAAACCGACACCGTTTACGATGTAATGAGCTGATATTTTAAATTGCTCTTAAACTTTTTCTAATTAACGAAATTTCAAACTTTAAAATGCTAAAAATATCTATATTTTCATGCGAATCGAATGAGACCATTGGCATCAAAATCCGGCCCGAAAATCTGGAGATATGACAGTTTGAAAAATAAACCGACACCGTTTACGATGTAATGAGCTGATATTTTAAATTGCTCTTAAACTTTTTCTAATTAACGAAATTTCAAACTTTAAAATGCTAAAAATATCTATATTTTCATGCAAATCGAATGAGACCATTGGCATCAAAATCCGGCCCGAAAATCTGGAGATATGACAGTTTGAAAAATAAACCGACACCGTTTACGATGTACTGAACTGATATTTTAAATTGCTCTTAAACTTTTTCTAATTAACGAAATTTCAAAATTTAAAATGCTAAAAATATCTACGCATCCATGCGAATCGAATGAGACCATCGGCATCAAAATCCGGCCCGAAAATCTGGAGATATGACAGTTTGAAAAATAAACCGACACCGTTTACGATGTAATGAGCTGATATTTTAAATTGCTCTTAAACTTTTTCTAATTAACGAAATTTCAAAATTTAAAATGCTACAAATATCTACGCATCCATGCGAATCGAATGAGACCATCGGCATCAAAATCCGGCCAGAAAATCTGGAGATATGACAGTTTGAAAAATAAACCGACACCGTTTACGATGTAATGAGCTGATATTTTAAATTGCTCTTAAACTTTTTCTAATTAATGAAATTTCAAAATTTAAAATGCTACAAATATCTACGCATCCATGCGAATCGAATGAGACCATCGGCATCAAAATCCGGCCAGAAAATCTGGAGATATGACAGTTTGAAAAATAAACCGACACCGTTTACGATGTAATGAGCTGATATTTTAAATTGCTCTTAAACTTTTTCTAATTAACGAAATTTCAAAATTTAAAATGCTAAAAATATCTATATTTTCATGCGAATCGAATGAGATCATTGGCATCAAAATCCGGCCCGAAAATCTGGAGATATGACAGTTTGAAAAATAAACCGACACCGTTTACGATGTAATGAGCTGATATTTTAAATTGCTCTTAAACTTTTTCTAATTAACGAAATTTCAAAATTTAAAATGCTAAAAATATCTATATTTTCATGCGAATCGAATGAGACCATTGGCATCAAAATCCGGCCCGAAAATCTGGAGATATGACAGTTTGAAAAATAAACCGACACCGTTTACGATGTAATGAGCTGATATTTTAAATTGCTCTTAAACTTTTTCTAATTAACGAAATTTCAAAATTTAAAATGCTAAAAATATCTATATTTTCATGCGAATCGAATGAGACCATTGGCATCAAAATCCGGCCCGAAAATCTGGAGATATGACAGTTTGAAAAATAAACCGACACCGTTTACGATGTAATGAGCTGATATTTTAAATTGCTCTTAAACTTTTTCTAATTAACGAAATTTCAAACTTTAAAATGCTAAAAATATCTACGCATCCATGCGAATCGAATGAGACCATCGGCATCAAAATCCGGCCCGAAAATCTGGAGATATGACAGTTTGAAAAATAAACCGACACCGTTTACGATGTAATGAGCTGATATTTTAAATTGCTCTTAAACTTTTTCTAATTAACGAAATTTCAAAATTTAAAATGCTAAAAATATCTATATTTTCATGCGAATCGAATGAGACCATTGGCATCAAAATCCGGCCCGAAAATCTGGAGATATGACAGTTTGAAAAATAAACCGACACCGTTTACGATGTAATGAGCTGATATTTTAAATTGCTCTTAAACTTTTTCTAATTAACGAAATTTCAAAATTTAAAATGCTAAAAATATCTATATTTTCATGCGAATCGAATGAGACCATTGGCATCAAAATCCGGCCCGAAAATCTGGAGATATGACAGTTTGAAAAATAAACCGACACCGTTTACGATGTAATGAGCTGATATTTTAAATTGCTCTTAAACTTTTTCTAATTAACGAAATTTCAAACTTTAAAATGCTAAAAATATCTACGCATCCATGCGAATCGAATGAGACCATCGGCATCAAAATCCGGCCCGAAAATCTGGAGATATGACAGTTTGAAAAATAAACCGACACCGTTTACGATGTAATGAGCTGATATTTTAAATTGCTCTTAAACTTTTTCTAATTAACGAAATTTCAAAATTTAAAATGCTAAAAATATCTATATTTTCATGCGAATCGAATGAGATCATTGGCATCAAAATCCGGCCCGAAAATCTGGAGATATGACAGTTTGAAAAATAAACCGACACCGTTTACGATGTAATGAGCTGATATTTTAAATTGCTCTTAAACTTTTTCTAATTAACGAAATTTCAAAATTTAAAATGCTAAAAATATCTATATTTTCATGCGAATCGAATGAGACCATTGGCATCAAAATCCGGCCCGAAAATCTGGAGATATGACAGTTTGAAAAATAAACCGACACCGTTTACGATGTAATGAGCTGATATTTTAAATTGCTCTTAAACTTTTTCTAATTAACGAAATTTCAAAATTTAAAATGCTAAAAATATCTATATTTTCATGCGAATCGAATGAGACCATTGGCATCAAAATCCGGCCCGAAAATCTGGAGATATGACAGTTTGAAAAATAAACCGACACCGTTTACGATGTAATGAGCTGATATTTTAAATTGCTCTTAAACTTTTTCTAATTAACGAAATTTCAAACTTTAAAATGCTAAAAATATCTATATTTTCATGCGAATCGAATGAGACCATTGGCATCAAAATCCGGCCCGAAAATCTGGAGATATGACAGTTTGAAAAATAAACCGACACCGTTTACGATGTACTGAACTGATATTTTAAATTGCTCTTAAACTTTTTCTAATTAACGAAATTTCAAAATTTAAAATGCTAAAAATATCTACGCATCCATGCGAATCGAATGAGACCATCGGCATCAAAATCCGGCCCGAAAATCTGGAGATATGACAGTTTGAAAAATAAACCGACACCGTTTACGATGTAATGAGCTGATATTTTAAATTGCTCTTAAACTTTTTCTAATTAACGAAATTTCAAAATTTAAAATGCTACAAATATCTACGCATCCATGCGAATCGAATGAGACCATCGGCATCAAAATCCGGCCAGAAAATCTGGAGATATGACAGTTTGAAAAATAAACCGACACCGTTTACGATGTAATGAGCTGATATTTTAAATTGCTCTTAAACTTTTTCTAATTAACGAAATTTCAAAATTTAAAATGCTACAAATATCTACGCATCCATGCGAATCGAATGAGACCATCGGCATCAAAATCCGGCCAGAAAATCTGGAGATATGACAGTTTGAAAAATAAACCGACACCGTTTACGATGTAATGAGCTGATATTTTAAATTGCTCTTAAACTTTTTCTAATTAATGAAATTTCAAAATTTAAAATGCTACAAATATCTACGCATCCATGCGAATCGAATGAGACCATCGGCATCAAAATCCGGCCAGAAAATCTGGAGATATGACAGTTTGAAAAATAAACCGACACCGTTTACGATGTAATGAGCTGATATTTTAAATTGCTCTTAAACTTTTTCTAATTAACGAAATTTCAAACTTTAAAATGCTAAAAATATCTATATTTTCATGCGAATCGAATGAGACCATTGGCATCAAAATCCGGCCCGAAAATCTGGAGATATGACAGTTTGAAAAATAAACCGACACCGTTTACGATGTAATGAGCTGATATTTTAAATTGCTCTTAAACTTTTTCTAATTAACGAAATTTCAAACTTTAAAATGCTAAAAATATCTATATTTTCATGCAAATCGAATGAGACCATTGGCATCAAAATCCGGCCCGAAAATCTGGAGATATGACAGTTTGAAAAATAAACCGACACCGTTTACGATGTACTGAACTGATATTTTAAATTGCTCTTAAACTTTTTCTAATTAACGAAATTTCAAAATTTAAAATGCTAAAAATATCTACGCATCCATGCGAATCGAATGAGACCATCGGCATCAAAATCCGGCCCGAAAATCTGGAGATATGACAGTTTGAAAAATAAACCGACACCGTTTACGATGTAATGAGCTGATATTTTAAATTGCTCTTAAACTTTTTCTAATTAACGAAATTTCAAAATTTAAAATGCTACAAATATCTACGCATCCATGCGAATCGAATGAGACCATCGGCATCAAAATCCGGCCAGAAAATCTGGAGATATGACAGTTTGAAAAATAAACCGACACCGTTTACGATGTAATGAGCTGATATTTTAAATTGCTCTTAAACTTTTTCTAATTAACGAAATTTCAAAATTTAAAATGCTACAAATATCTACGCATCCATGCGAATCGAATGAGACCATCGGCATCAAAATCCGGCCAGAAAATCTGGAGATATGACAGTTTGAAAAATAAACCGACACCGTTTACGATGTAATGAGCTGATATTTTAAATTGCTCTTAAACTTTTTCTAATTAATGAAATTTCAAAATTTAAAATGCTACAAATATCTACGCATCCATGCGAATCGAATGAGACCATCGGCATCAAAATCCGGCCAGAAAATCTGGAGATATGACAGTTTGAAAAATAAACCGACACCGTTTACGATGTAATGAGCTGATATTTTAAATTGCTCTTAAACTTTTTCTAATTAACGAAATTTCAAACTTTAAAATGCTAAAAATATCTATATTTTCATGCGAATCGAATGAGACCATTGGCATCAAAATCCGGCCCGAAAATCTGGAGATATGACAGTTTGAAAAATAAACCGACACCGTTTACGATGTAATGAGCTGATATTTTAAATTGCTCTTAAACTTTTTCTAATTAACGAAATTTCAAACTTTAAAATGCTAAAAATATCTATATTTTCATGCAAATCGAATGAGACCATTGGCATCAAAATCCGGCCCGAAAATCTGGAGATATGACAGTTTGAAAAATAAACCGACACCGTTTACGATGTACTGAACTGATATTTTAAATTGCTCTTAAACTTTTTCTAATTAACGAAATTTCAAAATTTAAAATGCTAAAAATATCTACGCATCCATGCGAATCGAATGAGACCATTGGCATCAAAATCCGGCCCGAAAATCTGGAGATATGACAGTTTGAAAAATAAACCGACACCGTTTACGATGTAATGAGCTGATATTTTAAATTGCTCTTAAACTTTTTCTAATTAACGAAATTTCAAAATTTAAAATGCTACAAATATCTACGCATCCATGCGAATCGAATGAGACCATCGGCATCAAAATCCGGCCAGAAAATCTGGAGATATGACAGTTTGAAAAATAAACCGACACCGTTTACGATGTAATGAGCTGATATTTTAAATTGCTCTTAAACTTTTTCTAATTAATGAAATTTCAAAATTTAAAATGCTACAAATATCTACGCATCCATGCGAATCGAATGAGACCATCGGCATCAAAATCCGGCCAGAAAATCTGGAGATATGACAGTTTGAAAAATAAACCGACACCGTTTACGATGTAATGAGCTGATATTTTAAATTGCTCTTAAACTTTTTCTAATTAACGAAATTTCAAAATTTAAAATGCTAAAAATATCTATATTTTCATGCGAATCGAATGAGATCATTGGCATCAAAATCCGGCCCGAAAATCTGGAGATATGACAGTTTGAAAAATAAACCGACACCGTTTACGATGTAATGAGCTGATATTTTAAATTGCTCTTAAACTTTTTCTAATTAACGAAATTTCAAAATTTAAAATGCTAAAAATATCTATATTTTCATGCGAATCGAATGAGACCATTGGCATCAAAATCCGGCCCGAAAATCTGGAGATATGACAGTTTGAAAAATAAACCGACACCGTTTACGATGTACTGAACTGATATTTTAAATTGCTCTTAAACTTTTTCTAATTAACGAAATTTCAAAATTTAAAATGCTAAAAATATCTACGCATCCATGCGAATCGAATGAGACCATTGGCATCAAAATCCGGCCCGAAAATCTGGAGATATGACAGTTTGAAAAATAAACCGACACCGTTTACGATGTAATGAGCTGATATTTTAAATTGCTCTTAAACTTTTTCTAATTAACGAAATTTCAAAATTTAAAATGCTAAAAATATCTATATTTTCATGCGAATCGAATGAGACCATTGGCATCAAAATCCGGCCCGAAAATCTGGAGATATGACAGTTTGAAAAATAAACCGACACCGTTTACGATGTAATGAGCTGATATTTTAAATTGCTCTTAAACTTTTTCTAATTAACGAAATTTCAAACTTTAAAATGCTAAAAATATCTATATTTTCATGCGAATCGAATGAGACCATTGGCATCAAAATCCGGCCCGAAAATCTGGAGATATGACAGTTTGAAAAATAAACCGACACCGTTTACGATGTACTGAACTGATATTTTAAATTGCTCTTAAACTTTTTCTAATTAACGAAATTTCAAAATTTAAAATGCTAAAAATATCTACGCATCCATGCGAATCGAATGAGACCATCGGCATCAAAATCCGGCCCGAAAATCTGGAGATATGACAGTTTGAAAAATAAACCGACACCGTTTACGATGTAATGAGCTGATATTTTAAATTGCTCTTAAACTTTTTCTAATTAACGAAATTTCAAAATTTAAAATGCTACAAATATCTACGCATCCATGCGAATCGAATGAGACCATCGGCATCAAAATCCGGCCAGAAAATCTGGAGATATGACAGTTTGAAAAATAAACCGACACCGTTTACGATGTAATGAGCTGATATTTTAAATTGCTCTTAAACTTTTTCTAATTAATGAAATTTCAAAATTTAAAATGCTACAAATATCTACGCATCCATGCGAATCGAATGAGACCATCGGCATCAAAATCCGGCCAGAAAATCTGGAGATATGACAGTTTGAAAAATAAACCGACACCGTTTACGATGTAATGAGCTGATATTTTAAATTGCTCTTAAACTTTTTCTAATTAACGAAATTTCAAACTTTAAAATGCTAAAAATATCTATATTTTCATGCGAATCGAATGAGACCATTGGCATCAAAATCCGGCCCGAAAATCTGGAGATATGACAGTTTGAAAAATAAACCGACACCGTTTACGATGTAATGAGCTGATATTTTAAATTGCTCTTAAACTTTTTCTAATTAACGAAATTTCAAACTTTAAAATGCTAAAAATATCTATATTTTCATGCAAATCGAATGAGACCATTGGCATCAAAATCCGGCCCGAAAATCTGGAGATATGACAGTTTGAAAAATAAACCGACACCGTTTACGATGTACTGAACTGATATTTTAAATTGCTCTTAAACTTTTTCTAATTAACGAAATTTCAAAATTTAAAATGCTAAAAATATCTACGCATCCATGCGAATCGAATGAGACCATCGGCATCAAAATCCGGCCCGAAAATCTGGAGATATGACAGTTTGAAAAATAAACCGACACCGTTTACGATGTAATGAGCTGATATTTTAAATTGCTCTTAAACTTTTTCTAATTAACGAAATTTCAAAATTTAAAATGCTACAAATATCTACGCATCCATGCGAATCGAATGAGACCATCGGCATCAAAATCCGGCCAGAAAATCTGGAGATATGACAGTTTGAAAAATAAACCGACACCGTTTACGATGTAATGAGCTGATATTTTAAATTGCTCTTAAACTTTTTCTAATTAATGAAATTTCAAAATTTAAAATGCTACAAATATCTACGCATCCATGCGAATCGAATGAGACCATCGGCATCAAAATCCGGCCAGAAAATCTGGAGATATGACAGTTTGAAAAATAAACCGACACCGTTTACGATGTAATGAGCTGATATTTTAAATTGCTCTTAAACTTTTTCTAATTAACGAAATTTAAAAATTTAAAATGCTAAAAATATCTATATTTTCATGCGAATCGAATGAGATCATTGGCATCAAAATCCGGCCCGAAAATCTGGAGATATGACAGTTTGAAAAATAAACCGACACCGTTTACGATGTAATGAGCTGATATTTTAAATTGCTCTTAAACTTTTTCTAATTAACGAAATTTCAAAATTTAAAATGCTAAAAATATCTATATTTTCATGCGAATCGAATGAGACCATTGGCATCAAAATCCGGCCCGAAAATCTGGAGATATGACAGTTTGAAAAATAAACCGACACCGTTTACGATGTAATGAGCTGATATTTTAAATTGCTCTTAAACTTTTTCTAATTAACGAAATTTCAAACTTTAAAATGCTAAAAATATCTATATTTTCATGCGAATCGAATGAGACCATTGGCATCAAAATCCGGCCCGAAAATCTGGAGATATGACAGTTTGAAAAATAAACCGACACCGTTTACGATGTACTGAACTGATATTTTAAATTGCTCTTAAACTTTTTCTAATTAACGAAATTTCAAAATTTAAAATGCTAAAAATATCTACGCATCCATGCGAATCGAATGAGACCATCGGCATCAAAATCCGGCCCGAAAATCTGGAGATATGACAGTTTGAAAAATAAACCGACACCGTTTACGATGTAATGAGCTGATATTTTAAATTGCTCTTAAACTTTTTCTAATTAACGAAATTTCAAAATTTAAAATGCTACAAATATCTACGCATCCATGCGAATCGAATGAGACCATCGGCATCAAAATCCGGCCAGAAAATCTGGAGATATGACAGTTTGAAAAATAAACCGACACCGTTTACGATGTAATGAGCTGATATTTTAAATTGCTCTTAAACTTTTTCTAATTAATGAAATTTCAAAATTTAAAATGCTACAAATATCTACGCATCCATGCGAATCGAATGAGACCATCGGCATCAAAATCCGGCCAGAAAATCTGGAGATATGACAGTTTGAAAAATAAACCGACACCGTTTACGATGTAATGAGCTGATATTTTAAATTGCTCTTAAACTTTTTCTAATTAACGAAATTTAAAAATTTAAAATGCTAAAAATATCTATATTTTCATGCGAATCGAATGAGATCATTGGCATCAAAATCCGGCCCGAAAATCTGGAGATATGACAGTTTGAAAAATAAACCGACACCGTTTACGATGTAATGAGCTGATATTTTAAATTGCTCTTAAACTTTTTCTAATTAACGAAATTTCAAAATTTAAAATGCTAAAAATATCTATATTTTCATGCGAATCGAATGAGACCATTGGCATCAAAATCCGGCCCGAAAATCTGGAGATATGACAGTTTGAAAAATAAACCGACACCGTTTACGATGTAATGAGCTGATATTTTAAATTGCTCTTAAACTTTTTCTAATTAACGAAATTTCAAACTTTAAAATGCTAAAAATATCTATATTTTCATGCGAATCGAATGAGACCATTGGCATCAAAATCCGGCCCGAAAATCTGGAGATATGACAGTTTGAAAAATAAACCGACACCGTTTACGATGTACTGAACTGATATTTTAAATTGCTCTTAAACTTTTTCTAATTAACGAAATTTCAAAATTTAAAATGCTAAAAATATCTACGCATCCATGCGAATCGAATGAGACCATCGGCATCAAAATCCGGCCTGAAAATCTGGAGATATGACAGTTTGAAAAATAAACCGACACCGTTTACGATGTAATGAGCTGATATTTTAAATTGCTCTTAAACTTTTTCTAATTAACGAAATTTAAAAATTTAAAATGCTAAAAATATCTATATTTTCATGCGAATCGAATGAGATCATTGGCATCAAAATCCGGCCCGAAAATCTGGAGATATGACAGTTTGAAAAATAAACCGACACCGTTTACGATGTAATGAGCTGATATTTTAAATTGCTCTTAAACTTTTTCTAATTAACGAAATTTCAAAATTTAAAATGCTAAAAATATCTATATTTTCATGCGAATCGAATGAGACCATTGGCATCAAAATCCGGCCCGAAAATCTGGAGATATGACAGTTTGAAAAATAAACCGACACCGTTTACGATGTAATGAGCTGATATTTTAAATTGCTCTTAAACTTTTTCTAATTAACGAAATTTCAAACTTTAAAATGCTAAAAATATCTATATTTTCATGCGAATCGAATGAGACCATTGGCATCAAAATCCGGCCCGAAAATCTGGAGATATGACAGTTTGAAAAATAAACCGACACCGTTTACGATGTACTGAACTGATATTTTAAATTGCTCTTAAACTTTTTCTAATTAACGAAATTTCAAAATTTAAAATGCTAAAAATATCTACGCATCCATGCGAATCGAATGAGACCATCGGCATCAAAATCCGGCCCGAAAATCTGGAGATATGACAGTTTGAAAAATAAACCGACACCGTTTACGATGTAATGAGCTGATATTTTAAATTGCTCTTAAACTTTTTCTAATTAACGAAATTTCAAAATTTAAAATGCTACAAATATCTACGCATCCATGCGAATCGAATGAGACCATCGGCATCAAAATCCGGCCAGAAAATCTGGAGATATGACAGTTTGAAAAATAAACCGACACCGTTTACGATGTAATGAGCTGATATTTTAAATTGCTCTTAAACTTTTTCTAATTAATGAAATTTCAAAATTTAAAATGCTACAAATATCTACGCATCCATGCGAATCGAATGAGACCATTGGCATCAAAATCCGGCCAGAAAATCTGGAGATATGACAGTTTGAAAAATAAACCGACACCGTTTACGATGTAATGAGCTGATATTTTAAATTGCTCTTAAACTTTTTCTAATTAACGAAATTTAAAAATTTAAAATGCTAAAAATATCTATATTTTCATGCGAATCGAATGAGATCATTGGCATCAAAATCCGGCCCGAAAATCTGGAGATATGACAGTTTGAAAAATAAACCGACACCGTTTACGATGTAATGAGCTGATATTTTAAATTGCTCTTAAACTTTTTCTAATTAACGAAATTTCAAAATTTAAAATGCTAAAAATATCTATATTTTCATGCGAATCGAATGAGACCATTGGCATCAAAATCCGGCCCGAAAATCTGGAGATATGACAGTTTGAAAAATAAACCGACACCGTTTACGATGTAATGAGCTGATATTTTAAATTGCTCTTAAACTTTTTCTAATTAACGAAATTTCAAACTTTAAAATGCTAAAAATATCTATATTTTCATGCGAATCGAATGAGACCATTGGCATCAAAATCCGGCCCGAAAATCTGGAGATATGACAGTTTGAAAAATAAACCGACACCGTTTACGATGTACTGAACTGATATTTTAAATTGCTCTTAAACTTTTTCTAATTAACGAAATTTCAAAATTTAAAATGCTAAAAATATCTACGCATCCATGCGAATCGAATGAGACCATCGGCATCAAAATCCGGCCTGAAAATCTGGAGATATGACAGTTTGAAAAATAAACCGACACCGTTTACGATGTAATGAGCTGATATTTTAAATTGCTCTTAAACTTTTTCTAATTAACGAAATTTCAAAATTTAAAATGCTACAAATATCTACGCATCCATGCGAATCGAATGAGACCATCGGCATCAAAATCCGGCCAGAAAATCTGGAGATATGACAGTTTGAAAAATAAACCGACACCGTTTACGATGTAATGAGCTGATATTTTAAATTGCTCTTAAACTTTTTCTAATTAACGAAATTTCAAAATTTAAAATGCTAAAAATATCTATATTTTCATGCGAATCGAATGAGACCATTGGCATCAAAATCCGGCCCGAAAATCTGGAGATATGACAGTTTGAAAAATAAACCGACACCGTTTACGATGTAATGAGCTGATATTTTAAATTGCTCTTAAACTTTTTCTAATTAACGAAATTTCAAAATTTAAAATGCTAAAAATATCTATATTTTCATGCGAATCGAATGAGACCATTGGCATCAAAATCCGGCCCGAAAATCTGGAGATATGACAGTTTGAAAAATAAACCGACACCGTTTACGATGTAATGAGCTGATATTTTAAATTGCTCTTAAACTTTTTCTAATTAACGAAATTTCAAACTTTAAAATGCTAAAAATATCTATATTTTCATGCGAATCGAATGAGACCATTGGCATCAAAATCCGGCCCGAAAATCTGGAGATATGACAGTTTGAAAAATAAACCGACACCGTTTACGATGTACTGAACTGATATTTTAAATTGCTCTTAAACTTTTTCTAATTAACGAAATTTCAAAATTTAAAATGCTAAAAATATCTACGCATCCATGCGAATCGAATGAGACCATCGGCATCAAAATCCGGCCCGAAAATCTGGAGATATGACAGTTTGAAAAATAAACCGACACCGTTTACGATGTAATGAGCTGATATTTTAAATTGCTCTTAAACTTTTTCTAATTAACGAAATTTCAAACTTTAAAATGCTAAAAATATCTATATTTTCATGCGAATCGAATGAGACCATTGGCATCAAAATCCGGCCCGAAAATCTGGAGATATGACAGTTTGAAAAATAAACCGACACCGTTTACGATGTAATGAGCTGATATTTTAAATTGCTCTTAAACTTTTTCTAATTAACGAAATTTCAAACTTTAAAATGCTAAAAATATCTATATTTTCATGCAAATCGAATGAGACCATTGGCATCAAAATCCGGCCCGAAAATCTGGAGATATGACAGTTTGAAAAATAAACCGACACCGTTTACGATGTACTGAACTGATATTTTAAATTGCTCTTAAACTTTTTCTAATTAACGAAATTTCAAAATTTAAAATGCTAAAAATATCTACGCATCCATGCGAATCGAATGAGACCATCGGCATCAAAATCCGGCCCGAAAATCTGGAGATATGACAGTTTGAAAAATAAACCGACACCGTTTACGATGTAATGAGCTGATATTTTAAATTGCTCTTAAACTTTTTCTAATTAATGAAATTTCAAAATTTAAAATGCTACAAATATCTACGCATCCATGCGAATCGAATGAGACCATCGGCATCAAAATCCGGCCAGAAAATCTGGAGATATGACAGTTTGAAAAATAAACCGACACCGTTTACGATGTAATGAGCTGATATTTTAAATTGCTCTTAAACTTTTTCTAATTAATGAAATTTCAAAATTTAAAATGCTACAAATATCTACGCATCCATGCGAATCGAATGAGACCATCGGCATCAAAATCCGGCCAGAAAATCTGGAGATATGACAGTTTGAAAAATAAACCGACACCGTTTACGATGTAATGAGCTGATATTTTAAATTGCTCTTAAACTTTTTCTAATTAACGAAATTTCAAAATTTAAAATGCTAAAAATATCTATATTTTCATGCGAATCGAATGAGATCATTGGCATCAAAATCCGGCCCGAAAATCTGGAGATATGACAGTTTGAAAAATAAACCGACACCGTTTACGATGTAATGAGCTGATATTTTAAATTGCTCTTAAACTTTTTCTAATTAACGAAATTTCAAAATTTAAAATGCTAAAAATATCTATATTTTCATGCGAATCGAATGAGACCATTGGCATCAAAATCCGGCCCGAAAATCTGGAGATATGACAGTTTGAAAAATAAACCGACACCGTTTACGATGTAATGAGCTGATATTTTAAATTGCTCTTAAACTTTTTCTAATTAACGAAATTTCAAAATTTAAAATGCTAAAAATATCTATATTTTCATGCGAATCGAATGAGACCATTGGCATCAAAATCCGGCCCGAAAATCTGGAGATATGACAGTTTGAAAAATAAACCGACACCGTTTACGATGTAATGAGCTGATATTTTAAATTGCTCTTAAACTTTTTCTAATTAACGAAATTTCAAACTTTAAAATGCTAAAAATATCTATATTTTCATGCGAATCGAATGAGACCATTGGCATCAAAATCCGGCCCGAAAATCTGGAGATATGACAGTTTGAAAAATAAACCGACACCGTTTACGATGTACTGAACTGATATTTTAAATTGCTCTTAAACTTTTTCTAATTAACGAAATTTCAAAATTTAAAATGCTAAAAATATCTACGCATCCATGCGAATCGAATGAGACCATCGGCATCAAAATCCGGCCTGAAAATCTGGAGATATGACAGTTTGAAAAATAAACCGACACCGTTTACGATGTAATGAGCTGATATTTTAAATTGCTCTTAAACTTTTTCTAATTAACGAAATTTCAAAATTTAAAATGCTACAAATATCTACGCATCCATGCGAATCGAATGAGACCATCGGCATCAAAATCCGGCCAGAAAATCTGGAGATATGACAGTTTGAAAAATAAACCGACACCGTTTACGATGTAATGAGCTGATATTTTAAATTGCTCTTAAACTTTTTCTAATTAACGAAATTTCAAAATTTAAAATGCTAAAAATATCTATATTTTCATGCGAATCGAATGAGACCATTGGCATCAAAATCCGGCCCGAAAATCTGGAGATATGACAGTTTGAAAAATAAACCGACACCGTTTACGATGTAATGAGCTGATATTTTAAATTGCTCTTAAACTTTTTCTAATTAACGAAATTTCAAAATTTAAAATGCTAAAAATATCTATATTTTCATGCGAATCGAATGAGACCATTGGCATCAAAATCCGGCCCGAAAATCTGGAGATATGACAGTTTGAAAAATAAACCGACACCGTTTACGATGTAATGAGCTGATATTTTAAATTGCTCTTAAACTTTTTCTAATTAACGAAATTTCAAACTTTAAAATGCTAAAAATATCTATATTTTCATGCGAATCGAATGAGACCATTGGCATCAAAATCCGGCCCGAAAATCTGGAGATATGACAGTTTGAAAAATAAACCGACACCGTTTACGATGTACTGAACTGATATTTTAAATTGCTCTTAAACTTTTTCTAATTAACGAAATTTCAAAATTTAAAATGCTAAAAATATCTACGCATCCATGCGAATCGAATGAGACCATCGGCATCAAAATCCGGCCCGAAAATCTGGAGATATGACAGTTTGAAAAATAAACCGACACCGTTTACGATGTAATGAGCTGATATTTTAAATTGCTCTTAAACTTTTTCTAATTAACGAAATTTCAAAATTTAAAATGCTACAAATATCTACGCATCCATGCGAATCGAATGAGACCATCGGCATCAAAATCCGGCCAGAAAATCTGGAGATATGACAGTTTGAAAAATAAACCGACACCGTTTACGATGTAATGAGCTGATATTTTAAATTGCTCTTAAACTTTTTCTAATTAATGAAATTTCAAAATTTAAAATGCTACAAATATCTACGCATCCATGCGAATCGAATGAGACCATCGGCATCAAAATCCGGCCAGAAAATCTGGAGATATGACAGTTTGAAAAATAAACCGACACCGTTTACGATGTAATGAGCTGATATTTTAAATTGCTCTTAAACTTTTTCTAATTAACGAAATTTCAAACTTTAAAATGCTAAAAATATCTATATTTTCATGCGAATCGAATGAGACCATTGGCATCAAAATCCGGCCCGAAAATCTGGAGATATGACAGTTTGAAAAATAAACCGACACCGTTTACGATGTAATGAGCTGATATTTTAAATTGCTCTTAAACTTTTTCTAATTAACGAAATTTCAAAATTTAAAATGCTACAAATATCTACGCATCCATACGAATCGAATGAGACCATCGGCATCAAAATCCGGCCAGAAAATCTGGAGATATGACAGTTTGAAAAATAAACCGACACCGTTTACGATGTAATGAGCTGATATTTTAAATTGCTCTTAAACTTTTTCTAATTAACGAAATTTCAAAATTTAAAATGCTAAAAATATCTATATTTTCATGCGAATCGAATGAGACCATTGGCATCAAAATCCGGCCCGAAAATCTGGAGATATGACAGTTTGAAAAATAAACCGACACCGTTTACGATGTAATGAGCTGATATTTTAAATTGCTCTTAAACTTTTTCTAATTAACGAAATTTCAAAATTTAAAATGCTAAAAATATCTATATTTTCATGCGAATCGAATGAGACCATTGGCATCAAAATCCGGCCCGAAAATCTGGAGATATGACAGTTTGAAAAATAAACCGACACCGTTTACGATGTAATGAGCTGATATTTTAAATTGCTCTTAAACTTTTTCTAATTAACGAAATTTCAAAATTTAAAATGCTACAAATATCTACGCATCCATGCGAATCGAATGAGACCATCGGCATCAAAATCCGGCCAGAAAATCTGGAGATATGACAGTTTGAAAAATAAACCGACACCGTTTACGATGTAATGAGCTGATATTTTAAATTGCTCTTAAACTTTTTCTAATTAATGAAATTTCAAAATTTAAAATGCTACAAATATCTACGCATCCATGCGAATCGAATGAGACCATCGGCATCAAAATCCGGCCAGAAAATCTGGAGATATGACAGTTTGAAAAATAAACCGACACCGTTTACGATGTAATGAGCTGATATTTTAAATTGCTCTTAAACTTTTTCTAATTAACGAAATTTCAAACTTTAAAATGCTAAAAATATCTATATTTTCATGCGAATCGAATGAGACCATTGGCATCAAAATCCGGCCCGAAAATCTGGAGATATGACAGTTTGAAAAATAAACCGACACCGTTTACGATGTAATGAGCTGATATTTTAAATTGCTCTTAAACTTTTTCTAATTAACGAAATTTCAAAATTTAAAATGCTACAAATATCTACGCATCCATACGAATCGAATGAGACCATCGGCATCAAAATCCGGCCAGAAAATCTGGAGATATGACAGTTTGAAAAATAAACCGACACCGTTTACGATGTAATGAGCTGATATTTTAAATTGCTCTTAAACTTTTTCTAATTAACGAAATTTCAAAATTTAAAATGCTAAAAATATCTATATTTTCATGCGAATCGAATGAGACCATTGGCATCAAAATCCGGCCCGAAAATCTGGAGATATGACAGTTTGAAAAATAAACCGACACCGTTTACGATGTAATGAGCTGATATTTTAAATTGCTCTTAAACTTTTTCTAATTAACGAAATTTCAAAATTTAAAATGCTAAAAATATCTATATTTTCATGCGAATCGAATGAGACCATTGGCATCAAAATCCGGCCCGAAAATCTGGAGATATGACAGTTTGAAAAATAAACCGACACCGTTTACGATGTAATGAGCTGATATTTTAAATTGCTCTTAAACTTTTTCTAATTAACGAAATTTCAAACTTTAAAATGCTAAAAATATCTATATTTTCATGCGAATCGAATGAGACCATTGGCATCAAAATCCGGCCCGAAAATCTGGAGATATGACAGTTTGAAAAATAAACCGACACCGTTTACGATGTACTGAACTGATATTTTAAATTGCTCTTAAACTTTTTCTAATTAACGAAATTTCAAAATTTAAAATGCTAAAAATATCTACGCATCCATGCGAATCGAATGAGTCCATCGGCATCAAAATCCGGCCCGAAAATCTGGAGATATGACAGTTTGAAAAATAAACCGACACCGTTTACGATGTAATGAGCTGATATTTTAAATTGCTCTTAAACTTTTTCTAATTAACGAAATTTCAAAATTTAAAATGCTACAAATATCTACGCATCCATGCGAATCGAATGAGACCATCGGCATCAAAATCCGGCCAGAAAATCTGGAGATATGACAGTTTGAAAAATAAACCGACACCGTTTACGATGTAATGAGCTGATATTTTAAATTGCTCTTAAACTTTTTCTAATTAATGAAATTTCAAAATTTAAAATGCTACAAATATCTACGCATCCATGCGAATCGAATGAGACCATCGGCATCAAAATCCGGCCAGAAAATCTGGAGATATGACAGTTTGAAAAATAAACCGACACCGTTTACGATGTAATGAGCTGATATTTTAAATTGCTCTTAAACTTTTTCTAATTAACGAAATTTCAAACTTTAAAATGCTAAAAATATCTATATTTTCATGCGAATCGAATGAGACCATTGGCATCAAAATCCGGCCCGAAAATCTGGAGATATGACAGTTTGAAAAATAAACCGACACCGTTTACGATGTAATGAGCTGATATTTTAAATTGCTCTTAAACTTTTTCTAATTAACGAAATTTCAAACTTTAAAATGCTAAAAATATCTATATTTTCATGCAAATCGAATGAGACCATTGGCATCAAAATCCGGCCCGAAAATCTGGAGATATGACAGTTTGAAAAATAAACCGACACCGTTTACGATGTACTGAACTGATATTTTAAATTGCTCTTAAACTTTTTCTAATTAACGAAATTTCAAAATTTAAAATGCTAAAAATATCTACGCATCCATGCGAATCGAATGAGACCATCGGCATCAAAATCCGGCCCGAAAATCTGGAGATATGACAGTTTGAAAAATAAACCGACACCGTTTACGATGTAATGAGCTGATATTTTAAATTGCTCTTAAACTTTTTCTAATTAACGAAATTTCAAAATTTAAAATGCTACAAATATCTACGCATCCATGCGAATCGAATGAGACCATCGGCATCAAAATCCGGCCAGAAAATCTGGAGATATGACAGTTTGAAAAATAAACCGACACCGTTTACGATGTAATGAGCTGATATTTTAAATTGCTCTTAAACTTTTTCTAATTAATGAAATTTCAAAATTTAAAATGCTACAAATATCTACGCATCCATGCGAATCGAATGAGACCATCGGCATCAAAATCCGGCCAGAAAATCTGGAGATATGACAGTTTGAAAAATAAACCGACACCGTTTACGATGTAATGAGCTGATATTTTAAATTGCTCTTAAACTTTTTCTAATTAACGAAATTTCAAAATTTAAAATGCTAAAAATATCTATATTTTCATGCGAATCGAATGAGATCATTGGCATCAAAATCCGGCCCGAAAATCTGGAGATATGACAGTTTGAAAAATAAACCGACACCGTTTACGATGTAATGAGCTGATATTTTAAATTGCTCTTAAACTTTTTCTAATTAACGAAATTTCAAACTTTAAAATGCTAAAAATATCTATATTTTCATGCAAATCGAATGAGACCATTGGCATCAAAATCCGGCCCGAAAATCTGGAGATATGACAGTTTGAAAAATAAACCGACACCGTTTACGATGTACTGAACTGATATTTTAAATTGCTCTTAAACTTTTTCTAATTAACGAAATTTCAAAATTTAAAATGCTAAAAATATCTACGCATCCATGCGAATCGAATGAGACCATCGGCATCAAAATCCGGCCCGAAAATCTGGAGATATGACAGTTTGAAAAATAAACCGACACCGTTTACGATGTAATGAGCTGATATTTTAAATTGCTCTTAAACTTTTTCTAATTAACGAAATTTCAAAATTTAAAATGCTACAAATATCTACGCATCCATGCGAATCGAATGAGACCATCGGCATCAAAATCCGGCCAGAAAATCTGGAGATATGACAGTTTGAAAAATAAACCGACACCGTTTACGATGTAATGAGCTGATATTTTAAATTGCTCTTAAACTTTTTCTAATTAATGAAATTTCAAAATTTAAAATGCTACAAATATCTACGCATCCATGCGAATCGAATGAGACCATCGGCATCAAAATCCGGCCAGAAAATCTGGAGATATGACAGTTTGAAAAATAAACCGACACCGTTTACGATGTAATGAGCTGATATTTTAAATTGCTCTTAAACTTTTTCTAATTAACGAAATTTCAAAATTTAAAATGCTAAAAATATCTATATTTTCATGCGAATCGAATGAGATCATTGGCATCAAAATCCGGCCCGAAAATCTGGAGATATGACAGTTTGAAAAATAAACCGACACCGTTTACGATGTAATGAGCTGATATTTTAAATTGCTCTTAAACTTTTTCTAATTAACGAAATTTCAAAATTTAAAATGCTAAAAATATCTATATTTTCATGCGAATCGAATGAGACCATTGGCATCAAAATCCGGCCCGAAAATCTGGAGATATGACAGTTTGAAAAATAAACCGACACCGTTTACGATGTAATGAGCTGATATTTTAAATTGCTCTTAAACTTTTTCTAATTAACGAAATTTCAAACTTTAAAATGCTAAAAATATCTATATTTTCATGCGAATCGAATGAGACCATTGGCATCAAAATCCGGCCCGAAAATCTGGAGATATGACAGTTTGAAAAATAAACCGACACCGTTTACGATGTACTGAGCTGATATTTTAAATTGCTCTTAAACTTTTTCTAATTAACGAAATTTCAAACTTTAAAATGCTAAAAATATCTATATTTTCATGCGAATCGAATGAGACCATTGGCATCAAAATCCGGCCCGAAAATCTGGAGATATGACAGTTTGAAAAATAAACCGACACCGTTTACGATGTAATGAGCTGATATTTTAAATTGCTCTTAAACTTTTTCTAATTAACGAAATTTCAAACTTTAAAATGCTAAAAATATCTATATTTTCATGCAAATCGAATGAGACCATTGGCATCAAAATCCGGCCCGAAAATCTGGAGATATGACAGTTTGAAAAATAAACCGACACCGTTTACGATGTACTGAACTGATATTTTAAATTGCTCTTAAACTTTTTCTAATTAACGAAATTTCAAAATTTAAAATGCTAAAAATATCTACGCATCCATGCGAATCGAATGAGACCATCGGCATCAAAATCCGGCCCGAAAATCTGGAGATATGACAGTTTGAAAAATAAACCGACACCGTTTACGATGTAATGAGCTGATATTTTAAATTGCTCTTAAACTTTTTCTAATTAACGAAATTTCAAAATTTAAAATGCTACAAATATCTACGCATCCATGCGAATCGAATGAGACCATCGGCATCAAAATCCGGCCAGAAAATCTGGAGATATGACAGTTTGAAAAATAAACCGACACCGTTTACGATGTAATGAGCTGATATTTTAAATTGCTCTTAAACTTTTTCTAATTAATGAAATTTCAAAATTTAAAATGCTACAAATATCTACGCATCCATGCGAATCGAATGAGACCATCGGCATCAAAATCCGGCCAGAAAATCTGGAGATATGACAGTTTGAAAAATAAACCGACACCGTTTACGATGTAATGAGCTGATATTTTAAATTGCTCTTAAACTTTTTCTAATTAACGAAATTTCAAAATTTAAAATGCTAAAAATATCTATATTTTCATGCGAATCGAATGAGATCATTGGCATCAAAATCCGGCCCGAAAATCTGGAGATATGACAGTTTGAAAAATAAACCGACACCGTTTACGATGTAATGAGCTGATATTTTAAATTGCTCTTAAACTTTTTCTAATTAACGAAATTTCAAAATTTAAAATGCTAAAAATATCTATATTTTCATGCGAATCGAATGAGACCATTGGCATCAAAATCCGGCCCGAAAATCTGGAGATATGACAGTTTGAAAAATAAACCGACACCGTTTACGATGTAATGAGCTGATATTTTAAATTGCTCTTAAACTTTTTCTAATTAACGAAATTTCAAACTTTAAAATGCTAAAAATATCTATATTTTCATGCGAATCGAATGAGACCATTGGCATCAAAATCCGGCCCGAAAATCTGGAGATATGACAGTTTGAAAAATAAACCGACACCGTTTACGATGTAATGAGCTGATATTTTAAATTGCTCTTAAACTTTTTCTAATTAACGAAATTTCAAACTTTAAAATGCTAAAAATATCTATATTTTCATGCAAATCGAATGAGACCATTGGCATCAAAATCCGGCCCGAAAATCTGGAGATATGACAGTTTGAAAAATAAACCGACACCGTTTACGATGTACTGAACTGATATTTTAAATTGCTCTTAAACTTTTTCTAATTAACGAAATTTCAAAATTTAAAATGCTAAAAATATCTACGCATCCATGCGAATCGAATGAGACCATCGGCATCAAAATCCGGCCCGAAAATCTGGAGATATGACAGTTTGAAAAATAAACCGACACCGTTTACGATGTAATGAGCTGATATTTTAAATTGCTCTTAAACTTTTTCTAATTAACGAAATTTCAAAATTTAAAATGCTACAAATATCTACGCATCCATGCGAATCGAATGAGACCATCGGCATCAAAATCCGGCCAGAAAATCTGGAGATATGACAGTTTGAAAAATAAACCGACACCGTTTACGATGTAATGAGCTGATATTTTAAATTGCTCTTAAACTTTTTCTAATTAATGAAATTTCAAAATTTAAAATGCTACAAATATCTACGCATCCATGCGAATCGAATGAGACCATCGGCATCAAAATCCGGCCAGAAAATCTGGAGATATGACAGTTTGAAAAATAAACCGACACCGTTTACGATGTAATGAGCTGATATTTTAAATTGCTCTTAAACTTTTTCTAATTAACGAAATTTCAAAATTTAAAATGCTAAAAATATCTATATTTTCATGCGAATCGAATGAGATCATTGGCATCAAAATCCGGCCCGAAAATCTGGAGATATGACAGTTTGAAAAATAAACCGACACCGTTTACGATGTAATGAGCTGATATTTTAAATTGCTCTTAAACTTTTTCTAATTAACGAAATTTCAAAATTTAAAATGCTAAAAATATCTATATTTTCATGCGAATCGAATGAGACCATTGGCATCAAAATCCGGCCCGAAAATCTGGAGATATGACAGTTTGAAAAATAAACCGACACCGTTTACGATGTAATGAGCTGATATTTTAAATTGCTCTTAAACTTTTTCTAATTAACGAAATTTCAAACTTTAAAATGCTAAAAATATCTATATTTTCATGCGAATCGAATGAGACCATTGGCATCAAAATCCGGCCCGAAAATCTGGAGATATGACAGTTTGAAAAATAAACCGACACCGTTTACGATGTACTGAGCTGATATTTTAAATTGCTCTTAAACTTTTTCTAATTAACGAAATTTCAAACTTTAAAATGCTAAAAATATCTATATTTTCATGCGAATCGAATGAGACCATTGGCATCAAAATCCGGCCCGAAAATCTGGAGATATGACAGTTTGAAAAATAAACCGACACCGTTTACGATGTAATGAGCTGATATTTTAAATTGCTCTTAAACTTTTTCTAATTAACGAAATTTCAAACTTTAAAATGCTAAAAATATCTATATTTTCATGCAAATCGAATGAGACCATTGGCATCAAAATCCGGCCCGAAAATCTGGAGATATGACAGTTTGAAAAATAAACCGACACCGTTTACGATGTACTGAACTGATATTTTAAATTGCTCTTAAACTTTTTCTAATTAACGAAATTTCAAAATTTAAAATGCTAAAAATATCTACGCATCCATGCGAATCGAATGAGACCATCGGCATCAAAATCCGGCCCGAAAATCTGGAGATATGACAGTTTGAAAAATAAACCGACACCGTTTACGATGTAATGAGCTGATATTTTAAATTGCTCTTAAACTTTTTCTAATTAACGAAATTTCAAAATTTAAAATGCTACAAATATCTACGCATCCATGCGAATCGAATGAGACCATCGGCATCAAAATCCGGCCAGAAAATCTGGAGATATGACAGTTTGAAAAATAAACCGACACCGTTTACGATGTAATGAGCTGATATTTTAAATTGCTCTTAAACTTTTTCTAATTAATGAAATTTCAAAATTTAAAATGCTACAAATATCTACGCATCCATGCGAATCGAATGAGACCATCGGCATCAAAATCCGGCCAGAAAATCTGGAGATATGACAGTTTGAAAAATAAACCGACACCGTTTACGATGTAATGAGCTGATATTTTAAATTGCTCTTAAACTTTTTCTAATTAACGAAATTTCAAAATTTAAAATGCTAAAAATATCTATATTTTCATGCGAATCGAATGAGATCATTGGCATCAAAATCCGGCCCGAAAATCTGGAGATATGACAGTTTGAAAAATAAACCGACACCGTTTACGATGTAATGAGCTGATATTTTAAATTGCTCTTAAACTTTTTCTAATTAACGAAATTTCAAACTTTAAAATGCTAAAAATATCTATATTTTCATGCGAATCGAATGAGACCATTGGCATCAAAATCCGGCCCGAAAATCTGGAGATATGACAGTTTGAAAAATAAACCGACACCGTTTACGATGTAATGAGCTGATATTTTAAATTGCTCTTAAACTTTTTCTAATTAACGAAATTTCAAACTTTAAAATGCTAAAAATATCTATATTTTCATGCAAATCGAATGAGACCATTGGCATCAAAATCCGGCCCGAAAATCTGGAGATATGACAGTTTGAAAAATAAACCGACACCGTTTACGATGTACTGAACTGATATTTTAAATTGCTCTTAAACTTTTTCTAATTAACGAAATTTCAAAATTTAAAATGCTAAAAATATCTACGCATCCATGCGAATCGAATGAGACCATCGGCATCAAAATCCGGCCCGAAAATCTGGAGATATGACAGTTTGAAAAATAAACCGACACCGTTTACGATGTAATGAGCTGATATTTTAAATTGCTCTTAAACTTTTTCTAATTAATGAAATTTCAAAATTTAAAATGCTACAAATATCTACGCATCCATGCGAATCGAATGAGACCATCGGCATCAAAATCCGGCCAGAAAATCTGGAGATATGACAGTTTGAAAAATAAACCGACACCGTTTACGATGTAATGAGCTGATATTTTAAATTGCTCTTAAACTTTTTCTAATTAATGAAATTTCAAAATTTAAAATGCTACAAATATCTACGCATCCATGCGAATCGAATGAGACCATCGGCATCAAAATCCGGCCAGAAAATCTGGAGATATGACAGTTTGAAAAATAAACCGACACCGTTTACGATGTAATGAGCTGATATTTTAAATTGCTCTTAAACTTTTTCTAATTAACGAAATTTCAAAATTTAAAATGCTAAAAATATCTACGCATCCATGCGAATCGAATGAGACCATCGGCATCAAAATCCGGCCAGAAAATCTGGAGATATGACAGTTTGAAAAATAAACCGACACCGTTTACGATGTAATGAGCTGATATTTTAAATTGCTCTTAAACTTTTTCTAATTAACGAAATTTCAAAATTTAAAATGCTACAAATATCTACGCATCCATGCGAATCGAATGAGACCATCGGCATCAAAATCCGGCCAGAAAATCTGGAGATATGACAGTTTGAAAAATAAACCGACACCGTTTACGATGTAATGAGCTGATATTTTAAATTGCTCTTAAACTTTTTCTAATTAATGAAATTTCAAAATTTAAAATGCTACAAATATCTACGCATCCATGCGAATCGAATGAGACCATCGGCATCAAAATCCGGCCAGAAAATCTGGAGATATGACAGTTTGAAAAATAAACCGACACCGTTTACGATGTAATGAGCTGATATTTTAAATTGCTCTTAAACTTTTTCTAATTAACGAAATTTCAAAATTTAAAATGCTAAAAATATCTATATTTTCATGCGAATCGAATGAGATCATTGGCATCAAAATCCGGCCCGAAAATCTGGAGATATGACAATTTGAAAAATAAACCGACACCGTTTACGATGTAATGAGCTGATATTTTAAATTGCTCTTAAACTTTTTCTAATTAACGAAATTTCAAACTTTAAAATGCTAAAAATATCTATATTTTCATGCGAATCGAATGAGACCATTGGCATCAAAATCCGGCCCGAAAATCTGGAGATATGACAGTTTGAAAAATAAACCGACACCGTTTACGATGTAATGAGCTGATATTTTAAATTGCTCTTAAACTTTTTCTAATTAACGAAATTTCAAACTTTAAAATGCTAAAAATATCTATATTTTCATGCAAATCGAATGAGACCATTGGCATCAAAATCCGGCCCGAAAATCTGGAGATATGACAGTTTGAAAAATAAACCGACACCGTTTACGATGTAATGAGCTGATATTTTAAATTGCTCTTAAACTTTTTCTAATTAACGAAATTTCAAACTTTAAAATGCTAAAAATATCTATATTTTCATGCAAATCGAATGAGACCATTGGCATCAAAATCCGGCCCGAAAATCTGGAGATATGACAGTTTGAAAAATAAACCGACACCGTTTACGATGTACTGAACTGATATTTTAAATTGCTCTTAAACTTTTTCTAATTAACGAAATTTCAAAATTTAAAATGCTAAAAATATCTACGCATCCATGCGAATCGAATGAGACCATCGGCATCAAAATCCGGCCCGAAAATCTGGAGATATGACAGTTTGAAAAATAAACCGACACCGTTTACGATGTAATGAGCTGATATTTTAAATTGCTCTTAAACTTTTTCTAATTAATGAAATTTCAAAATTTAAAATGCTACAAATATCTACGCATCCATGCGAATCGAATGAGACCATCGGCATCAAAATCCGGCCAGAAAATCTGGAGATATGACAGTTTGAAAAATAAACCGACACCGTTTACGATGTAATGAGCTGATATTTTAAATTGCTCTTAAACTTTTTCTAATTAATGAAATTTCAAAATTTAAAATGCTACAAATATCTACGCATCCATGCGAATCGAATGAGACCATCGGCATCAAAATCCGGCCAGAAAATCTGGAGATATGACAGTTTGAAAAATAAACCGACACCGTTTACGATGTAATGAGCTGATATTTTAAATTGCTCTTAAACTTTTTCTAATTAACGAAATTTCAAAATTTAAAATGCTAAAAATATCTATATTTTCATGCGAATCGAATGAGATCATTGGCATCAAAATCCGGCCCGAAAATCTGGAGATATGACAGTTTGAAAAATAAACCGACACCGTTTACGATGTAATGAGCTGATATTTTAAATTGCTCTTAAACTTTTTCTAATTAACGAAATTTCAAAATTTAAAATGCTAAAAATATCTATATTTTCATGCGAATCGAATGAGACCATTGGCATCAAAATCCGGCCCGAAAATCTGGAGATATGACAGTTTGAAAAATAAACCGACACCGTTTACGATGTAATGAGCTGATATTTTAAATTGCTCTTAAACTTTTTCTAATTAACGAAATTTCAAACTTTAAAATGCTAAAAATATCTATATTTTCATGCGAATCGAATGAGACCATTGGCATCAAAATCCGGCCCGAAAATCTGGAGATATGACAGTTTGAAAAATAAACCGACACCGTTTACGATGTACTGAACTGATATTTTAAATTGCTCTTAAATTTTTTCTAATTAACGAAATTTCAAAATTTAAAATGCTAAAAATATCTACGCATCCATGCGAATCGAATGAGACCATCGGCATCAAAATCCGGCCTGAAAATCTGGAGATATGACAGTTTGAAAAATAAACCGACACCGTTTACGATGTAATGAGCTGATATTTTAAATTGCTCTTAAACTTTTTCTAATTAACGAAATTTCAAAATTTAAAATGCTACAAATATCTACGCATCCATGCGAATCGAATGAGACCATCGGCATCAAAATCCGGCCAGAAAATCTGGAGATATGACAGTTTGAAAAATAAACCGACACCGTTTACGATGTAATGAGCTGATATTTTAAATTGCTCTTAAACTTTTTCTAATTAACGAAATTTCAAAATTTAAAATGCTAAAAATATCTATATTTTCATGCGAATCGAATGAGACCATTGGCATCAAAATCCGGCCCGAAAATCTGGAGATATGACAGTTTGAAAAATAAACCGACACCGTTTACGATGTAATGAGCTGATATTTTAAATTGCTCTTAAACTTTTTCTAATTAACGAAATTTCAAACTTTAAAATGCTAAAAATATCTATATTTTCATGCGAATCGAATGAGACCATTGGCATCAAAATCCGGCCCGAAAATCTGGAGATATGACAGTTTGAAAAATAAACCGACACCGTTTACGATGTACTGAACTGATATTTTAAATTGCTCTTAAATTTTTTCTAATTAACGAAATTTCAAAATTTAAAATGCTAAAAATATCTACGCATCCATGCGAATCGAATGAGACCATCGGCATCAAAATCCGGCCTGAAAATCTGGAGATATGACAGTTTGAAAAATAAACCGACACCGTTTACGATGTAATGAGCTGATATTTTAAATTGCTCTTAAACTTTTTCTAATTAACGAAATTTCAAAATTTAAAATGCTACAAATATCTACGCATCCATGCGAATCGAATGAGACCATCGGCATCAAAATCCGGCCAGAAAATCTGGAGATATGACAGTTTGAAAAATAAACCGACACCGTTTACGATGTAATGAGCTGATATTTTAAATTGCTCTTAAACTTTTTCTAATTAACGAAATTTCAAAATTTAAAATGCTAAAAATATCTATATTTTCATGCGAATCGAATGAGACCATTGGCATCAAAATCCGGCCCGAAAATCTGGAGATATGACAGTTTGAAAAATAAACCGACACCGTTTACGATGTAATGAGCTGATATTTTAAATTGCTCTTAAACTTTTTCTAATTAACGAAATTTCAAAATTTAAAATGCTAAAAATATCTATATTTTCATGCGAATCGAATGAGACCATTGGCATCAAAATCCGGCCCGAAAATCTGGAGATATGACAGTTTGAAAAATAAACCGACACCGTTTACGATGTAATGAGCTGATATTTTAAATTGCTCTTAAACTTTTTCTAATTAACGAAATTTCAAAATTTAAAATGCTAAAAATATCTATATTTTCATGCGAATCGAATGAGACCATTGGCATCAAAATCCGGCCCGAAAATCTGGAGATATGACAGTTTGAAAAATAAACCGACACCGTTTACGATGTAATGAGCTGATATTTTAAATTGCTCTTAAACTTTTTCTAATTAACGAAATTTCAAAATTTAAAATGCTAAAAATATCTATATTTTCATGCGAATCGAATGAGACCATTGGCATCAAAATCCGGCCCGAAAATCTGGAGATATGACAGTTTGAAAAATAAACCGACACCGTTTACGATGTAATGAGCTGATATTTTAAATTGCTCTTAAACTTTTTCTAATTAACGAAATTTCAAAATTTAAAATGCTAAAAATATCTATATTTTCATGCGAATCGAATGAGACCATTGGCATCAAAATCCGGCCCGAAAATCTGGAGATATGACAGTTTGAAAAATAAACCGACACCGTTTACGATGTAATGAGCTGATATTTTAAATTGCTCTTAAACTTTTTCTAATTAACGAAATTTCAAAATTTAAAATGCTAAAAATATCTATATTTTCATGCGAATCGAATGAGACCATTGGCATCAAAATCCGGCCCGAAAATCTGGAGATATGACAGTTTGAAAAATAAACCGACACCGTTTACGATGTAATGAGCTGATATTTTAAATTGCTCTTAAACTTTTTCTAATTAACGAAATTTCAAAATTTAAAATGCTACAAATATCTACGCATCCATGCGAATCGAATGAGACCATCGGCATCAAAATCCGGCCAGAAAATCTGGAGATATGACAGTTTGAAAAATAAACCGACACCGTTTACGATGTAATGAGCTGATATTTTAAATTGCTCTTAAACTTTTTCTAATTAACGAAATTTCAAAATTTAAAATGCTAAAAATATCTATATTTTTATGCGAATCGAATGAGACCATTGGCATCAAAATCCGGCCCGAAAATCTGGAGATATGACAGTTTGAAAAATAAACCGACACCGTTTACGATGTAATGAGCTGATATTTTAAATTGCTCTTAAACTTTTTCTAATTAACGAAATTTCAAAATTTAAAATGCTACAAATATCTACGCATCCATGCGAATCGAATGAGACCATCGGCATCAAAATCCGGCCCGAAAATCTGGAGATATGACAGTTTGAAAAATAAACCGACACCGTTACGATGTAATGAGCTGATATTTTAAATTGCTCTTAAACTTTTTCTAATTAACGAAATTTCAAAATTTAAAATGCTAAAAATATCTATATTTTCATGCGAATCGAATGAGACCATTGGCATCAAAATCCGGCCCGAAAATCTGGAGATATGACAGTTTGAAAAATAAACCGACACCGTTTACGATGTAATGAGCTGATATTTTAAATTGCTCTTAAACTTTTTCTAATTAACGAAATTTCAAAATTTAAAATGCTAAAAATATCTATATTTTCATGCGAATCGAATGAGACCATTGGCATCAAAATCCGGCCAGAAAATCTGGAGATATGACAGTTTGAAAAATAAACCGACACCGTTTACGATGTAATGAGCTGATATTTTAAATTGCTCTTAAACTTTTTCTAATTAACGAAATTTCAAAATTTAAAATGCTAAAAATATCTATATTTTCATGCGAATCGAATGAGACCATTGGCATCAAAATCCGGCCCGAAAATCTGGAGATATGACAGTTTGAAAAATAAACCGACACCGTTTACGATGTAATGAGCTGATATTTTAAATTGCTCTTAAACTTTTTCTAATTAACGAAATTTCAAACTTTAAAATGCTAAAAATATCTATATTTTCATGCGAATCGAATGAGACCATTGGCATCAAAATCCGGCCCGAAAATCTGGAGATATGACAGTTTGAAAAATAAACCGACACCGTTTACGATGTACTGAACTGATATTTTAAATTGCTCTTAAATTTTTTCTAATTAACGAAATTTCAAAATTTAAAATGCTAAAAATATCTACGCATCCATGCGAATCGAATGAGACCATCGGCATCAAAATCCGGCCTGAAAATCTGGAGATATGACAGTTTGAAAAATAAACCGACACCGTTTACGATGTAATGAGCTGATATTTTAAATTGCTCTTAAACTTTTTCTAATTAACGAAATTTCAAAATTTAAAATGCTACAAATATCTACGCATCCATGCGAATCGAATGAGACCATCGGCATCAAAATCCGGCCAGAAAATCTGGAGATATGACAGTTTGAAAAATAAACCGACACCGTTTACGATGTAATGAGCTGATATTTTAAATTGCTCTTAAACTTTTTCTAATTAACGAAATTTCAAAATTTAAAATGCTAAAAATATCTATATTTTCATGCGAATCGAATGAGACCATTGGCATCAAAATCCGGCCCGAAAATCTGGAGATATGACAGTTTGAAAAATAAACCGACACCGTTTACGATGTAATGAGCTGATATTTTAAATTGCTCTTAAACTTTTTCTAATTAACGAAATTTCAAAATTTAAAATGCTACAAATATCTACGCATCCATGCGAATCGAATGAGACCATCGGCATCAAAATCCGGCCCGAAAATCTGGAGATATGACAGTTTGAAAAATAAACCGACACCGTTACGATGTAATGAGCTGATATTTTAAATTGCTCTTAAACTTTTTCTAATTAACGAAATTTCAAAATTTAAAATGCTAAAAATATCTATATTTTCATGCGAATCGAATGAGACCATTGGCATCAAAATCCGGCCCGAAAATCTGGAGATATGACAGTTTGAAAAATAAACCGACACCGTTTACGATGTAATGAGCTGATATTTTAAATTGCTCTTAAACTTTTTCTAATTAACGAAATTTCAAAATTTAAAATGCTAAAAATATCTATATTTTCATGCGAATCGAATGAGACCATTGGCATCAAAATCCGGCCAGAAAATCTGGAGATATGACAGTTTGAAAAATAAACCGACACCGTTTACGATGTAATGAGCTGATATTTTAAATTGCTCTTAAACTTTTTCTAATTAACGAAATTTCAAAATTTAAAATGCTAAAAATATCTATATTTTCATGCGAATCGAATGAGACCATTGGCATCAAAATCCGGCCCGAAAGTCTGGAGATATGACAGTTTGAAAAATAAACCGACACCGTTTACGATGTAATGAGCTGATATTTTAAATTGCTCTTAAACTTTTTCTAATTAACGAAATTTCAAAATTTAAAATGCTAAAAATATCTATATTTTCATGCGAATCGAATGAGACCATTGGCATCAAAATCCGGCCCGAAAATCTGGAGATATGACAGTTTGAAAAATAAACCGACACCGTTTACGATGTAATGAGCTGATATTTTAAATTGCTCTTAAACTTTTTCTAATTAACGAAATTTCAAAATTTAAAATGCTAAAAATATCTATATTTTCATGCGAATCGAATGAGACCATCGGCATCAAAATCCGGCCCGAAAATCTGGAGATATGACAGTTTGAAAAATAAACCGACACCGTTTACGATGTAATGAGCTGATATTTTAAATTGCTCTTAAACTTTTTTTAATTAACGAAATTTCAAAATTTAAAATGCTAAAAATATCTATATTTTCATGCGAATCGAATGAGACCATTGGCATCAAAATCCGGCCCGAAAATCTGGAGATATGACAGTTTGAAAAATAAACCGGCACCGTTTACGATGTAATGAGCTGATATTTTAAATTGCTCTTAAACTTTTTCTAATTAACGAAATTTCAAAATTTAAAATGCTAAAAATATCTATATTTTCATGCGAATCGAATGAGACCATTGGCATCAAAATCCGGCCCGAAAATCTGGAGATATGACAGTTTGAAAAATAAACCGACACCGTTTACGATGTAATGAGCTGATATTTTAAATTGCTCTTAAACTTTTTCTAATTAATGAAATTTCAAAATTTAAAATGCTAAAAATATCTATATTTTCATGCGAATCGAATGAGACCATTGGCATCAAAATCCGGCCCGAAAATCTGGAGATATGACAGTTTGAAAAATAAACCGACACCGTTTACGATGTAATGAGCTGATATTTTAAATTGCTCTTAAACTTTTTCTAATTAACGAAATTTCAAAATTTAAAATGCTAAAAATATCTATATTTTCATGCGAATCGAATGAGACCATTGGCATCAAAATCCGGCCCGAAAATCTGGAGATATGACAGTTTGAAAAATAAACCGACACCGTTTACGCTGTAATGAGCTGATATTTTAAATTGCTCTTAAACTTTTTCTAATTAACGAAATTTCAAAATTTAAAATGCTACAAATATCTACGCATCCATGCGAATCGAATGAGACCATCGGCATCAAAATCCGGCCAGAAAATCTGGAGATATGACAGTTTGAAAAATAAACCGACACCGTTTACGATGTAATGAGCTGATATTTTAAATTGCTCTTAAACTTTTTCTAATTAACGAAATTTCAAAATTTAAAATGCTAAAAATATCTATATTTTCATGCGAATCGAATGAGACCATTGGCATCAAAATCCGGCCCGAAAATCTGGAGATATGACAGTTTGAAAAATAAACCGACACCGTTTACGATGTAATGAGCTGATATTTTAAATTGCTCTTAAACTTTTTCTAATTAACGAAATTTCAAAATTTAAAATGCTAAAAATATCTATATTTTCATGCGAATCGAATGAGACCATTGGCATCAAAATCCGGCCCGAAAATCTGGAGATATGACAGTTTGAAAAATAAACCGACACCGTTTACGATGTAATGAGCTGATATTTTAAATTGCTCTTAAACTTTTTCTAATTAACGAAATTTCAAACTTTAAAATGCTAAAAATATCTATATTTTCATGCGAATCGAATGAGACCATTGGCATCAAAATCCGGCCCGAAAATCTGGAGATATGACAGTTTGAAAAATAAACCGACACCGTTTACGATGTACTGAACTGATATTTTAAATTGCTCTTAAACTTTTTCTAATTAACGAAATTTCAAAATTTAAAATGCTAAAAATATCTACGCATCCATGCGAATCGAATGAGACCATCGGCATCAAAATCCGGCCCGAAAATCTGGAGATATGACAGTTTGAAAAATAAACCGACACCGTTTACGATGTAATGAGCTGATATTTTAAATTGCTCTTAAACTTTTTCTAATTAACGAAATTTCAAAATTTAAAATGCTACAAATATCTATATTTTCATGCGAATCGAATGAGACCATTGGCATCAAAATCCGGCCCGAAAATCTGGAGATATGACAGTTTGAAAAATAAACCGACACCGTTTACGATGTAATGAGCTGATATTTTAAATTGCTCTTAAACTTTTTCTAATTAACGAAATTTCAAAATTTAAAATGCTAAAAATATCTATATTTTCATGCGAATCGAATGAGACCATTGGCATCAGAATCCGGCCCGAAAATCTGGAGATATGACAGTTTGAAAAATAAACCGACACCGTTTACGATGTAATGAGCTGATATTTTAAATTGCTCTTAAACTTTTTCTAATTAACGAAATTTCAAAATTTAAAATGCTAAAAATATCTATATTTTCATGCGAATCGAATGAGACCATTGGCATCAAAATCCGGCCCGAAAATCTGGAGATATGACAGTTTGAAAAATAAACCGACACCGTTTACGATGTAATGAGCTGATATTTTAAATTGCTCTTAAACTTTTTCTAATTAACGAAATTTCAAAATTTAAAATGCTAAAAATATCTATATTTTCATGCGAATCGAATGAGACCATTGGCATCAAAATCCGGCCCGAAAATCTGGAGATATGACAGTTTGAAAAATAAACCGACACCGTTTACGATGTAATGAGCTGATATTTTAAATTGCTCTGAAACTTTTTCTAATTAACGAAATTTCAAACTTTAAAATGCTAAAAATATCTATATTTTCATGCGAATCGAATGAGACCATTGGCATCAAAATCCGGCCCGAAAATCTGGAGATATGACAGTTTGAAAAATAAACCGACACCGTTTACGATGTACTGAACTGATATTTTAAATTGCTCTTAAACTTTTTCTAATTAACGAAATTTCAAAATTTAAAATGCTAAAAATATCTACGCATCCATGCGAATCGAATGAGACCATCGGCATCAAAATCCGGCCCGAAAATCTGGAGATATGACAGTTTGAAAAATAAACCGACACCGTTTACGATGTAATGAGCTGATATTTTAAATTGCTCTTAAACTTTTTCTAATTAACGAAATTTCAAAATTTAAAATGCTACAAATATCTACGCATCCATGCGAATCGAATGAGACCATCGGCATCAAAATCCGGCCAGAAAATCTGGAGATATGACAGTTTGAAAAATAAACCGACACCGTTTACGATGTAATGAGCTGATATTTTAAATTGCTCTTAAACTTTTTCTAATTAACGAAATTTCAAAATTTAAAATGCTAAAAATATCTATATTTTCATGCGAATCGAATGAGACCATTGGCATCAAAATCCGGCCCGAAAATCTGGAGATATGACAGTTTGAAAAATAAACCGGCACCGTTTACGATGTAATGAGCTGATATTTTAAATTGCTCTTAAACTTTTTCTAATTAACGAAATTTCAAAATTTAAAATGCTAAAAATATCTATATTTTCATGCGAATCGAATGAGACCATTGGCATCAAAATCCGGCCCGAAAATCTGGAGATATGACAGTTTGAAAAATAAACCGACACCGTTTACGATGTAATGAGCTGATATTTTAAATTGCTCTTAAACTTTTTCTAATTAATGAAATTTCAAAATTTAAAATGCTAAAAATATCTATATTTTCATGCGAATCGAATGAGACCATTGGCATCAAAATCCGGCCCGAAAATCTGGAGATATGACAGTTTGAAAAATAAACCGACACCGTTTACGATGTAATGAGCTGATATTTTAAATTGCTCTTAAACTTTTTCTAATTAACGAAATTTCAAAATTTAAAATGCTAAAAATATCTATATTTTCATGCGAATCGAATGAGACCATTGGCATCAAAATCCGGCCCGAAAATCTGGAGATATGACAGTTTGAAAAATAAACCGACACCGTTTACGCTGTAATGAGCTGATATTTTAAATTGCTCTTAAACTTTTTCTAATTAACGAAATTTCAAAATTTAAAATGCTACAAATATCTACGCATCCATGCGAATCGAATGAGACCATCGGCATCAAAATCCGGCCAGAAAATCTGGAGATATGACAGTTTGAAAAATAAACCGACACCGTTTACGATGTAATGAGCTGATATTTTAAATTGCTCTTAAACTTTTTCTAATTAACGAAATTTCAAAATTTAAAATGCTAAAAATATCTATATTTTCATGCGAATCGAATGAGACCATTGGCATCAAAATCCGGCCCGAAAATCTGGAGATATGACAGTTTGAAAAATAAACCGACACCGTTTACGATGTAATGAGCTGATATTTTAAATTGCTCTTAAACTTTTTCTAATTAACGAAATTTCAAAATTTAAAATGCTAAAAATATCTATATTTTCATGCGAATCGAATGAGACCATTGGCATCAAAATCCGGCCCGAAAATCTGGAGATATGACAGTTTGAAAAATAAACCGACACCGTTTACGATGTAATGAGCTGATATTTTAAATTGCTCTTAAACTTTTTCTAATTAACGAAATTTCAAACTTTAAAATGCTAAAAATATCTATATTTTCATGCGAATCGAATGAGACCATTGGCATCAAAATCCGGCCCGAAAATCTGGAGATATGACAGTTTGAAAAATAAACCGACACCGTTTACGATGTACTGAACTGATATTTTAAATTGCTCTTAAACTTTTTCTAATTAACGAAATTTCAAAATTTAAAATGCTAAAAATATCTACGCATCCATGCGAATCGAATGAGACCATCGGCATCAAAATCCGGCCCGAAAATCTGGAGATATGACAGTTTGAAAAATAAACCGACACCGTTTACGATGTAATGAGCTGATATTTTAAATTGCTCTTAAACTTTTTCTAATTAACGAAATTTCAAAATTTAAAATGCTACAAATATCTATATTTTCATGCGAATCGAATGAGACCATTGGCATCAAAATCCGGCCCGAAAATCTGGAGATATGACAGTTTGAAAAATAAACCGACACCGTTTACGATGTAATGAGCTGATATTTTAAATTGCTCTTAAACTTTTTCTAATTAACGAAATTTCAAAATTTAAAATGCTAAAAATATCTATATTTTCATGCGAATCGAATGAGACCATTGGCATCAGAATCCGGCCCGAAAATCTGGAGATATGACAGTTTGAAAAATAAACCGACACCGTTTACGATGTAATGAGCTGATATTTTAAATTGCTCTTAAACTTTTTCTAATTAACGAAATTTCAAAATTTAAAATGCTAAAAATATCTATATTTTCATGCGAATCGAATGAGACCATTGGCATCAAAATCCGGCCCGAAAATCTGGAGATATGACAGTTTGAAAAATAAACCGACACCGTTTACGATGTAATGAGCTGATATTTTAAATTGCTCTTAAACTTTTTCTAATTAACGAAATTTCAAAATTTAAAATGCTAAAAATATCTATATTTTCATGCGAATCGAATGAGACCATTGGCATCAAAATCCGGCCCGAAAATCTGGAGATATGACAGTTTGAAAAATAAACCGACACCGTTTACGATGTAATGAGCTGATATTTTAAATTGCTCTTAAACTTTTTCTAATTAACGAAATTTCAAACTTTAAAATGCTAAAAATATCTATATTTTCATGCGAATCGAATGAGACCATTGGCATCAAAATCCGGCCCGAAAATCTGGAGATATGACAGTTTGAAAAATAAACCGACACCGTTTACGATGTACTGAACTGATATTTTAAATTGCTCTTAAACTTTTTCTAATTAACGAAATTTCAAAATTTAAAATGCTAAAAATATCTACGCATCCATGCGAATCGAATGAGACCATCGGCATCAAAATCCGGCCCGAAAATCTGGAGATATGACAGTTTGAAAAATAAACCGACACCGTTTACGATGTAATGAGCTGATATTTTAAATTGCTCTTAAACTTTTTCTAATTAACGAAATTTCAAAATTTAAAATGCTACAAATATCTACGCATCCATGCGAATCGAATGAGACCATCGGCATCAAAATCCGGCCAGAAAATCTGGAGATATGACAGTTTGAAAAATAAACCGACACCGTTTACGATGTAATGAGCTGATATTTTAAATTGCTCTTAAACTTTTTCTAATTAACGAAATTTCAAAATTTAAAATGCTAAAAATATCTATATTTTCATGCGAATCGAATGAGACCATTGGCATCAAAATCCGGCCCGAAAATCTGGAGATATGACAGTTTGAAAAATAAACCGACACCGTTTACGATGTAATGAGCTGATATTTTAAATTGCTCTTAAACTTTTTCTAATTAACGAAATTTCAAAATTTAAAATGCTAAAAATATCTATATTTTCATGCGAATCGAATGAGACCATTGGCATCAAAATCCGGCCCGAAAATCTGGAGATATGACAGTTTGAAAAATAAACCGACACCGTTTACGATGTAATGAGCTGATATTTTAAATTGCTCTTAAACTTTTTCTAATTAACGAAATTTCAAAATTTAAAATGCTAAAAATATCTATATTTTCATGCGAATCGAATGAGACCATTGGCATCAGAATCCGGCCCGAAAATCTGGAGATATGACAGTTTGAAAAATAAACCGACACCGTTTACGATGTAATGAGCTGATATTTTAAATTGCTCTTAAACTTTTTCTAATTAACGAAATTTCAAAATTTAAAATGCTAAAAATATCTATATTTTCATGCGAATCGAATGAGACCATTGGCATCAAAATCCGGCCCGAAAATCTGGAGATATGACAGTTTGAAAAATAAACCGACACCGTTTACGATGTAATGAGCTGATATTTTAAATTGCTCTTAAACTTTTTCTAATTAACGAAATTTCAAACTTTAAAATGCTAAAAATATCTATATTTTCATGCGAATCGAATGAGACCATTGGCATCAAAATCCGGCCCGAAAATCTGGAGATATGACAGTTTGAAAAATAAACCGACACCGTTTACGATGTACTGAACTGATATTTTAAATTGCTCTTAAACTTTTTCTAATTAACGAAATTTCAAAATTTAAAATGCTACAAATATCTATATTTTCATGCGAATCGAATGAGACCATTGGCATCAAAATCCGGCCCGAAAATCTGGAGATATGACAGTTTGAAAAATAAACCGACACCGTTTACGATGTAATGAGCTGATATTTTAAATTGCTCTTAAACTTTTTCTAATTAACGAAATTTCAAAATTTAAAATGCTAAAAATATCTATATTTTCATGCGAATCGAATGAGACCATTGGCATCAGAATCCGGCCCGAAAATCTGGAGATATGACAGTTTGAAAAATAAACCGACACCGTTTACGATGTAATGAGCTGATATTTTAAATTGCTCTTAAACTTTTTCTAATTAACGAAATTTCAAAATTTAAAATGCTAAAAATATCTACGCATCCATGCGAATCGAATGAGACCATCGGCATCAAAATCCGGCCCGAAAATCTGGAGATATGACAGTTTGAAAAATAAACCGACACCGTTTACGATGTAATGAGCTGATATTTTAAATTGCTCTTAAACTTTTTCTAATTAACGAAATTTCAAAATTTAAAATGCTACAAATATCTACGCATCCATGCGAATCGAATGAGACCATCGGCATCAAAATCCGGCCAGAAAATCTGGAGATATGACAGTTTGAAAAATAAACCGACACCGTTTACGATGTAATGAGCTGATATTTTAAATTGCTCTTAAACTTTTTCTAATTAATGAAATTTCAAAATTTAAAATGCTACAAATATCTACGCATCCATGCGAATCGAATGAGACCATCGGCATCAAAATCCGGCCAGAAAATCTGGAGATATGACAGTTTGAAAAATAAACCGACACCGTTTACGATGTAATGAGCTGATATTTTAAATTGCTCTTAAACTTTTTCTAATTAACGAAATTTCAAAATTTAAAATGCTAAAAATATCTATATTTTCATGCGAATCGAATGAGACCATTGGCATCAAAATCCGGCCCGAAAATCTGGAGATATGACAGTTTGAAAAATAAACCGACACCGTTTACGATGTAATGAGCTGATATTTTAAATTGCTCTTAAACTTTTTCTAATTAATGAAATTTCAAAATTTAAAATGCTAAAAATATCTATATTTTCATGCGAATCGAATGAGACCATTGGCATCAAAATCCGGCCCGAAAATCTGGAGATATGACAGTTTGAAAAATAAACCGACACCGTTTACGATGTAATGAGCTGATATTTTAAATTGCTCTTAAACTTTTTCTAATTAACGAAATTTCAAACTTTAAAATGCTAAAAATATCTATATTTTCATGCGAATCGAATGAGACCATTGGCATCAAAATCCGGCCCGAAAATCTGGAGATATGACAGTTTGAAAAATAAACCGACACCGTTTACGATGTAATGAGCTGATATTTTAAATTGCTCTTAAACTTTTTCTAATTAACGAAATTTCAAACTTTAAAATGCTAAAAATATCTATATTTTCATGCGAATCGAATGAGACCATTGGCATCAAAATCCGGCCCGAAAATCTGGAGATATGACAGTTTGAAAAATAAACCGACACCGTTTACGATGTAATGAGCTGATATTTTAAATTGCTCTTAAACTTTTTCTAATTAACGAAATTTCAAAATTTAAAATGCTAAAAATATCTATATTTTCATGCGAATCGAATGAGACCATTGGCATCAAAATCCGGCCCGAAAATCTGGAGATATGACAGTTTGAAAAATAAACCGACACCGTTTACGATGTAATGAGCTGATATTTTAAATTGCTCTTAAACTTTTTCTAATTAACGAAATTTCAAAATTTAAAATGCTACAAATATCTACGCATCCATGCGAATCGAATGAGACCATCGGCATCAAAATCCGGCCAGAAAATCTGGAGATATGACAGTTTGAAAAATAAACCGACACCGTTTACGATGTAATGAGCTGATATTTTAAATTGCTCTTAAACTTTTTCTAATTAACGAAATTTCAAAATTTAAAATGCTAAAAATATCTATATTTTCATGCGAATCGAATGAGACCATTGGCATCAAAATCCGGCCCGAAAATCTGGAGATATGACAGTTTGAAAAATAAACCGACACCGTTTACGATGTAATGAGCTGATATTTTAAATTGCTCTTAAACTTTTTCTAATTAACGAAATTTCAAAATTTAAAATGCTAAAAATATCTATATTTTCATGCGAATCGAATGAGACCATTGGCATCAAAATCCGGCCCGAAAATCTGGAGATATGACAGTTTGAAAAATAAACCGACACCGTTTACGATGTAATGAGCTGATATTTTAAATTGCTCTTAAACTTTTTCTAATTAACGAAATTTCAAACTTTAAAATGCTAAAAATATCTATATTTTCATGCGAATCGAATGAGACCATTGGCATCAAAATCCGGCCCGAAAATCTGGAGATATGACAGTTTGAAAAATAAACCGACACCGTTTACGATGTAATGAGCTGATATTTTAAATTGCTCTTAAACTTTTTCTAATTAACGAAATTTCAAACTTTAAAATGCTAAAAATATCTATATTTTCATGCGAATCGAATGAGACCATTGGCATCAAAATCCGGCCCGAAAATCTGGAGATATGACAGTTTGAAAAATAAACCGACACCGTTTACGATGTAATGAGCTGATATTTTAAATTGCTCTTAAACTTTTTCTAATTAACGAAATTTCAAAATTTAAAATGCTAAAAATATCTATATTTTCATGCGAATCGAATGAGACCATTGGCATCAAAATCCGGCCCGAAAATCTGGAGATATGACAGTTTGAAAAATAAACCGACACCGTTTACGATGTAATGAGCTGATATTTTAAATTGCTCTTAAACTTTTTCTAATTAACGAAATTTCAAAATTTAAAATGCTACAAATATCTACGCATCCATGCGAATCGAATGAGACCATCGGCATCAAAATCCGGCCAGAAAATCTGGAGATATGACAGTTTGAAAAATAAACCGACACCGTTTACGATGTAATGAGCTGATATTTTAAATTGCTCTTAAACTTTTTCTAATTAATGAAATTTCAAAATTTAAAATGCTACAAATATCTACGCATCCATGCGAATCGAATGAGACCATCGGCATCAAAATCCGGCCAGAAAATCTGGAGATATGACAGTTTGAAAAATAAACCGACACCGTTTACGATGTAATGAGCTGATATTTTAAATTGCTCTTAAACTTTTTCTAATTAACGAAATTTCAAAATTTAAAATGCTAAAAATATCTATATTTTCATGCGAATCGAATGAGACCATTGGCATCAAAATCCGGCCCGAAAATCTGGAGATATGACAGTTTGAAAAATAAACCGACACTGTTTACGATGTAATGAGCTGATATTTTAAATTGCTCTTAAACTTTTTCTAATTAACGAAATTTCAAAATTTAAAATGCTAAAAATATCTATATTTTCATGCGAATCGAATGAGACCATTGGCATCAAAATCCGGCCCGAAAATCTGGAGATATGACAGTTTGAAAAATAAACCGACACCGTTTACGATGTAATGAGCTGATATTTTAAATTGCTCTTAAACTTTTTCTAATTAACGAAATTTCAAACTTTAAAATGCTAAAAATATCTATATTTTCATGCGAATCGAATGAGACCATTGGCATCAAAATCCGGCCCGAAAATCTGGAGATATGACAGTTTGAAAAATAAACCGACACCGTTTACGATGTAATGAGCTGATATTTTAAATTGCTCTTAAACTTTTTCTAATTAACGAAATTTCAAACTTTAAAATGCTAAAAATATCTATATTTTCATGCGAATCGAATGAGACCATTGGCATCAAAATCCGGCCCGAAAATCTGGAGATATGACAGTTTGAAAAATAAACCGACACCGTTTACGATGTACTGAACTGATATTTTAAATTGCTCTTAAACTTTTTCTAATTAACGAAATTTCAAAATTTAAAATGCTAAAAATATCTACGCATCCATGCGAATCGAATGAGACCATCGGCATCAAAATCCGGCCCGAAAATCTGGAGATATGACAGTTTGAAAAATAAACCGACACCGTTTACGATGTAATGAGCTGATATTTTAAATTGCTCTTAAACTTTTTCTAATTAACGAAATTTCAAAATTTAAAATGCTACAAATATCTACGCATCCATGCGAATCGAATGAGACCATCGGCATCAAAATCCGGCCAGAAAATCTGGAGATATGACAGTTTGAAAAATAAACCGACACCGTTTACGATGTAATGAGCTGATATTTTAAATTGCTCTTAAACTTTTTCTAATTAATGAAATTTCAAAATTTAAAATGCTACAAATATCTACGCATCCATGCGAATCGAATGAGACCATCGGCATCAAAATCCGGCCCGAAAATCTGGAGATATGACAGTTTGAAAAATAAACCGACACCGTTTACGATGTAATGAGCTGATATTTTAAATTGCTCTTAAACTTTTTCTAATTAACGAAATTTCAAAATTTAAAATGCTAAAAATATCTATATTTTCATGCGAATCGAATGAGACCATTGGCATCAAAATCCGGCCCGAAAATCTGGAGATATGACAGTTTGAAAAATAAACCGACACCGTTTACGATGTAATGAGCTGATATTTTAAATTGCTCTTAAACTTTTTCTAATTAACGAAATTTCAAAATTTAAAATGCTAAAAATATCTATATTTTCATGCGAATCGAATGAGACCATTGGCATCAAAATCCGGCCCGAAAATCTGGAGATATGACAGTTTGAAAAATAAACCGACACCGTTTACGATGTAATGAGCTGATATTTTAAATTGCTCTTAAACTTTTTCTAATTAACGAAATTTCAAACTTTAAAATGCTAAAAATATCTATATTTTCATGCGAATCGAATGAGACCATTGGCATCAAAATCCGGCCCGAAAATCTGGAGATATGACAGTTTGAAAAATAAACCGACACCGTTTACGATGTAATGAGCTGATATTTTAAATTGCTCTTAAACTTTTTCTAATTAACGAAATTTCAAACTTTAAAATGCTAAAAATATCTATATTTTCATGCGAATCGAATGAGACCATTGGCATCAAAATCCGGCCCGAAAATCTGGAGATATGACAGTTTGAAAAATAAACCGACACCGTTTACGATGTAATGAGCTGATATTTTAAATTGCTCTTAAACTTTTTCTAATTAACGAAATTTCAAAATTTAAAATGCTAAAAATATCTATATTTTCATGCGAATCGAATGAGACCATTGGCATCAAAATCCGGCCCGAAAATCTGGAGATATGACAGTTTGAAAAATAAACCGACACCGTTTACGATGTAATGAGCTGATATTTTAAATTGCTCTTAAACTTTTTCTAATTAACGAAATTTCAAACTTTAAAATGCTAAAAATATCTATATTTTCATGCGAATCGAATGAGACCATTGGCATCAAAATCCGGCCCGAAAATCTGGAGATATGACAGTTTGAAAAATAAACCGACACCGTTTACGATGTACTGAACTGATATTTTAAATTGCTCTTAAACTTTTTCTAATTAACGAAATTTCAAAATTTAAAATGCTAAAAATATCTACGCATCCATGCGAATCGAATGAGACCATCGGCATCAAAATCCGGCCCGAAAATCTGGAGATATGACAGTTTGAAAAATAAACCGACACCGTTTACGATGTAATGAGCTGATATTTTAAATTGCTCTTAAACTTTTTCTAATTAACGAAATTTCAAAATTTAAAATGCTACAAATATCTACGCATCCATGCGAATCGAATGAGACCATCGGCATCAAAATCCGGCCAGAAAATCTGGAGATATGACAGTTTGAAAAATAAACCGACACCGTTTACGATGTAATGAGCTGATATTTTAAATTGCTCTTAAACTTTTTCTAATTAATGAAATTTCAAAATTTAAAATGCTACAAATATCTACGCATCCATGCGAATCGAATGAGACCATCGGCATCAAAATCCGGCCAGAAAATCTGGAGATATGACAGTTTGAAAAATAAACCGACACCGTTTACGATGTAATGAGCTGATATTTTAAATTGCTCTTAAACTTTTTCTAATTAACGAAATTTCAAAATTTAAAATGCTAAAAATATCTATATTTTCATGCGAATCGAATGAGACCATTGGCATCAAAATCCGGCCCGAAAATCTGGAGATATGACAGTTTGAAAAATAAACCGACACCGTTTACGATGTAATGAGCTGATATTTTAAATTGCTCTTAAACTTTTTCTAATTAACGAAATTTCAAAATTTAAAATGCTAAAAATATCTATATTTTCATGCGAATCGAATGAGACCATTGGCATCAAAATCCGGCCCGAAAATCTGGAGATATGACAGTTTGAAAAATAAACCGACACCGTTTACGATGTAATGAGCTGATATTTTAAATTGCTCTTAAACTTTTTCTAATTAACGAAATTTCAAACTTTAAAATGCTAAAAATATCTATATTTTCATGCGAATCGAATGAGACCATTGGCATCAAAATCCGGCCCGAAAATCTGGAGATATGACAGTTTGAAAAATAAACCGACACCGTTTACGATGTAATGAGCTGATATTTTAAATTGCTCTTAAACTTTTTCTAATTAACGAAATTTCAAACTTTAAAATGCTAAAAATATCTATATTTTCATGCGAATCGAATGAGACCATTGGCATCAAAATCCGGCCCGAAAATCTGGAGATATGACAGTTTGAAAAATAAACCGACACCGTTTACGATGTACTGAACTGATATTTTAAATTGCTCTTAAACTTTTTCTAATTAAAGAAATTTCAAAATTTAAAATGCTAAAAATATCTACGCATCCATGCGAATCGAATGAGACCATCGGCATCAAAATCCGGCCCGAAAATCTGGAGATATGACAGTTTGAAAAATAAACCGACACCGTTTACGATGTAATGAGCTGATATTTTAAATTGCTCTTAAACTTTTTCTAATTAACGAAATTTCAAAATTTAAAATGCTAAAAATATCTATATTTTCATGCGAATCGAATGAGACCATTGGCATCAAAATCCGGCCCGAAAATCTGGAGATATGACAGTTTGAAAAATAAACCGACACCGTTTACGATGTAATGAGCTGATATTTTAAATTGCTCTTAAACTTTTTCTAATTAACGAAATTTCAAACTTTAAAATGCTAAAAATATCTATATTTTCATGCGAATCGAATGAGACCATTGGCATCAAAATCCGGCCCGAAAATCTGGAGATATGGCAGTTTGAAAAATAAACCGACACCGTTTACGATGTACTGAACTGATATTTTAAATTGCTCTTAAACTTTTTCTAATTAACGAAATTTCAAAATTTAAAATGCTAAAAATATCTACGCATCCATGCGAATCGAATGAGACCATCGGCATCAAAATCCGGCCCGAAAATCTGGAGATATGACAGTTTGAAAAATAAACCGACACCGTTTACGATGTAATGAGCTGATATTTTAAATTGCTCTTAAACTTTTTCTAATTAACGAAATTTCAAAATTTAAAATGCTACAAATATCTACGCATCCATGCGAATCGAATGAGACCATCGGCATCAAAATCCGGCCAGAAAATCTGGAGATATGACAGTTTGAAAAATAAACCGACACCGTTTACGATGTAATGAGCTGATATTTTAAATTGCTCTTAAACTTTTTCTAATTAATGAAATTTCAAAATTTAAAATGCTACAAATATCTACGCATCCATGCGAATCGAATGAGACCATCGGCATCAAAATCCGGCCAGAAAATCTGGAGATATGACAGTTTGAAAAATAAACCGACACCGTTTACGATGTAATGAGCTGATATTTTAAATTGCTCTTAAACTTTTTCTAATTAACGAAATTTCAAAATTTAAAATGCTAAAAATATCTATATTTTCATGCGAATCGAATGAGACCATTGGCATCAAAATCCGGCCCGAAAATCTGGAGATATGACAGTTTGAAAAATAAACCGACACCGTTTACGATGTAATGAGCTGATATTTTAAATTGCTCTTAAACTTTTTCTAATTAACGAAATTTCAAAATTTAAAATGCTACAAATATCTACGCATCCATGCGAATCGAATGAGACCATCGGCATCAAAATCCGGCCAGAAAATCTGGAGATATGACAGTTTGAAAAATAAACCGACACCGTTTACGATGTAATGAGCTGATATTTTAAATTGCTCTTAAACTTTTTCTAATTAACGAAATTTCAAAATTTAAAATGCTACAAATATCTACGCATCCATGCGAATCGAATGAGACCATTGGCATCAAAATCCGGCCCGAAAATCTGGAGATATGACAGTTTGAAAAATAAACCGACACCGTTTACGATGTAATGAGCTGATATTTTAAATTGCTCTTAAACTTTTTCTAATTAACGAAATTTCAAAATTTAAAATGCTAAAAATATCTATATTTTCATGCGAATCGAATGAGACCATTGGCATCAAAATCCGGCCCGAAAATCTGGAGATATGACAGTTTGAAAAATAAACCGACACCGTTTACGATGTAATGAGCTGATATTTTAAATTGCTCTTAAACTTTTTCTAATTAACGAAATTTCAAAATTTAAAATGCTACAAATATCTACGCATCCATGCGAATCGAATGAGACCATCGGCATCAAAATCCGGCCAGAAAATCTGGAGATATGACAGTTTGAAAAATAAACCGACACCGTTTACGATGTAATGAGCTGATATTTTAAATTGCTCTTAAACTTTTTCTAATTAACGAAATTTCAAAATTTAAAATGCTAAAAATATCTATATTTTCATGCGAATCGAATGAGACCATTGGCATCAAAATCCGGCCCGAAAATCTGGAGATATGACAGTTTGAAAAATAAACCGACACCGTTTACGATGTAATGAGCTGATATTTTAAATTGCTCTTAAACTTTTTCTAATTAACGAAATTTCAAAATTTAAAATGCTACAAATATCTACGCATCCATGCGAATCGAATGAGACCATCGGCATCAAAATCCGGCCCGAAAATCTGGAGATATGACAGTTTGAAAAATAAACCGACACCGTTACGATGTAATGAGCTGATATTTTAAATTGCTCTTAAACTTTTTCTAATTAACGAAATTTCAAAATTTAAAATGCTAAAAATATCTATATTTTCATGCGAATCGAATGAGACCATTGGCATCAAAATCCGGCCCGAAAATCTGGAGATATGACAGTTTGAAAAATAAACCGACACCGTTTACGATGTAATGAGCTGATATTTTAAATTGCTCTTAAACTTTTTCTAATTAACGAAATTTCAAAATTTAAAATGCTAAAAATATCTATATTTTCATGCGAATCGAATGAGACCATTGGCATCAAAATCCGGCCCGAAAATCTGGAGATATGACAGTTTGAAAAATAAACCGACACCGTTTACGATGTAATGAGCTGATATTTTAAATTGCTCTTAAACTTTTTCTAATTAACGAAATTTCAAACTTTAAAATGCTAAAAATATCTATATTTTCATGCGAATCGAATGAGACCATTGGCATCAAAATCCGGCCCGAAAATCTGGAGATATGACAGTTTGAAAAATAAACCGACACCGTTTACGATGTAATGAGCTGATATTTTAAATTGCTCTTAAACTTTTTCTAATTAACGAAATTTCAAAATTTAAAATGCTACAAATATCTACGCATCCATGCGAATCGAATGAGACCATCGGCATCAAAATCCGGCCCGAAAATCTGGAGATATGACAGTTTGAAAAATAAACCGACACCGTTTACGATGTAATGAGCTGATATTTTAAATTGCTCTTAAACTTTTTCTAATTAACGAAATTTCAAAATTTAAAATGCTAAAAATATCTATATTTTCATGCGAATCGAATGAGACCATCGGCATCAAAATCCGGCCAGAAAATCTGGAGATATGACAGTTTGAAAAATAAACCGACACCGTTTACGATGTAATGAGCTGATATTTTAAATTGCTCTTAAACTTTTTCTAATTAACGAAATTTCAAAATTTAAAATGCTACAAATATCTACGCATCCATGCGAATCGAATGAGACCATTGGCATCAAAATCCGGCCCGAAAATCTGGAGATATGACAGTTTGAAAAATAAACCGACACCGTTTACGATGTAATGAGCTGATATTTTAAATTGCTCTTAAACTTTTTCTAATTAACGAAATTTCAAAATTTAAAATGCTAAAAATATCTATATTTTCATGCGAATCGAATGAGACCATTGGCATCAAAATCCGGCCCGAAAATCTGGAGATATGACAGTTTGAAAAATAAACCGACACCGTTTACGATGTAATGAGCTGATATTTTAAATTGCTCTTAAACTTTTTCTAATTAACGAAATTTCAAAATTTAAAATGCTAAAAATATCTATATTTTCATGCGAATCGAATGAGACCATTGGCATCAAAATCCGGCCCGAAAATCTGGAGATATGACAGTTTGAAAAATAAACCGACACCGTTTACGATGTAATGAGCTGATATTTTAAATTGCTCTTAAACTTTTTCTAATTAACGAAATTTCAAAATTTAAAATGCTACAAATATCTACGCATCCATGCGAATCGAATGAGACCATCGGCATCAACATCCGGCCCGAAAATCTGGAGATATGACAGTTTGAAAAATAAACCGACACCGTTTACGATGTAATGAGCTGATATTTTAAATTGCTCTTAAACTTTTTCTAATTAACGAAATTTCAAAATTTAAAATGCTAAAAATATCTATGTTTTCATGCGAATCGAATGAGACCATTGGCATCAAAATCCGGCCCGAAAATCTGGAGATATGACAGTTTGAAAAATAAACCGACACCGTTTACGATGTAATGAGCTGATATTTTAAATTGCTCTTAAACTTTTTCTAATTAACGAAATTTCAAAATTTAAAATGCTAAAAATATCTATATTTTCATGCGAATCGAATGAGACCATTGGCATCAAAATCCGGCCCGAAAATCTGGAGATATGACAGTTTGAAAAATAAACCGACACCGTTTACGATGTAATGAGCTGATATTTTAAATTGCTCTTAAACTTTTTCTAATTAACGAAATTTCAAAATTTAAAATGCTAAAAATATCTATATTTTCATGCGAATCGAATGAGACCATTGGCATCAAAATCCGGCCCGAAAATCTGGAGATATGACAGTTTGAAAAATAAACCGACACCGTTTACGATGTAATGAGCTGATATTTTAAATTGCTCTTAAACTTTTTCTAATTAACGAAATTTCAAAATTTAAAATGCTAAAAATATCTATATTTTCATGCGAATCGAATGAGACCATTGGCATCAAAATCCGGCCCGAAAATCTGGAGATATGACAGTTTGAAAAATAAACCGACACCGTTTACGATGTACTGAACTGATATTTTAAATTGCTCTTAAACTTTTTCTAATTAACGAAATTTCAAAATTTAAAATGCTAAAAATATCTACGCATCCATGCGAATCGAATGAGACCATCGGCATCAAAATCCGGCCCGAAAATCTGGAGATATGACAGTTTGAAAAATAAACCGACACCGTTTACGATGTACTGAACTGATATTTTAAATTGCTCTTAAACTTTTTCTAATTAACGAAATTTCAAAATTTAAAATGCTAAAAATATCTACGCATCCATGCGAATCGAATGAGACCATCGGCATCAAAATCCGGCCCGAAAATCTGGAGATATGACAGTTTGAAAAATAAACCGACACCGTTTACGATGTAATGAGCTGATATTTTAAATTTCTCTTAAACTTTTTCTAATTAACGAAATTTCAAAATTTAAAATGCTACAAATATCTACGCATCCATGCGAATCGAATGAGACCATCGGCATCAAAATCCGGCCAGAAAATCTGGAGATATGACAGTTTGAAAAATAAACCGACACCGTTTACGATGTAATGAGCTGATATTTTAAATTGCTCTTAAACTTTTTCTAATTAACGAAATTTCAAAATTTAAAATGCTAAAAATATCTATATTTTCATGCGAATCGAATGAGACCATTGGCATCAAAATCCGGCCCGAAAATCTGGAGATATGACAGTTTGAAAAATAAACCGACACCGTTTACGATGTAATGAGCTGATATTTTAAATTGCTCTTAAACTTTTTCTAATTAACGAAATTTCAAAATTTAAAATGCTAAAAATATCTATATTTTCATGCGAATCGAATGAGACCATTGGCATCAAAATCCGGCCCGAAAATCTGGAGATATGACAGTTTGAAAAATAAACCGACACCGTTTACGATGTAATGAGCTGATATTTTAAATTGCTCTTAAACTTTTTCTAATTAACGAAATTTCAAAATTTAAAATGCTACAAATATCTACGCATCCATGCGAATCGAATGAGACCATCGGCATCAAAATCCGGCCCGAAAATCTGGAGATATGACAGTTTGAAAAATAAACCGACACCGTTACGATGTAATGAGCTGATATTTTAAATTGCTCTTAAACTTTTTCTAATTAACGAAATTTCAAAATTTAAAATGCTAAAAATATCTATATTTTCATGCGAATCGAATGAGACCATTGGCATCAAAATCCGGCCCGAAAATCTGGAGATATGACAGTTTGAAAAATAAACCGACACCGTTTACGATGTAATGAGCTGATATTTTAAATTGCTCTTAAACTTTTTCTAATTAACGAAATTTCAAAATTTAAAATGCTAAAAATATCTATATTTTCATGCGAATCGAATGAGACCATTGGCATCAAAATCCGGCCCGAAAATCTGGAGATATGACAGTTTGAAAAATAAACCGACACCGTTTACGATGTAATGAGCTGATATTTTAAATTGCTCTTAAACTTTTTCTAATTAACGAAATTTCAAACTTTAAAATGCTAAAAATATCTATATTTTCATGCGAATCGAATGAGACCATTGGCATCAAAATCCGGCCCGAAAATCTGGAGATATGACAGTTTGAAAAATAAACCGACACCGTTTACGATGTACTGAACTGATATTTTAAATTGCTCTTAAACTTTTTCTAATTAACGAAATTTCAAAATTTAAAATGCTAAAAATATCTACGCATCCATGCGAATCGAATGAGACCATCGGCATCAAAATCCGGCCCGAAAATCTGGAGATATGACAGTTTGAAAAATAAACCGACACCGTTTACGATGTAATGAGCTGATATTTTAAATTTCTCTTAAACTTTTTCTAATTAACGAAATTTCAAAATTTAAAATGCTACAAATATCTACGCATCCATGCGAATCGAATGAGACCATCGGCATCAAAATCCGGCCAGAAAATCTGGAGATATGACAGTTTGAAAAATAAACCGACACCGTTTACGATGTAATGAGCTGATATTTTAAATTGCTCTTAAACTTTTTCTAATTAACGAAATTTCAAAATTTAAAATGCTAAAAATATCTATATTTTCATGCGAATCGAATGAGACCATTGGCATCAAAATCCGGCCCGAAAATCTGGAGATATGACAGTTTGAAAAATAAACCGACACCGTTTACGATGTAATGAGCTGATATTTTAAATTGCTCTTAAACTTTTTCTAATTAACGAAATTTCAAAATTTAAAATGCTAAAAATATCTATATTTTCATGCGAATCGAATGAGACCATTGGCATCAAAATCCGGCCCGAAAATCTGGAGATATGACAGTTTGAAAAATAAACCGACACCGTTTACGATGTAATGAGCTGATATTTTAAATTGCTCTTAAACTTTTTCTAATTAACGAAATTTCAAAATTTAAAATGCTAAAAATATCTATATTTTCATGCGAATCGAATGAGACCATCGGCATCAAAATCCGGCCAGAAAATCTGGAGATATGACAGTTTGAAAAATAAACCGACACCGTTTACGATGTAATGAGCTGATATTTTAAATTGCTCTTAAACTTTTTCTAATTAACGAAATTTCAAACTTTAAAATGCTAAAAATATCTATATTTTCATGCGAATCGAATGAGACCATTGGCATCAAAATCCGGCCCGAAAATCTGGAGATATGACAGTTTGAAAAATAAACCGACACCGTTTACGATGTAATGAGCTGATATTTTAAATTGCTCTTAAACTTTTTCTAATTAACGAAATTTCAAACTTTAAAATGCTAAAAATATCTATATTTTCATGCGAATCGAATGAGACCATTGGCATCAAAATCCGGCCCGAAAATCTGGAGATATGACAGTTTGAAAAATAAACCGACACCGTTTACGATGTACTGAACTGATATTTTAAATTGCTCTTAAACTTTTTCTAATTAACGAAATTTCAAAATTTAAAATGCTAAAAATATCTATATTTTCATGCGAATCGAATGAGACCATCGGCATCAAAATCCGGCCAGAAAATCTGGAGATATGACAGTTTGAAAAATAAACCGACACCGTTTACGATGTAATGAGCTGATATTTTAAATTGCTCTTAAACTTTTTCTAATTAACGAAATTTCAAAATTTAAAATGCTAAAAATATCTATATTTTCATGCGAATCGAATGAGACCATTGGCATCAAAATCCGGCCCGAAAATCTGGAGATATGACAGTTTGAAAAATAAACCGACACCGTTTACGATGTACTGAACTGATATTTTAAATTGCTCTTAAACTTTTTCTAATTAACGAAATTTCAAAATTTAAAATGCTAAAAATATCTACGCATCCATGCGAATCGAATGAGACCATCGGCATCAAAATCCGGCCCGAAAATCTGGAGATATGACAGTTTGAAAAATAAACCGACACCGTTTACGATGTAATGAGCTGATATTTTAAATTTCTCTTAAACTTTTTCTAATTAACGAAATTTCAAAATTTAAAATGCTACAAATATCTACGCATCCATGCGAATCGAATGAGACCATCGGCATCAAAATCCGGCCAGAAAATCTGGAGATATGACAGTTTGAAAAATAAACCGACACCGTTTACGATGTAATGAGCTGATATTTTAAATTGCTCTTAAACTTTTTCTAATTAACGAAATTTCAAAATTTAAAATGCTAAAAATATCTATATTTTCATGCGAATCGAATGAGACCATTGGCATCAAAATCCGGCCCGAAAATCTGGAGATATGACAGTTTGAAAAATAAACCGACACCGTTTACGATGTAATGAGCTGATATTTTAAATTGCTCTTAAACTTTTTCTAATTAACGAAATTTCAAAATTTAAAATGCTAAAAATATCTATATTTTCATGCGAATCGAATGAGACCATTGGCATCAAAATCCGGCCCGAAAATCTGGAGATATGACAGTTTGAAAAATAAACCGACACCGTTTACGATGTAATGAGCTGATATTTTAAATTGCTCTTAAACTTTTTCTAATTAACGAAATTTCAAAATTTAAAATGCTAAAAATATCTATATTTTCATGCGAATCGAATGAGACCATCGGCATCAAAATCCGGCCAGAAAATCTGGAGATATGACAGTTTGAAAAATAAACCGACACCGTTTACGATGTAATGAGCTGATATTTTAAATTGCTCTTAAACTTTTTCTAATTAACGAAATTTCAAAATTTAAAATGCTACAAATATCTACGCATCCATGCGAATCGAATGAGACCATCGGCATCAAAATCCGGCCAGAAAATCTGGAGATATGACAGTTTGAAAAATAAACCGACACCGTTTACGATGTAATGAGCTGATATTTTAAATTGCTCTTAAACTTTTTCTAATTAACGAAATTTCAAAATTTAAAATGCTAAAAATATCTATATTTTCATGCGAATCGAATGAGACCATTGGCATCAAAATCCGGCCCGAAAATCTGGAGATATGACAGTTTGAAAAATAAACCGACACCGTTTACGATGTAATGAGCTGATATTTTAAATTGCTCTTAAACTTTTTCTAATTAACGAAATTTCAAAATTTAAAATGCTACAAATATCTACGCATCCATGCGAATCGAATGAGACCATCGGCATCAAAATCCGGCCCGAAAATCTGGAGATATGACAGTTTGAAAAATAAACCGACACCGTTTACGATGTAATGAGCTGATATTTTAAATTGCTCTTAAACTTTTTCTAATTAACGAAATTTCAAACTTTAAAATGCTAAAAATATCTATATTTTCATGCGAATCGAATGAGACCATTGGCATCAAAATCCGGCCCGAAAATCTGGAGATATGACAGTTTGAAAAATAAACCGACACCGTTTACGATGTAATGAGCTGATATTTTAAATTGCTCTTAAACTTTTTCTAATTAACGAAATTTCAAACTTTAAAATGCTAAAAATATCTATATTTTCATGCGAATCGAATGAGACCATTGGCATCAAAATCCGGCCCGAAAATCTGGAGATATGACAGTTTGAAAAATAAACCGACACCGTTTACGATGTACTGAACTGATATTTTAAATTGCTCTTAAACTTTTTCTAATTAACGAAATTTCAAAATTTAAAATGCTAAAAATATCTACGCATCCATGCGAATCGAATGAGACCATCGGCATCAAAATCCGGCCCGAAAATCTGGAGATATGACAGTTTGAAAAATAAACCGACACCGTTTACGATGTAATGAGCTGATAATTTAAATTTCTCTTAAACTTTTTCTAATTAACGAAATTTCAAAATTTAAAATGCTACAAATATCTACGCATCCATGCGAATCGAATGAGACCATCGGCATCAAAATCCGGCCCGAAAATCTGGAGATATGACAGTTTGAAAAATAAACCGACACCGTTTACGATGTAATGAGCTGATATTTTAAATTGCTCTTAAACTTTTTCTAATTAACGAAATTTCAAACTTTAAAATGCTAAAAATATCTATATTTTCATGCGAATCGAATGAGACCATTGGCATCAAAATCCGGCCCGAAAATCTGGAGATATGACAGTTTGAAAAATAAACCGACACCGTTTACGATGTAATGAGCTGATATTTTAAATTGCTCTTAAACTTTTTCTAATTAACGAAATTTCAAAATTTAAAATGCTAAAAATATCTACGCATCCATGCGAATCGAATGAGACCATCGGCATCAAAATCCGGCCCGAAAATCTGGAGATATGACAGTTTGAAAAATAAACCGACACCGTTTACGATGTAATGAGCTGATAATTTAAATTTCTCTTAAACTTTTTCTAATTAACGAAATTTCAAAATTTAAAATGCTAAAAATATCTACGCATCCATGCGAATCGAATGAGACCATCGGCATCAAAATCCGGCCCGAAAATCTGGAGATATGACAGTTTGAAAAATAAACCGACACCGTTTACGATGTAATGAGCTGATAATTTAAATTTCTCTTAAACTTTTTCTAATTAACGAAATTTCAAAATTTAAAATGCTACAAATATCTACGCATCCATGCGAATCGAATGAGACCATCGGCATCAAAATCCGGCCCGAAAATCTGGAGATATGACAGTTTGAAAAATAAACCGACACCGTTTACGATGTAATGAGCTGATATTTTAAATTGCTCTTAAACTTTTTCTAATTAACGAAATTTCAAACTTTAAAATGCTAAAAATATCTATATTTTCATGCGAATCGAATGAGACCATTGGCATCAAAATCCGGCCCGAAAATCTGGAGATATGACAGTTTGAAAAATAAACCGACACCGTTTACGATGTACTGAACTGATATTTTAAATTGCTCTTAAACTTTTTCTAATTAACGAAATTTCAAAATTTAAAATGCTAAAAATATCTACGCATCCATGCGAATCGAATGAGACCATCGGCATCAAAATCCGGCCCGAAAATCTGGAGATATGACAGTTTGAAAAATAAACCGACACCGTTTACGATGTAATGAGCTGATAATTTAAATTTCTCTTAAACTTTTTCTAATTAACGAAATTTCAAAATTTAAAATGCTACAAATATCTACGCATCCATGCGAATCGAATGAGACCATCGGCATCAAAATCCGGCCAGAAAATCTGGAGATATGACAGTTTGAAAAATAAACCGACACCGTTTACGATGTAATGAGCTGATATTTTAAATTGCTCTTAAACTTTTTCTAATTAACGAAATTTCAAAATTTAAAATGCTAAAAATATCTATATTTTCATGCGAATCGAATGAGACCATTGGCATCAAAATCCGGCCCGAAAATCTGGAGATATGACAGTTTGAAAAATAAACCGACACCGTTTACGATGTAATGAGCTGATATTTTAAATTGCTCTTAAACTTTTTCTAATTAACGAAATTTCAAAATTTAAAATGCTAAAAATATCTATATTTTCATGCGAATCGAATGAGACCATTGGCATCAAAATCCGGCCCGAAAATCTGGAGATATGACAGTTTGAAAAATAAACCGACACCGTTTACGATGTAATGAGCTGATATTTTAAATTGCTCTTAAACTTTTTCTAATTAACGAAATTTCAAAATTTAAAATGCTAAAAATATCTATATTTTCATGCGAATCGAATGAGACCATCGGCATCAAAATCCGGCCAGAAAATCTGGAGATATGACAGTTTGAAAAATAAACCGACACCGTTTACGATGTAATGAGCTGATATTTTAAATTGCTCTTAAACTTTTTCTAATTAACGAAATTTCAAAATTTAAAATGCTACAAATATCTACGCATCCATGCGAATCGAATGAGACCATCGGCATCAAAATCCGGCCAGAAAATCTGGAGATATGACAGTTTGAAAAATAAACCGACACCGTTTACGATGTAATGAGCTGATATTTTAAATTGCTCTGAAACTTTTTCTAATTAACGAAATTTCAAAATTTAAAATGCTAAAAATATCTATATTTTCATGCGAATCGAATGAGACCATTGGCATCAAAATCCGGCCCGAAAATCTGGAGATATGACAGTTTGAAAAATAAACCGACACCGTTTACGATGTAATGAGCTGATATTTTAAATTGCTCTTAAACTTTTTCTAATTAACGAAATTTCAAAATTTAAAATGCTACAAATATCTACGCATCCATGCGAATCGAATGAGACCATCGGCATCAAAATCCGGCCAGAAAATCTGGAGATATGACAGTTTGAAAAATAAACCGACACCGTTTACGATGTAATGAGCTGATATTTTAAATTGCTCTTAAACTTTTTCTAATTAACGAAATTTCAAAATTTAAAATGCTAAAAATATCTATATTTTCATGCGAATCGAATGAGACCATTGGCATCAAAATCCGGCCCGAAAATCTGGAGATATGACAGTTTGAAAAATAAACCGACACCGTTTACGATGTAATGAGCTGATATTTTAAATTGCTCTTAAACTTTTTCTAATCAACGAAATTTCAAAATTTAAAATGCTAAAAATATCTATATTTTCATGCGAATCGAATGAGACCATTGGCATCAAAATCCGGCCCGAAAATCTGGAGATATGACAGTTTGAAAAATAAACCGACACCGTTTACGATGTAATGAGCTGATATTTTAAATTGCTCTTAAACTTTTTCTAATTAAAGAAATTTCAAAATTTAAAATGCTAAAAATATCTATATTTTCATGCGAATCGAATGAGACCATTGGCATCAAAATCCGGCCCGAAAATCTGGAGATATGACAGTTTGAAAAATAAACCGACACCGTTTACGATGTAATGAGCTGATATTTTAAATTGCTCTTAAACTTTTTCTAATTAACGAAATTTCAAAATTTAAAATGCTACAAATATCTACGCATCCATGCGAATCGAATGAGACCATCGGCATCAAAATCCGGCCCGAAAATCTGGAGATATGACAGTTTGAAAAATAAACCGACACCGTTACGATGTAATGAGCTGATATTTTAAATTGCTCTTAAACTTTTTCTAATTAACGAAATTTCAAAATTTAAAATGCTAAAAATATCTATATTTTCATGCGAATCGAATGAGACCATTGGCATCAAAATCCGGCCCGAAAATCTGGAGATATGACAGTTTGAAAAATAAACCGACACCGTTTACGATGTAATGAGCTGATATTTTAAATTGCTCTTAAACTTTTTCTAATTAACGAAATTTCAAAATTTAAAATGCTAAAAATATCTATATTTTCATGCGAATCGAATGAGACCATTGGCATCAAAATCCGGCCCGAAAATCTGGAGATATGACAGTTTGAAAAATAAACCGACACCGTTTACGATGTAATGAGCTGATATTTTAAATTGCTCTTAAACTTTTTCTAATTAACGAAATTTCAAACTTTAAAATGCTAAAAATATCTATATTTTCATGCGAATCGAATGAGACCATTGGCATCAAAATCCGGCCCGAAAATCTGGAGATATGACAGTTTGAAAAATAAACCGACACCGTTTACGATGTAATGAGCTGATATTTTAAATTGCTCTTAAACTTTTTCTAATTAACGAAATTTCAAAATTTAAAATGCTACAAATATCTACGCATCCATGCGAATCGAATGAGACCATCGGCATCAAAATCCGGCCCGAAAATCTGGAGATATGACAGTTTGAAAAATAAACCGACACCGTTTACGATGTAATGAGCTGATATTTTAAATTGCTCTTAAACTTTTTCTAATTAACGAAATTTCAAAATTTAAAATGCTAAAAATATCTATATTTTCATGCGAATCGAATGAGACCATTGGCATCAAAATCCGGCCCGAAAATCTGGAGATATGACAGTTTGAAAAATAAACCGACACCGTTTACGATGTAATGAGCTGATATTTTAAATTGCTCTTAAACTTTTTCTAATTAACGAAATTTCAAACTTTAAAATGCTAAAAATATCTATATTTTCATGCGAATCGAATGAGACCATTGGCATCAAAATCCGGCCCGAAAATCTGGAGATATGACAGTTTGAAAAATAAACCGACACCGTTTACGATGTAATGAGCTGATATTTTAAATTGCTCTTAAACTTTTTCTAATTAACGAAATTTCAAAATTTAAAATGCTACAAATATCTACGCATCCATGCGAATCGAATGAGACCATCGGCATCAAAATCCGGCCCGAAAATCTGGAGATATGACAGTTTGAAAAATAAACCGACACCGTTTACGATGTAATGAGCTGATATTTTAAATTGCTCTTAAACTTTTTCTAATTAACGAAATTTCAAAATTTAAAATGCTAAAAATATCTATATTTTCATGCGAATCGAATGAGACCATCGGCATCAAAATCCGGCCAGAAAATCTGGAGATATGACAGTTTGAAAAATAAACCGACACCGTTTACGATGTAATGAGCTGATATTTTAAATTGCTCTTAAACTTTTTCTAATTAACGAAATTTCAAAATTTAAAATGCTACAAATATCTACGCATCCATGCGAATCGAATGAGACCATTGGCATCAAAATCCGGCCCGAAAATCTGGAGATATGACAGTTTGAAAAATAAACCGACACCGTTTACGATGTAATGAGCTGATATTTTAAATTGCTCTTAAACTTTTTCTAATTAACGAAATTTCAAAATTTAAAATGCTAAAAATATCTATATTTTCATGCGAATCGAATGAGACCATTGGCATCAAAATCCGGCCCGAAAATCTGGAGATATGACAGTTTGAAAAATAAACCGACACCGTTTACGATGTAATGAGCTGATATTTTAAATTGCTCTTAAACTTTTTCTAATTAACGAAATTTCAAAATTTAAAATGCTAAAAATATCTATATTTTCATGCGAATCGAATGAGACCATTGGCATCAAAATCCGGCCCGAAAATCTGGAGATATGACAGTTTGAAAAATAAACCGACACCGTTTACGATGTAATGAGCTGATATTTTAAATTGCTCTTAAACTTTTTCTAATTAACGAAATTTCAAAATTTAAAATGCTAAAAATATCTATATTTTCATGCGAATCGAATGAGACCATTGGCATCAAAATCCGGCCCGAAAATCTGGAGATATGACAGTTTGAAAAATAAACCGACACCGTTTACGATGTACTGAACTGATATTTTAAATTGCTCTTAAACTTTTTCTAATTAACGAAATTTCAAAATTTAAAATGCTAAAAATATCTACGCATCCATGCGAATCGAATGAGACCATCGGCATCAAAATCCGGCCCGAAAATCTGGAGATATGACAGTTTGAAAAATAAACCGACACCGTTTACGATGTACTGAACTGATATTTTAAATTGCTCTTAAACTTTTTCTAATTAACGAAATTTCAAAATTTAAAATGCTAAAAATATCTACGCATCCATGCGAATCGAATGAGACCATCGGCATCAAAATCCGGCCCGAAAATCTGGAGATATGACAGTTTGAAAAATAAACCGACACCGTTTACGATGTAATGAGCTGATATTTTAAATTTCTCTTAAACTTTTTCTAATTAACGAAATTTCAAAATTTAAAATGCTACAAATATCTACGCGTCCATGCGAATCGAATGAGACCATCGGCATCAAAATCCGGCCAGAAAATCTGGAGATATGACAGTTTGAAAAATAAACCGACACCGTTTACGATGTAATGAGCTGATATTTTAAATTGCTCTTAAACTTTTTCTAATTAACGAAATTTCAAAATTTAAAATGCTAAAAATATCTATATTTTCATGCGAATCGAATGAGACCATTGGCATCAAAATCCGGCCCGAAAATCTGGAGATATGACAGTTTGAAAAATAAACCGACACCGTTTACGATGTAATGAGCTGATATTTTAAATTGCTCTTAAACTTTTTCTAATTAACGAAATTTCAAAATTTAAAATGCTAAAAATATCTATATTTTCATGCGAATCGAATGAGACCATTGGCATCAAAATCCGGCCCGAAAATCTGGAGATATGACAGTTTGAAAAATAAACCGACACCGTTTACGATGTAATGAGCTGATATTTTAAATTGCTCTTAAACTTTTTCTAATTAACGAAATTTCAAAATTTAAAATGCTACAAATATCTACGCATCCATGCGAATCGAATGAGACCATCGGCATCAAAATCCGGCCCGAAAATCTGGAGATATGACAGTTTGAAAAATAAACCGACACCGTTACGATGTAATGAGCTGATATTTTAAATTGCTCTTAAACTTTTTCTAATTAACGAAATTTCAAAATTTAAAATGCTAAAAATATCTATATTTTCATGCGAATCGAATGAGACCATTGGCATCAAAATCCGGCCCGAAAATCTGGAGATATGACAGTTTGAAAAATAAACCGACACCGTTTACGATGTAATGAGCTGATATTTTAAATTGCTCTTAAACTTTTTCTAATTAACGAAATTTCAAAATTTAAAATGCTAAAAATATCTATATTTTCATGCGAATCGAATGAGACCATTGGCATCAAAATCCGGCCCGAAAATCTGGAGATATGACAGTTTGAAAAATAAACCGACACCGTTTACGATGTAATGAGCTGATATTTTAAATTGCTCTTAAACTTTTTCTAATTAACGAAATTTCAAACTTTAAAATGCTAAAAATATCTATATTTTCATGCGAATCGAATGAGACCATTGGCATCAAAATCCGGCCCGAAAATCTGGAGATATGACAGTTTGAAAAATAAACCGACACCGTTTACGATGTACTGAACTGATATTTTAAATTGCTCTTAAACTTTTTCTAATTAACGAAATTTCAAAATTTAAAATGCTAAAAATATCTACGCATCCATGCGAATCGAATGAGACCATCGGCATCAAAATCCGGCCCGAAAATCTGGAGATATGACAGTTTGAAAAATAAACCGACACCGTTTACGATGTAATGAGCTGATATTTTAAATTTCTCTTAAACTTTTTCTAATTAACGAAATTTCAAAATTTAAAATGCTACAAATATCTACGCATCCATGCGAATCGAATGAGACCATCGGCATCAAAATCCGGCCAGAAAATCTGGAGATATGACAGTTTGAAAAATAAACCGACACCGTTTACGATGTAATGAGCTGATATTTTAAATTGCTCTTAAACTTTTTCTAATTAACGAAATTTCAAAATTTAAAATGCTAAAAATATCTATATTTTCATGCGAATCGAATGAGACCATTGGCATCAAAATCCGGCCCGAAAATCTGGAGATATGACAGTTTGAAAAATAAACCGACACCGTTTACGATGTAATGAGCTGATATTTTAAATTGCTCTTAAACTTTTTCTAATTAACGAAATTTCAAAATTTAAAATGCTAAAAATATCTATATTTTCATGCGAATCGAATGAGACCATTGGCATCAAAATCCGGCCCGAAAATCTGGAGATATGACAGTTTGAAAAATAAACCGACACCGTTTACGATGTAATGAGCTGATATTTTAAATTGCTCTTAAACTTTTTCTAATTAACGAAATTTCAAAATTTAAAATGCTAAAAATATCTATATTTTCATGCGAATCGAATGAGACCATCGGCATCAAAATCCGGCCAGAAAATCTGGAGATATGACAGTTTGAAAAATAAACCGACACCGTTTACGATGTAATGAGCTGATATTTTAAATTGCTCTTAAACTTTTTCTAATTAACGAAATTTCAAAATTTAAAATGCTACAAATATCTACGCATCCATGCGAATCGAATGAGACCATCGGCATCAAAATCCGGCCAGAAAATCTGGAGATATGACAGTTTGAAAAATAAACCGACACCGTTTACGATGTAATGAGCTGATATTTTAAATTGCTCTTAAACTTTTTCTAATTAACGAAATTTCAAAATTTAAAATGCTAAAAATATCTATATTTTCATGCGAATCGAATGAGACCATTGGCATCAAAATCCGGCCCGAAAATCTGGAGATATGACAGTTTGAAAAATAAACCGACACCGTTTACGATGTAATGAGCTGATATTTTAAATTGCTCTTAAACTTTTTCTAATTAACGAAATTTCAAAATTTAAAATGCTACAAATATCTACGCATCCATGCGAATCGAATGAGACCATCGGCATCAAAATCCGGCCCGAAAATCTGGAGATATGACAGTTTGAAAAATAAACCGACACCGTTTACGATGTAATGAGCTGATATTTTAAATTGCTCTTAAACTTTTTCTAATTAACGAAATTTCAAACTTTAAAATGCTAAAAATATCTATATTTTCATGCGAATCGAATGAGACCATTGGCATCAAAATCCGGCCCGAAAATCTGGAGATATGACAGTTTGAAAAATAAACCGACACCGTTTACGATGTAATGAGCTGATATTTTAAATTGCTCTTAAACTTTTTCTAATTAACGAAATTTCAAACTTTAAAATGCTAAAAATATCTATATTTTCATGCGAATCGAATGAGACCATTGGCATCAAAATCCGGCCCGAAAATCTGGAGATATGACAGTTTGAAAAATAAACCGACACCGTTTACGATGTACTGAACTGATATTTTAAATTGCTCTTAAACTTTTTCTAATTAACGAAATTTCAAAATTTAAAATGCTAAAAATATCTATATTTTCATGCGAATCGAATGAGACCATCGGCATCAAAATCCGGCCAGAAAATCTGGAGATATGACAGTTTGAAAAATAAACCGACACCGTTTACGATGTAATGAGCTGATATTTTAAATTGCTCTTAAACTTTTTCTAATTAACGAAATTTCAAAATTTAAAATGCTAAAAATATCTATATTTTCATGCGAATCGAATGAGACCATTGGCATCAAAATCCGGCCCGAAAATCTGGAGATATGACAGTTTGAAAAATAAACCGACACCGTTTACGATGTACTGAACTGATATTTTAAATTGCTCTTAAACTTTTTCTAATTAACGAAATTTCAAAATTTAAAATGCTAAAAATATCTACGCATCCATGCGAATCGAATGAGACCATCGGCATCAAAATCCGGCCCGAAAATCTGGAGATATGACAGTTTGAAAAATAAACCGACACCGTTTACGATGTAATGAGCTGATATTTTAAATTTCTCTTAAACTTTTTCTAATTAACGAAATTTCAAAATTTAAAATGCTACAAATATCTACGCATCCATGCGAATCGAATGAGACCATCGGCATCAAAATCCGGCCAGAAAATCTGGAGATATGACAGTTTGAAAAATAAACCGACACCGTTTACGATGTAATGAGCTGATATTTTAAATTGCTCTTAAACTTTTTCTAATTAACGAAATTTCAAAATTTAAAATGCTAAAAATATCTATATTTTCATGCGAATCGAATGAGACCATTGGCATCAAAATCCGGCCCGAAAATCTGGAGATATGACAGTTTGAAAAATAAACCGACACCGTTTACGATGTAATGAGCTGATATTTTAAATTGCTCTTAAACTTTTTCTAATTAACGAAATTTCAAAATTTAAAATGCTAAAAATATCTATATTTTCATGCGAATCGAATGAGACCATTGGCATCAAAATCCGGCCCGAAAATCTGGAGATATGACAGTTTGAAAAATAAACCGACACCGTTTACGATGTAATGAGCTGATATTTTAAATTGCTCTTAAACTTTTTCTAATTAACGAAATTTCAAAATTTAAAATGCTAAAAATATCTATATTTTCATGCGAATCGAATGAGACCATCGGCATCAAAATCCGGCCAGAAAAGCTGGAGATATGACAGTTTGAAAAATAAACCGACACCGTTTACGATGTAATGAGCTGATATTTTAAATTGCTCTTAAACTTTTTCTAATTAACGAAATTTCAAAATTTAAAATGCTACAAATATCTACGCATCCATGCGAATCGAATGAGACCATCGGCATCAAAATCCGGCCAGAAAATCTGGAGATATGACAGTTTGAAAAATAAACCGACACCGTTTACGATGTACTGAACTGATATTTTAAATTGCTCTTAAACTTTTTCTAATTAACGAAATTTCAAAATTTAAAATGCTAAAAATATCTATATTTTCATGCGAATCGAATGAGACCATCGGCATCAAAATCCGGCCAGAAAATCTGGAGATATGACAGTTTGAAAAATAAACCGACACCGTTTACGATGTAATGAGCTGATATTTTAAATTGCTCTTAAACTTTTTCTAATTAACGAAATTTCAAAATTTAAAATGCTAAAAATATCTATATTTTCATGCGAATCGAATGAGACCATTGGCATCAAAATCCGGCCCGAAAATCTGGAGATATGACAGTTTGAAAAATAAACCGACACCGTTTACGATGTACTGAACTGATATTTTAAATTGCTCTTAAACTTTTTCTAATTAACGAAATTTCAAAATTTAAAATGCTAAAAATATCTACGCATCCATGCGAATCGAATGAGACCATCGGCATCAAAATCCGGCCCGAAAATCTGGAGATATGACAGTTTGAAAAATAAACCGACACCGTTTACGATGTAATGAGCTGATATTTTAAATTTCTCTTAAACTTTTTCTAATTAACGAAATTTCAAAATTTAAAATGCTACAAATATCTACGCATCCATGCGAATCGAATGAGACCATCGGCATCAAAATCCGGCCAGAAAATCTGGAGATATGACAGTTTGAAAAATAAACCGACACCGTTTACGATGTAATGAGCTGATATTTTAAATTGCTCTTAAACTTTTTCTAATTAACGAAATTTCAAAATTTAAAATGCTAAAAATATCTATATTTTCATGCGAATCGAATGAGACCATTGGCATCAAAATCCGGCCCGAAAATCTGGAGATATGACAGTTTGAAAAATAAACCGACACCGTTTACGATGTAATGAGCTGATATTTTAAATTGCTCTTAAACTTTTTCTAATTAACGAAATTTCAAAATTTAAAATGCTAAAAATATCTATATTTTCATGCGAATCGAATGAGACCATTGGCATCAAAATCCGGCCCGAAAATCTGGAGATATGACAGTTTGAAAAATAAACCGACACCGTTTACGATGTAATGAGCTGATATTTTAAATTGCTCTTAAACTTTTTCTAATTAACGAAATTTCAAAATTTAAAATGCTAAAAATATCTATATTTTCATGCGAATCGAATGAGACCATCGGCATCAAAATCCGGCCAGAAAAGCTGGAGATATGACAGTTTGAAAAATAAACCGACACCGTTTACGATGTAATGAGCTGATATTTTAAATTGCTCTTAAACTTTTTCTAATTAACGAAATTTCAAAATTTAAAATGCTACAAATATCTACGCATCCATGCGAATCGAATGAGACCATCGGCATCAAAATCCGGCCAGAAAATCTGGAGATATGACAGTTTGAAAAATAAACCGACACCGTTTACGATGTAATGAGCTGATATTTTAAATTGCTCTTAAACTTTTTCTAATTAACGAAATTTCAAAATTTAAAATGCTAAAAATATCTATATTTTCATGCGAATCGAATGAGACCATTGGCATCAAAATCCGGCCCGAAAATCTGGAGATATGACAGTTTGAAAAATAAACCGACACCGTTTACGATGTAATGAGCTGATATTTTAAATTGCTCTTAAACTTTTTCTAATTAACGAAATTTCAAAATTTAAAATGCTACAAATATCTACGCATCCATGCGAATCGAATGAGACCATCGGCATCAAAATCCGGCCCGAAAATCTGGAGATATGACAGTTTGAAAAATAAACCGACACCGTTTACGATGTAATGAGCTGATATTTTAAATTGCTCTTAAACTTTTTCTAATTAACGAAATTTCAAACTTTAAAATGCTAAAAATATCTATATTTTCATGCGAATCGAATGAGACCATTGGCATCAAAATCCGGCCCGAAAATCTGGAGATATGACAGTTTGAAAAATAAACCGACACCGTTTACGATGTAATGAGCTGATATTTTAAATTGCTCTTAAACTTTTTCTAATTAACGAAATTTCAAACTTTAAAATGCTAAAAATATCTATATTTTCATGCGAATCGAATGAGACCATTGGCATCAAAATCCGGCCCGAAAATCTGGAGATATGACAGTTTGAAAAATAAACCGACACCGTTTACGATGTACTGAACTGATATTTTAAATTGCTCTTAAACTTTTTCTAATTAACGAAATTTCAAAATTTAAAATGCTAAAAATATCTATATTTTCATGCGAATCGAATGAGACCATCGGCATCAAAATCCGGCCAGAAAATCTGGAGATATGACAGTTTGAAAAATAAACCGACACCGTTTACGATGTAATGAGCTGATATTTTAAATTGCTCTTAAACTTTTTCTAATTAACGAAATTTCAAAATTTAAAATGCTAAAAATATCTATATTTTCATGCGAATCGAATGAGACCATTGGCATCAAAATCCGGCCCGAAAATCTGGAGATATGACAGTTTGAAAAATAAACCGACACCGTTTACGATGTACTGAACTGATATTTTAAATTGCTCTTAAACTTTTTCTAATTAACGAAATTTCAAAATTTAAAATGCTAAAAATATCTACGCATCCATGCGAATCGAATGAGACCATCGGCATCAAAATCCGGCCCGAAAATCTGGAGATATGACAGTTTGAAAAATAAACCGACACCGTTTACGATGTAATGAGCTGATATTTTAAATTTCTCTTAAACTTTTTCTAATTAACGAAATTTCAAAATTTAAAATGCTACAAATATCTACGCATCCATGCGAATCGAATGAGACCATCGGCATCAAAATCCGGCCAGAAAATCTGGAGATATGACAGTTTGAAAAATAAACCGACACCGTTTACGATGTAATGAGCTGATATTTTAAATTGCTCTTAAACTTTTTCTAATTAACGAAATTTCAAAATTTAAAATGCTAAAAATATCTATATTTTCATGCGAATCGAATGAGACCATTGGCATCAAAATCCGGCCCGAAAATCTGGAGATATGACAGTTTGAAAAATAAACCGACACCGTTTACGATGTAATGAGCTGATATTTTAAATTGCTCTTAAACTTTTTCTAATTAACGAAATTTCAAAATTTAAAATGCTAAAAATATCTATATTTTCATGCGAATCGAATGAGACCATTGGCATCAAAATCCGGCCCGAAAATCTGGAGATATGACAGTTTGAAAAATAAACCGACACCGTTTACGATGTAATGAGCTGATATTTTAAATTGCTCTTAAACTTTTTCTAATTAACGAAATTTCAAAATTTAAAATGCTAAAAATATCTATATTTTCATGCGAATCGAATGAGACCATCGGCATCAAAATCCGGCCAGAAAAGCTGGAGATATGACAGTTTGAAAAATAAACCGACACCGTTTACGATGTAATGAGCTGATATTTTAAATTGCTCTTAAACTTTTTCTAATTAACGAAATTTCAAAATTTAAAATGCTACAAATATCTACGCATCCATGCGAATCGAATGAGACCATCGGCATCAAAATCCGGCCAGAAAATCTGGAGATATGACAGTTTGAAAAATAAACCGACACCGTTTACGATGTAATGAGCTGATATTTTAAATTGCTCTTAAACTTTTTCTAATTAACGAAATTTCAAAATTTAAAATGCTAAAAATATCTATATTTTCATGCGAATCGAATGAGACCATTGGCATCAAAATCCGGCCCGAAAATCTGGAGATATGACAGTTTGAAAAATAAACCGACACCGTTTACGATGTAATGAGCTGATATTTTAAATTGCTCTTAAACTTTTTCTAATTAACGAAATTTCAAAATTTAAAATGCTACAAATATCTACGCATCCATGCGAATCGAATGAGACCATCGGCATCAAAATCCGGCCCGAAAATCTGGAGATATGACAGTTTGAAAAATAAACCGACACCGTTTACGATGTAATGAGCTGATATTTTAAATTGCTCTTAAACTTTTTCTAATTAACGAAATTTCAAACTTTAAAATGCTAAAAATATCTATATTTTCATGCGAATCGAATGAGACCATTGGCATCAAAATCCGGCCCGAAAATCTGGAGATATGACAGTTTGAAAAATAAACCGACACCGTTTACGATGTAATGAGCTGATATTTTAAATTGCTCTTAAACTTTTTCTAATTAACGAAATTTCAAACTTTAAAATGCTAAAAATATCTATATTTTCATGCGAATCGAATGAGACCATTGGCATCAAAATCCGGCCCGAAAATCTGGAGATATGACAGTTTGAAAAATAAACCGACACCGTTTACGATGTACTGAACTGATATTTTAAATTGCTCTTAAACTTTTTCTAATTAACGAAATTTCAAAATTTAAAATGCTAAAAATATCTACGCATCCATGCGAATCGAATGAGACCATCGGCATCAAAATCCGGCCCGAAAATCTGGAGATATGACAGTTTGAAAAATAAACCGACACCGTTTACGATGTAATGAGCTGATATTTTAAATTTCTCTTAAACTTTTTCTAATTAACGAAATTTCAAAATTTAAAATGCTACAAATATCTACGCATCCATGCGAATCGAATGAGACCATCGGCATCAAAATCCGGCCAGAAAATCTGGAGATATGACAGTTTGAAAAATAAACCGACACCGTTTACGATGTAATGAGCTGATATTTTAAATTGCTCTTAAACTTTTTCTAATTAACGAAATTTCAAAATTTAAAATGCTAAAAATATCTATATTTTCATGCGAATCGAATGAGACCATTGGCATCAAAATCCGGCCCGAAAATCTGGAGATATGACAGTTTGAAAAATAAACCGACACCGTTTACGATGTAATGAGCTGATATTTTAAATTGCTCTTAAACTTTTTCTAATTAACGAAATTTCAAAATTTAAAATGCTAAAAATATCTATATTTTCATGCGAATCGAATGAGACCATTGGCATCAAAATCCGGCCCGAAAATCTGGAGATATGACAGTTTGAAAAATAAACCGACACCGTTTACGATGTAATGAGCTGATATTTTAAATTGCTCTTAAACTTTTTCTAATTAACGAAATTTCAAAATTTAAAATGCTAAAAATATCTATATTTTCATGCGAATCGAATGAGACCATCGGCATCAAAATCCGGCCAGAAAATCTGGAGATATGACAGTTTGAAAAATAAACCGACACCGTTTACGATGTAATGAGCTGATATTTTAAATTGCTCTTAAACTTTTTCTAATTAACGAAATTTCAAAATTTAAAATGCTACAAATATCTACGCATCCATGCGAATCGAATGAGACCATCGGCATCAAAATCCGGCCAGAAAATCTGGAGATATGACAGTTTGAAAAATAAACCGACACCGTTTACGATGTAATGAGCTGATATTTTAAATTGCTCTTAAACTTTTTCTAATTAACGAAATTTCAAAATTTAAAATGCTAAAAATATCTATATTTTCATGCGAATCGAATGAGACCATTGGCATCAAAATCCGGCCCGAAAATCTGGAGATATGACAGTTTGAAAAATAAACCGACACCGTTTACGATGTAATGAGCTGATATTTTAAATTGCTCTTAAACTTTTTCTAATTAACGAAATTTCAAAATTTAAAATGCTACAAATATCTACGCATCCATGCGAATCGAATGAGACCATCGGCATCAAAATCCGGCCCGAAAATCTGGAGATATGACAGTTTGAAAAATAAACCGACACCGTTTACGATGTAATGAGCTGATATTTTAAATTGCTCTTAAACTTTTTCTAATTAACGAAATTTCAAACTTTAAAATGCTAAAAATATCTATATTTTCATGCGAATCGAATGAGACCATTGGCATCAAAATCCGGCCCGAAAATCTGGAGATATGACAGTTTGAAAAATAAACCGACACCGTTTACGATGTAATGAGCTGATATTTTAAATTGCTCTTAAACTTTTTCTAATTAACGAAATTTCAAACTTTAAAATGCTAAAAATATCTATATTTTCATGCGAATCGAATGAGACCATTGGCATCAAAATCCGGCCCGAAAATCTGGAGATATGACAGTTTGAAAAATAAACCGACACCGTTTACGATGTAATGAGCTGATATTTTAAATTGCTCTTAAACTTTTTCTAATTAACGAAATTTCAAAATTTAAAATGCTACAAATATCTACGCATCCATGCGAATCGAATGAGACCATCGGCATCAAAATCCGGCCCGAAAATCTGGAGATATGACAGTTTGAAAAATAAACCGACACCGTTTACGATGTAATGAGCTGATATTTTAAATTGCTCTTAAACTTTTTCTAATTAACGAAATTTCAAAATTTAAAATGCTAAAAATATCTATATTTTCATGCGAATCGAATGAGACCATCGGCATCAAAATCCGGCCAGAAAATCTGGAGATATGACAGTTTGAAAAATAAACCGACACCGTTTACGATGTAATGAGCTGATATTTTAAATTGCTCTTAAACTTTTTCTAATTAACGAAATTTCAAAATTTAAAATGCTACAAATATCTACGCATCCATGCGAATCGAATGAGACCATTGGCATCAAAATCCGGCCCGAAAATCTGGAGATATGACAGTTTGAAAAATAAACCGACACCGTTTACGATGTAATGAGCTGATATTTTAAATTGCTCTTAAACTTTTTCTAATTAACGAAATTTCAAAATTTAAAATGCTAAAAATATCTATATTTTCATGCGAATCGAATGAGACCATTGGCATCAAAATCCGGCCCGAAAATCTGGAGATATGACAGTTTGAAAAATAAACCGACACCGTTTACGATGTAATGAGCTGATATTTTAAATTGCTCTTAAACTTTTTCTAATTAACGAAATTTCAAAATTTAAAATGCTAAAAATATCTATATTTTCATGCGAATCGAATGAGACCATTGGCATCAAAATCCGGCCCGAAAATCTGGAGATATGACAGTTTGAAAAATAAACCGACACCGTTTACGATGTAATGAGCTGATATTTTAAATTGCTCTTAAACTTTTTCTAATTAACGAAATTTCAAAATTTAAAATGCTACAAATATCTACGCATCCATGCGAATCGAATGAGACCATCGGCATCAACATCCGGCCCGAAAATCTGGAGATATGACAGTTTGAAAAATAAACCGACACCGTTTACGATGTAATGAGCTGATATTTTAAATTGCTCTTAAACTTTTTCTAATTAACGAAATTTCAAAATTTAAAATGCTACAAATATCTACGCATCCATGCGAATCGAATGAGACCATCGGCATCAAAATCCGGCCAGAAAATCTGGAGATATGACAGTTTGAAAAATAAACCGACACCGTTTACGATGTAATGAGCTGATATTTTAAATTGCTCTTAAACTTTTTCTAATTAACGAAATTTCAAAATTTAAAATGCTAAAAATATCTATATTTTCATGCGAATCGAATGAGACCATTGGCATCAAAATCCGGCCCGAAAATCTGGAGATATGACAGTTTGAAAAATAAACCGACACCGTTTACGATGTAATGAGCTGATATTTTAAATTGCTCTTAAACTTTTTCTAATTAACGAAATTTCAAAATTTAAAATGCTAAAAATATCTATATTTTCATGCGAATCGAATGAGACCATTGGCATCAAAATCCGGCCCGAAAATCTGGAGATATGACAGTTTGAAAAATAAACCGACACCGTTTACGATGTAATGAGCTGATATTTTAAATTGCTCTTAAACTTTTTCTAATTAACGAAATTTCAAAATTTAAAATGCTAAAAATATCTATATTTTCATGCGAATCGAATGAGACCATTGGCATCAAAATCCGGCCCGAAAATCTGGAGATATGACAGTTTGAAAAATAAACCGACACCGTTTACGATGTAATGAGCTGATATTTTAAATTGCTCTTAAACTTTTTCTAATTAACGAAATTTCAAAATTTAAAATGCTACAAATATCTACGCATCCATGCGAATCGAATGAGACCATCGGCATCAACATCCGGCCCGAAAATCTGGAGATATGACAGTTTGAAAAATAAACCGACACCGTTTACGATGTAATGAGCTGATATTTTAAATTGCTCTTAAACTTTTTCTAATTAACGAAATTTCAAAATTTAAAATGCTAAAAATATCTATGTTTTCATGCGAATCGAATGAGACCATTGGCATCAAAATCCGGCCCGAAAATCTGGAGATATGACAGTTTGAAAAATAAACCGACACCGTTTACGATGTAATGAGCTGATATTTTAAATTGCTCTTAAACTTTTTCTAATTAACGAAATTTCAAAATTTAAAATGCTAAAAATATCTATATTTTCATGCGAATCGAATGAGACCATTGGCATCAAAATCCGGCCCGAAAATCTGGAGATATGACAGTTTGAAAAATAAACCGACACCGTTTACGATGTAATGAGCTGATATTTTAAATTGCTCTTAAACTTTTTCTAATTAACGAAATTTCAAAATTTAAAATGCTAAAAATATCTATATTTTCATGCGAATCGAATGAGACCATTGGCATCAAAATCCGGCCCGAAAATCTGGAGATATGACAGTTTGAAAAATAAACCGACACCGTTTACGATGTAATGAGCTGATATTTTAAATTGCTCTTAAACTTTTTCTAATTAACGAAATTTCAAAATTTAAAATGCTACAAATATCTACGCATCCATGCGAATCGAATGAGACCATCGGCATCAAAATCCGGCCAGAAAATCTGGAGATATGACAGTTTGAAAAATAAACCGACACCGTTTACGATGTAATGAGCTGATATTTTAAATTGCTCTTAAACTTTTTCTAATTAACGAAATTTCAAAATTTAAAATGCTAAAAATATCTATATTTTCATGCGAATCGAATGAGACCATTGGCATCAAAATCCGGCCCGAAAATCTGGAGATATGACAGTTTGAAAAATAAACCGACACCGTTTACGATGTAATGAGCTGATATTTTAAATTGCTCTTAAACTTTTTCTAATTAACGAAATTTCAAAATTTAAAATGCTAAAAATATCTATATTTTCATGCGAATCGAATGAGACCATTGGCATCAAAATCCGGCCCGAAAATCTGGAGATATGACAGTTTGAAAAATAAACCGACACCGTTTACGATGTAATGAGCTGATATTTTAAATTGCTCTTAAACTTTTTCTAATTAACGAAATTTCAAAATTTAAAATGCTAAAAATATCTATATTTTCATGCGAATCGAATGAGACCATTGGCATCAAAATCCGGCCCGAAAATCTGGAGATATGACAGTTTGAAAAATAAACCGACACCGTTTACGATGTAATGAGCTGATATTTTAAATTGCTCTTAAACTTTTTCTAATTAACGAAATTTCAAAATTTAAAATGCTAAAAATATCTATATTTTCATGCGAATCGAATGAGACCATTGGCATCAAAATCCGGCCCGAAAATCTGGAGATATGACAGTTTGAAAAATAAACCGACACCGTTTACGATGTAATGAGCTGATATTTTAAATTGCTCTTAAACTTTTTCTAATTAACGAAATTTCAAAATTTAAAATGCTAAAAATATCTATATTTTCATGCGAATCGAATGAGACCATTGGCATCAAAATCCGGCCCGAAAATCTGGAGATATGACAGTTTGAAAAATAAACCGACACCGTTTACGATGTAATGAGCTGATATTTTAAATTGCTCTTAAACTTTTTCTAATTAACGATATTTCAAAATTTAAAATGCTACAAATATCTACGCATCCATGCGAATCGAATGAGACCATCGGCATCAACATCCGGCCCGAAAATCTGGAGATATGACAGTTTGAAAAATAAACCGACACCGTTTACGATGTAATGAGCTGATATTTTAAATTGCTCTTAAACTTTTTCTAATTAACGAAATTTCAAAATTTAAAATGCTAAAAATATCTATGTTTTCATGCGAATCGAATGAGACCATTGGCATCAAAATCCGGCCCGAAAATCTGGAGATATGACAGTTTGAAAAATAAACCGACACCGTTTACGATGTAATGAGCTGATATTTTAAATTGCTCTTAAACTTTTTCTAATTAACGAAATTTCAAAATTTAAAATGCTAAAAATATCTATATTTTCATGCGAATCGAATGAGACCATTGGCATCAAAATCCGGCCCGAAAATCTGGAGATATGACAGTTTGAAAAATAAACCGACACCGTTTACGATGTAATGAGCTGATATTTTAAATTGCTCTTAAACTTTTTCTAATTAACGAAATTTCAAAATTTAAAATGCTACAAATATCTACGCATCCATGCGAATCGAATGAGACCATCGGCATCAACATCCGGCCCGAAAATCTGGAGATATGACAGTTTGAAAAATAAACCGACACCGTTTACGATGTAATGAGCTGATATTTTAAATTGCTCTTAAACTTTTTCTAATTAACGAAATTTCAAAATTTAAAATGCTACAAATATCTACGCATCCATGCGAATCGAATGAGACCATCGGCATCAAAATCCGGCCAGAAAATCTGGAGATATGACAGTTTGAAAAATAAACCGACACCGTTTACGATGTAATGAGCTGATATTTTAAATTGCTCTTAAACTTTTTCTAATTAACGAAATTTCAAAATTTAAAATGCTAAAAATATCTATATTTTCATGCGAATCGAATGAGACCATTGGCATCAAAATCCGGCCCGAAAATCTGGAGATATGACAGTTTGAAAAATAAACCGACACCGTTTACGATGTAATGAGCTGATATTTTAAATTGCTCTTAAACTTTTTCTAATTAACGAAATTTCAAAATTTAAAATGCTAAAAATATCTATATTTTCATGCGAATCGAATGAGACCATTGGCATCAAAATCCGGCCCGAAAATCTGGAGATATGACAGTTTGAAAAATAAACCGACACCGTTTACGATGTAATGAGCTGATATTTTAAATTGCTCTTAAACTTTTTCTAATTAACGAAATTTCAAAATTTAAAATGCTAAAAATATCTATATTTTCATGCGAATCGAATGAGACCATTGGCATCAAAATCCGGCCCGAAAATCTGGAGATATGACAGTTTGAAAAATAAACCGACACCGTTTACGATGTAATGAGCTGATATTTTAAATTGCTCTTAAACTTTTTCTAATTAACGAAATTTCAAAATTTAAAATGCTACAAATATCTACGCATCCATGCGAATCGAATGAGACCATCGGCATCAACATCCGGCCCGAAAATCTGGAGATATGACAGTTTGAAAAATAAACCGACACCGTTTACGATGTAATGAGCTGATATTTTAAATTGCTCTTAAACTTTTTCTAATTAACGAAATTTCAAAATTTAAAATGCTAAAAATATCTATGTTTTCATGCGAATCGAATGAGACCATTGGCATCAAAATCCGGCCCGAAAATCTGGAGATATGACAGTTTGAAAAATAAACCGACACCGTTTACGATGTAATGAGCTGATATTTTAAATTGCTCTTAAACTTTTTCTAATTAACGAAATTTCAAAATTTAAAATGCTAAAAATATCTATATTTTCATGCGAATCGAATGAGACCATTGGCATCAAAATCCGGCCCGAAAATCTGGAGATATGACAGTTTGAAAAATAAACCGACACCGTTTACGATGTAATGAGCTGATATTTTAAATTGCTCTTAAACTTTTTCTAATTAACGAAATTTCAAAATTTAAAATGCTAAAAATATCTATATTTTCATGCGAATCGAATGAGACCATTGGCATCAAAATCCGGCCCGAAAATCTGGAGATATGACAGTTTGAAAAATAAACCGACACCGTTTACGATGTAATGAGCTGATATTTTAAATTGCTCTTAAACTTTTTCTAATTAACGAAATTTCAAAATTTAAAATGCTACAAATATCTACGCATCCATGCGAATCGAATGAGACCATCGGCATCAAAATCCGGCCAGAAAATCTGGAGATATGACAGTTTGAAAAATAAACCGACACCGTTTACGATGTAATGAGCTGATATTTTAAATTGCTCTTAAACTTTTTCTAATTAACGAAATTTCAAAATTTAAAATGCTAAAAATATCTATATTTTCATGCGAATCGAATGAGACCATTGGCATCAAAATCCGGCCCGAAAATCTGGAGATATGACAGTTTGAAAAATAAACCGACACCGTTTACGATGTAATGAGCTGATATTTTAAATTGCTCTTAAACTTTTTCTAATTAACGAAATTTCAAAATTTAAAATGCTAAAAATATCTATATTTTCATGCGAATCGAATGAGACCATTGGCATCAAAATCCGGCCCGAAAATCTGGAGATATGACAGTTTGAAAAATAAACCGACACCGTTTACGATGTAATGAGCTGATATTTTAAATTGCTCTTAAACTTTTTCTAATTAACGAAATTTCAAAATTTAAAATGCTAAAAATATCTATATTTTCATGCGAATCGAATGAGACCATTGGCATCAAAATCCGGCCCGAAAATCTGGAGATATGACAGTTTGAAAAATAAACCGACACCGTTTACGATGTAATGAGCTGATATTTTAAATTGCTCTTAAACTTTTTCTAATTAACGAAATTTCAAAATTTAAAATGCTAAAAATATCTATATTTTCATGCGAATCGAATGAGACCATTGGCATCAAAATCCGGCCCGAAAATCTGGAGATATGACAGTTTGAAAAATAAACCGACACCGTTTACGATGTAATGAGCTGATATTTTAAATTGCTCTTAAACTTTTTCTAATTAACGAAATTTCAAAATTTAAAATGCTAAAAATATCTATATTTTCATGCGAATCGAATGAGACCATTGGCATCAAAATCCGGCCCGAAAATCTGGAGATATGACAGTTTGAAAAATAAACCGACACCGTTTACGATGTAATGAGCTGATATTTTAAATTGCTCTTAAACTTTTTCTAATTAACGATATTTCAAAATTTAAAATGCTACAAATATCTACGCATCCATGCGAATCGAATGAGACCATCGGCATCAACATCCGGCCCGAAAATCTGGAGATATGACAGTTTGAAAAATAAACCGACACCGTTTACGATGTAATGAGCTGATATTTTAAATTGCTCTTAAACTTTTTCTAATTAACGAAATTTCAAAATTTAAAATGCTAAAAATATCTATGTTTTCATGCGAATCGAATGAGACCATTGGCATCAAAATCCGGCCCGAAAATCTGGAGATATGACAGTTTGAAAAATAAACCGACACCGTTTACGATGTAATGAGCTGATATTTTAAATTGCTCTTAAACTTTTTCTAATTAACGAAATTTCAAAATTTAAAATGCTAAAAATATCTATATTTTCATGCGAATCGAATGAGACCATTGGCATCAAAATCCGGCCCGAAAATCTGGAGATATGACAGTTTGAAAAATAAACCGACACCGTTTACGATGTAATGAGCTGATATTTTAAATTGCTCTTAAACTTTTTCTAATTAACGAAATTTCAAAATTTAAAATGCTAAAAATATCTATATTTTCATGCGAATCGAATGAGACCATTGGCATCAAAATCCGGCCCGAAAATCTGGAGATATGACAGTTTGAAAAATAAACCGACACCGTTTACGATGTAATGAGCTGATATTTTAAATTGCTCTTAAACTTTTTCTAATTGTTAAGTCATTCAGACTTATAATTATTTGTATCTACCGTAACCCTATGTTGTAATTTAAATGATTTGATCTACGCGCTGAAAGTTGTATTTCTATTTGTATTATCGTCTACCCGCATTCCCTTTCGCCCTGTTTTTATTCTTCGTTTTTATCTATAGTTTGTGCCTGTAATAAAGCAGTGATAATTAAGCCTTTGTTGCACGACACAACAAATTGGCGATCAGGATTGTTTTTTTCGAACAAAATCGTGTTTTTTCGACAAAATTTTTCGGTTCTTTTTCTTCCTTTTCTCTACTTTTTGTTTCTTGTTTCGTTTTTGTCTGCTTCCGTTTGATTTTGTCAAGCTGGAACATTGTGTTTTTAAAAACACCTGACTGGAACGGCAAGTAAACATTCTTAAAAGTTTTTTTGCACTGTTCATCTCGTGCTGCCCGTTCAACGTGGTTTTGCTGGGAGAACGGTCAAATTAACTTCTCTCTCCAAAGTTTTTTTTGCACTGTTAATTTCTCGCTGCCAGATTTTTGGATTTGCGAGGAGAACGGTCAAATTAACTTCTCTCTCCAAAGTTTTTTTGCACTGTTAGTTTCTCGCTGCCAGATTTTTGGTTTTGCGGGGAGAACGGTCAAATTAACTCGTCATTCGTCATTGGAAGATGGACTCCACAATGCAAACCTTTCTGGCTCAACAGATCAAGCAACAACAGGATTTCTTCAAGGTCCAACAGGAGCAGTTCATTGCAGCAATGAAATCGGCTCTAGAAGCCAAAGAGACCGACTCCACCGTCGTGATCAACTCGTTGAGCAATCGCATCCCATCATTCCATTATGCACCCGACGAAGGTGAAACTTTTGATCGTTGGTTTTGTCGCTTTGAAGACATTCTGAAAATCGATGGAAAAAGTTTGGATGATGCCACCAGAACCCGCATAGTTTTGTCGAAACTGGAAGATCGTGAAGCAGAGCAGTATCGCAGCCACATCTTACCAGAAAAACCAGCAGATGTTAAATTTGATGATACGATCAAAAAGCTGAAAGATCTTTTCAGCGAGACGAAGTCACTCGCAAGACTTCGATATGAGCTCTTCAGTGTCAAGTTTGATGGAGGTGATCGCAAAGACTACACCGGTCTTGTCAAGCGTCGTTTCAACGCAGCCAAATGGAACGAAATGACAAGCGATCAAGCAGAATGCCTTCTATGGATTATCGGTCTTCAATCCGCTGAACACTTTGAAATTCGAGTCCGAGCTCTCAAGGAACTCGAAGCAAAACCTGATATCAAATTGACCGAGCTTACTCAGATGCTGGATGAAGTCATGGCACTTCGTAATGATGCAAACTTCATCGGCGGAACTGTCGATATTCATGCCGTCAAAAGTCGACACAATCATCGTAAACCGTCAAGTTATCCCGCGAAGAATCATCATCTGCAAACACCCCCGAAATCCTCACAAACCTCAGCACCACCTTCTCCATGTCCAAAATGTGGTGGTATGCATTGGCGCCGAGACTGCAAGCTCTCCGAAAGCACAGTCTGCCGCAATTGCAATAAATCTGGGCATTTGGCCAAAGTCTGTCGTCAGAGTTCGAGTCAAAGAAAGTCAAACAATGCCATATTTATTGCTCAATCTTCAGTCAGAACTGGTAACCGGATCTACAAAAACATCAAGATCAACGGAAAAACGGTTCGAATGCAACTTGATACTGGTGCTGAAACCACCGTCCTCAATGTCAAAGATTGGATCGCTCTCAATCGCCCAGTATTGTCGAAACCGAACAACAATCTGTATTCAGTCAACAATACAGAAATTCCCGTCAAAGGAGTATTCACGTGCAATTTCGTTCTGAATGGACATAATGGATCTGGAAATTGTTACGTTACAAACACTACAACATTGCTTGGTATGGATTGGATCAAGCAAGATCCAAATTTGTATAATCTACTGACAAATAGTTCCATCAATGCCATAACATCAAGCAAGCCATATCTCGAGAAACAACGCATGATTATTCAAAATCATCTTCAGACGTCCTTCCCAAACGTCTCCGCTGATGGACTTGGTCGCTGCACCAAAGCCAAAGCTTCTCTACAGCTTAAACCATCAGCTAAACCAACATTTTGCAAGGCCAGACCAGTTCCATTTGCAGTTTTGCCACGAGTAACCGAAGAATTGAATCGATTGGTTAAACAAGGTGTCATCACACCAACCGATTATTCTGATTTTGCAACTCCTATTGTTGTCGTCGAAAAGAAGAATGGTTCAATTCGGATGTGTGCAGATTATTCAACTGGACTTAACGATTCATTAGAATCGCACCAACATCCGCTCCCAACTGCTGAAGATATATTCACAACCCTGAATGGTGGAAAATACTTCACTCAAATGGACTTGGCTGAAGCATATTTGCAAATTGAAGTTGAAGAGCAGTTCAAGAAAATGCTCACCATCAACACCCATCAAGGATTATATTTCTATAATCGTCTTCCTTTCGGAGTCAAGACAGCACCCGCAATTTTTCAACAAATTGTCGATACAATGATTAGTGGTCTTCCCGGTGTTGCTGCATATATGGATGATATTATTATCAGTGGATCAACCATCGAAGAGCACAACCAACGGCTCAAAGAAGTTTTTCAACGTATCAATGATTATGGTTTTCGCATAAAGCCCGAAAAATGCGCCTTTCTTATGACCGAAATAAAATTTCTTGGATTTATCATCAACGAACTCGGACGTCGTCCCGATCCAATGAAAGTCGCTGCCATCAGCCAAATGCCAGCACCAACCGATATTTCGAGACTTCGCTCTTTTCTCGGAATGGTACAATTCTACGGTACATTCGTCAAAGATCTTCACACTTTCCGAGCACCTCTGGATGCATTGACGAAAAAGGATACAAAATTTGTTTGGTCCAAAACTTGTCAAACGGCATTCGAAAAGATCAAATCAATCCTTCAGTCTGATTTGCTTCTTACCCATTTCGATCCATCACTTCCTATCGTTGTTGCCGCCGACGCATCAAACTACGGTATCGGAGCCGTTATCACCCACCGATTCCCAGATGGATCTGAAAAAGCGATCTTCCATGCAAGTCGCTCCCTCAACGATGCTCAAAAAGGATACAGTCAAATTGAGAAAGAAGGCCTCGGATTAATTTTCGCTGTTGAGAAGTTTCATCGCTACATACACGGTCGAAAATTCCTTCTTCGAACTGATCACAAACCACTCGTTTCGATTTTTGGTTCAAAGAAAGGAATACCCGTCTATAGCGCGAATCGTCTCCAACGTTGGGCTACCATTCTTCTCAACTACGATTTCAAAATCGAATATGTCAATACTTCATCATTTGGACAAGCTGATGCGCTGTCACGCCTCATTGCTACAAATATGAAAAATCTGGAAATTGAAGATCGTGTTATTGCTAGAATTGAATCTGAAGTCGATGCTTCACACTCTGGAATTATTGGAAATCTTCCAATCACAGCAACAGCAATTCGAAATTCCACACTGGCCGATACCACCACATCAGCCGTACTGAAACATGTCAAATCTGGAAATTGGCCCAAATTAGATAAATCTTCACCAATTTGGAACTTCTACAACCGCCGTGAAAGTCTTTCCATCGTCAAAGACACACTGATGTTTAGTCATCGCATTGTCATCCCGTTGCCGCTCCGTCGCAGAGTTTTGAATACACTACACAAAGCTCATCCCGGTACTGAACGGATGAAGAAAATTGCTAGAAGTTATGTTTATTGGCCGTCAATTGACAAAGACATCGAATCTTTGGTCAGGAACTGCAAAAATTGTCAAGCTGCAGCAAAGAATCCTGTCAAAACATGTCTTGAACCATGGCCTACTACATCTGAACCATTTGAACGGATTCACATCGACTACGCCGGTCCAATCAACGGAATGTATTTCCTCGTCGTTGTCGATTCATATTCAAAATGGCCCGAAATTCTTCCAACGAGAACTATTTCGTCAACTGCTACTATTGAATTGCTTACTCCGATCTTCGCAAGATTCGGAAATCCGACACTTCTTGTTTCGGATAATGGAACTCAATTCACGTCTTCCCAATTTGCTCAATTCTGCACCTCGAGAGGTATCAAGCATCTCCGTTCGCCACCATTCCATCCACAGAGTAATGGCCAAGCCGAACGCTTCGTTGATACTTTCAAACGTGCTTTGATCAAAATGAGAGGGGAGGAGACAACACAAGAAGCACTTCAAACATTTCTGCAAAGTTATCGTTCAACACCTTGTCAAAGTTCACCAAACCAGAAGTCCCCTGCTGAAAACTTTATTGGTCGAAAAATGAAAACAGTTTTGGATCTGATGCTACCCACCAATTCATCTGAAGATCACAGCCAAGATCAGAAGATGAAGTATCAGTTTGATCGTCACCATGGAGCAAAACATCGAGAGTTCAACAATGGTGATGCTGTTTTTGTGAAAGATTATCGATCAAAAGCAACGTGGCTTCCTGGTACCATCATTCGTCGAAATGGCAAGGTCACCTACATCGTTGAATGTCAAGGAAAGCGCTGGAACCGTCATGCAAATCAGCTGCGTCGTCGTGATCATCCAACTCATGCTTCCCAACTCCTCGACATCTTCGATCTCCCAGCAAAGTTAGTTGCCAACCCGGTGACTAGACCTGCTACAATTTCAGCACCTCTGAGCAGTCCAACAACTGTTCAGAATTCTCAAATTCCAACGCAATTGCCTGCAACATTGCCAATGACACAACCACCGACAGCAGTACAAGTTCCCGCAGGAACTTCATCAGTGGCACTTCAACCACCACCAGCTGCGCAAGTCCAAAGACGATCAAGCCGTACGATCAAGCCCGTCGACCGTCTCCAGATGGATCCGAACAAGAAATCATACACCTAATAAGTTCAACGCTTATTCAGGGAGGTGTTAAGTCATTCAGACTTATAATTATTTGTATCTACCGTAACCCTATGTTGTAATTTAAATGATTTGATCTACGCGCTGAAAGTTGTATTTCTATTTGTATTATCGTCTACCCGCATTCCCTTTCGCCCTGTTTTTATTCTTCGTTTTTATCTATAGTTTGTGCCTGTAATAAAGCAGTGATAATTAAGCCTTTGTTGCACGACACAACACTAATTAACGAAATTTCAAAATTTAAAATGCTACAAATATCTACGCATCCATGCGAATCGAATGAGACCATCGGCATCAAAATCCGGCCAGAAAATCTGGAGATATGACAGTTTGAAAAATAAACCGACACCGTTTACGATGTAATGAGCTGATATTTTAAATTGCTCTTAAACTTTTTCTAATTAACGAAATTTCAAAATTTAAAATGCTAAAAATATCTATATTTTCATGCGAATCGAATGAGACCATTGGCATCAAAATCCGGCCCGAAAATCTGGAGATATGACAGTTTGAAAAATAAACCGACACCGTTTACGATGTAATGAGCTGATATTTTAAATTGCTCTTAAACTTTTTCTAATTAACGAAATTTCAAAATTTAAAATGCTAAAAATATCTATATTTTCATGCGAATCGAATGAGACCATTGGCATCAAAATCCGGCCCGAAAATCTGGAGATATGACAGTTTGAAAAATAAACCGACACCGTTTACGATGTAATGAGCTGATATTTTAAATTGCTCTTAAACTTTTTCTAATTAACGAAATTTCAAAATTTAAAATGCTAAAAATATCTATATTTTCATGCGAATCGAATGAGACCATCGGCATCAAAATCCGGCCAGAAAATCTGGAGATATGACAGTTTGAAAAATAAACCGACACCGTTTACGATGTAATGAGCTGATATTTTAAATTGCTCTTAAACTTTTTCTAATTAACGAAATTTCAAAATTTAAAATGCTACAAATATCTACGCATCCATGCGAATCGAATGAGACCATTGGCATCAAAATCCGGCCCGAAAATCTGGAGATATGACAGTTTGAAAAATAAACCGACACCGTTTACGATGTAATGAGCTGATATTTTAAATTGCTCTTAAACTTTTTCTAATTAACGAAATTTCAAAATTTAAAATGCTAAAAATATCTATATTTTCATGCGAATCGAATGAGACCATTGGCATCAAAATCCGGCCCGAAAATCTGGAGATATGACAGTTTGAAAAATAAACCGACACCGTTTACGATGTAATGAGCTGATATTTTAAATTGCTCTTAAACTTTTTCTAATTAACGAAATTTCAAAATTTAAAATGCTAAAAATATCTATATTTTCATGCGAATCGAATGAGACCATTGGCATCAAAATCCGGCCCGAAAATCTGGAGATATGACAGTTTGAAAAATAAACCGACACCGTTTACGATGTAATGAGCTGATATTTTAAATTGCTCTTAAACTTTTTCTAATTAACGAAATTTCAAAATTTAAAATGCTACAAATATCTACGCATCCATGCGAATCGAATGAGACCATCGGCATCAACATCCGGCCCGAAAATCTGGAGATATGACAGTTTGAAAAATAAACCGACACCGTTTACGATGTAATGAGCTGATATTTTAAATTGCTCTTAAACTTTTTCTAATTAACGAAATTTCAAAATTTAAAATGCTACAAATATCTATATTTTCATGCGAATCGAGTGAGACCATCGGCATCAAAATCTGGCCCGAAAATCTGGAGATATGACAGTTTGAAAAATAAACCGACACCGTTTACGATGTAATGAACTGATATTTTATTGCTCTTAAAATTTTTCTAATTAACGAAATTTCAAAATTTAAAATGCTAAAAATATCTATATTTTCATGCGAATCGAGTGAGACCATCGGCATCAAAATCTGGCCCGAAAATCTGGAGATATGACAGTTTGAAAAATAAACCGACACCGTTTACGATGTACTGAACTGATATTTTAAATTGCTCCTAAAATTTTTCTAATTAACGAAATTTCAAAATTTAAAATGCTAAAAATATCTATATTTTCATGCGAATCGAGTGAGACCATCGGCATCAAAATCTGGCCCGAAAATCTGGAGATATGACAGTTTGAAAAATAAACCGACACCGTTTACGATGTAATGAGCTGATATTTTAAATTGCTCTTAAACTTTTTCTAATTAACGAAATTTCAAAATTTAAAATGCTACAAATATCTACGCATCCATGCGAATCGAATGAGACCATTGGCATCAAAATCCGGCCCGAAAATCTGGAGATATGACAGTTTGAAAAATAAACCGACACCGTTTACGATGTAATGAGCTGATATTTTAAATTGCTCTTAAACTTTTTCTAATTAACGAAATTTCAAAATTTAAAATGCTAAAAATATCTATATTTTCATGCGAATCGAATGAGACCATTGGCATCAAAATCCGGCCCGAAAATCTGGAGATATGACAGTTTGAAAAATAAACCGACACCGTTTACGATGTAATGAGCTGATATTTTAAATTGCTCTTAAACTTTTTCTAATTAACGAAATTTCAAAATTTAAAATGCTAAAAATATCTATATTTTCATGCGAATCGAATGAGACCATTGGCATCAAAATCCGGCCCGAAAATCTGGAGATATGACAGTTTGAAAAATAAACCGACACCGTTTACGATGTAATGAGCTGATATTTTAAATTGCTCTTAAACTTTTTCTAATTAACGAAATTTCAAAATTTAAAATGCTACAAATATCTACGCATCCATGCGAATCGAATGAGACCATCGGCATCAACATCCGGCCCGAAAATCTGGAGATATGACAGTTTGAAAAATAAACCGACACCGTTTACGATGTAATGAGCTGATATTTTAAATTGCTCTTAAACTTTTTCTAATTAACGAAATTTCAAAATTTAAAATGCTACAAATATCTACGCATCCATGCGAATCGAATGAGACCATCGGCATCAAAATCCGGCCAGAAAATCTGGAGATATGACAGTTTGAAAAATAAACCGACACCGTTTACGATGTAATGAGCTGATATTTTAAATTGCTCTTAAACTTTTTCTAATTAACGAAATTTCAAAATTTAAAATGCTAAAAATATCTATATTTTCATGCGAATCGAATGAGACCATTGGCATCAAAATCCGGCCCGAAAATCTGGAGATATGACAGTTTGAAAAATAAACCGACACCGTTTACGATGTAATGAGCTGATATTTTAAATTGCTCTTAAACTTTTTCTAATTAACGAAATTTCAAAATTTAAAATGCTAAAAATATCTATATTTTCATGCGAATCGAATGAGACCATTGGCATCAAAATCCGGCCCGAAAATCTGGAGATATGACAGTTTGAAAAATAAACCGACACCGTTTACGATGTAATGAGCTGATATTTTAAATTGCTCTTAAACTTTTTCTAATTAACGAAATTTCAAAATTTAAAATGCTACAAATATCTACGCATCCATGCGAATCGAATGAGACCATCGGCATCAAAATCCGGCCAGAAAATCTGGAGATATGACAGTTTGAAAAATAAACCGACACCGTTTACGATGTAATGAGCTGATATTTTAAATTGCTCTTAAACTTTTTCTAATTAACGAAATTTCAAAATTTAAAATGCTAAAAATATCTATATTTTCATGCGAATCGAATGAGACCATTGGCATCAAAATCCGGCCCGAAAATCTGGAGATATGACAGTTTGAAAAATAAACCGACACCGTTTACGATGTAATGAGCTGATATTTTAAATTGCTCTTAAACTTTTTCTAATTAACGAAATTTCAAAATTTAAAATGCTAAAAATATCTATATTTTCATGCGAATCGAATGAGACCATTGGCATCAAAATCCGGCCCGAAAATCTGGAGATATGACAGTTTGAAAAATAAACCGACACCGTTTACGATGTAATGAGCTGATATTTTAAATTGCTCTTAAACTTTTTCTAATTAACGAAATTTCAAAATTTAAAATGCTAAAAATATCTATATTTTCATGCGAATCGAATGAGACCATCGGCATCAAAATCCGGCCAGAAAATCTGGAGATATGACAGTTTGAAAAATAAACCGACACCGTTTACGATGTAATGAGCTGATATTTTAAATTGCTCTTAAACTTTTTCTAATTAACGAAATTTCAAAATTTAAAATGCTACAAATATCTACGCATCCATGCGAATCGAATGAGACCATTGGCATCAAAATCCGGCCCGAAAATCTGGAGATATGACAGTTTGAAAAATAAACCGACACCGTTTACGATGTAATGAGCTGATATTTTAAATTGCTCTTAAACTTTTTCTAATTAACGAAATTTCAAAATTTAAAATGCTAAAAATATCTATATTTTCATGCGAATCGAATGAGACCATCGGCATCAAAATCCGGCCAGAAAATCTGGAGATATGACAGTTTGAAAAATAAACCGACACCGTTTACGATGTAATGAGCTGATATTTTAAATTGCTCTTAAACTTTTTCTAATTAACGAAATTTCAAAATTTAAAATGCTACAAATATCTACGCATCCATGCGAATCGAATGAGACCATTGGCATCAAAATCCGGCCCGAAAATCTGGAGATATGACAGTTTGAAAAATAAACCGACACCGTTTACGATGTAATGAGCTGATATTTTAAATTGCTCTTAAACTTTTTCTAATTAACGAAATTTCAAAATTTAAAATGCTAAAAATATCTATATTTTCATGCGAATCGAATGAGACCATTGGCATCAAAATCCGGCCCGAAAATCTGGAGATATGACAGTTTGAAAAATAAACCGACACCGTTTACGATGTAATGAGCTGATATTTTAAATTGCTCTTAAACTTTTTCTAATTAACGAAATTTCAAAATTTAAAATGCTAAAAATATCTATATTTTCATGCGAATCGAATGAGACCATTGGCATCAAAATCCGGCCCGAAAATCTGGAGATATGACAGTTTGAAAAATAAACCGACACCGTTTACGATGTAATGAGCTGATATTTTAAATTGCTCTTAAACTTTTTCTAATTAACGAAATTTCAAAATTTAAAATGCTACAAATATCTACGCATCCATGCGAATCGAATGAGACCATCGGCATCAACATCCGGCCCGAAAATCTGGAGATATGACAGTTTGAAAAATAAACCGACACCGTTTACGATGTAATGAGCTGATATTTTAAATTGCTCTTAAACTTTTTCTAATTAACGAAATTTCAAAATTTAAAATGCTACAAATATCTACGCATCCATGCGAATCGAATGAGACCATCGGCATCAAAATCCGGCCAGAAAATCTGGAGATATGACAGTTTGAAAAATAAACCGACACCGTTTACGATGTAATGAGCTGATATTTTAAATTGCTCTTAAACTTTTTCTAATTAACGAAATTTCAAAATTTAAAATGCTAAAAATATCTATATTTTCATGCGAATCGAATGAGACCATTGGCATCAAAATCCGGCCCGAAAATCTGGAGATATGACAGTTTGAAAAATAAACCGACACCGTTTACGATGTAATGAGCTGATATTTTAAATTGCTCTTAAACTTTTTCTAATTAACGAAATTTCAAAATTTAAAATGCTAAAAATATCTATATTTTCATGCGAATCGAATGAGACCATTGGCATCAAAATCCGGCCCGAAAATCTGGAGATATGACAGTTTGAAAAATAAACCGACACCGTTTACGATGTAATGAGCTGATATTTTAAATTGCTCTTAAACTTTTTCTAATTAACGAAATTTCAAAATTTAAAATGCTACAAATATCTACGCATCCATGCGAATCGAATGAGACCATCGGCATCAAAATCCGGCCAGAAAATCTGGAGATATGACAGTTTGAAAAATAAACCGACACCGTTTACGATGTAATGAGCTGATATTTTAAATTGCTCTTAAACTTTTTCTAATTAACGAAATTTCAAAATTTAAAATGCTAAAAATATCTATATTTTCATGCGAATCGAATGAGACCATTGGCATCAAAATCCGGCCCGAAAATCTGGAGATATGACAGTTTGAAAAATAAACCGACACCGTTTACGATGTAATGAGCTGATATTTTAAATTGCTCTTAAACTTTTTCTAATTAACGAAATTTCAAAATTTAAAATGCTAAAAATATCTATATTTTCATGCGAATCGAATGAGACCATTGGCATCAAAATCCGGCCCGAAAATCTGGAGATATGACAGTTTGAAAAATAAACCGACACCGTTTACGATGTAATGAGCTGATATTTTAAATTGCTCTTAAACTTTTTCTAATTAACGAAATTTCAAAATTTAAAATGCTAAAAATATCTATATTTTCATGCGAATCGAATGAGACCATCGGCATCAAAATCCGGCCAGAAAATCTGGAGATATGACAGTTTGAAAAATAAACCGACACCGTTTACGATGTAATGAGCTGATATTTTAAATTGCTCTTAAACTTTTTCTAATTAACGAAATTTCAAAATTTAAAATGCTACAAATATCTACGCATCCATGCGAATCGAATGAGACCATTGGCATCAAAATCCGGCCCGAAAATCTGGAGATATGACAGTTTGAAAAATAAACCGACACCGTTTACGATGTAATGAGCTGATATTTTAAATTGCTCTTAAACTTTTTCTAATTAACGAAATTTCAAAATTTAAAATGCTAAAAATATCTATATTTTCATGCGAATCGAATGAGACCATTGGCATCAAAATCCGGCCCGAAAATCTGGAGATATGACAGTTTGAAAAATAAACCGACACCGTTTACGATGTAATGAGCTGATATTTTAAATTGCTCTTAAACTTTTTCTAATTAACGAAATTTCAAAATTTAAAATGCTAAAAATATCTATATTTTCATGCGAATCGAATGAGACCATTGGCATCAAAATCCGGCCCGAAAATCTGGAGATATGACAGTTTGAAAAATAAACCGACACCGTTTACGATGTAATGAGCTGATATTTTAAATTGCTCTTAAACTTTTTCTAATTAACGAAATTTCAAAATTTAAAATGCTAAAAATATCTATATTTTCATGCGAATCGAATGAGACCATTGGCATCAAAATCCGGCCCGAAAATCTGGAGATATGACAGTTTGAAAAATAAACCGACACCGTTTACGATGTAATGAGCTGATATTTTAAATTGCTCTTAAACTTTTTCTAATTAACGAAATTTCAAAATTTAAAATGCTAAAAATATCTATATTTTCATGCGAATCGAATGAGACCATTGGCATCAAAATCCGGCCCGAAAATCTGGAGATATGACAGTTTGAAAAATAAACCGACACCGTTTACGATGTAATGAGCTGATATTTTAAATTGCTCTTAAACTTTTTCTAATTAACGAAATTTCAAAATTTAAAATGCTACAAATATCTACGCATCCATGCGAATCGAATGAGACCATCGGCATCAACATCCGGCCCGAAAATCTGGAGATATGACAGTTTGAAAAATAAACCGACACCGTTTACGATGTAATGAGCTGATATTTTAAATTGCTCTTAAACTTTTTCTAATTAACGAAATTTCAAAATTTAAAATGCTAAAAATATCTATGTTTTCATGCGAATCGAATGAGACCATTGGCATCAAAATCCGGCCCGAAAATCTGGAGATATGACAGTTTGAAAAATAAACCGACACCGTTTACGATGTAATGAGCTGATATTTTAAATTGCTCTTAAACTTTTTCTAATTAACGAAATTTCAAAATTTAAAATGCTAAAAATATCTATATTTTCATGCGAATCGAATGAGACCATTGGCATCAAAATCCGGCCCGAAAATCTGGAGATATGACAGTTTGAAAAATAAACCGACACCGTTTACGATGTAATGAGCTGATATTTTAAATTGCTCTTAAACTTTTTCTAATTAACGAAATTTCAAAATTTAAAATGCTAAAAATATCTATATTTTCATGCGAATCGAATGAGACCATTGGCATCAAAATCCGGCCCGAAAATCTGGAGATATGACAGTTTGAAAAATAAACCGACACCGTTTACGATGTAATGAGCTGATATTTTAAATTGCTCTTAAACTTTTTCTAATTAACGAAATTTCAAAATTTAAAATGCTAAAAATATCTATATTTTCATGCGAATCGAATGAGACCATTGGCATCAAAATCCGGCCCGAAAATCTGGAGATATGACAGTTTGAAAAATAAACCGACACCGTTTACGATGTAATGAGCTGATATTTTAAATTGCTCTTAAACTTTTTCTAATTAACGAAATTTCAAAATTTAAAATGCTAAAAATATCTATATTTTCATGCGAATCGAATGAGACCATTGGCATCAAAATCCGGCCCGAAAATCTGGAGATATGACAGTTTGAAAAATAAACCGACACCGTTTACGATGTAATGAGCTGATATTTTAAATTGCTCTTAAACTTTTTCTAATTAACGAAATTTCAAAATTTAAAATGCTACAAATATCTACGCATCCATGCGAATCGAATGAGACCATCGGCATCAACATCCGGCCCGAAAATCTGGAGATATGACAGTTTGAAAAATAAACCGACACCGTTTACGATGTAATGAGCTGATATTTTAAATTGCTCTTAAACTTTTTCTAATTAACGAAATTTCAAAATTTAAAATGCTAAAAATATCTACGCATCCATGCGAATCGAATGAGACCATTGGCATCAAAATCCGGCCCGAAAATCTGGAGATATGACAGTTTGAAAAATAAACCGACACCGTTTACGATGTAATGAGCTGATATTTTAAATTGCTCTTAAACTTTTTCTAATTAACGAAATTTCAAAATTTAAAATGCTAAAAATATCTATATTTTCATGCGAATCGAATGATACCATTGGCATCAAACTCCGGCCCGAAAATCTGGAGATATGACAGTTTGAAAAATAAACCGACACCGTTTACGATGTAATGAGCTGATATTTTAAATTGCTCTTAAACTTTTTCTAATTAACGAAATTTCAAAATTTAAAATGCTAAAAATATCTATATTTTCATGCGAATCGAATGAGACCATTGGCATCAAAATCCGGCCCGAAAATCTGGAGATATGACAGTTTGAAAAATAAACCGACACCGTTTACGATGTAATGAGCTGATATTTTAAATTGCTCTTAAACTTTTTCTAATTAACGAAATTTCAAAATTTAAAATGCTAAAAATATCTATATTTTCATGCGAATCGAATGAGACCATTGGCATCAAAATCCGGCCCGAAAATCTGGAGATATGACAGTTTGAAAAATAAACCGACACCGTTTACGATGTAATGAGCTGATATTTTAAATTGCTCTTAAACTTTTTCTAATTAACGAAATTTCAAAATTTAAAATGCTAAAAATATCTATATTTTCATGCGAATCGAATGAGACCATTGGCATCAAAATCCGGCCCGAAAATCTGGAGATATGACAGTTTGAAAAATAAACCGACACCGTTTACGATGTAATGAGCTGATATTTTAAATTGCTCTTAAACTTTTTCTAATTAACGAAATTTCAAAATTTAAAATGCTAAAAATATCTATATTTTCATGCGAATCGAATGATACCATTGGCATCAAACTCCGGCCCGAAAATCTGGAGATATGACAGTTTGAAAAATAAACCGACACCGTTTACGATGTAATGAGCTGATATTTTAAATTGCTCTTAAACTTTTTCTAATTAACGAAATTTCAAAATTTAAAATGCTAAAAATATCTATATTTTCATGCGAATCGAATGAGACCATTGGCATCAAAATCCGGCCCGAAAATCTGGAGATATGACAGTTTGAAAAATAAACCGACACCGTTTACGATGTAATGAGCTGATAGTTTAAATTGCTCTTAAACTTTTTCTAATTAACGAAATTTCAAAATTTAAAATGCTAAAAATATCTATATTTTCATGCGAATCGAATGAGACCATTGGCATCAAAATCCGGCCCGAAAATCTGGAGATATGACAGTTTGAAAAATAAACCGACACCGTTTACGATGTAATGAGCTGATATTTTAAATTGCTCTTAAACTTTTTCTAATTAACGAAATTTCAAAATTTAAAATGCTAAAAATATCTATATTTTCATGCGAATCGAATGAGACCATTGGCATCAAAATCCGGCCCGAAAATCTGGAGATATGACAGTTTGAAAAATAAACCGACACCGTTTACGATGTAATGAGCTGATATTTTAAATTGCTCTTAAACTTTTTCTAATTAACGAAATTTCAAAATTTAAAATGCTAAAAATATCTATATTTTCATGCGAATCGAATGATACCATTGGCATCAAACTCCGGCCCGAAAATCTGGAGATATGACAGTTTGAAAAATAAACCGACACCGTTTACGATGTAATGAGCTGATATTTTAAATTGCTCTTAAACTTTTTCTAATTAACGAAATTTCAAAATTTAAAATGCTAAAAATATCTATATTTTCATGCGAATCGAATGAGACCATTGGCATCAAAATCCGGCCCGAAAATCTGGAGATATGACAGTTTGAAAAATAAACCGACACCGTTTACGATGTAATGAGCTGATAGTTTAAATTGCTCTTAAACTTTTTCTAATTAACGAAATTTCAAAATTTAAAATGCTAAAAATATCTATATTTTCATGCGAATCGAATGAGACCATTGGCATCAAAATCCGGCCCGAAAATCTGGAGATATGACAGTTTGAAAAATAAACCGACACCGTTTACGATGTAATGAGCTGATATTTTAAATTGCTCTTAAACTTTTTCTAATTAACGAAATTTCAAAATTTAAAATGCTAAAAATATCTATATTTTCATGCGAATCGAATGAGACCATTGGCATCAAAATCCGGCCCGAAAATCTGGAGATATGACAGTTTGAAAAATAAACCGACACCGTTTACGATGTAATGAGCTGATATTTTAAATTGCTCTTAAACTTTTTCTAATTAACGAAATTTCAAAATTTAAAATGCTAAAAATATCTATATTTTCATGCGAATCGAATGAGACCATTGGCATCAAAATCCGGCCCGAAAATCTGGAGATATGACAGTTTGAAAAATAAACCGACACCGTTTACGATGTAATGAGCTGATATTTTAAATTGCTCTTAAACTTTTTCTAATTAACGAAATTTCAAAATTTAAAATGCTAAAAATATCTATATTTTCATGCGAATCGAATGAGACCATTGGCATCAAAATCCGGCCCGAAAATCTGGAGATATGACAGTTTGAAAAATAAACCGACACCGTTTACGATGTAATGAGCTGATATTTTAAATTGCTCTTAAACTTTTTCTAATTAACGAAATTTCAAAATTTAAAATGCTAAAAATATCTATATTTTCATGCGAATCGAATGAGACCATTGGCATCAAAATCCGGCCCGAAAATCTGGAGATATGACAGTTTGAAAAATAAACCGACACCGTTTACGATGTAATGAGCTGATATTTTAAATTGCTCTTAAACTTTTTCTAATTAACGAAATTTCAAAATTTAAAATGCTAAAAATATCTATATTTTCATGCGAATCGAATGAGACCATTGGCATCAAAATCCGGCCCGAAAATCTGGAGATATGACAGTTTGAAAAATAAACCGACACCGTTTACGATGTAATGAGCTGATATTTTAAATTGCTCTTAAACTTTTTCTAATTAACGAAATTTCAAAATTTAAAATGCTAAAAATATCTACGCATCCATGCGAATCGAATGAGACCATCGGCATCAAAATCCGGCCAGAAAATCTGGAGATATGACAGTTTGAAAAATAAACCGACACCGTTTACGATGTAATGAGCTGATATTTTAAATTGCTCTTAAACTTTTTCTAATTAACGAAATTTCAAAATTTAAAATGCTAAAAATATCTACGCATCCATGCGAATCGAATGAGACCATTGGCATCAAAATCCGGCCCGAAAATCTGGAGATATGACAGTTTGAAAAATAAACCGACACCGTTTACGATGTAATGAGCTGATATTTTAAATTGCTCTTAAACTTTTTCTAATTAACGAAATTTCAAAATTTAAAATGCTAAAAATATCTATATTTTCATGCGAATCGAATGATACCATTGGCATCAAACTCCGGCCCGAAAATCTGGAGATATGACAGTTTGAAAAATAAACCGACACCGTTTACGATGTAATGAGCTGATATTTTAAATTGCTCTTAAACTTTTTCTAATTAACGAAATTTCAAAATTTAAAATGCTAAAAATATCTATATTTTCATGCGAATCGAATGAGACCATTGGCATCAAAATCCGGCCCGAAAATCTGGAGATATGACAGTTTGAAAAATAAACCGACACCGTTTACGATGTAATGAGCTGATATTTTAAATTGCTCTTAAACTTTTTCTAATTAACGAAATTTCAAATTTTAAAATGCTAAAAATATCTATATTTTCATGCGAATCGAATGAGACCATTGGCATCAAAATCCGGCCCGAAAATCTGGAGATATGACAGTTTGAAAAATAAACCGACACCGTTTACGATGTAATGAGCTGATATTTTAAATTGCTCTTAAACTTTTTCTAATTAACGAAATTTCAAAATTTAAAATGCTAAAAATATCTACGCATCCATGCGAATCGAATGAGACCATCGGCATCAAAATCCGGCCAGAAAATCTGGAGATATGACAGTTTGAAAAATAAACCGACACCGTTTACGATGTAATGAGCTGATATTTTAAATTGCTCTTAAACTTTTTCTAATTAACGAAATTTCAAAATTTAAAATGCTAAAAATATCTATATTTTCATGCGAATCGAATGAGACCATTGGCATCAAAATCCGGCCCGAAAATCTGGAGATATGACAGTTTGAAAAATAAACCGACACCGTTTACGATGTAATGAGCTGATAGTTTAAATTGCTCTTAAACTTTTTCTAATTAACGAAATTTCAAAATTTAAAATGCTAAAAATATCTATATTTTCATGCGAATCGAATGAGACCATTGGCATCAAAATCCGGCCCGAAAATCTGGAGATATGACAGTTTGAAAAATAAACCGACACCGTTTACGATGTAATGAGCTGATATTTTAAATTGCTCTTAAACTTTTTCTAATTAACGAAATTTCAAAATTTAAAATGCTAAAAATATCTATATTTTCATGCGAATCGAATGAGACCATTGGCATCAAAATCCGGCCCGAAAATCTGGAGATATGACAGTTTGAAAAATAAACCGACACCGTTTACGATGTAATGAGCTGATATTTTAAATTGCTCTTAAACTTTTTCTAATTAACGAAATTTCAAAATTTAAAATGCTAAAAATATCTATATTTTCATGCGAATCGAATGAGACCATTGGCATCAAAATCCGGCCCGAAAATCTGGAGATATGACAGTTTGAAAAATAAACCGACACCGTTTACGATGTAATGAGCTGATATTTTAAATTGCTCTTAAACTTTTTCTAATTAACGAAATTTCAAAATTTAAAATGCTAAAAATATCTATATTTTCATGCGAATCGAATGAGACCATTGGCATCAAAATCCGGCCCGAAAATCTGGAGATATGACAGTTTGAAAAATAAACCGACACCGTTTACGATGTAATGAGCTGATATTTTAAATTGCTCTTAAACTTTTTCTAATTAACGAAATTTCAAAATTTAAAATGCTAAAAATATCTATATTTTCATGCGAATCGAATGAGACCATTGGCATCAAAATCCGGCCCGAAAATCTGGAGATATGACAGTTTGAAAAATAAACCGACACCGTTTACGATGTAATGAGCTGATATTTTAAATTGCTCTTAAACTTTTTCTAATTAACGAAATTTCAAAATTTAAAATGCTAAAAATATCTATATTTTCATGCGAATCGAATGAGACCATTGGCATCAAAATCCGGCCCGAAAATCTGGAGATATGACAGTTTGAAAAATAAACCGACACCGTTTACGATGTAATGAGCTGATATTTTAAATTGCTCTTAAACTTTTTCTAATTAACGAAATTTCAAAATTTAAAATGCTAAAAATATCTACGCATCCATGCGAATCGAATGAGACCATCGGCATCAAAATCCGGCCAGAAAATCTGGAGATATGACAGTTTGAAAAATAAACCGACACCGTTTACGATGTAATGAGCTGATATTTTAAATTGCTCTTAAACTTTTTCTAATTAACGAAATTTCAAAATTTAAAATGCTAAAAATATCTACGCATCCATGCGAATCGAATGAGACCATTGGCATCAAAATCCGGCCCGAAAATCTGGAGATATGACAGTTTGAAAAATAAACCGACACCGTTTACGATGTAATGAGCTGATATTTTAAATTGCTCTTAAACTTTTTCTAATTAACGAAATTTCAAAATTTAAAATGCTAAAAATATCTATATTTTCATGCGAATCGAATGATACCATTGGCATCAAACTCCGGCCCGAAAATCTGGAGATATGACAGTTTGAAAAATAAACCGACACCGTTTACGATGTAATGAGCTGATATTTTAAATTGCTCTTAAACTTTTTCTAATTAACGAAATTTCAAAATTTAAAATGCTAAAAATATCTATATTTTCATGCGAATCGAATGAGACCATTGGCATCAAAATCCGGCCCGAAAATCTGGAGATATGACAGTTTGAAAAATAAACCGACACCGTTTACGATGTAATGAGCTGATATTTTAAATTGCTCTTAAACTTTTTCTAATTAACGAAATTTCAAATTTTAAAATGCTAAAAATATCTATATTTTCATGCGAATCGAATGAGACCATTGGCATCAAAATCCGGCCCGAAAATCTGGAGATATGACAGTTTGAAAAATAAACCGACACCGTTTACGATGTAATGAGCTGATATTTTAAATTGCTCTTAAACTTTTTCTAATTAACGAAATTTCAAAATTTAAAATGCTAAAAATATCTACGCATCCATGCGAATCGAATGAGACCATCGGCATCAAAATCCGGCCAGAAAATCTGGAGATATGACAGTTTGAAAAATAAACCGACACCGTTTACGATGTAATGAGCTGATATTTTAAATTGCTCTTAAACTTTTTCTAATTAACGAAATTTCAAAATTTAAAATGCTAAAAATATCTATATTTTCATGCGAATCGAATGAGACCATTGGCATCAAAATCCGGCCCGAAAATCTGGAGATATGACAGTTTGAAAAATAAACCGACACCGTTTACGATGTAATGAGCTGATATTTTAAATTGCTCTTAAACTTTTTCTAATTAACGAAATTTCAAAATTTAAAATGCTAAAAATATCTATATTTTCATGCGAATCGAATGATACCATTGGCATCAAACTCCGGCCCGAAAATCTGGAGATATGACAGTTTGAAAAATAAACCGACACCGTTTACGATGTAATGAGCTGATATTTTAAATTGCTCTTAAACTTTTTCTAATTAACGAAATTTCAAAATTTAAAATGCTAAAAATATCTATATTTTCATGCGAATCGAATGAGACCATTGGCATCAAAATCCGGCCCGAAAATCTGGAGATATGACAGTTTGAAAAATAAACCGACACCGTTTACGATGTAATGAGCTGATATTTTAAATTGCTCTTAAACTTTTTCTAATTAACGAAATTTCAAATTTTAAAATGCTAAAAATATCTATATTTTCATGCGAATCGAATGAGACCATTGGCATCAAAATCCGGCCCGAAAATCTGGAGATATGACAGTTTGAAAAATAAACCGACACCGTTTACGATGTAATGAGCTGATATTTTAAATTGCTCTTAAACTTTTTCTAATTAACGAAATTTCAAACTTTAAAATGCTAAAAATATCTATATTTTCATGCGAATCGAATGAGACCATTGGCATCAAAATCCGGCCCGAAAATCTGGAGATATGACAGTTTGAAAAATAAACCGACACCGTTTACGATGTAATGAGCTGATATTTTAAATTGCTCTTAAACTTTTTCTAATTAACGAAATTTCAAAATTTAAAATGCTACAAATATCTACGCATCCATGCGAATCGAATGAGACCATCGGCATCAAAATCCGGCCAGAAAATCTGGAGATATGACAGTTTGAAAAATAAACCGACACCGTTTACGATGTAATGAGCTGATATTTTAAATTGCTCTTAAACTTTTTCTAATTAACGAAATTTCAAAATTTAAAATGCTAAAAATATCTATATTTTCATGCGAATCGAATGAGACCATTGGCATCAAAATCCGGCCCGAAAATCTGGAGATATGACAGTTTGAAAAATAAACCGACACCGTTTACGATGTAATGAGCTGATATTTTAAATTGCTCTTAAACTTTTTCTAATTAACGAAATTTCAAAATTTAAAATGCTAAAAATATCTATATTTTCATGCGAATCGAATGAGACCATTGGCATCAAAATCCGGCCCGAAAATCTGGAGATATGACAGTTTGAAAAATAAACCGACACCGTTTACGATGTAATGAGCTGATATTTTAAATTGCTCTTAAACTTTTTCTAATTAACGAAATTTCAAAATTTAAAATGCTAAAAATATCTATATTTTCATGCGAATCGAATGAGACCATTGGCATCAAAATCCGGCCCGAAAATCTGGAGATATGACAGTTTGAAAAATAAACCGACACCGTTTACGATGTAATGAGCTGATATTTTAAATTGCTCTTAAACTTTTTCTAATTAACGAAATTTCAAAATTTAAAATGCTAAAAATATCTATATTTTCATGCGAATCGAATGAGACCATTGGCATCAAAATCCGGCCCGAAAATCTGGAGATATGACAGTTTGAAAAATAAACCGACACCGTTTACGATGTAATGAGCTGATATTTTAAATTGCTCTTAAACTTTTTCTAATTAACGAAATTTCAAAATTTAAAATGCTAAAAATATCTATATTTTCATGCGAATCGAATGAGACCATTGGCATCAAAATCCGGCCCGAAAATCTGGAGATATGACAGTTTGAAAAATAAACCGACACCGTTTACGATGTAATGAGCTGATATTTTAAATTGCTCTTAAACTTTTTCTAATTAACGAAATTTCAAACTTTAAAATGCTAAAAATATCTATATTTTCATGCGAATCGAATGAGACCATTGGCATCAAAATCCGGCCCGAAAATCTGGAGATATGACAGTTTGAAAAATAAACCGACACCGTTTACGATGTACTGAACTGATATTTTAAATTGCTCTTAAACTTTTTCTAATTAACGAAATTTCAAAATTTAAAATGCTAAAAATATCTACGCATCCATGCGAATCGAATGAGACCATCGGCATCAAAATCCGGCCCGAAAATCTGGAGATATGACAGTTTGAAAAATAAACCGACACCGTTTACGATGTAATGAGCTGATATTTTAAATTGCTCTTAAACTTTTTCTAATTAACGAAATTTCAAAATTTAAAATGCTACAAATATCTACGCATCCATGCGAATCGAATGAGACCATCGGCATCAAAATCCGGCCCGAAAATCTGGAGATATGACAGTTTGAAAAATAAACCGACACCGTTTACGATGTAATGAGCTGATATTTTAAATTGCTCTTAAACTTTTTCTAATTAACGAAATTTCAAAATTTAAAATGCTAAAAATATCTATATTTTCATGCGAATCGAATGAGACCATTGGCATCAAAATCCGGCCCGAAAATCTGGAGATATGACAGTTTGAAAAATAAACCGACACCGTTTACGATGTAATGAGCTGATATTTTAAATTGCTCTTAAACTTTTTCTAATTAACGAAATTTCAAAATTTAAAATGCTAAAAATATCTATATTTTCATGCGAATCGAATGAGACCATTGGCATCAAAATCCGGCCCGAAAATCTGGAGATATGACAGTTTGAAAAATAAACCGACACCGTTTACGATGTAATGAGCTGATATTTTAAATTGCTCTTAAACTTTTTCTAATTAACGAAATTTCAAAATTTAAAATGCTAAAAATATCTATATTTTCATGCGAATCGAATGAGACCATTGGCATCAAAATCCGGCCCGAAAATCTGGAGATATGACAGTTTGAAAAATAAACCGACACCGTTTACGATGTAATGAGCTGATATTTTAAATTGCTCTTAAACTTTTTCTAATTAACGAAATTTCAAAATTTAAAATGCTAAAAATATCTATATTTTCATGCGAATCGAATGAGACCATTGGCATCAAAATCCGGCCCGAAAATCTGGAGATATGACAGTTTGAAAAATAAACCGACACCGTTTACGATGTAATGAGCTGATATTTTAAATTGCTCTTAAACTTTTTCTAATTAACGAAATTTCAAAATTTAAAATGCTAAAAATATCTATATTTTCATGCGAATCGAATGAGACCATTGGCATCAAAATCCGGCCCGAAAATCTGGAGATATGACAGTTTGAAAAATAAACCGACACCGTTTACGATGTAATGAGCTGATATTTTAAATTGCTCTTAAACTTTTTCTAATTAACGAAATTTCAAAATTTAAAATGCTAAAAATATCTACGCATCCATGCGAATCGAATGAGACCATCGGCATCAAAATCCGGCCAGAAAATCTGGAGATATGACAGTTTGAAAAATAAACCGACACCGTTTACGATGTAATGAGCTGATATTTTAAATTGCTCTTAAACTTTTTCTAATTAACGAAATTTCAAAATTTAAAATGCTAAAAATATCTATATTTTCATGCGAATCGAATGAGACCATTGGCATCAAAATCCGGCCCGAAAATCTGGAGATATGACAGTTTGAAAAATAAACCGACACCGTTTACGATGTAATGAGCTGATATTTTAAATTGCTCTTAAACTTTTTCTAATTAACGAAATTTCAAAATTTAAAATGCTAAAAATATCTATATTTTCATGCGAATCGAATGATACCATTGGCATCAAACTCCGGCCCGAAAATCTGGAGATATGACAGTTTGAAAAATAAACCGACACCGTTTACGATGTAATGAGCTGATATTTTAAATTGCTCTTAAACTTTTTCTAATTAACGAAATTTCAAAATTTAAAATGCTAAAAATATCTATATTTTCATGCGAATCGAATGAGACCATTGGCATCAAAATCCGGCCCGAAAATCTGGAGATATGACAGTTTGAAAAATAAACCGACACCGTTTACGATGTAATGAGCTGATATTTTAAATTGCTCTTAAACTTTTTCTAATTAACGAAATTTCAAAATTTAAAATGCTAAAAATATCTATATTTTCATGCGAATCGAATGAGACCATTGGCATCAAAATCCGGCCCGAAAATCTGGAGATATGACAGTTTGAAAAATAAACCGACACCGTTTACGATGTAATGAGCTGATATTTTAAATTGCTCTTAAACTTTTTCTAATTAACGAAATTTCAAAATTTAAAATGCTAAAAATATCTACGCATCCATGCGAATCGAATGAGACCATCGGCATCAAAATCCGGCCAGAAAATCTGGAGATATGACAGTTTGAAAAATAAACCGACACCGTTTACGATGTAATGAGCTGATATTTTAAATTGCTCTTAAACTTTTTCTAATTAACGAAATTTCAAAATTTAAAATGCTAAAAATATCTATATTTTCATGCGAATCGAATGAGACCATTGGCATCAAAATCCGGCCCGAAAATCTGGAGATATGACAGTTTGAAAAATAAACCGACACCGTTTACGATGTAATGAGCTGATATTTTAAATTGCTCTTAAACTTTTTCTAATTAACGAAATTTCAAAATTTAAAATGCTAAAAATATCTATATTTTCATGCGAATCGAATGATACCATTGGCATCAAACTCCGGCCCGAAAATCTGGAGATATGACAGTTTGAAAAATAAACCGACACCGTTTACGATGTAATGAGCTGATATTTTAAATTGCTCTTAAACTTTTTCTAATTAACGAAATTTCAAAATTTAAAATGCTAAAAATATCTATATTTTCATGCGAATCGAATGAGACCATTGGCATCAAAATCCGGCCCGAAAATCTGGAGATATGACAGTTTGAAAAATAAACCGACACCGTTTACGATGTAATGAGCTGATATTTTAAATTGCTCTTAAACTTTTTCTAATTAACGAAATTTCAAATTTTAAAATGCTAAAAATATCTATATTTTCATGCGAATCGAATGAGACCATTGGCATCAAAATCCGGCCCGAAAATCTGGAGATATGACAGTTTGAAAAATAAACCGACACCGTTTACGATGTAATGAGCTGATATTTTAAATTGCTCTTAAACTTTTTCTAATTAACGAAATTTCAAACTTTAAAATGCTAAAAATATCTATATTTTCATGCGAATCGAATGAGACCATTGGCATCAAAATCCGGCCCGAAAATCTGGAGATATGACAGTTTGAAAAATAAACCGACACCGTTTACGATGTAATGAGCTGATATTTTAAATTGCTCTTAAACTTTTTCTAATTAACGAAATTTCAAAATTTAAAATGCTACAAATATCTACGCATCCATGCGAATCGAATGAGACCATCGGCATCAAAATCCGGCCAGAAAATCTGGAGATATGACAGTTTGAAAAATAAACCGACACCGTTTACGATGTAATGAGCTGATATTTTAAATTGCTCTTAAACTTTTTCTAATTAACGGAATTTCAAAATTTAAAATGCTAAAAATATCTATATTTTCATGCGAATCGAATGAGACCATTGGCATCAAAATCCGGCCCGAAAATCTGGAGATATGACAGTTTGAAAAATAAACCGACACCGTTTACGATGTAATGAGCTGATATTTTAAATTGCTCTTAAACTTTTTCTAATTAACGAAATTTCAAAATTTAAAATGCTAAAAATATCTATATTTTCATGCGAATCGAATGAGACCATTGGCATCAAAATCCGGCCCGAAAATCTGGAGATATGACAGTTTGAAAAATAAACCGACACCGTTTACGATGTAATGAGCTGATATTTTAAATTGCTCTTAAACTTTTTCTAATTAACGAAATTTCAAAATTTAAAATGCTAAAAATATCTATATTTTCATGCAAATCGAATGAGACCATTGGCATCAAAATCCGGCCCGAAAATCTGGAGATATGACAGTTTGAAAAATAAACCGACACCGTTTACGATGTAATGAGCTGATATTTTAAATTGCTCTTAAACTTTTTCTAATTAACGAAATTTCAAAATTTAAAATGCTAAAAATATCTATATTTTCATGCGAATCGAATGAGACCATTGGCATCAAAATCCGGCCCGAAAATCTGGAGATATGACAGTTTGAAAAATAAACCGACACCGTTTACGATGTAATGAGCTGATATTTTAAATTGCTCTTAAACTTTTTCTAATTAACGAAATTTCAAAATTTAAAATGCTAAAAATATCTACGCATCCATGCGAATCGAATGAGACCATCGGCATCAAAATCCGGCCAGAAAATCTGGAGATATGACAGTTTGAAAAATAAACCGACACCGTTTACGATGTAATGAGCTGATATTTTAAATTGCTCTTAAACTTTTTCTAATTAACGAAATTTCAAAATTTAAAATGCTAAAAATATCTATATTTTCATGCAAATCGAATGAGACCATTGGCATCAAAATCCGGCCCGAAAATCTGGAGATATGACAGTTTGAAAAATAAACCGACACCGTTTACGATGTAATGAGCTGATATTTTAAATTGCTCTTAAACTTTTTCTAATTAACGAAATTTCAAAATTTAAAATGCTAAAAATATCTATATTTTCATGCGAATCGAATGAGACCATTGGCATCAAAATCCGGCCCGAAAATCTGGAGATATGACAGTTTGAAAAATAAACCGACACCGTTTACGATGTAATGAGCTGATATTTTAAATTGCTCTTAAACTTTTTCTAATTAACGAAATTTCAAAATTTAAAATGCTAAAAATATCTACGCATCCATGCGAATCGAATGAGACCATCGGCATCAAAATCCGGCCAGAAAATCTGGAGATATGACAGTTTGAAAAATAAACCGACACCGTTTACGATGTAATGAGCTGATATTTTAAATTGCTCTTAAACTTTTTCTAATTAACGAAATTTCAAAATTTAAAATGCTAAAAATATCTATATTTTCATGCGAATCGAATGAGACCATTGGCATCAAAATCCGGCCCGAAAATCTGGAGATATGACAGTTTGAAAAATAAACCGACACCGTTTACGATGTAATGAGCTGATATTTTAAATTGCTCTTAAACTTTTTCTAATTAACGAAATTTCAAAATTTAAAATGCTAAAAATATCTATATTTTCATGCGAATCGAATGATACCATTGGCATCAAACTCCGGCCCGAAAATCTGGAGATATGACAGTTTGAAAAATAAACCGACACCGTTTACGATGTAATGAGCTGATATTTTAAATTGCTCTTAAACTTTTTCTAATTAACGAAATTTCAAAATTTAAAATGCTAAAAATATCTATATTTTCATGCGAATCGAATGAGACCATTGGCATCAAAATCCGGCCCGAAAATCTGGAGATATGACAGTTTGAAAAATAAACCGACACCGTTTACGATGTAATGAGCTGATATTTTAAATTGCTCTTAAACTTTTTCTAATTAACGAAATTTCAAAATTTAAAATGCTAAAAATATCTATATTTTCATGCGAATCGAATGATACCATTGGCATCAAACTCCGGCCCGAAAATCTGGAGATATGACAGTTTGAAAAATAAACCGACACCGTTTACGATGTAATGAGCTGATATTTTAAATTGCTCTTAAACTTTTTCTAATTAACGAAATTTCAAAATTTAAAATGCTAAAAATATCTATATTTTCATGCGAATCGAATGAGACCATTGGCATCAAAATCCGGCCCGAAAATCTGGAGATATGACAGTTTGAAAAATAAACCGACACCGTTTACGATGTAATGAGCTGATATTTTAAATTGCTCTTAAACTTTTTCTAATTAACGAAATTTCAAAATTTAAAATGCTAAAAATATCTATATTTTCATGCGAATCGAATGAGACCATTGGCATCAAAATCCGGCCCGAAAATCTGGAGATATGACAGTTTGAAAAATAAACCGACACCGTTTACGATGTAATGAGCTGATATTTTAAATTGCTCTTAAACTTTTTCTAATTAACGAAATTTCAAACTTTAAAATGCTAAAAATATCTATATTTTCATGCGAATCGAATGAGACCATTGGCATCAAAATCCGGCCCGAAAATCTGGAGATATGACAGTTTGAATAATAAACCGACACCGTTTACGATGTACTGAACTGATATTTTAAATTGCTCTTAAACTTTTTCTAATTAACGAAATTTCAAAATTTAAAATGCTAAAAATATCTACGCATCCATGCGAATCGAATGAGACCATCGGCATCAAAATCCGGCCCGAAAATCTGGAGATATGACAGTTTGAAAAATAAACCGACACCGTTTACGATGTAATGAGCTGATATTTTAAATTGCTCTTAAACTTTTTCTAATTAACGAAATTTCAAAATTTAAAATGCTACAAATATCTACGCATCCATGCGAATCGAATGAGACCATCGGCATCAAAATCCGGCCAGAAAATCTGGAGATATGACAGTTTGAAAAATAAACCGACACCGTTTACGATGTAATGAGCTGATATTTTAAATTGCTCTTAAACTTTTTCTAATTAACGAAATTTCAAAATTTAAAATGCTAAAAATATCTATATTTTCATGCGAATCGAATGAGACCATTGGCATCAAAATCCGGCCCGAAAATCTGGAGATATGACAGTTTGAAAAATAAACCGACACCGTTTACGATGTAATGAGCTGATATTTTAAATTGCTCTTAAACTTTTTCTAATTAACGAAATTTCAAAATTTAAAATGCTAAAAATATCTATATTTTCATGCGAATCGAATGAGACCATTGGCATCAAAATCCGGCCCGAAAATCTGGAGATATGACAGTTTGAAAAATAAACCGACACCGTTTACGATGTAATGAGCTGATATTTTAAATTGCTCTTAAACTTTTTCTAATTAACGAAATTTCAAAATTTAAAATGCTAAAAATATCTATATTTTCATGCGAATCGAATGAGACCATTGGCATCAGAATCCGGCCCGAAAATCTGGAGATATGACAGTTTGAAAAATAAACCGACACCGTTTACGATGTAATGAGCTGATATTTTAAATTGCTCTTAAACTTTTTCTAATTAACGAAATTTCAAAATTTAAAATGCTAAAAATATCTATATTTTCATGCGAATCGAATGAGACCATTGGCATCAAAATCCGGCCCGAAAATCTGGAGATATGACAGTTTGAAAAATAAACCGACACCGTTTACGATGTAATGAGCTGATATTTTAAATTGCTCTTAAACTTTTTCTAATTAACGAAATTTCAAAATTTAAAATGCTAAAAATATCTATATTTTCATGCGAATCGAATGAGACCATTGGCATCAAAATCCGGCCCGAAAATCTGGAGATATGACAGTTTGAAAAATAAACCGACACCGTTTACGATGTAATGAGCTGATATTTTAAATTGCTCTTAAACTTTTTCTAATTAACGAAATTTCAAAATTTAAAATGCTAAAAATATCTATATTTTCATGCGAATCGAATGAGACCATTGGCATCAGAATCCGGCCCGAAAATCTGGAGATATGACAGTTTGAAAAATAAACCGACACCGTTTACGATGTAATGAGCTGATATTTTAAATTGCTCTTAAACTTTTTCTAATTAACGAAATTTCAAAATTTAAAATGCTAAAAATATCTATATTTTCATGCGAATCGAATGAGACCATTGGCATCAAAATCCGGCCCGAAAATCTGGAGATATGACAGTTTGAAAAATAAACCGACACCGTTTACGATGTAATGAGCTGATATTTTAAATTGCTCTTAAACTTTTTCTAATTAACGAAATTTCAAAATTTAAAATGCTAAAAATATCTATATTTTCATGCGAATCGAATGAGACCATTGGCATCAAAATCCGGCCCGAAAATCTGGAGATATGACAGTTTGAAAAATAAACCGACACCGTTTACGATGTAATGAGCTGATATTTTAAATTGCTCTTAAACTTTTTCTAATTAACGAAATTTCAAAATTTAAAATGCTAAAAATATCTATATTTTCATGCGAATCGAATGAGACCATTGGCATCAAAATCCGGCCCGAAAATCTGGAGATATGACAGTTTGAAAAATAAACCGACACCGTTTACGATGTAATGAGCTGATATTTTAAATTGCTCTTAAACTTTTTCTAATTAACGAAATTTCAAAATTTAAAATGCTAAAAATATCTATATTTTCATGCGAATCGAATGAGACCATTGGCATCAAAATCCGGCCCGAAAATCTGGAGATATGACAGTTTGAAAAATAAACCGACACCGTTTACGATGTAATGAGCTGATATTTTAAATTGCTCTTAAACTTTTTCTAATTAACGAAATTTCAAAATTTAAAATGCTAAAAATATCTACGCATCCATGCGAATCGAATGAGACCATCGGCATCAAAATCCGGCCAGAAAATCTGGAGATATGACAGTTTGAAAAATAAACCGACACCGTTTACGATGTAATGAGCTGATATTTTAAATTGCTCTTAAACTTTTTCTAATTAACGAAATTTCAAAATTTAAAATGCTAAAAATATCTATATTTTCATGCGAATCGAATGAGACCATTGGCATCAAAATCCGGCCCGAAAATCTGGAGATATGACAGTTTGAAAAATAAACCGACACCGTTTACGATGTAATGAGCTGATATTTTAAATTGCTCTTAAACTTTTTCTAATTAACGAAATTTCAAAATTTAAAATGCTAAAAATATCTATATTTTCATGCGAATCGAATGATACCATTGGCATCAAACTCCGGCCCGAAAATCTGGAGATATGACAGTTTGAAAAATAAACCGACACCGTTTACGATGTAATGAGCTGATATTTTAAATTGCTCTTAAACTTTTTCTAATTAACGAAATTTCAAAATTTAAAATGCTAAAAATATCTATATTTTCATGCGAATCGAATGAGACCATTGGCATCAAAATCCGGCCCGAAAATCTGGAGATATGACAGTTTGAAAAATAAACCGACACCGTTTACGATGTAATGAGCTGATATTTTAAATTGCTCTTAAACTTTTTCTAATTAACGAAATTTCAAAATTTAAAATGCTAAAAATATCTATATTTTCATGCGAATCGAATGATACCATTGGCATCAAACTCCGGCCCGAAAATCTGGAGATATGACAGTTTGAAAAATAAACCGACACCGTTTACGATGTAATGAGCTGATATTTTAAATTGCTCTTAAACTTTTTCTAATTAACGAAATTTCAAAATTTAAAATGCTAAAAATATCTATATTTTCATGCGAATCGAATGAGACCATTGGCATCAAAATCCGGCCCGAAAATCTGGAGATATGACAGTTTGAAAAATAAACCGACACCGTTTACGATGTAATGAGCTGATATTTTAAATTGCTCTTAAACTTTTTCTAATTAACGAAATTTCAAAATTTAAAATGCTAAAAATATCTATATTTTCATGCGAATCGAATGAGACCATTGGCATCAAAATCCGGCCCGAAAATCTGGAGATATGACAGTTTGAAAAATAAACCGACACCGTTTACGATGTAATGAGCTGATATTTTAAATTGCTCTTAAACTTTTTCTAATTAACGAAATTTCAAACTTTAAAATGCTAAAAATATCTATATTTTCATGCGAATCGAATGAGACCATTGGCATCAAAATCCGGCCCGAAAATCTGGAGATATGACAGTTTGAATAATAAACCGACACCGTTTACGATGTACTGAACTGATATTTTAAATTGCTCTTAAACTTTTTCTAATTAACGAAATTTCAAAATTTAAAATGCTAAAAATATCTACGCATCCATGCGAATCGAATGAGACCATCGGCATCAAAATCCGGCCCGAAAATCTGGAGATATGACAGTTTGAAAAATAAACCGACACCGTTTACGATGTAATGAGCTGATATTTTAAATTGCTCTTAAACTTTTTCTAATTAACGAAATTTCAAAATTTAAAATGCTAAAAATATCTATATTTTCATGCGAATCGAATGAGACCATTGGCATCAAAATCCGGCCCGAAAATCTGGAGATATGACAGTTTGAAAAATAAACCGACACCGTTTACGATGTAATGAGCTGATATTTTAAATTGCTCTTAAACTTTTTCTAATTAACGAAATTTCAAAATTTAAAATGCTAAAAATATCTACGCATCCATGCGAATCGAATGAGACCATCGGCATCAAAATCCGGCCAGAAAATCTGGAGATATGACAGTTTGAAAAATAAACCGACACCGTTTACGATGTAATGAGCTGATATTTTAAATTGCTCTTAAACTTTTTCTAATTAACGAAATTTCAAAATTTAAAATGCTAAAAATATCTATATTTTCATGCGAATCGAATGAGACCATTGGCATCAAAATCCGGCCCGAAAATCTGGAGATATGACAGTTTGAAAAATAAACCGACACCGTTTACGATGTAATGAGCTGATATTTTAAATTGCTCTTAAACTTTTTCTAATTAACGAAATTTCAAAATTTAAAATGCTAAAAATATCTATATTTTCATGCGAATCGAATGATACCATTGGCATCAAACTCCGGCCCGAAAATCTGGAGATATGACAGTTTGAAAAATAAACCGACACCGTTTACGATGTAATGAGCTGATATTTTAAATTGCTCTTAAACTTTTTCTAATTAACGAAATTTCAAAATTTAAAATGCTAAAAATATCTATATTTTCATGCGAATCGAATGAGACCATTGGCATCAAAATCCGGCCCGAAAATCTGGAGATATGACAGTTTGAAAAATAAACCGACACCGTTTACGATGTAATGAGCTGATATTTTAAATTGCTCTTAAACTTTTTCTAATTAACGAAATTTCAAAATTTAAAATGCTAAAAATATCTATATTTTCATGCGAATCGAATGAGACCATTGGCATCAAAATCCGGCCCGAAAATCTGGAGATATGACAGTTTGAAAAATAAACCGACACCGTTTACGATGTAATGAGCTGATATTTTAAATTGCTCTTAAACTTTTTCTAATTAACGAAATTTCAAAATTTAAAATGCTAAAAATATCTATATTTTCATGCGAATCGAATGAGACCATTGGCATCAGAATCCGGCCCGAAAATCTGGAGATATGACAGTTTGAAAAATAAACCGACACCGTTTACGATGTAATGAGCTGATATTTTAAATTGCTCTTAAACTTTTTCTAATTAACGAAATTTCAAAATTTAAAATGCTAAAAATATCTATATTTTCATGCGAATCGAATGAGACCATTGGCATCAAAATCCGGCCCGAAAATCTGGAGATATGACAGTTTGAAAAATAAACCGACACCGTTTACGATGTAATGAGCTGATATTTTAAATTGCTCTTAAACTTTTTCTAATTAACGAAATTTCAAAATTTAAAATGCTAAAAATATCTATATTTTCATGCGAATCGAATGAGACCATTGGCATCAAAATCCGGCCCGAAAATCTGGAGATATGACAGTTTGAAAAATAAACCGACACCGTTTACGATGTAATGAGCTGATATTTTAAATTGCTCTTAAACTTTTTCTAATTAACGAAATTTCAAACTTTAAAATGCTAAAAATATCTATATTTTCATGCGAATCGAATGAGACCATTGGCATCAAAATCCGGCCCGAAAATCTGGAGATATGACAGTTTGAAAAATAAACCGACACCGTTTACGATGTACTGAACTGATATTTTAAATTGCTCTTAAACTTTTTCTAATTAACGAAATTTCCAAATTTAAAATGCTAAAAATATCTACGCATCCATGCGAATCGAATGAGACCATCGGCATCAAAATCCGGCCCGAAAATCTGGAGATATGACAGTTTGAAAAATAAACCGACACCGTTTACGATGTAATGAGCTGATATTTTAAATTGCTCTTAAACTTTTTCTAATTAACGAAATTTCAAAATTTAAAATGCTACAAATATCTACGCATCCATGCGAATCGAATGAGACCATCGGCATCAAAATCCGGCCAGAAAATCTGGAGATATGACAGTTTGAAAAATAAACCGACACCGTTTACGATGTAATGAGCTGATATTTTAAATTGCTCTTAAACTTTTTCTAATTAACGAAATTTCAAAATTTAAAATGCTAAAAATATCTATATTTTCATGCGAATCGAATGAGACCATTGGCATCAAAATCCGGCACGAAAATCTGGAGATATGACAGTTTGAAAAATAAACCGACACCGTTTACGATGTAATGAGCTGATATTTTAAATTGCTCTTAAACTTTTTCTAATTAACGAAATTTCAAAATTTAAAATGCTAAAAATATCTATATTTTCATGCGAATCGAATGAGACCATCGGCATCAAAATCCGGCCCGAAAATCTGGAGATATGACAGTTTGAAAAATAAACCGACACCGTTTACGATGTAATGAGCTGATATTTTAAATTGCTCTTAAACTTTTTCTAATTAACGAAATTTCAAAATTTAAAATGCTACAAATATCTACGCATCCATGCGAATCGAATGAGACCATCGGCATCAAAATCCGGCCAGAAAATCTGGAGATATGACAGTTTGAAAAATAAACCGACACCGTTTACGATGTAATGAGCTGATATTTTAAATTGCTCTTAAACTTTTTCTAATTAACGAAATTTCAAAATTTAAAATGCTAAAAATATCTATATTTTCATGCGAATCGAATGAGACCATTGGCATCAAAATCCGGCACGAAAATCTGGAGATATGACAGTTTGAAAAATAAACCGACACCGTTTACGATGTAATGAGCTGATATTTTAAATTGCTCTTAAACTTTTTCTAATTAACGAAATTTCAAAATTTAAAATGCTAAAAATATCTATATTTTCATGCGAATCGAATGAGACCATTGGCATCAAAATCCGGCCCGAAAATCTGGAGATATGACAGTTTGAAAAATAAACCGACACCGTTTACGATGTAATGAGCTGATATTTTAAATTGCTCTTAAACTTTTTCTAATTAACGAAATTTCAAAATTTAAAATGCTAAAAATATCTATATTTTCATGCGAATCGAATGAGACCATTGGCATCAAAATCCGGCCCGAAAATCTGGAGATATGACAGTTTGAAAAATAAACCGACACCGTTTACGATGTAATGAGCTGATATTTTAAATTGCTCTTAAACTTTTTCTAATTAACGAAATTTCAAAATTTAAAATGCTAAAAATATCTATATTTTCATGCGAATCGAATGAGACCATTGGCATCAAAATCCGGCCCGAAAATCTGGAGATATGACAGTTTGAAAAATAAACCGACACCGTTTACGATGTAATGAGCTGATATTTTAAATTGCTCTTAAACTTTTTCTAATTAACGAAATTTCAAAATTTAAAATGCTAAAAATATCTATATTTTCATGCGAATCGAATGAGACCATTGGCATCAAAATCCGGCCCGAAAATCTGGAGATATGACAGTTTGAAAAATAAACCGACACCGTTTACGATGTAATGAGCTGATATTTTAAATTGCTCTTAAACTTTTTCTAATTAACGAAATTTCAAAATTTAAAATGCTACAAATATCTACGCATCCATGCGAATCGAATGAGACCATCGGCATCAAAATCCGGCCAGAAAATCTGGAGATATGACAGTTTGAAAAATAAACCGACACCGTTTACGATGTAATGAGCTGATATTTTAAATTGCTCTTAAACTTTTTCTAATTAACGAAATTTCAAAATTTAAAATGCTAAAAATATCTATATTTTCATGCGAATCGAATGAGACCATTGGCATCAAAATCCGGCACGAAAATCTGGAGATATGACAGTTTGAAAAATAAACCGACACCGTTTACGATGTAATGAGCTGATATTTTAAATTGCTCTTAAACTTTTTCTAATTAACGAAATTTCAAAATTTAAAATGCTGAAAATATCTATATTTTCATGCGAATCGAATGAGACCATCGGCATCAAAATCCGGCCCGAAAATCTGGAGATATGACAGTTTGAAAAATAAACCGACACCGTTTACGATGTAATGAGCTGATATTTTAAATTGCTCTTAAACTTTTTCTAATTAACGAAATTTCAAAATTTAAAATGCTACAAATATCTACGCATCCATGCGAATCGAATGAGACCATCGGCATCAAAATCCGGCCAGAAAATCTGGAGATATGACAGTTTGAAAAATAAACCGACACCGTTTACGATGTAATGAGCTGATATTTTAAATTGCTCTTAAACTTTTTCTAATTAACGAAATTTCAAAATTTAAAATGCTAAAAATATCTATATTTTCATGCGAATCGAATGAGACCATTGGCATCAAAATCCGGCACGAAAATCTGGAGATATGACAGTTTGAAAAATAAACCGACACCGTTTACGATGTAATGAGCTGATATTTTAAATTGCTCTTAAACTTTTTCTAATTAACGAAATTTCAAAATTTAAAATGCTAAAAATATCTATATTTTCATGCGAATCGAATGAGACCATTGGCATCAAAATCCGGCCCGAAAATCTGGAGATATGACAGTTTGAAAAATAAACCGACACCGTTTACGATGTAATGAGCTGATATTTTAAATTGCTCTTAAACTTTTTCTAATTAACGAAATTTCAAAATTTAAAATGCTAAAAATATCTATATTTTCATGCGAATCGAATGAGACCATTGGCATCAAAATCCGGCCCGAAAATCTGGAGATATGACAGTTTGAAAAATAAACCGACACCGTTTACGATGTAATGAGCTGATATTTTAAATTGCTCTTAAACTTTTTCTAATTAACGAAATTTCAAAATTTAAAATGCTAAAAATATCTATATTTTCATGCGAATCGAATGAGACCATTGGCATCAAAATCCGGCCCGAAAATCTGGAGATATGACAGTTTGAAAAATAAACCGACACCGTTTACGATGTAATGAGCTGATATTTTAAATTGCTCTTAAACTTTTTCTAATTAACGAAATTTCAAAATTTAAAATGCTAAAAATATCTATATTTTCATGCGAATCGAATGAGACCATTGGCATCAAAATCCGGCCCGAAAATCTGGAGATATGACAGTTTGAAAAATAAACCGACACCGTTTACGATGTAATGAGCTGATATTTTAAATTGCTCTTAAACTTTTTCTAATTAACGAAATTTCAAACTTTAAAATGCTAAAAATATCTATATTTTCATGCGAATCGAATGAGACCATTGGCATCAAAATCCGGCCCGAAAATCTGGAGATATGACAGTTTGAAAAATAAACCGACACCGTTTACGATGTACTGAACTGATATTTTAAATTGCTCTTAAACTTTTTCTAATTAACGAAATTTCAAAATTTAAAATGCTAAAAATATCTACGCATCCATGCGAATCGAATGAGACCATCGGCATCAAAATCCGGCCCGAAAATCTGGAGATATGACAGTTTGAAAAATAAACCGACACCGTTTACGATGTAATGAGCTGATATTTTAAATTGCTCTTAAACTTTTTCTAATTAACGAAATTTCAAAATTTAAAATGCTACAAATATCTACGCATCCATGCGAATCGAATGAGACCATCGGCATCAAAATCCGGCCAGAAAATCTGGAGATATGACAGTTTGAAAAATAAACCGACACCGTTTACGATGTAATGAGCTGATATTTTAAATTGCTCTTAAACTTTTTCTAATTAACGAAATTTCAAAATTTAAAATGCTAAAAATATCTATATTTTCATGCAAATCGAATGAGACCATTGGCATCAAAATCCGGCCCGAAAATCTGGAGATATGACAGTTTGAAAAATAAACCGACACCGTTTACGATGTAATGAGCTGATATTTTAAATTGCTCTTAAACTTTTTCTAATTAACGAAATTTCAAAATTTAAAATGCTAAAAATATCTATATTTTCATGCGAATCGAATGAGACCATTGGCATCAAAATCCGGCCCGAAAATCTGGAGATATGACAGTTTGAAAAATAAACCGACACCGTTTACGATGTAATGAGCTGATATTTTAAATTGCTCTTAAACTTTTTCTAATTAACGAAATTTCAAAATTTAAAATGCTAAAAATATCTATATTTTCATGCGAATCGAATGAGACCATTGGCATCAAAATCCGGCCCGAAAATCTGGAGATATGACAGTTTGAAAAATAAACCGACACCGTTTACGATGTAATGAGCTGATATTTTAAATTGCTCTTAAACTTTTTCTAATTAACGAAATTTCAAAATTTAAAATGCTACAAATATCTATATTTTCATGCGAATCGAATGAGACCATCGGCATCAAAATCCGGCCAGAAAATCTGGAGATATGACAGTTTGAAAAATAAACCGACACCGTTTACGATGTAATGAGCTGATATTTTAAATTGCTCTTAAACTTTTTCTAATTAACGAAATTTCAAAATTTAAAATGCTAAAAATATCTATATTTTCATGCGAATCGAATGAGACCATTGGCATCAAAATCCGGCCCGAAAATCTGGAGATATGACAGTTTGAAAAATAAACCGACACCGTTTACGATGTAATGAGCTGATATTTTAAATTGCTCTTAAACTTTTTCTAATTAACGAAATTTCAAAATTTAAAATGCTACAAATATCTACGCATCCATGCGAATCGAATGAGACCATCGGCATCAAAATCCGGCCAGAAAATCTGGAGATATGACAGTTTGAAAAATAAACCGACACCGTTTACGATGTAATGAGCTGATATTTTAAATTGCTCTTAAACTTTTTCTAATTAACGAAATTTCAAAATTTAAAATGCTAAAAATATCTATATTTTCATGCGAATCGAATGAGACCATTGGCATCAAAATCCGGCCCGAAAATCTGGAGATATGACAGTTTGAAAAATAAACCGACACCGTTTACGATGTAATGAGCTGATATTTTAAATTGCTCTTAAACTTTTTCTAATTAACGAAATTTCAAAATTTAAAATGCTAAAAATATCTACGCATCCATGCGAATCGAATGAGACCATCGGCATCAAAATCCGGCCAGAAAATCTGGAGATATGACAGTTTGAAAAATAAACCGACACCGTTTACGATGTAATGAGCTGATATTTTAAATTGCTCTTAAACTTTTTCTAATTAACGAAATTTCAAAATTTAAAATGCTACAAATATCTACGCATCCATGCGAATCGAATGAGACCATCGGCATCAAAATCCGGCCAGAAAATCTGGAGATATGACAGTTTGAAAAATAAACCGACACCGTTTACGATGTAATGAGCTGATATTTTAAATTGCTCTTAAACTTTTTCTAATTAACGAAATTTCAAAATTTAAAATGCTAAAAATATCTATATTTTCATGCAAATCGAATGAGACCATTGGCATCAAAATCCGGCCCGAAAATCTGGAGATATGACAGTTTGAAAAATAAACCGACACCGTTTACGATGTAATGAGCTGATATTTTAAATTGCTCTTAAACTTTTTCTAATTAACGAAATTTCAAAATTTAAAATGCTAAAAATATCTATATTTTCATGCGAATCGAATGAGACCATTGGCATCAAAATCCGGCCCGAAAATCTGGAGATATGACAGTTTGAAAAATAAACCGACACCGTTTACGATGTAATGAGCTGATATTTTAAATTGCTCTTAAACTTTTTCTAATTAACGAAATTTCAAAATTTAAAATGCTACAAATATCTATATTTTCATGCGAATCGAATGAGACCATCGGCATCAAAATCCGGCCAGAAAATCTGGAGATATGACAGTTTGAAAAATAAACCGACACCGTTTACGATGTAATGAGCTGATATTTTAAATTGCTCTTAAACTTTTTCTAATTAACGAAATTTCAAAATTTAAAATGCTAAAAATATCTATATTTTCATGCGAATCGAATGAGACCATTGGCATCAAAATCCGGCCCGAAAATCTGGAGATATGACAGTTTGAAAAATAAACCGACACCGTTTACGATGTAATGAGCTGATATTTTAAATTGCTCTTAAACTTTTTCTAATTAACGAAATTTCAAAATTTAAAATGCTACAAATATCTACGCATCCATGCGAATCGAATGAGACCATCGGCATCAAAATCCGGCCAGAAAATCTGGAGATATGACAGTTTGAAAAATAAACCGACACCGTTTACGATGTAATGAGCTGATATTTTAAATTGCTCTTAAACTTTTTCTAATTAACGAAATTTCAAAATTTAAAATGCTAAAAATATCTATATTTTCATGCGAATCGAATGAGACCATTGGCATCAAAATCCGGCCCGAAAATCTGGAGATATGACAGTTTGAAAAATAAACCGACACCGTTTACGATGTAATGAGCTGATATTTTAAATTGCTCTTAAACTTTTTCTAATTAACGAAATTTCAAAATTTAAAATGCTAAAAATATCTACGCATCCATGCGAATCGAATGAGACCATCGGCATCAAAATCCGGCCAGAAAATCTGGAGATATGACAGTTTGAAAAATAAACCGACACCGTTTACGATGTAATGAGCTGATATTTTAAATTGCTCTTAAACTTTTTCTAATTAACGAAATTTCAAAATTTAAAATGCTACAAATATCTACGCATCCATGCGAATCGAATGAGACCATCGGCATCAAAATCCGGCCAGAAAATCTGGAGATATGACAGTTTGAAAAATAAACCGACACCGTTTACGATGTAATGAGCTGATATTTTAAATTGCTCTTAAACTTTTTCTAATTAACGAAATTTCAAAATTTAAAATGCTAAAAATATCTATATTTTCATGCAAATCGAATGAGACCATTGGCATCAAAATCCGGCCCGAAAATCTGGAGATATGACAGTTTGAAAAATAAACCGACACCGTTTACGATGTAATGAGCTGATATTTTAAATTGCTCTTAAACTTTTTCTAATTAACGAAATTTCAAAATTTAAAATGCTAAAAATATCTATATTTTCATGCGAATCGAATGAGACCATTGGCATCAAAATCCGGCCCGAAAATCTGGAGATATGACAGTTTGAAAAATAAACCGACACCGTTTACGATGTAATGAGCTGATATTTTAAATTGCTCTTAAACTTTTTCTAATTAACGAAATTTCAAAATTTAAAATGCTAAAAATATCTATATTTTCATGCGAATCGAATGAGACCATTGGCATCAAAATCCGGCCCGAAAATCTGGAGATATGACAGTTTGAAAAATAAACCGACACCGTTTACGATGTAATGAGCTGATATTTTAAATTGCTCTTAAACTTTTTCTAATTAACGAAATTTCAAAATTTAAAATGCTACAAATATCTATATTTTCATGCGAATCGAATGAGACCATCGGCATCAAAATCCGGCCAGAAAATCTGGAGATATGACAGTTTGAAAAATAAACCGACACCGTTTACGATGTAATGAGCTGATATTTTAAATTGCTCTTAAACTTTTTCTAATTAACGAAATTTCAAAATTTAAAATGCTAAAAATATCTATATTTTCATGCGAATCGAATGAGACCATTGGCATCAAAATCCGGCCCGAAAATCTGGAGATATGACAGTTTGAAAAATAAACCGACACCGTTTACGATGTAATGAGCTGATATTTTAAATTGCTCTTAAACTTTTTCTAATTAACGAAATTTCAAAATTTAAAATGCTACAAATATCTACGCATCCATGCGAATCGAATGAGACCATCGGCATCAAAATCCGGCCAGAAAATCTGGAGATATGACAGTTTGAAAAATAAACCGACACCGTTTACGATGTAATGAGCTGATATTTTAAATTGCTCTTAAACTTTTTCTAATTAACGAAATTTCAAAATTTAAAATGCTAAAAATATCTATATTTTCATGCGAATCGAATGAGACCATTGGCATCAAAATCCGGCCCGAAAATCTGGAGATATGACAGTTTGAAAAATAAACCGACACCGTTTACGATGTAATGAGCTGATATTTTAAATTGCTCTTAAACTTTTTCTAATTAACGAAATTTCAAAATTTAAAATGCTACAAATATCTACGCATCCATGCGAATCGAATGAGACCATCGGCATCAAAATCCGGCCAGAAAATCTGGAGATATGACAGTTTGAAAAATAAACCGACACCGTTTACGATGTAATGAGCTGATATTTTAAATTGCTCTTAAACTTTTTCTAATTAACGAAATTTCAAAATTTAAAATGCTAAAAATATCTATATTTTCATGCGAATCGAATGAGACCATTGGCATCAAAATCCGGCCCGAAAATCTGGAGATATGACAGTTTGAAAAATAAACCGACACCGTTTACGATGTAATGAGCTGATATTTTAAATTGCTCTTAAACTTTTTCTAATTAACGAAATTTCAAAATTTAAAATGCTAAAAATATCTACGCATCCATGCGAATCGAATGAGACCATCGGCATCAAAATCCGGCCAGAAAATCTGGAGATATGACAGTTTGAAAAATAAACCGACACCGTTTACGATGTAATGAGCTGATATTTTAAATTGCTCTTAAACTTTTTCTAATTAACGAAATTTCAAAATTTAAAATGCTACAAATATCTACGCATCCATGCGAATCGAATGAGACCATCGGCATCAAAATCCGGCCAGAAAATCTGGAGATATGACAGTTTGAAAAATAAACCGACACCGTTTACGATGTAATGAGCTGATATTTTAAATTGCTCTTAAACTTTTTCTAATTAACGAAATTTCAAAATTTAAAATGCTAAAAATATCTATATTTTCATGCAAATCGAATGAGACCATTGGCATCAAAATCCGGCCCGAAAATCTGGAGATATGACAGTTTGAAAAATAAACCGACACCGTTTACGATGTAATGAGCTGATATTTTAAATTGCTCTTAAACTTTTTCTAATTAACGAAATTTCAAAATTTAAAATGCTAAAAATATCTATATTTTCATGCGAATCGAATGAGACCATTGGCATCAAAATCCGGCCCGAAAATCTGGAGATATGACAGTTTGAAAAATAAACCGACACCGTTTACGATGTAATGAGCTGATATTTTAAATTGCTCTTAAACTTTTTCTAATTAACGAAATTTCAAAATTTAAAATGCTACAAATATCTATATTTTCATGCGAATCGAATGAGACCATCGGCATCAAAATCCGGCCAGAAAATCTGGAGATATGACAGTTTGAAAAATAAACCGACACCGTTTACGATGTAATGAGCTGATATTTTAAATTGCTCTTAAACTTTTTCTAATTAACGAAATTTCAAAATTTAAAATGCTAAAAATATCTATATTTTCATGCGAATCGAATGAGACCATTGGCATCAAAATCCGGCCCGAAAATCTGGAGATATGACAGTTTGAAAAATAAACCGACACCGTTTACGATGTAATGAGCTGATATTTTAAATTGCTCTTAAACTTTTTCTAATTAACGAAATTTCAAAATTTAAAATGCTACAAATATCTACGCATCCATGCGAATCGAATGAGACCATCGGCATCAAAATCCGGCCAGAAAATCTGGAGATATGACAGTTTGAAAAATAAACCGACACCGTTTACGATGTAATGAGCTGATATTTTAAATTGCTCTTAAACTTTTTCTAATTAACGAAATTTCAAAATTTAAAATGCTAAAAATATCTATATTTTCATGCGAATCGAATGAGACCATTGGCATCAAAATCCGGCCCGAAAATCTGGAGATATGACAGTTTGAAAAATAAACCGACACCGTTTACGATGTAATGAGCTGATATTTTAAATTGCTCTTAAACTTTTTCTAATTAACGAAATTTCAAAATTTAAAATGCTAAAAATATCTATATTTTCATGCGAATCGAATGAGACCATTGGCATCAAAATCCGGCCCGAAAATCTGGAGATATGACAGTTTGAAAAATAAACCGACACCGTTTACGATGTAATGAGCTGATATTTTAAATTGCTCTTAAACTTTTTCTAATTAACGAAATTTCAAAATTTAAAATGCTAAAAATATCTATATTTTCATGCGAATCGAATGAGACCATTGGCATCAAAATCCGGCCCGAAAATCTGGAGATATGACAGTTTGAAAAATAAACCGACACCGTTTACGATGTAATGAGCTGATATTTTAAATTGCTCTTAAACTTTTTCTAATTAACGAAATTTCAAAATTTAAAATGCTAAAAATATCTATATTTTCATGCGAATCGAATGAGACCATTGGCATCAAAATCCGGCCCGAAAATCTGGAGATATGACAGTTTGAAAAATAAACCGACACCGTTTACGATGTAATGAGCTGATATTTTAAATTGCTCTTAAACTTTTTCTAATTAACGAAATTTCAAAATTTAAAATGCTAAAAATATCTATATTTTCATGCGAATCGAATGAGACCATTGGCATCAAAATCCGGCCCGAAAATCTGGAGATATGACAGTTTGAAAAATAAACCGACACCGTTTACGATGTAATGAGCTGATATTTTAAATTGCTCTTAAACTTTTTCTAATTAACGAAATTTCAAAATTTAAAATGCTACAAATATCTACGCATCCATGCGAATCGAATGAGACCATCGGCATCAAAATCCGGCCAGAAAATCTGGAGATATGACAGTTTGAAAAATAAACCGACACCGTTTACGATGTAATGAGCTGATATTTTAAATTGCTCTTAAACTTTTTCTAATTAACGAAATTTCAAAATTTAAAATGCTAAAAATATCTATATTTTCATGCGAATCGAATGAGACCATTGGCATCAAAATCCGGCCCGAAAATCTGGAGATATGACAGTTTGAAAAATAAACCGACACCGTTTACGATGTAATGAGCTGATAGTTTAAATTGCTCTTAAACTTTTTCTAATTAACGAAATTTCAAAATTTAAAATGCTAAAAATATCTATATTTTCATGCGAATCGAATGAGACCATTGGCATCAAAATCCGGCCCGAAAATCTGGAGATATGACAGTTTGAAAAATAAACCGACACCGTTTACGATGTAATGAGCTGATATTTTAAATTGCTCTTAAACTTTTTCTAATTAACGAAATTTCAAAATTTAAAATGCTAAAAATATCTATATTTTCATGCGAATCGAATGAGACCATTGGCATCAAAATCCGGCCCGAAAATCTGGAGATATGACAGTTTGAAAAATAAACCGACACCGTTTACGATGTAATGAGCTGATATTTTAAATTGCTCTTAAACTTTTTCTAATTAACGAAATTTCAAAATTTAAAATGCTAAAAATATCTATATTTTCATGCGAATCGAATGAGACCATTGGCATCAAAATCCGGCCCGAAAATCTGGAGATATGACAGTTTGAAAAATAAACCGACACCGTTTACGATGTAATGAGCTGATATTTTAAATTGCTCTTAAACTTTTTCTAATTAACGAAATTTCAAAATTTAAAATGCTAAAAATATCTATATTTTCATGCGAATCGAATGAGACCATTGGCATCAAAATCCGGCCCGAAAATCTGGAGATATGACAGTTTGAAAAATAAACCGACACCGTTTACGATGTAATGAGCTGATATTTTAAATTGCTCTTAAACTTTTTCTAATTAACGAAATTTCAAAATTTAAAATGCTAAAAATATCTATATTTTCATGCGAATCGAATGAGACCATTGGCATCAAAATCCGGCCCGAAAATCTGGAGATATGACAGTTTGAAAAATAAACCGACACCGTTTACGATGTAATGAGCTGATATTTTAAATTGCTCTTAAACTTTTTCTAATTAACGAAATTTCAAAATTTAAAATGCTAAAAATATCTATATTTTCATGCGAATCGAATGAGACCATTGGCATCAAAATCCGGCCCGAAAATCTGGAGATATGACAGTTTGAAAAATAAACCGACACCGTTTACGATGTAATGAGCTGATATTTTAAATTGCTCTTAAACTTTTTCTAATTAACGAAATTTCAAAATTTAAAATGCTAAAAATATCTATATTTTCATGCGAATCGAATGAGACCATTGGCATCAAAATCCGGCCCGAAAATCTGGAGATATGACAGTTTGAAAAATAAACCGACACCGTTTACGATGTAATGAGCTGATATTTTAAATTGCTCTTAAACTTTTTCTAATTAACGAAATTTCAAAATTTAAAATGCTACAAATATCTACGCATCCATGCGAATCGAATGAGACCATCGGCATCAAAATCCGGCCAGAAAATCTGGAGATATGACAGTTTGAAAAATAAACCGACACCGTTTACGATGTAATGAGCTGATATTTTAAATTGCTCTTAAACTTTTTCTAATTAACGAAATTTCAAAATTTAAAATGCTACAAATATCTACGCATCCATGCGAATCGAATGAGACCATCGGCATCAAAATCCGGCCAGAAAATCTGGAGATATGACAGTTTGAAAAATAAACCGACACCGTTTACGATGTAATGAGCTGATATTTTAAATTGCTCTTAAACTTTTTCTAATTAACGAAATTTCAAAATTTAAAATGCTAAAAATATCTATATTTTCATGCGAATCGAATGAGACCATTGGCATCAAAATCCGGCCCGAAAATCTGGAGATATGACAGTTTGAAAAATAAACCGACACCGTTTACGATGTAATGAGCTGATAGTTTAAATTGCTCTTAAACTTTTTCTAATTAACGAAATTTCAAAATTTAAAATGCTAAAAATATCTATATTTTCATGCGAATCGAATGAGACCATTGGCATCAAAATCCGGCCCGAAAATCTGGAGATATGACAGTTTGAAAAATAAACCGACACCGTTTACGATGTAATGAGCTGATATTTTAAATTGCTCTTAAACTTTTTCTAATTAACGAAATTTCAAAATTTAAAATGCTAAAAATATCTATATTTTCATGCGAATCGAATGAGACCATTGGCATCAAAATCCGGCCCGAAAATCTGGAGATATGACAGTTTGAAAAATAAACCGACACCGTTTACGATGTAATGAGCTGATATTTTAAATTGCTCTTAAACTTTTTCTAATTAACGAAATTTCAAAATTTAAAATGCTAAAAATATCTATATTTTCATGCGAATCGAATGAGACCATTGGCATCAAAATCCGGCCCGAAAATCTGGAGATATGACAGTTTGAAAAATAAACCGACACCGTTTACGATGTAATGAGCTGATATTTTAAATTGCTCTTAAACTTTTTCTAATTAACGAAATTTCAAACTTTAAAATGCTAAAAATATCTATATTTTCATGCGAATCGAATGAGACCATTGGCATCAAAATCCGGCCCGAAAATCTGGAGATATGACAGTTTGAAAAATAAACCGACACCGTTTACGATGTAATGAGCTGATATTTTAAATTGCTCTTAAACTTTTTCTAATTAACGAAATTTCAAAATTTAAAATGCTACAAATATCTATATTTTCATGCGAATCGAATGAGACCATCGGCATCAAAATCCGGCCAGAAAATCTGGAGATATGACAGTTTGAAAAATAAACCGACACCGTTTACGATGTAATGAGCTGATATTTTAAATTGCTCTTAAACTTTTTCTAATTAACGAAATTTCAAAATTTAAAATGCTAAAAATATCTATATTTTCATGCGAATCGAATGAGACCATTGGCATCAAAATCCGGCCCGAAAATCTGGAGATATGACAGTTTGAAAAATAAACCGACACCGTTTACGATGTAATGAGCTGATATTTTAAATTGCTCTTAAACTTTTTCTAATTAACGAAATTTCAAAATTTAAAATGCTACAAATATCTACGCATCCATGCGAATCGAATGAGACCATCGGCATCAAAATCCGGCCAGAAAATCTGGAGATATGACAGTTTGAAAAATAAACCGACACCGTTTACGATGTAATGAGCTGATATTTTAAATTGCTCTTAAACTTTTTCTAATTAACGAAATTTCAAAATTTAAAATGCTAAAAATATCTATATTTTCATGCGAATCGAATGAGACCATTGGCATCAAAATCCGGCCCGAAAATCTGGAGATATGACAGTTTGAAAAATAAACCGACACCGTTTACGATGTAATGAGCTGATATTTTAAATTGCTCTTAAACTTTTTCTAATTAACGAAATTTCAAAATTTAAAATGCTAAAAATATCTACGCATCCATGCGAATCGAATGAGACCATCGGCATCAAAATCCGGCCAGAAAATCTGGAGATATGACAGTTTGAAAAATAAACCGACACCGTTTACGATGTAATGAGCTGATATTTTAAATTGCTCTTAAACTTTTTCTAATTAACGAAATTTCAAAATTTAAAATGCTACAAATATCTACGCATCCATGCGAATCGAATGAGACCATCGGCATCAAAATCCGGCCAGAAAATCTGGAGATATGACAGTTTGAAAAATAAACCGACACCGTTTACGATGTAATGAGCTGATATTTTAAATTGCTCTTAAACTTTTTCTAATTAACGAAATTTCAAAATTTAAAATGCTAAAAATATCTATATTTTCATGCAAATCGAATGAGACCATTGGCATCAAAATCCGGCCCGAAAATCTGGAGATATGACAGTTTGAAAAATAAACCGACACCGTTTACGATGTAATGAGCTGATATTTTAAATTGCTCTTAAACTTTTTCTAATTAACGAAATTTCAAAATTTAAAATGCTAAAAATATCTATATTTTCATGCGAATCGAATGAGACCATTGGCATCAAAATCCGGCCCGAAAATCTGGAGATATGACAGTTTGAAAAATAAACCGACACCGTTTACGATGTAATGAGCTGATATTTTAAATTGCTCTTAAACTTTTTCTAATTAACGAAATTTCAAAATTTAAAATGCTACAAATATCTATATTTTCATGCGAATCGAATGAGACCATCGGCATCAAAATCCGGCCAGAAAATCTGGAGATATGACAGTTTGAAAAATAAACCGACACCGTTTACGATGTAATGAGCTGATATTTTAAATTGCTCTTAAACTTTTTCTAATTAACGAAATTTCAAAATTTAAAATGCTAAAAATATCTATATTTTCATGCGAATCGAATGAGACCATTGGCATCAAAATCCGGCCCGAAAATCTGGAGATATGACAGTTTGAAAAATAAACCGACACCGTTTACGATGTAATGAGCTGATATTTTAAATTGCTCTTAAACTTTTTCTAAGTAACGAAATTTCAAAATTTAAAATGCTACAAATATCTACGCATCCATGCGAATCGAATGAGACCATCGGCATCAAAATCCGGCCAGAAAATCTGGAGATATGACAGTTTGAAAAATAAACCGACACCGTTTACGATGTAATGAGCTGATATTTTAAATTGCTCTTAAACTTTTTCTAATTAACGAAATTTCAAAATTTAAAATGCTAAAAATATCTATATTTTCATGCGAATCGAATGAGACCATTGGCATCAAAATCCGGCCCGAAAATCTGGAGATATGACAGTTTGAAAAATAAACCGACACCGTTTACGATGTAATGAGCTGATATTTTAAATTGCTCTTAAACTTTTTCTAATTAACGAAATTTCAAAATTTAAAATGCTAAAAATATCTACGCATCCATGCGAATCGAATGAGACCATCGGCATCAAAATCCGGCCAGAAAATCTGGAGATATGACAGTTTGAAAAATAAACCGACACCGTTTACGATGTAATGAGCTGATATTTTAAATTGCTCTTAAACTTTTTCTAATTAACGAAATTTCAAAATTTAAAATGCTACAAATATCTACGCATCCATGCGAATCGAATGAGACCATCGGCATCAAAATCCGGCCAGAAAATCTGGAGATATGACAGTTTGAAAAATAAACCGACACCGTTTACGATGTAATGAGCTGATATTTTAAATTGCTCTTAAACTTTTTCTAATTAACGAAATTTCAAAATTTAAAATGCTAAAAATATCTATATTTTCATGCAAATCGAATGAGACCATTGGCATCAAAATCCGGCCCGAAAATCTGGAGATATGACAGTTTGAAAAATAAACCGACACCGTTTACGATGTAATGAGCTGATATTTTAAATTGCTCTTAAACTTTTTCTAATTAACGAAATTTCAAAATTTAAAATGCTAAAAATATCTATATTTTCATGCGAATCGAATGAGACCATTGGCATCAAAATCCGGCCCGAAAATCTGGAGATATGACAGTTTGAAAAATAAACCGACACCGTTTACGATGTAATGAGCTGATATTTTAAATTGCTCTTAAACTTTTTCTAATTAACGAAATTTCAAAATTTAAAATGCTAAAAATATCTATATTTTCATGCGAATCGAATGAGACCATTGGCATCAAAATCCGGCCCGAAAATCTGGAGATATGACAGTTTGAAAAATAAACCGACACCGTTTACGATGTAATGAGCTGATATTTTAAATTGCTCTTAAACTTTTTCTAATTAACGAAATTTCAAAATTTAAAATGCTACAAATATCTATATTTTCATGCGAATCGAATGAGACCATCGGCATCAAAATCCGGCCAGAAAATCTGGAGATATGACAGTTTGAAAAATAAACCGACACCGTTTACGATGTAATGAGCTGATATTTTAAATTGCTCTTAAACTTTTTCTAATTAACGAAATTTCAAAATTTAAAATGCTAAAAATATCTATATTTTCATGCGAATCGAATGAGACCATTGGCATCAAAATCCGGCCCGAAAATCTGGAGATATGACAGTTTGAAAAATAAACCGACACCGTTTACGATGTAATGAGCTGATATTTTAAATTGCTCTTAAACTTTTTCTAATTAACGAAATTTCAAAATTTAAAATGCTACAAATATCTACGCATCCATGCGAATCGAATGAGACCATCGGCATCAAAATCCGGCCAGAAAATCTGGAGATATGACAGTTTGAAAAATAAACCGACACCGTTTACGATGTAATGAGCTGATATTTTAAATTGCTCTTAAACTTTTTCTAATTAACGAAATTTCAAAATTTAAAATGCTAAAAATATCTATATTTTCATGCGAATCGAATGAGACCATTGGCATCAAAATCCGGCCCGAAAATCTGGAGATATGACAGTTTGAAAAATAAACCGACACCGTTTACGATGTAATGAGCTGATATTTTAAATTGCTCTTAAACTTTTTCTAATTAACGAAATTTCAAAATTTAAAATGCTAAAAATATCTATATTTTCATGCGAATCGAATGAGACCATCGGCATCAAAATCCGGCCCGAAAATCTGGAGATATGACAGTTTGAAAAATAAACCGACACCGTTTACGATGTAATGAGCTGATATTTTAAATTGCTCTTAAACTTTTTCTAATTAACGAAATTTCAAAATTTAAAATGCTAAAAATATCTATATTTTCATGCGAATCGAATGAGACCATTGGCATCAAAATCCGGCCCGAAAATCTGGAGATATGACAGTTTGAAAAATAAACCGACACCGTTTACGATGTAATGAGCTGATATTTTAAATTGCTCTTAAACTTTTTCTAATTAACGAAATTTCAAAATTTAAAATGCTAAAAATATCTATATTTTCATGCGAATCGAATGAGACCATTGGCATCAAAATCCGGCCCGAAAATCTGGAGATATGACAGTTTGAAAAATAAACCGACACCGTTTACGATGTAATGAGCTGATATTTTAAATTGCTCTTAAACTTTTTCTAATTAACGAAATTTCAAAATTTAAAATGCTAAAAATATCTATATTTTCATGCGAATCGAATGAGACCATTGGCATCAAAATCCGGCCCGAAAATCTGGAGATATGACAGTTTGAAAAATAAACCGACACCGTTTACGATGTAATGAGCTGATATTTTAAATTGCTCTTAAACTTTTTCTAATTAACGAAATTTCAAAATTTAAAATGCTAAAAATATCTATATTTTCATGCGAATCGAATGAGACCATTGGCATCAAAATCCGGCCCGAAAATCTGGAGATATGACAGTTTGAAAAATAAACCGACACCGTTTACGATGTAATGAGCTGATATTTTAAATTGCTCTTAAACTTTTTCTAATTAACGAAATTTCAAAATTTAAAATGCTAAAAATATCTATATTTTCATGCGAATCGAATGAGACCATTGGCATCAAAATCCGGCCCGAAAATCTGGAGATATGACAGTTTGAAAAATAAACCGACACCGTTTACGATGTAATGAGCTGATATTTTAAATTGCTCTTAAACTTTTTCTAATTAACGAAATTTCAAAATTTAAAATGCTACAAATATCTATATTTTCATGCGAATCGAATGAGACCATCGGCATCAAAATCCGGCCAGAAAATCTGGAGATATGACAGTTTGAAAAATAAACCGACACCGTTTACGATGTAATGAGCTGATATTTTAAATTGCTCTTAAACTTTTTCTAATTAACGAAATTTCAAAATTTAAAATGCTAAAAATATCTATATTTTCATGCGAATCGAATGAGACCATTGGCATCAAAATCCGGCCCGAAAATCTGGAGATATGACAGTTTGAAAAATAAACCGACACCGTTTACGATGTAATGAGCTGATATTTTAAATTGCTCTTAAACTTTTTCTAATTAACGAAATTTCAAAATTTAAAATGCTAAAAATATCTATATTTTCATGCGAATCGAATGAGACCATTGGCATCAAAATCCGGCCCGAAAATCTGGAGATATGACAGTTTGAAAAATAAACCGACACCGTTTACGATGTAATGAGCTGATATTTTAAATTGCTCTTAAACTTTTTCTAATTAACGAAATTTCAAAATTTAAAATGCTAAAAATATCTATATTTTCATGCGAATCGAATGAGACCATTGGCATCAAAATCCGGCCCGAAAATCTGGAGATATGACAGTTTGAAAAATAAACCGACACCGTTTACGATGTAATGAGCTGATATTTTAAATTGCTCTTAAACTTTTTCTAATTAACGAAATTTCAAAATTTAAAATGCTACAAATATCTATATTTTCATGCGAATCGAATGAGACCATCGGCATCAAAATCCGGCCAGAAAATCTGGAGATATGACAGTTTGAAAAATAAACCGACACCGTTTACGATGTAATGAGCTGATATTTTAAATTGCTCTTAAACTTTTTCTAATTAACGAAATTTCAAAATTTAAAATGCTAAAAATATCTATATTTTCATGCGAATCGAATGAGACCATTGGCATCAAAATCCGGCCCGAAAATCTGGAGATATGACAGTTTGAAAAATAAACCGACACCGTTTACGATGTAATGAGCTGATATTTTAAATTGCTCTTAAACTTTTTCTAATTAACGAAATTTCAAAATTTAAAATGCTACAAATATCTACGCATCCATGCGAATCGAATGAGACCATCGGCATCAAAATCCGGCCAGAAAATCTGGAGATATGACAGTTTGAAAAATAAACCGACACCGTTTACGATGTAATGAGCTGATATTTTAAATTGCTCTTAAACTTTTTCTAATTAACGAAATTTCAAAATTTAAAATGCTAAAAATATCTATATTTTCATGCGAATCGAATGAGACCATTGGCATCAAAATCCGGCCCGAAAATCTGGAGATATGACAGTTTGAAAAATAAACCGACACCGTTTACGATGTAATGAGCTGATATTTTAAATTGCTCTTAAACTTTTTCTAATTAACGAAATTTCAAAATTTAAAATGCTACAAATATCTATATTTTCATGCGAATCGAATGAGACCATCGGCATCAAAATCCGGCCAGAAAATCTGGAGATATGACAGTTTGAAAAATAAACCGACACCGTTTACGATGTAATGAGCTGATATTTTAAATTGCTCTTAAACTTTTTCTAATTAACGAAATTTCAAAATTTAAAATGCTAAAAATATCTATATTTTCATGCGAATCGAATGAGACCATTGGCATCAAAATCCGGCCCGAAAATCTGGAGATATGACAGTTTGAAAAATAAACCGACACCGTTTACGATGTAATGAGCTGATATTTTAAATTGCTCTTAAACTTTTTCTAATTAACGAAATTTCAAAATTTAAAATGCTAAAAATATCTATATTTTCATGCGAATCGAATGAGACCATTGGCATCAAAATCCGGCCCGAAAATCTGGAGATATGACAGTTTGAAAAATAAACCGACACCGTTTACGATGTAATGAGCTGATATTTTAAATTGCTCTTAAACTTTTTCTAATTAACGAAATTTCAAAATTTAAAATGCTAAAAATATCTATATTTTCATGCGAATCGAATGAGACCATTGGCATCAAAATCCGGCCCGAAAATCTGGAGATATGACAGTTTGAAAAATAAACCGACACCGTTTACGATGTAATGAGCTGATATTTTAAATTGCTCTTAAACTTTTTCTAATTAACGAAATTTCAAAATTTAAAATGCTACAAATATCTATATTTTCATGCGAATCGAATGAGACCATCGGCATCAAAATCCGGCCAGAAAATCTGGAGATATGACAGTTTGAAAAATAAACCGACACCGTTTACGATGTAATGAGCTGATATTTTAAATTGCTCTTAAACTTTTTCTAATTAACGAAATTTCAAAATTTAAAATGCTAAAAATATCTATATTTTCATGCGAATCGAATGAGACCATTGGCATCAAAATCCGGCCCGAAAATCTGGAGATATGACAGTTTGAAAAATAAACCGACACCGTTTACGATGTAATGAGCTGATATTTTAAATTGCTCTTAAACTTTTTCTAATTAACGAAATTTCAAAATTTAAAATGCTACAAATATCTACGCATCCATGCGAATCGAATGAGACCATCGGCATCAAAATCCGGCCAGAAAATCTGGAGATATGACAGTTTGAAAAATAAACCGACACCGTTTACGATGTAATGAGCTGATATTTTAAATTGCTCTTAAACTTTTTCTAATTAACGAAATTTCAAAATTTAAAATGCTAAAAATATCTATATTTTCATGCGAATCGAATGAGACCATTGGCATCAAAATCCGGCCCGAAAATCTGGAGATATGACAGTTTGAAAAATAAACCGACACCGTTTACGATGTAATGAGCTGATATTTTAAATTGCTCTTAAACTTTTTCTAATTAACGAAATTTCAAAATTTAAAATGCTAAAAATATCTACGCATCCATGCGAATCGAATGAGACCATCGGCATCAAAATCCGGCCAGAAAATCTGGAGATATGACAGTTTGAAAAATAAACCGACACCGTTTACGATGTAATGAGCTGATATTTTAAATTGCTCTTAAACTTTTTCTAATTAACGAAATTTCAAAATTTAAAATGCTACAAATATCTACGCATCCATGCGAATCGAATGAGACCATCGGCATCAAAATCCGGCCAGAAAATCTGGAGATATGACAGTTTGAAAAATAAACCGACACCGTTTACGATGTAATGAGCTGATATTTTAAATTGCTCTTAAACTTTTTCTAATTAACGAAATTTCAAAATTTAAAATGCTAAAAATATCTATATTTTCATGCAAATCGAATGAGACCATTGGCATCAAAATCCGGCCCGAAAATCTGGAGATATGACAGTTTGAAAAATAAACCGACACCGTTTACGATGTAATGAGCTGATATTTTAAATTGCTCTTAAACTTTTTCTAATTAACGAAATTTCAAAATTTAAAATGCTAAAAATATCTATATTTTCATGCGAATCGAATGAGACCATTGGCATCAAAATCCGGCCCGAAAATCTGGAGATATGACAGTTTGAAAAATAAACCGACACCGTTTACGATGTAATGAGCTGATATTTTAAATTGCTCTTAAACTTTTTCTAATTAACGAAATTTCAAAATTTAAAATGCTACAAATATCTATATTTTCATGCGAATCGAATGAGACCATCGGCATCAAAATCCGGCCAGAAAATCTGGAGATATGACAGTTTGAAAAATAAACCGACACCGTTTACGATGTAATGAGCTGATATTTTAAATTGCTCTTAAACTTTTTCTAATTAACGAAATTTCAAAATTTAAAATGCTAAAAATATCTATATTTTCATGCGAATCGAATGAGACCATTGGCATCAAAATCCGGCCCGAAAATCTGGAGATATGACAGTTTGAAAAATAAACCGACACCGTTTACGATGTAATGAGCTGATATTTTAAATTGCTCTTAAACTTTTTCTAATTAACGAAATTTCAAAATTTAAAATGCTACAAATATCTACGCATCCATGCGAATCGAATGAGACCATCGGCATCAAAATCCGGCCAGAAAATCTGGAGATATGACAGTTTGAAAAATAAACCGACACCGTTTACGATGTAATGAGCTGATATTTTAAATTGCTCTTAAACTTTTTCTAATTAACGAAATTTCAAAATTTAAAATGCTAAAAATATCTATATTTTCATGCGAATCGAATGAGACCATTGGCATCAAAATCCGGCCCGAAAATCTGGAGATATGACAGTTTGAAAAATAAACCGACACCGTTTACGATGTAATGAGCTGATATTTTAAATTGCTCTTAAACTTTTTCTAATTAACGAAATTTCAAAATTTAAAATGCTAAAAATATCTACGCATCCATGCGAATCGAATGAGACCATCGGCATCAAAATCCGGCCAGAAAATCTGGAGATATGACAGTTTGAAAAATAAACCGACACCGTTTACGATGTAATGAGCTGATATTTTAAATTGCTCTTAAACTTTTTCTAATTAACGAAATTTCAAAATTTAAAATGCTACAAATATCTACGCATCCATGCGAATCGAATGAGACCATCGGCATCAAAATCCGGCCAGAAAATCTGGAGATATGACAGTTTGAAAAATAAACCGACACCGTTTACGATGTAATGAGCTGATATTTTAAATTGCTCTTAAACTTTTTCTAATTAACGAAATTTCAAAATTTAAAATGCTAAAAATATCTATATTTTCATGCAAATCGAATGAGACCATTGGCATCAAAATCCGGCCCGAAAATCTGGAGATATGACAGTTTGAAAAATAAACCGACACCGTTTACGATGTAATGAGCTGATATTTTAAATTGCTCTTAAACTTTTTCTAATTAACGAAATTTCAAAATTTAAAATGCTAAAAATATCTATATTTTCATGCGAATCGAATGAGACCATTGGCATCAAAATCCGGCCCGAAAATCTGGAGATATGACAGTTTGAAAAATAAACCGACACCGTTTACGATGTAATGAGCTGATATTTTAAATTGCTCTTAAACTTTTTCTAATTAACGAAATTTCAAAATTTAAAATGCTAAAAATATCTATATTTTCATGCGAATCGAATGAGACCATTGGCATCAAAATCCGGCCCGAAAATCTGGAGATATGACAGTTTGAAAAATAAACCGACACCGTTTACGATGTAATGAGCTGATATTTTAAATTGCTCTTAAACTTTTTCTAATTAACGAAATTTCAAAATTTAAAATGCTACAAATATCTATATTTTCATGCGAATCGAATGAGACCATCGGCATCAAAATCCGGCCAGAAAATCTGGAGATATGACAGTTTGAAAAATAAACCGACACCGTTTACGATGTAATGAGCTGATATTTTAAATTGCTCTTAAACTTTTTCTAATTAACGAAATTTCAAAATTTAAAATGCTAAAAATATCTATATTTTCATGCGAATCGAATGAGACCATTGGCATCAAAATCCGGCCCGAAAATCTGGAGATATGACAGTTTGAAAAATAAACCGACACCGTTTACGATGTAATGAGCTGATATTTTAAATTGCTCTTAAACTTTTTCTAATTAACGAAATTTCAAAATTTAAAATGCTACAAATATCTACGCATCCATGCGAATCGAATGAGACCATCGGCATCAAAATCCGGCCAGAAAATCTGGAGATATGACAGTTTGAAAAATAAACCGACACCGTTTACGATGTAATGAGCTGATATTTTAAATTGCTCTTAAACTTTTTCTAATTAACGAAATTTCAAAATTTAAAATGCTAAAAATATCTATATTTTCATGCGAATCGAATGAGACCATTGGCATCAAAATCCGGCCCGAAAATCTGGAGATATGACAGTTTGAAAAATAAACCGACACCGTTTACGATGTAATGAGCTGATATTTTAAATTGCTCTTAAACTTTTTCTAATTAACGAAATTTCAAAATTTAAAATGCTAAAAATATCTATATTTTCATGCGAATCGAATGAGACCATTGGCATCAAAATCCGGCCCGAAAATCTGGAGATATGACAGTTTGAAAAATAAACCGACACCGTTTACGATGTAATGAGCTGATATTTTAAATTGCTCTTAAACTTTTTCTAATTAACGAAATTTCAAAATTTAAAATGCTAAAAATATCTATATTTTCATGCGAATCGAATGAGACCATTGGCATCAAAATCCGGCCCGAAAATCTGGAGATATGACAGTTTGAAAAATAAACCGACACCGTTTACGATGTAATGAGCTGATATTTTAAATTGCTCTTAAACTTTTTCTAATTAACGAAATTTCAAAATTTAAAATGCTAAAAATATCTATATTTTCATGCGAATCGAATGAGACCATTGGCATCAAAATCCGGCCCGAAAATCTGGAGATATGACAGTTTGAAAAATAAACCGACACCGTTTACGATGTAATGAGCTGATATTTTAAATTGCTCTTAAACTTTTTCTAATTAACGAAATTTCAAAATTTAAAATGCTAAAAATATCTATATTTTCATGCGAATCGAATGAGACCATTGGCATCAAAATCCGGCCCGAAAATCTGGAGATATGACAGTTTGAAAAATAAACCGACACCGTTTACGATGTAATGAGCTGATATTTTAAATTGCTCTTAAACTTTTTCTAATTAACGAAATTTCAAAATTTAAAATGCTACAAATATCTACGCATCCATGCGAATCGAATGAGACCATCGGCATCAAAATCCGGCCAGAAAATCTGGAGATATGACAGTTTGAAAAATAAACCGACACCGTTTACGATGTAATGAGCTGATATTTTAAATTGCTCTTAAACTTTTTCTAATTAACGAAATTTCAAAATTTAAAATGCTAAAAATATCTATATTTTCATGCGAATCGAATGAGACCATTGGCATCAAAATCCGGCCCGAAAATCTGGAGATATGACAGTTTGAAAAATAAACCGACACCGTTTACGATGTAATGAGCTGATAGTTTAAATTGCTCTTAAACTTTTTCTAATTAACGAAATTTCAAAATTTAAAATGTTAAAAATATCTATATTTTCATGCGAATCGAATGAGACCATTGGCATCAAAATCCGGCCCGAAAATCTGGAGATATGACAGTTTGAAAAATAAACCGACACCGTTTACGATGTAATGAGCTGATATTTTAAATTGCTCTTAAACTTTTTCTAATTAACGAAATTTCAAAATTTAAAATGCTAAAAATATCTATATTTTCATGCGAATCGAATGAGACCATTGGCATCAAAATCCGGCCCGAAAATCTGGAGATATGACAGTTTGAAAAATAAACCGACACCGTTTACGATGTAATGAGCTGATATTTTAAATTGCTCTTAAACTTTTTCTAATTAACGAAATTTCAAAATTTAAAATGCTAAAAATATCTATATTTTCATGCGAATCGAATGAGACCATTGGCATCAAAATCCGGCCCGAAAATCTGGAGATATGACAGTTTGAAAAATAAACCGACACCGTTTACGATGTAATGAGCTGATATTTTAAATTGCTCTTAAACTTTTTCTAATTAACGAAATTTCAAAATTTAAAATGCTACAAATATCTACGCATCCATGCGAATCGAATGAGACCATCGGCATCAAAATCCGGCCAGAAAATCTGGAGATATGACAGTTTGAAAAATAAACCGACACCGTTTACGATGTAATGAGCTGATATTTTAAATTGCTCTTAAACTTTTTCTAATTAACGAAATTTCAAAATTTAAAATGCTAAAAATATCTATATTTTCATGCGAATCGAATGAGACCATTGGCATCAAAATCCGGCCCGAAAATCTGGAGATATGACAGTTTGAAAAATAAACCGACACCGTTTACGATGTAATGAGCTGATAGTTTAAATTGCTCTTAAACTTTTTCTAATTAACGAAATTTCAAAATTTAAAATGTTAAAAATATCTATATTTTCATGCGAATCGAATGAGACCATTGGCATCAAAATCCGGCCCGAAAATCTGGAGATATGACAGTTTGAAAAATAAACCGACACCGTTTACGATGTAATGAGCTGATATTTTAAATTGCTCTTAAACTTTTTCTAATTAACGAAATTTCAAAATTTAAAATGCTAAAAATATCTATATTTTCATGCGAATCGAATGAGACCATTGGCATCAAAATCCGGCCCGAAAATCTGGAGATATGACAGTTTGAAAAATAAACCGACACCGTTTACGATGTAATGAGCTGATATTTTAAATTGCTCTTAAACTTTTTCTAATTAACGAAATTTCAAAATTTAAAATGCTAAAAATATCTATATTTTCATGCGAATCGAATGAGACCATTGGCATCAAAATCCGGCCCGAAAATCTGGAGATATGACAGTTTGAAAAATAAACCGACACCGTTTACGATGTAATGAGCTGATATTTTAAATTGCTCTTAAACTTTTTCTAATTAACGAAATTTCAAAATTTAAAATGCTAAAAATATCTATATTTTCATGCGAATCGAATGAGACCATTGGCATCAAAATCCGGCCCGAAAATCTGGAGATATGACAGTTTGAAAAATAAACCGACACCGTTTACGATGTAATGAGCTGATATTTTAAATTGCTCTTAAACTTTTTCTAATTAACGAAATTTCAAAATTTAAAATGCTAAAAATATCTATATTTTCATGCGAATCGAATGAGACCATCGGCATCAAAATCCGGCCAGAAAATCTGGAGATATGACAGTTTGAAAAATAAACCGACACCGTTTACGATGTAATGAGCTGATAGTTTAAATTGCTCTTAAACTTTTTCTAATTAACGAAATTTCAAAATTTAAAATGTTAAAAATATCTATATTTTCATGCGAATCGAATGAGACCATTGGCATCAAAATCCGGCCCGAAAATCTGGAGATATGACAGTTTGAAAAATAAACCGACACCGTTTACGATGTAATGAGCTGATATTTTAAATTGCTCTTAAACTTTTTCTAATTAACGAAATTTCAAAATTTAAAATGCTAAAAATATCTATATTTTCATGCGAATCGAATGAGACCATTGGCATCAAAATCCGGCCCGAAAATCTGGAGATATGACAGTTTGAAAAATAAACCGACACCGTTTACGATGTAATGAGCTGATATTTTAAATTGCTCTTAAACTTTTTCTAATTAACGAAATTTCAAAATTTAAAATGCTAAAAATATCTATATTTTCATGCGAATCGAATGAGACCATTGGCATCAAAATCCGGCCCGAAAATCTGGAGATATGACAGTTTGAAAAATAAACCGACACCGTTTACGATGTAATGAGCTGATATTTTAAATTGCTCTTAAACTTTTTCTAATTAACGAAATTTCAAAATTTAAAATGCTAAAAATATCTATATTTTCATGCGAATCGAATGAGACCATTGGCATCAAAATCCGGCCCGAAAATCTGGAGATATGACAGTTTGAAAAATAAACCGACACCGTTTACGATGTAATGAGCTGATATTTTAAATTGCTCTTAAACTTTTTCTAATTAACGAAATTTCAAAATTTAAAATGCTAAAAATATCTATATTTTCATGCGAATCGAATGAGACCATTGGCATCAAAATCCGGCCCGAAAATCTGGAGATATGACAGTTTGAAAAATAAACCGACACCGTTTACGATGTAATGAGCTGATATTTTAAATTGCTCTTAAACTTTTTCTAATTAACGAAATTTCAAAATTTAAAATGCTAAAAATATCTATATTTTCATGCGAATCGAATGAGACCATTGGCATCAAAATCCGGCCCGAAAATCTGGAGATATGACAGTTTGAAAAATAAACCGACACCGTTTACGATGTAATGAGCTGATATTTTAAATTGCTCTTAAACTTTTTCTAATTAACGAAATTTCAAAATTTAAAATGCTAAAAATATCTATATTTTCATGCGAATCGAATGAGACCATTGGCATCAAAATCCGGCCCGAAAATCTGGAGATATGACAGTTTGAAAAATAAACCGACACCGTTTACGATGTAATGAGCTGATATTTTAAATTGCTCTTAAACTTTTTCTAATTAACGAAATTTCAAAATTTAAAATGCTACAAATATCTACGCATCCATGCGAATCGAATGAGACCATCGGCATCAAAATCCGGCCAGAAAATCTGGAGATATGACAGTTTGAAAAATAAACCGACACCGTTTACGATGTAATGAGCTGATATTTTAAATTGCTCTTAAACTTTTTCTAATTAACGAAATTTCAAAATTTAAAATGCTAAAAATATCTATATTTTCATGCGAATCGAATGAGACCATTGGCATCAAAATCCGGCCCGAAAATCTGGAGATATGACAGTTTGAAAAATAAACCGACACCGTTTACGATGTAATGAGCTGATAGTTTAAATTGCTCTTAAACTTTTTCTAATTAACGAAATTTCAAAATTTAAAATGCTAAAAATATCTATATTTTCATGCGAATCGAATGAGACCATTGGCATCAAAATCCGGCCCGAAAATCTGGAGATATGACAGTTTGAAAAATAAACCGACACCGTTTACGATGTAATGAGCTGATATTTTAAATTGCTCTTAAACTTTTTCTAATTAACGAAATTTCAAAATTTAAAATGCTAAAAATATCTATATTTTCATGCGAATCGAATGAGACCATTGGCATCAAAATCCGGCCCGAAAATCTGGAGATATGACAGTTTGAAAAATAAACCGACACCGTTTACGATGTAATGAGCTGATATTTTAAATTGCTCTTAAACTTTTTCTAATTAACGAAATTTCAAAATTTAAAATGCTAAAAATATCTATATTTTCATGCGAATCGAATGAGACCATTGGCATCAAAATCCGGCCCGAAAATCTGGAGATATGACAGTTTGAAAAATAAACCGACACCGTTTACGATGTAATGAGCTGATATTTTAAATTGCTCTTAAACTTTTTCTAATTAACGAAATTTCAAAATTTAAAATGCTAAAAATATCTATATTTTCATGCGAATCGAATGAGACCATTGGCATCAAAATCCGGCCCGAAAATCTGGAGATATGACAGTTTGAAAAATAAACCGACACCGTTTACGATGTAATGAGCTGATATTTTAAATTGCTCTTAAACTTTTTCTAATTAACGAAATTTCAAAATTTAAAATGCTAAAAATATCTATATTTTCATGCGAATCGAATGAGACCATTGGCATCAAAATCCGGCCCGAAAATCTGGAGATATGACAGTTTGAAAAATAAACCGACACCGTTTACGATGTAATGAGCTGATATTTTAAATTGCTCTTAAACTTTTTCTAATTAACGAAATTTCAAAATTTAAAATGCTAAAAATATCTATATTTTCATGCGAATCGAATGAGACCATTGGCATCAAAATCCGGCCCGAAAATCTGGAGATATGACAGTTTGAAAAATAAACCGACACCGTTTACGATGTAATGAGCTGATATTTTAAATTGCTCTTAAACTTTTTCTAATTAACGAAATTTCAAAATTTAAAATGCTAAAAATATCTATATTTTCATGCGAATCGAATGAGACCATTGGCATCAAAATCCGGCCCGAAAATCTGGAGATATGACAGTTTGAAAAATAAACCGACACCGTTTACGATGTAATGAGCTGATATTTTAAATTGCTCTTAAACTTTTTCTAATTAACGAAATTTCAAAATTTAAAATGCTAAAAATATCTACGCATCCATGCGAATCGAATGAGACCATCGGCATCAAAATCCGGCCAGAAAATCTGGAGATATGACAGTTTGAAAAATAAACCGACACCGTTTACGATGTAATGAGCTGATATTTTAAATTGCTCTTAAACTTTTTCTAATTAACGAAATTTCAAAATTTAAAATGCTAAAAATATCTATATTTTCATGCGAATCGAATGAGACCATTGGCATCAAAATCCGGCCCGAAAATCTGGAGATATGACAGTTTGAAAAATAAACCGACACCGTTTACGATGTAATGAGCTGATATTTTAAATTGCTCTTAAACTTTTTCTAATTAACGAAATTTCAAAATTTAAAATGCTAAAAATATCTATATTTTCATGCGAATCGAATGAGACCATTGGCATCAAAATCCGGCCCGAAAATCTGGAGATATGACAGTTTGAAAAATAAACCGACACCGTTTACGATGTAATGAGCTGATATTTTAAATTGCTCTTAAACTTTTTCTAATTAACGAAATTTCAAAATTTAAAATGCTAAAAATATCTATATTTTCATGCGAATCGAATGAGACCATTGGCATCAAAATCCGGCCCGAAAATCTGGAGATATGACAGTTTGAAAAATAAACCGACACCGTTTACGATGTAATGAGCTGATATTTTAAATTGCTCTTAAACTTTTTCTAATTAACGAAATTTCAAAATTTAAAATGCTAAAAATATCTATATTTTCATGCGAATCGAATGAGACCATTGGCATCAAAATCCGGCCCGAAAATCTGGAGATATGACAGTTTGAAAAATAAACCGACACCGTTTACGATGTAATGAGCTGATATTTTAAATTGCTCTTAAACTTTTTCTAATTAACGAAATTTCAAAATTTAAAATGCTAAAAATATCTATATTTTCATGCGAATCGAATGAGACCATTGGCATCAGAATCCGGCCCGAAAATCTGGAGATATGACAGTTTGAAAAATAAACCGACACCGTTTACGATGTAATGAGCTGATATTTTAAATTGCTCTTAAACTTTTTCTAATTAACGAAATTTCAAAATTTAAAATGCTAAAAATATCTATATTTTCATGCGAATCGAATGAGACCATTGGCATCAAAATCCGGCCCGAAAATCTGGAGATATGACAGTTTGAAAAATAAACCGACACCGTTTACGATGTAATGAGCTGATATTTTAAATTGCTCTTAAACTTTTTCTAATTAACGAAATTTCAAAATTTAAAATGCTAAAAATATCTATATTTTCATGCGAATCGAATGAGACCATTGGCATCAAAATCCGGCCCGAAAATCTGGAGATATGACAGTTTGAAAAATAAACCGACACCGTTTACGATGTAATGAGCTGATATTTTAAATTGCTCTTAAACTTTTTCTAATTAACGAAATTTCAAACTTTAAAATGCTAAAAATATCTATATTTTCATGCGAATCGAATGAGACCATTGGCATCAAAATCCGGCCCGAAAATCTGGAGATATGACAGTTTGAAAAATAAACCGACACCGTTTACGATGTACTGAACTGATATTTTAAATTGCTCTTAAACTTTTTCTAATTAACGAAATTTCAAAATTTAAAATGCTAAAAATATCTACGCATCCATGCGAATCGAATGAGACCATCGGCATCAAAATCCGGCCCGAAAATCTGGAGATATGACAGTTTGAAAAATAAACCGACACCGTTTACGATGTAATGAGCTGATATTTTAAATTGCTCTTAAACTTTTTCTAATTAACGAAATTTCAAAATTTAAAATGCTACAAATATCTACGCATCCATGCGAATCGAATGAGATCATCGGCATCAAAATCCGGCCAGAAAATCTGGAGATATGACAGTTTGAAAAATAAACCGACACCGTTTACGATGTAATGAGCTGATATTTTAAATTGCTCTTAAACTTTTTCTAATTAACGAAATTTCAAAATTTAAAATGCTAAAAATATCTATATTTTCATGCGAATCGAATGAGACCATTGGCATCAAAATCCGGCACGAAAATCTGGAGATATGACAGTTTGAAAAATAAACCGACACCGTTTACGATGTAATGAGCTGATATTTTAAATTGCTCTTAAACTTTTTCTAATTAACGAAATTTCAAAATTTAAAATGCTAAAAATATCTATATTTTCATGCGAATCGAATGAGACCATTGGCATCAAAATCCGGCCCGAAAATCTGGAGATATGACAGTTTGAAAAATAAACCAACACCGTTTACGATGTAATGAGCTGATATTTTAAATTGCTCTTAAACTTTTTCTAATTAACGAAATTTCAAAATTTAAAATGCTAAAAATATCTATATTTTCATGCGAATCGAATGAGACCATTGGCATCAAAATCCGGCCCGAAAATCTGGAGATATGACAGTTTGAAAAATAAACCGACACCGTTTACGATGTAATGAGCTGATATTTTAAATTGCTCTTAAACTTTTTCTAATTAACGAAATTTCAAAATTTAAAATGCTAAAAATATCTATATTTTCATGCGAATCGAATGAGACCATTGGCATCAAAATCCGGCCCGAAAATCTGGAGATATGACAGTTTGAAAAATAAACCGACACCGTTTACGATGTAATGAGCTGATATTTTAAATTGCTCTTAAACTTTTTCTAATTAACGAAATTTCAAAATTTAAAATGCTAAAAATATCTATATTTTCATGCGAATCGAATGAGACCATTGGCATCAAAATCCGGCCCGAAAATCTGGAGATATGACAGTTTGAAAAATAAACCGACACCGTTTACGATGTAATGAGCTGATATTTTAAATTGCTCTTAAACTTTTTCTAATTAACGAAATTTCAAACTTTAAAATGCTAAAAATATCTATATTTTCATGCGAATCGAATGAGACCATTGGCATCAAAATCCGGCCCGAAAATCTGGAGATATGACAGTTTGAAAAATAAACCGACACCGTTTACGATGTACTGAACTGATATTTTAAATTGCTCTTAAACTTTTTCTAATTAACGAAATTTCAAAATTTAAAATGCTAAAAATATCTACGCATCCATGCGAATCGAATGAGACCATCGGCATCAAAATCCGGCCCGAAAATCTGGAGATATGACAGTTTGAAAAATAAACCGACACCGTTTACGATGTAATGAGCTGATATTTTAAATTGCTCTTAAACTTTTTCTAATTAACGAAATTTCAAAATTTAAAATGCTACAAATATCTACGCATCCATGCGAATCGAATGAGACCATCGGCATCAAAATCCGGCCAGAAAATCTGGAGATATGACAGTTTGAAAAATAAACCGACACCGTTTACGATGTAATGAGCTGATATTTTAAATTGCTCTTAAACTTTTTCTAATTAACGAAATTTCAAAATTTAAAATGCTAAAAATATCTATATTTTCATGCGAATCGAATGAGACCATTGGCATCAAAATCCGGCCCGAAAATCTGGAGATATGACAGTTTGAAAAATAAACCGACACCGTTTACGATGTAATGAGCTGATATTTTAAATTGCTCTTAAACTTTTTCTAATTAACGAAATTTCAAAATTTAAAATGCTAAAAATATCTATATTTTCATGCGAATCGAATGAGACCATTGGCATCAAAATCCGGCCCGAAAATCTGGAGATATGACAGTTTGAAAAATAAACCGACACCGTTTACGATGTAATGAGCTGATATTTTAAATTGCTCTTAAACTTTTTCTAATTAACGAAATTTCAAAATTTAAAATGCTAAAAATATCTATATTTTCATGCGAATCGAATGAGACCATTGGCATCAAAATCCGGCCCGAAAATCTGGAGATATGACAGTTTGAAAAATAAACCGACACCGTTTACGATGTAATGAGCTGATATTTTAAATTGCTCTTAAACTTTTTCTAATTAACGAAATTTCAAAATTTAAAATGCTAAAAATATCTATATTTTCATGCGAATCGAATGAGACCATTGGCATCAAAATCCGGCCCGAAAATCTGGAGATATGACAGTTTGAAAAATAAACCGACACCGTTTACGATGTAATGAGCTGATATTTTAAATTGCTCTTAAACTTTTTCTAATTAACGAAATTTCAAAATTTAAAATGCTAAAAATATCTACGCATCCATGCGAATCGAATGAGACCATCGGCATCAAAATCCGGCCAGAAAATCTGGAGATATGACAGTTTGAAAAATAAACCGACACCGTTTACGATGTAATGAGCTGATATTTTAAATTGCTCTTAAACTTTTTCTAATTAACGAAATTTCAAAATTTAAAATGCTAAAAATATCTATATTTTCATGCGAATCGAATGAGACCATTGGCATCAAAATCCGGCCCGAAAATCTGGAGATATGACAGTTTGAAAAATAAACCGACACCGTTTACGATGTAATGAGCTGATATTTTAAATTGCTCTTAAACTTTTTCTAATTAACGAAATTTCAAAATTTAAAATGCTAAAAATATCTATATTTTCATGCGAATCGAATGAGACCATTGGCATCAAAATCCGGCCCGAAAATCTGGAGATATGACAGTTTGAAAAATAAACCGACACCGTTTACGATGTAATGAGCTGATATTTTAAATTGCTCTTAAACTTTTTCTAATTAACGAAATTTCAAAATTTAAAATGCTACAAATATCTATATTTTCATGCGAATCGAATGAGACCATCGGCATCAAAATCCGGCCAGAAAATCTGGAGATATGACAGTTTGAAAAATAAACCGACACCGTTTACGATGTAATGAGCTGATATTTTAAATTGCTCTTAAACTTTTTCTAATTAACGAAATTTCAAAATTTAAAATGCTAAAAATATCTATATTTTCATGCGAATCGAATGAGACCATTGGCATCAAAATCCGGCCCGAAAATCTGGAGATATGACAGTTTGAAAAATAAACCGACACCGTTTACGATGTAATGAGCTGATATTTTAAATTGCTCTTAAACTTTTTCTAATTAACGAAATTTCAAAATTTAAAATGCTACAAATATCTACGCATCCATGCGAATCGAATGAGACCATCGGCATCAAAATCCGGCCAGAAAATCTGGAGATATGACAGTTTGAAAAATAAACCGACACCGTTTACGATGTAATGAGCTGATATTTTAAATTGCTCTTAAACTTTTTCTAATTAACGAAATTTCAAAATTTAAAATGCTAAAAATATCTATATTTTCATGCGAATCGAATGAGACCATTGGCATCAAAATCCGGCCCGAAAATCTGGAGATATGACAGTTTGAAAAATAAACCGACACCGTTTACGATGTAATGAGCTGATATTTTAAATTGCTCTTAAACTTTTTCTAATTAACGAAATTTCAAAATTTAAAATGCTAAAAATATCTATATTTTCATGCGAATCGAATGAGACCATTGGCATCAAAATCCGGCCCGAAAATCTGGAGATATGACAGTTTGAAAAATAAACCGACACCGTTTACGATGTAATGAGCTGATATTTTAAATTGCTCTTAAACTTTTTCTAATTAACGAAATTTCAAAATTTAAAATGCTACAAATATCTATATTTTCATGCGAATCGAATGAGACCATCGGCATCAAAATCCGGCCAGAAAATCTGGAGATATGACAGTTTGAAAAATAAACCGACACCGTTTACGATGTAATGAGCTGATATTTTAAATTGCTCTTAAACTTTTTCTAATTAACGAAATTTCAAAATTTAAAATGCTAAAAATATCTATATTTTCATGCGAATCGAATGAGACCATTGGCATCAAAATCCGGCCCGAAAATCTGGAGATATGACAGTTTGAAAAATAAACCGACACCGTTTACGATGTAATGAGCTGATATTTTAAATTGCTCTTAAACTTTTTCTAATTAACGAAATTTCAAAATTTAAAATGCTACAAATATCTACGCATCCATGCGAATCGAATGAGACCATCGGCATCAAAATCCGGCCAGAAAATCTGGAGATATGACAGTTTGAAAAATAAACCGACACCGTTTACGATGTAATGAGCTGATATTTTAAATTGCTCTTAAACTTTTTCTAATTAACGAAATTTCAAAATTTAAAATGCTAAAAATATCTATATTTTCATGCGAATCGAATGAGACCATTGGCATCAAAATCCGGCCCGAAAATCTGGAGATATGACAGTTTGAAAAATAAACCGACACCGTTTACGATGTAATGAGCTGATATTTTAAATTGCTCTTAAACTTTTTCTAATTAACGAAATTTCAAAATTTAAAATGCTAAAAATATCTATATTTTCATGCGAATCGAATGAGACCATTGGCATCAAAATCCGGCCCGAAAATCTGGAGATATGACAGTTTGAAAAATAAACCGACACCGTTTACGATGTAATGAGCTGATATTTTAAATTGCTCTTAAACTTTTTCTAATTAACGAAATTTCAAAATTTAAAATGCTACAAATATCTATATTTTCATGCGAATCGAATGAGACCATCGGCATCAAAATCCGGCCAGAAAATCTGGAGATATGACAGTTTGAAAAATAAACCGACACCGTTTACGATGTAATGAGCTGATATTTTAAATTGCTCTTAAACTTTTTCTAATTAACGAAATTTCAAAATTTAAAATGCTAAAAATATCTATATTTTCATGCGAATCGAATGAGACCATTGGCATCAAAATCCGGCCCGAAAATCTGGAGATATGACAGTTTGAAAAATAAACCGACACCGTTTACGATGTAATGAGCTGATATTTTAAATTGCTCTTAAACTTTTTCTAATTAACGAAATTTCAAAATTTAAAATGCTACAAATATCTACGCATCCATGCGAATCGAATGAGACCATCGGCATCAAAATCCGGCCAGAAAATCTGGAGATATGACAGTTTGAAAAATAAACCGACACCGTTTACGATGTAATGAGCTGATATTTTAAATTGCTCTTAAACTTTTTCTAATTAACGAAATTTCAAAATTTAAAATGCTAAAAATATCTATATTTTCATGCGAATCGAATGAGACCATTGGCATCAAAATCCGGCCCGAAAATCTGGAGATATGACAGTTTGAAAAATAAACCGACACCGTTTACGATGTAATGAGCTGATATTTTAAATTGCTCTTAAACTTTTTTTAATTAACGAAATTTCAAAATTTAAAATGCTAAAAATATCTATATTTTCATGCGAATCGAATGAGACCATGGGCATCAAAATCCGGCCCGAAAATCTGGAGATATGACAGTTTGAAAAATAAACCGACACCGTTTACGATGTAATGAGCTGATATTTTAAATTGCTCTTAAACTTTTTCTAATTAACGAAATTTCAAAATTTAAAATGCTAAAAATATCTATATTTTCATGCGAATCGAATGAGACCATTGGCATCAAAATCCGGCCCGAAAATCTGGAGATATGACAGTTTGAAAAATAAACCGACACCGTTTACGATGTAATGAGCTGATATTTTAAATTGCTCTTAAACTTTTTCTAATTAACGAAATTTCAAAATTTAAAATGCTAAAAATATCTATATTTTCATGCGAATCGAATGAGACCATTGGCATCAAAATCCGGCCCGAAAATCTGGAGATATGACAGTTTGAAAAATAAACCGACACCGTTTACGATGTAATGAGCTGATATTTTAAATTGCTCTTAAACTTTTTCTAATTAACGAAATTTCAAAATTTAAAATGCTAAAAATATCTATATTTTCATGCGAATCGAATGAGACCATTGGCATCAAAATCCGGCCCGAAAATCTGGAGATATGACAGTTTGAAAAATAAACCGACACCGTTTACGATGTAATGAGCTGATATTTTAAATTGCTCTTAAACTTTTTCTAATTAACGAAATTTCAAAATTTAAAATGCTACAAATATCTATATTTTCATGCGAATCGAATGAGACCATTGGCATCAAAATCCGGCCCGAAAATCTGGAGATATGACAGTTTGAAAAATAAACCGACACCGTTTACGATGTAATGAGCTGATATTTTAAATTGCTCTTAAACTTTTTCTAATTAACGAAATTTCAAAATTTAAAATGCTAAAAATATCTATATTTTCATGCGAATCGAATGAGACCATTGGCATCAAAATCCGGCCCGAAAATCTGGAGATATGACAGTTTGAAAAATAAACCGACACCGTTTACGATGTAATGAGCTGATATTTTAAATTGCTCTTAAACTTTTTCTAATTAACGAAATTTCAAAATTTAAAATGCTACAAATATCTACGCATCCATGCGAATCGAATGAGACCATCGGCATCAAAATCCGGCCAGAAAATCTGGAGATATGACAGTTTGAAAAATAAACCGACACCGTTTACGATGTAATGAGCTGATATTTTAAATTGCTCTTAAACTTTTTCTAATTAACGAAATTTCAAAATTTAAAATGCTAAAAATATCTATATTTTCATGCGAATCGAATGAGACCATTGGCATCAAAATCCGGCCCGAAAATCTGGAGATATGACAGTTTGAAAAATAAACCGACACCGTTTACGATGTAATGAGCTGATATTTTAAATTGCTCTTAAACTTTTTTTAATTAACGAAATTTCAAAATTTAAAATGCTAAAAATATCTATATTTTCATGCGAATCGAATGAGACCATGGGCATCAAAATCCGGCCCGAAAATCTGGAGATATGACAGTTTGAAAAATAAACCGACACCGTTTACGATGTAATGAGCTGATATTTTAAATTGCTCTTAAACTTTTTCTAATTAACGAAATTTCAAAATTTAAAATGCTAAAAATATCTATATTTTCATGCGAATCGAATGAGACCATTGGCATCAAAATCCGGCCCGAAAATCTGGAGATATGACAGTTTGAAAAATAAACCGACACCGTTTACGATGTAATGAGCTGATATTTTAAATTGCTCTTAAACTTTTTCTAATTAACGAAATTTCAAAATTTAAAATGCTAAAAATATCTATATTTTCATGCGAATCGAATGAGACCATTGGCATCAAAATCCGGCCCGAAAATCTGGAGATATGACAGTTTGAAAAATAAACCGACACCGTTTACGATGTAATGAGCTGATATTTTAAATTGCTCTTAAACTTTTTCTAATTAACGAAATTTCAAAATTTAAAATGCTAAAAATATCTATATTTTCATGCGAATCGAATGAGACCATTGGCATCAAAATCCGGCCCGAAAATCTGGAGATATGACAGTTTGAAAAATAAACCGACACCGTTTACGATGTAATGAGCTGATATTTTAAATTGCTCTTAAACTTTTTCTAATTAACGAAATTTCAAAATTTAAAATGCTAAAAATATCTATATTTTCATGCGAATCGAATGAGACCATTGGCATCAAAATCCGGCCCGAAAATCTGGAGATATGACAGTTTGAAAAATAAACCGACACCGTTTACGATGTAATGAGCTGATATTTTAAATTGCTCTTAAACTTTTTCTAATTAACGAAATTTCAAAATTTAAAATGCTACAAATATCTACGCATCCATGCGAATCGAATGAGACCATCGGCATCAAAATCCGGCCAGAAAATCTGGAGATATGACAGTTTGAAAAATAAACCGACACCGTTTACGATGTAATGAGCTGATATTTTAAATTGCTCTTAAACTTTTTCTAATTAACGAAATTTCAAAATTTAAAATGCTAAAAATATCTATATTTTCATGCGAATCGAATGAGACCATTGGCATCAAAATCCGGCCCGAAAATCTGGAGATATGACAGTTTGAAAAATAAACCGACACCGTTTACGATGTAATGAGCTGATAGTTTAAATTGCTCTTAAACTTTTTCTAATTAACGAAATTTCAAAATTTAAAATGCTAAAAATATCTATATTTTCATGCGAATCGAATGAGACCATCGGCATCAAAATCCGGCCAGAAAATCTGGAGATATGACAGTTTGAAAAATAAACCGACACCGTTTACGATGTAATGAGCTGATATTTTAAATTGCTCTTAAACTTTTTCTAATTAACGAAATTTCAAAATTTAAAATGCTAAAAATATCTATATTTTCATGCGAATCGAATGAGACCATTGGCATCAAAATCCGGCCAGAAAATCTGGAGATATGACAGTTTGAAAAATAAACCGACACCGTTTACGATGTAATGAGCTGATATTTTAAATTGCTCTTAAACTTTTTCTAATTAACGAAATGTCAAAATTTAAAATGCTAAAAGTATCTATATTTTCATGCGAATCGAATGAGACCATTGGCATCAAAATCCGGCCCGAAAATCTGGAGATATGACAGTTTGAAAAATAAACCGACACCGTTTACGATGTAATGAGCTGATATTTTAAATTGCTCTTAAACTTTTTCTAATTAACGAAATTTCAAAATTTAAAATGCTAAAAATATCTATATTTTCATGCGAATCGAATGAGACCATTGGCATCAAAATCCGGCCCGAAAATCTGGAGATATGACAGTTTGAAAAATAAACCGACACCGTTTACGATGTAATGAGCTGATATTTTAAATTGCTCTTAAACTTTTTCTAATTAACGAAATTTCAAAATTTAAAATGCTAAAAATATCTATATTTTCATGCGAATCGAATGAGACCATTGGCATCAAAATCCGGCCCGAAAATCTGGAGATATGACAGTTTGAAAAATAAACCGACACCGTTTACGATGTAATGAGCTGATATTTTAAATTGCTCTTAAACTTTTTCTAATTAACGAAATTTCAAAATTTAAAATGCTACAAATATCTACGCATCCATGCGAATCGAATGAGACCATCGGCATCAAAATCCGGCCAGAAAATCTGGAGATATGACAGTTTGAAAAATAAACCGACACCGTTTACGATGTAATGAGCTGATATTTTAAATTGCTCTTAAACTTTTTCTAATTAACGAAATTTCAAAATTTAAAATGCTAAAAATATCTATATTTTCATGCGAATCGAATGAGACCATTGGCATCAAAATCCGGCCCGAAAATCTGGAGATATGACAGTTTGAAAAATAAACCGACACCGTTTACGATGTAATGAGCTGATAGTTTAAATTGCTCTTAAACTTTTTCTAATTAACGAAATTTCAAAATTTAAAATGCTAAAAATATCTATATTTTCATGCGAATCGAATGAGACCATCGGCATCAAAATCCGGCCAGAAAATCTGGAGATATGACAGTTTGAAAAATAAACCGACACCGTTTACGATGTAATGAGCTGATATTTTAAATTGCTCTTAAACTTTTTCTAATTAACGAAATTTCAAAATTTAAAATGCTAAAAATATCTATATTTTCATGCGAATCGAATGAGACCATTGGCATCAAAATCCGGCCAGAAAATCTGGAGATATGACAGTTTGAAAAATAAACCGACACCGTTTACGATGTAATGAGCTGATATTTTAAATTGCTCTTAAACTTTTTCTAATTAACGAAATGTCAAAATTTAAAATGCTAAAAGTATCTATATTTTCATGCGAATCGAATGAGACCATTGGCATCAAAATCCGGCCCGAAAATCTGGAGATATGACAGTTTGAAAAATAAACCGACACCGTTTACGATGTAATGAGCTGATATTTTAAATTGCTCTTAAACTTTTTTTAATTAACGAAATTTCAAAATTTAAAATGCTAAAAATATCTATATTTTCATGCGAATCGAATGAGACCATGGGCATCAAAATCCGGCCCGAAAATCTGGAGATATGACAGTTTGAAAAATAAACCGACACCGTTTACGATGTAATGAGCTGATATTTTAAATTGCTCTTAAACTTTTTTTAATTAACGAAATTTCAAAATTTAAAATGCTAAAAATATCTATATTTTCATGCGAATCGAATGAGACCATCGGCATCAAAATCCGGCCCGAAAATCTGGAGATATGACAGTTTGAAAAATAAACCGACACCGTTTACGATGTAATGAGCTGATATTTTAAATTGCTCTTAAACTTTTTTTAATTAACGAAATTTCAAAATTTAAAATGCTAAAAATATCTATATTTTCATGCGAATCGAATGAGACCATGGGCATCAAAATCCGGCCCGAAAATCTGGAGATATGACAGTTTGAAAAATAAACCGACACCGTTTACGATGTAATGAGCTGATATTTTAAATTGCTCTTAAACTTTTTCTAATTAACGAAATTTCAAAATTTAAAATGCTAAAAATATCTATATTTTCATGCGAATCGAATGAGACCATTGGCATCAAAATCCGGCCCGAAAATCTGGAGATATGACAGTTTGAAAAATAAACCGACACCGTTTACGATGTAATGAGCTGATATTTTAAATTGCTCTTAAACTTTTTCTAATTAACGAAATTTCAAAATTTAAAATGCTAAAAATATCTATATTTTCATGCGAATCGAATGAGACCATTGGCATCAAAATCCGGCCCGAAAATCTGGAGATATGACAGTTTGAAAAATAAACCGACACCGTTTACGATGTAATGAGCTGATATTTTAAATTGCTCTTAAACTTTTTCTAATTAACGAAATTTCAAAATTTAAAATGCTACAAATATCTACGCATCCATGCGAATCGAATGAGACCATCGGCATCAAAATCCGGCCAGAAAATCTGGAGATATGACAGTTTCAAAAATAAACCGACACCGTTTACGATGTAATGAGCTGATATTTTAAATTGCTCTTAAACTTTTTCTAATTAACGAAATTTCAAAATTTAAAATGCTAAAAATATCTATATTTTCATGCGAATCGAATGAGACCATTGGCATCAAAATCCGGCCCGAAAATCTGGAGATATGACAGTTTGAAAAATAAACCGACACCGTTTACGATGTAATGAGCTGATATTTTAAATTGCTCTTAAACTTTTTCTAATTAACGAAATTTCAAAATTTAAAATGCTACAAATATCTACGCATCCATGCGAATCGAATGAGAGCATCGGCATCAAAATCCGGCCAGAAAATCTGGAGATATGACAGTTTGAAAAATAAACCGACACCGTTTACGATGTAATGAGCTGATATTTTAAATTGCTCTTAAACTTTTTCTAATTAACGAAATTTCAAAATTTAAAATGCTAAAAATATCTATATTTTCATGCGAATCGAATGAGACCATTGGCATCAAAATCCGGCCCGAAAATCTGGAGATATGACAGTTTGAAAAATAAACCGACACCGTTTACGATGTAATGAGCTGATATTTTAAATTGCTCTTAAACTTTTTCTAATTAACGAAATTTCAAAATTTAAAATGCTACAAATATCTACGCATCCATGCGAATCGAATGAGACCATCGGCATCAAAATCCGGCCAGAAAATCTGGAGATATGACAGTTTGAAAAATAAACCGACACCGTTTACGATGTAATGAGCTGATATTTTAAATTGCTCTTAAACTTTTTCTAATTAACGAAATTTCAAAATTTAAAATGCTAAAAATATCTATATTTTCATGCGAATCGAATGAGACCATTGGCATCAAAATCCGGCCCGAAAATCTGGAGATATGACAGTTTGAAAAATAAACCGACACCGTTTACGATGTAATGAGCTGATATTTTAAATTGCTCTTAAACTTTTTCTAATTAACGAAATTTCAAAATTTAAAATGCTACAAATATCTACGCATCCATGCGAATCGAATGAGACCATCGGCATCAAAATCCGGCCAGAAAATCTGGAGATATGACAGTTTGAAAAATAAACCGACACCGTTTACGATGTAATGAGCTGATATTTTAAATTGCTCTTAAACTTTTTCTAATTAACGAAATTTCAAAATTTAAAATGCTAAAAATATCTATATTTTCATGCGAATCGAATGAGACCATTGGCATCAAAATCCGGCCCGAAAATCTGGAGATATGACAGTTTGAAAAATAAACCGACACCGTTTACGATGTAATGAGCTGATATTTTAAATTGCTCTTAAACTTTTTCTAATTAACGAAATTTCAAAATTTAAAATGCTACAAATATCTACGCATCCATGCGAATCGAATGAGACCATCGGCATCAAAATCCGGCCAGAAAATCTGGAGATATGACAGTTTGAAAAATAAACCGACACCGTTTACGATGTAATGAGCTGATATTTTAAATTGCTCTTAAACTTTTTCTAATTAACGAAATTTCAAAATTTAAAATGCTAAAAATATCTATATTTTCATGCGAATCGAATGAGACCATTGGCATCAAAATCAGGCCCGAAAATCTGGAGATATGACAGTTTGAAAAATAAACCGACACCGTTTACGATGTAATGAGCTGATATTTTAAATTGCTCTTAAACTTTTTCTAATTAACGAAATTTCAAAATTTAAAATGCTAAAAATATCTATATTTTCATGCGAATCGAATGAGACCATTGGCATCAAAATCCGGCCCGAAAATCTGGAGATATGACAGTTTGAAAAATAAACCGACACCGTTTACGATGTAATGAGCTGATATTTTAAATTGCTCTTAAACTTTTTCTAATTAACGAAATTTCAAAATTTAAAATGCTACAAATATCTACGCATCCATGCGAATCGAATGAGAGCATCGGCATCAAAATCCGGCCAGAAAATCTGGAGATATGACAGTTTGAAAAATAAACCGACACCGTTTACGATGTAATGAGCTGATATTTTAAATTGCTCTTAAACTTTTTCTAATTAACGAAATTTCAAAATTTAAAATGCTAAAAATATCTATATTTTCATGCGAATCGAATGAGACCATTGGCATCAAAATCCGGCCCGAAAATCTGGAGATATGACAGTTTGAAAAATAAACCGACACCGTTTACGATGTAATGAGCTGATATTTTAAATTGCTCTTAAACTTTTTCTAATTAACGAAATTTCAAAATTTAAAATGCTACAAATATCTACGCATCCATGCGAATCGAATGAGACCATCGGCATCAAAATCCGGCCAGAAAATCTGGAGATATGACAGTTTGAAAAATAAACCGACACCGTTTACGATGTAATGAGCTGATATTTTAAATTGCTCTTAAACTTTTTCTAATTAACGAAATTTCAAAATTTAAAATGCTAAAAATATCTATATTTTCATGCGAATCGAATGAGACCATTGGCATCAAAATCCGGCCCGAAAATCTGGAGATATGACAGTTTGAAAAATAAACCGACACCGTTTACGATGTAATGAGCTGATATTTTAAATTGCTCTTAAACTTTTTCTAATTAACGAAATTTCAAAATTTAAAATGCTAAAAATATCTATATTTTCATGCGAATCGAATGAGACCATTGGCATCAAAATCCGGCCCGAAAATCTGGAGATATGACAGTTTGAAAAATAAACCGACACCGTTTACGATGTAATGAGCTGATATTTTAAATTGCTCTTAAACTTTTTCTAATTAACGAAATTTCAAAATTTAAAATGCTACAAATATCTACGCATCCATGCGAATCGAATGAGACCATCGGCATCAAAATCCGGCCAGAAAATCTGGAGATATGACAGTTTGAAAAATAAACCGACACCGTTTACGATGTAATGAGCTGATATTTTAAATTGCTCTTAAACTTTTTCTAATTAACGAAATTTCAAAATTTAAAATGCTAAAAATATCTATATTTTCATGCGAATCGAATGAGACCATTGGCATCAAAATCCGGCCCGAAAATCTGGAGATATGACAGTTTGAAAAATAAACCGACACCGTTTACGATGTAATGAGCTGATATTTTAAATTGCTCTTAAACTTTTTCTAATTAACGAAATTTCAAAATTTAAAATGCTACAAATATCTACGCATCCATGCGAATCGAATGAGACCATCGGCATCAAAATCCGGCCAGAAAATCTGGAGATATGACAGTTTGAAAAATAAACCGACACCGTTTACGATGTAATGAGCTGATATTTTAAATTGCTCTTAAACTTTTTCTAATTAACGAAATTTCAAAATTTAAAATGCTAAAAATATCTATATTTTCATGCGAATCGAATGAGACCATTGGCATCAAAATCCGGCCCGAAAATCTGGAGATATGACAGTTTGAAAAATAAACCGACACCGTTTACGATGTAATGAGCTGATAGTTTAAATTGCTCTTAAACTTTTTCTAATTAACGAAATTTCAAAATTTAAAATGCTAAAAATATCTATATTTTCATGCGAATCGAATGAGACCATCGGCATCAAAATCCGGCCAGAAAATCTGGAGATATGACAGTTTGAAAAATAAACCGACACCGTTTACGATGTAATGAGCTGATATTTTAAATTGCTCTTAAACTTTTTCTAATTAACGAAATTTCAAAATTTAAAATGCTAAAAATATCTATATTTTCATGCGAATCGAATGAGACCATTGGCATCAAAATCCGGCCAGAAAATCTGGAGATATGACAGTTTGAAAAATAAACCGACACCGTTTACGATGTAATGAGCTGATATTTTAAATTGCTCTTAAACTTTTTCTAATTAACGAAATGTCAAAATTTAAAATGCTAAAAGTATCTATATTTTCATGCGAATCGAATGAGACCATTGGCATCAAAATCCGGCCCGAAAATCTGGAGATATGACAGTTTGAAAAATAAACCGACACCGTTTACGATGTAATGAGCTGATATTTTAAATTGCTCTTAAACTTTTTCTAATTAACGAAATTTCAAAATTTAAAATGCTAAAAATATCTATATTTTCATGCGAATCGAATGAGACCATTGGCATCAAAATCCGGCCCGAAAATCTGGAGATATGACAGTTTGAAAAATAAACCGACACCGTTTACGATGTAATGAGCTGATATTTTAAATTGCTCTTAAACTTTTTCTAATTAACGAAATTTCAAAATTTAAAATGCTAAAAATATCTATATTTTCATGCGAATCGAATGAGACCATTGGCATCAAAATCCGGCCCGAAAATCTGGAGATATGACAGTTTGAAAAATAAACCGACACCGTTTACGATGTAATGAGCTGATATTTTAAATTGCTCTTAAACTTTTTCTAATTAACGAAATTTCAAAATTTAAAATGCTACAAATATCTACGCATCCATGCGAATCGAATGAGACCATCGGCATCAAAATCCGGCCAGAAAATCTGGAGATATGACAGTTTGAAAAATAAACCGACACCGTTTACGATGTAATGAGCTGATATTTTAAATTGCTCTTAAACTTTTTCTAATTAACGAAATTTCAAAATTTAAAATGCTAAAAATATCTATATTTTCATGCGAATCGAATGAGACCATTGGCATCAAAATCCGGCCCGAAAATCTGGAGATATGACAGTTTGAAAAATAAACCGACACCGTTTACGATGTAATGAGCTGATAGTTTAAATTGCTCTTAAACTTTTTCTAATTAACGAAATTTCAAAATTTAAAATGCTAAAAATATCTATATTTTCATGCGAATCGAATGAGACCATCGGCATCAAAATCCGGCCAGAAAATCTGGAGATATGACAGTTTGAAAAATAAACCGACACCGTTTACGATGTAATGAGCTGATATTTTAAATTGCTCTTAAACTTTTTCTAATTAACGAAATTTCAAAATTTAAAATGCTAAAAATATCTATATTTTCATGCGAATCGAATGAGACCATTGGCATCAAAATCCGGCCAGAAAATCTGGAGATATGACAGTTTGAAAAATAAACCGACACCGTTTACGATGTAATGAGCTGATATTTTAAATTGCTCTTAAACTTTTTCTAATTAACGAAATGTCAAAATTTAAAATGCTAAAAGTATCTATATTTTCATGCGAATCGAATGAGACCATTGGCATCAAAATCCGGCCCGAAAATCTGGAGATATGACAGTTTGAAAAATAAACCGACACCGTTTACGATGTAATGAGCTGATATTTTAAATTGCTCTTAAACTTTTTTTAATTAACGAAATTTCAAAATTTAAAATGCTAAAAATATCTATATTTTCATGCGAATCGAATGAGACCATGGGCATCAAAATCCGGCCCGAAAATCTGGAGATATGACAGTTTGAAAAATAAACCGACACCGTTTACGATGTAATGAGCTGATATTTTAAATTGCTCTTAAACTTTTTTTAATTAACGAAATTTCAAAATTTAAAATGCTAAAAATATCTATATTTTCATGCGAATCGAATGAGACCATCGGCATCAAAATCCGGCCCGAAAATCTGGAGATATGACAGTTTGAAAAATAAACCGACACCGTTTACGATGTAATGAGCTGATATTTTAAATTGCTCTTAAACTTTTTTTAATTAACGAAATTTCAAAATTTAAAATGCTAAAAATATCTATATTTTCATGCGAATCGAATGAGACCATGGGCATCAAAATCCGGCCCGAAAATCTGGAGATATGACAGTTTGAAAAATAAACCGACACCGTTTACGATGTAATGAGCTGATATTTTAAATTGCTCTTAAACTTTTTCTAATTAACGAAATTTCAAAATTTAAAATGCTAAAAATATCTATATTTTCATGCGAATCGAATGAGACCATTGGCATCAAAATCCGGCCCGAAAATCTGGAGATATGACAGTTTGAAAAATAAACCGACACCGTTTACGATGTAATGAGCTGATATTTTAAATTGCTCTTAAACTTTTTCTAATTAACGAAATTTCAAAATTTAAAATGCTAAAAATATCTATATTTTCATGCGAATCGAATGAGACCATTGGCATCAAAATCCGGCCCGAAAATCTGGAGATATGACAGTTTGAAAAATAAACCGACACCGTTTACGATGTAATGAGCTGATATTTTAAATTGCTCTTAAACTTTTTCTAATTAACGAAATTTCAAAATTTAAAATGCTACAAATATCTACGCATCCATGCGAATCGAATGAGACCATCGGCATCAAAATCCGGCCAGAAAATCTGGAGATATGACAGTTTCAAAAATAAACCGACACCGTTTACGATGTAATGAGCTGATATTTTAAATTGCTCTTAAACTTTTTCTAATTAACGAAATTTCAAAATTTAAAATGCTAAAAATATCTATATTTTCATGCGAATCGAATGAGACCATTGGCATCAAAATCCGGCCCGAAAATCTGGAGATATGACAGTTTGAAAAATAAACCGACACCGTTTACGATGTAATGAGCTGATATTTTAAATTGCTCTTAAACTTTTTCTAATTAACGAAATTTCAAAATTTAAAATGCTACAAATATCTACGCATCCATGCGAATCGAATGAGAGCATCGGCATCAAAATCCGGCCAGAAAATCTGGAGATATGACAGTTTGAAAAATAAACCGACACCGTTTACGATGTAATGAGCTGATATTTTAAATTGCTCTTAAACTTTTTCTAATTAACGAAATTTCAAAATTTAAAATGCTAAAAATATCTATATTTTCATGCGAATCGAATGAGACCATTGGCATCAAAATCCGGCCCGAAAATCTGGAGATATGACAGTTTGAAAAATAAACCGACACCGTTTACGATGTAATGAGCTGATATTTTAAATTGCTCTTAAACTTTTTCTAATTAACGAAATTTCAAAATTTAAAATGCTACAAATATCTACGCATCCATGCGAATCGAATGAGACCATCGGCATCAAAATCCGGCCAGAAAATCTGGAGATATGACAGTTTGAAAAATAAACCGACACCGTTTACGATGTAATGAGCTGATATTTTAAATTGCTCTTAAACTTTTTCTAATTAACGAAATTTCAAAATTTAAAATGCTAAAAATATCTATATTTTCATGCGAATCGAATGAGACCATTGGCATCAAAATCCGGCCCGAAAATCTGGAGATATGACAGTTTGAAAAATAAACCGACACCGTTTACGATGTAATGAGCTGATATTTTAAATTGCTCTTAAACTTTTTCTAATTAACGAAATTTCAAAATTTAAAATGCTAAAAATATCTATATTTTCATGCGAATCGAATGAGACCATTGGCATCAAAATCCGGCCCGAAAATCTGGAGATATGACAGTTTGAAAAATAAACCGACACCGTTTACGATGTAATGAGCTGATATTTTAAATTGCTCTTAAACTTTTTCTAATTAACGAAATTTCAAAATTTAAAATGCTACAAATATCTACGCATCCATGCGAATCGAATGAGACCATCGGCATCAAAATCCGGCCAGAAAATCTGGAGATATGACAGTTTGAAAAATAAACCGACACCGTTTACGATGTAATGAGCTGATATTTTAAATTGCTCTTAAACTTTTTCTAATTAACGAAATTTCAAAATTTAAAATGCTAAAAATATCTATATTTTCATGCGAATCGAATGAGACCATTGGCATCAAAATCCGGCCCGAAAATCTGGAGATATGACAGTTTGAAAAATAAACCGACACCGTTTACGATGTAATGAGCTGATATTTTAAATTGCTCTTAAACTTTTTCTAATTAACGAAATTTCAAAATTTAAAATGCTACAAATATCTACGCATCCATGCGAATCGAATGAGACCATCGGCATCAAAATCCGGCCAGAAAATCTGGAGATATGACAGTTTGAAAAATAAACCGACACCGTTTACGATGTAATGAGCTGATATTTTAAATTGCTCTTAAACTTTTTCTAATTAACGAAATTTCAAAATTTAAAATGCTAAAAATATCTATATTTTCATGCGAATCGAATGAGACCATTGGCATCAAAATCAGGCCCGAAAATCTGGAGATATGACAGTTTGAAAAATAAACCGACACCGTTTACGATGTAATGAGCTGATATTTTAAATTGCTCTTAAACTTTTTCTAATTAACGAAATTTCAAAATTTAAAATGCTAAAAATATCTATATTTTCATGCGAATCGAATGAGACCATTGGCATCAAAATCCGGCCCGAAAATCTGGAGATATGACAGTTTGAAAAATAAACCGACACCGTTTACGATGTAATGAGCTGATATTTTAAATTGCTCTTAAACTTTTTCTAATTAACGAAATTTCAAAATTTAAAATGCTACAAATATCTACGCATCCATGCGAATCGAATGAGAGCATCGGCATCAAAATCCGGCCAGAAAATCTGGAGATATGACAGTTTGAAAAATAAACCGACACCGTTTACGATGTAATGAGCTGATATTTTAAATTGCTCTTAAACTTTTTCTAATTAACGAAATTTCAAAATTTAAAATGCTAAAAATATCTATATTTTCATGCGAATCGAATGAGACCATTGGCATCAAAATCCGGCCCGAAAATCTGGAGATATGACAGTTTGAAAAATAAACCGACACCGTTTACGATGTAATGAGCTGATATTTTAAATTGCTCTTAAACTTTTTCTAATTAACGAAATTTCAAAATTTAAAATGCTACAAATATCTACGCATCCATGCGAATCGAATGAGACCATCGGCATCAAAATCCGGCCAGAAAATCTGGAGATATGACAGTTTGAAAAATAAACCGACACCGTTTACGATGTAATGAGCTGATATTTTAAATTGCTCTTAAACTTTTTCTAATTAACGAAATTTCAAAATTTAAAATGCTAAAAATATCTATATTTTCATGCGAATCGAATGAGACCATTGGCATCAAAATCCGGCCCGAAAATCTGGAGATATGACAGTTTGAAAAATAAACCGACACCGTTTACGATGTAATGAGCTGATATTTTAAATTGCTCTTAAACTTTTTCTAATTAACGAAATTTCAAAATTTAAAATGCTAAAAATATCTATATTTTCATGCGAATCGAATGAGACCATTGGCATCAAAATCCGGCCCGAAAATCTGGAGATATGACAGTTTGAAAAATAAACCGACACCGTTTACGATGTAATGAGCTGATATTTTAAATTGCTCTTAAACTTTTTCTAATTAACGAAATTTCAAAATTTAAAATGCTACAAATATCTACGCATCCATGCGAATCGAATGAGACCATCGGCATCAAAATCCGGCCAGAAAATCTGGAGATATGACAGTTTGAAAAATAAACCGACACCGTTTACGATGTAATGAGCTGATATTTTAAATTGCTCTTAAACTTTTTCTAATTAACGAAATTTCAAAATTTAAAATGCTAAAAATATCTATATTTTCATGCGAATCGAATGAGACCATTGGCATCAAAATCCGGCCCGAAAATCTGGAGATATGACAGTTTGAAAAATAAACCGACACCGTTTACGATGTAATGAGCTGATATTTTAAATTGCTCTTAAACTTTTTCTAATTAACGAAATTTCAAAATTTAAAATGCTACAAATATCTACGCATCCATGCGAATCGAATGAGACCATCGGCATCAAAATCCGGCCAGAAAATCTGGAGATATGACAGTTTGAAAAATAAACCGACACCGTTTACGATGTAATGAGCTGATATTTTAAATTGCTCTTAAACTTTTTCTAATTAACGAAATTTCAAAATTTAAAATGCTAAAAATATCTATATTTTCATGCGAATCGAATGAGACCATTGGCATCAAAATCAGGCCCGAAAATCTGGAGATATGACAGTTTGAAAAATAAACCGACACCGTTTACGATGTAATGAGCTGATATTTTAAATTGCTCTTAAACTTTTTCTAATTAACGAAATTTCAAAATTTAAAATGCTAAAAATATCTATATTTTCATGCGAATCGAATGAGACCATTGGCATCAAAATCCGGCCCGAAAATCTGGAGATATGACAGTTTGAAAAATAAACCGACACCGTTTACGATGTAATGAGCTGATATTTTAAATTGCTCTTAAACTTTTTCTAATTAACGAAATTTCAAAATTTAAAATGCTACAAATATCTACGCATCCATGCGAATCGAATGAGACCATCGGCATCAAAATCCGGCCAGAAAATCTGGAGATATGACAGTTTGAAAAATAAACCGACACCGTTTACGATGTAATGAGCTGATATTTTAAATTGCTCTTAAACTTTTTCTAATTAACGAAATTTCAAAATTTAAAATGCTAAAAATATCTATATTTTCATGCGAATCGAATGAGACCATTGGCATCAAAATCCGGCCCGAAAATCTGGAGATATGACAGTTTGAAAAATAAACCGACACCGTTTACGATGTAATGAGCTGATATTTTAAATTGCTCTTAAACTTTTTCTAATTAACGAAATTTCAAAATTTAAAATGCTACAAATATCTACGCATCCATGCGAATCGAATGAGAGCATCGGCATCAAAATCCGGCCAGAAAATCTGGAGATATGACAGTTTGAAAAATAAACCGACACCGTTTACGATGTAATGAGCTGATATTTTAAATTGCTCTTAAACTTTTTCTAATTAACGAAATTTCAAAATTTAAAATGCTAAAAATATCTATATTTTCATGCGAATCGAATGAGACCATTGGCATCAAAATCCGGCCCGAAAATCTGGAGATATGACAGTTTGAAAAATAAACCGACACCGTTTACGATGTAATGAGCTGATATTTTAAATTGCTCTTAAACTTTTTCTAATTAACGAAATTTCAAAATGTAAAATGCTAAAAATATCTATATTTTCATGCGAATCGAATGAGACCATTGGCATCAAAATCCGGCCCGAAAATCTGGAGATATGACAGTTTGAAAAATAAACCGACACCGTTTACGATGTAATGAGCTGATATTTTAAATTGCTCTTAAACTTTTTCTAATTAACGAAATTTCAAAATTTAAAATGCTAAAAATATCTATATTTTCATGCGAATCGAATGAGACCATCGGCATCAAAATCCGGCCCGAAAATCTGGAGATATGACAGTTTGAAAAATAAACCGACACCGTTTACGATGTAATGAGCTGATATTTTAAATTGCTCTTAAACTTTTTCTAATTAACGAAATTTCAAAATTTAAAATGCTAAAAATATCTATATTTTCATGCGAATCGAATGAGACCATTGGCATCAAAATCCGGCCCGAAAATCTGGAGATATGACAGTTTGAAAAATAAACCGACACCGTTTACGATGTAATGAGCTGATATTTTAAATTGCTCTTAAACTTTTTTTAATTAACGAAATTTCAAAATTTAAAATGCTAAAAATATCTATATTTTCATGCGAATCGAATGAGACCATGGGCATCAAAATCCGGCCCGAAAATCTGGAGATATGACAGTTTGAAAAATAAACCGACACCGTTTACGATGTAATGAGCTGATATTTTAAATTGCTCTTAAACTTTTTTTAATTAACGAAATTTCAAAATTTAAAATGCTAAAAATATCTATATTTTCATGCGAATCGAATGAGACCATCGGCATCAAAATCCGGCCCGAAAATCTGGAGATATGACAGTTTGAAAAATAAACCGACACCGTTTACGATGTAATGAGCTGATATTTTAAATTGCTCTTAAACTTTTTTTAATTAACGAAATTTCAAAATTTAAAATGCTAAAAATATCTATATTTTCATGCGAATCGAATGAGACCATGGGCATCAAAATCCGGCCCGAAAATCTGGAGATATGACAGTTTGAAAAATAAACCGACACCGTTTACGATGTAATGAGCTGATATTTTAAATTGCTCTTAAACTTTTTCTAATTAACGAAATTTCAAAATTTAAAATGCTAAAAATATCTATATTTTCATGCGAATCGAATGAGACCATTGGCATCAAAATCCGGCCCGAAAATCTGGAGATATGACAGTTTGAAAAATAAACCGACACCGTTTACGATGTAATGAGCTGATATTTTAAATTGCTCTTAAACTTTTTCTAATTAACGAAATTTCAAAATTTAAAATGCTAAAAATATCTATATTTTCATGCGAATCGAATGAGACCATTGGCATCAAAATCCGGCCCGAAAATCTGGAGATATGACAGTTTGAAAAATAAACCGACACCGTTTACGATGTAATGAGCTGATATTTTAAATTGCTCTTAAACTTTTTCTAATTAACGAAATTTCAAAATTTAAAATGCTAAAAATATCTACGCATCCATGCGAATCGAATGAGACCATCGGCATCAAAATCCGGCCAGAAAATCTGGAGATATGACAGTTTGAAAAATAAACCGACACCGTTTACGATGTAATGAGCTGATATTTTAAATTGCTCTTAAACTTTTTCTAATTAACGAAATTTCAAAATTTAAAATGCTAAAAATATCTATATTTTCATGCGAATCGAATGAGACCATTGGCATCAAAATCAGGCCCGAAAATCTGGAGATATGACAGTTTGAAAAATAAACCGACACCGTTTACGATGTAATGAGCTGATATTTTAAATTGCTCTTAAACTTTTTCTAATTAACGAAATTTCAAAATTTAAAATGCTAAAAATATCTATATTTTCATGCGAATCGAATGAGACCATTGGCATCAAAATCCGGCCCGAAAATCTGGAGATATGACAGTTTGAAAAATAAACCGACACCGTTTACGATGTAATGAGCTGATATTTTAAATTGCTCTTAAACTTTTTCTAATTAACGAAATTTCAAAATTTAAAATGCTAAAAATATCTATATTTTCATGCGAATCGAATGAGACCATTGGCATCAAAATCCGGCCCGAAAATCTGGAGATATGACAGTTTGAAAAATAAACCGACACCGTTTACGATGTAATGAGCTGATATTTTAAATTGCTCTTAAACTTTTTCTAATTAACGAAATTTCAAAATTTAAAATGCTAAAAATATCTATATTTTCATGCGAATCGAATGATACCATTGGCATCAAACTCCGGCCCGAAAATCTGGAGATATGACAGTTTGAAAAATAAACCGACACCGTTTACGATGTAATGAGCTGATATTTTAAATTGCTCTTAAACTTTTTCTAATTAACGAAATTTCAAAATTTAAAATGCTAAAAATATCTATATTTTCATGCGAATCGAATGAGACCATTGGCATCAAAATCCGGCCCGAAAATCTGGAGATATGACAGTTTGAAAAATAAACCGACACCGTTTACGATGTAATGAGCTGATATTTTAAATTGCTCTTAAACTTTTTCTAATTAACGAAATTTCAAAATTTAAAATGCAAAAAATATCTATATTTTCATGCGAATCGAATGAGACCATTGGCATCAAAATCCGGCCCGAAAATCTGGAGATATGACAGTTTGAAAAATAAACCGACACCGTTTACGATGTAATGAGCTGATATTTTAAATTGCTCTTAAACTTTTTCTAATTAACGAAATTTCAAAATTTAAAATGCTACAAATATCTACGCATCCATGCGAATCGAATGAGAGCATCGGCATCAAAATCCGGCCAGAAAATCTGGAGATATGACAGTTTGAAAAATAAACCGACACCGTTTACGATGTAATGAGCTGATATTTTAAATTGCTCTTAAACTTTTTCTAATTAACGAAATTTCAAAATTTAAAATGCTAAAAATATCTATATTTTCATGCGAATCGAATGAGACCATTGGCATCAAAATCCGGCCCGAAAATCTGGAGATATGACAGTTTGAAAAATAAACCGACACCGTTTACGATGTAATGAGCTGATATTTTAAATTGCTCTTAAACTTTTTCTAATTAACGAAATTTCAAAATGTAAAATGCTAAAAATATCTATATTTTCATGCGAATCGAATGAGACCATTGGCATCAAAATCCGGCCCGAAAATCTGGAGATATGACAGTTTGAAAAATAAACCGACACCGTTTACGATGTAATGAGCTGATATTTTAAATTGCTCTTAAACTTTTTCTAATTAACGAAATTTCAAAATTTAAAATGCTAAAAATATCTATATTTTCATGCGAATCGAATGAGACCATCGGCATCAAAATCCGGCCCGAAAATCTGGAGATATGACAGTTTGAAAAATAAACCGACACCGTTTACGATGTAATGAGCTGATATTTTAAATTGCTCTTAAACTTTTTCTAATTAACGAAATTTCAAAATTTAAAATGCTAAAAATATCTATATTTTCATGCGAATCGAATGAGACCATTGGCATCAAAATCCGGCCCGAAAATCTGGAGATATGACAGTTTGAAAAATAAACCGACACCGTTTACGATGTAATGAGCTGATATTTTAAATTGCTCTTAAACTTTTTTTAATTAACGAAATTTCAAAATTTAAAATGCTAAAAATATCTATATTTTCATGCGAATCGAATGAGACCATGGGCATCAAAATCCGGCCCGAAAATCTGGAGATATGACAGTTTGAAAAATAAACCGACACCGTTTACGATGTAATGAGCTGATATTTTAAATTGCTCTTAAACTTTTTTTAATTAACGAAATTTCAAAATTTAAAATGCTAAAAATATCTATATTTTCATGCGAATCGAATGAGACCATCGGCATCAAAATCCGGCCCGAAAATCTGGAGATATGACAGTTTGAAAAATAAACCGACACCGTTTACGATGTAATGAGCTGATATTTTAAATTGCTCTTAAACTTTTTTTAATTAACGAAATTTCAAAATTTAAAATGCTAAAAATATCTATATTTTCATGCGAATCGAATGAGACCATGGGCATCAAAATCCGGCCCGAAAATCTGGAGATATGACAGTTTGAAAAATAAACCGACACCGTTTACGATGTAATGAGCTGATATTTTAAATTGCTCTTAAACTTTTTCTAATTAACGAAATTTCAAAATTTAAAATGCTAAAAATATCTATATTTTCATGCGAATCGAATGAGACCATTAGCATCAAAATCCGGCCCGAAAATCTGGAGATATGACAGTTTGAAAAATAAACCGACACCGTTTACGATGTAATGAGCTGATATTTTAAATTGCTCTTAAACTTTTTCTAATTAACGAAATTTCAAAATTTAAAATGCTACAAATATCTATATTTTCATGCGAATCGAATGAGACCATTGGCATCAAAATCCGGCCCGAAAATCTGGAGATATGACAGTTTGAAAAATAAACCGACACCGTTTACGATGTAATGAGCTGATATTTTAAATTGCTCTTAAACTTTTTCTAATTAACGAAATTTCAAAATTTAAAATGCTAAAAATATCTATATTTTCATGCGAATCGAATGAGACCATTGGCATCAAAATCCGGCCCGAAAATCTGGAGATATGACAGTTTGAAAAATAAACCGACACCGTTTACGATGTAATGAGCTGATATTTTAAATTGCTCTTAAACTTTTTCTAATTAACGAAATTTCAAAATTTAAAATGCTAAAAATATCTATATTTTCATGCGAATCGAATGAGACCATTGGCATCAAAATCCGGCCCGAAAATCTGGAGATATGACAGTTTGAAAAATAAACCGACACCGTTTACGATGTAATGAGCTGATATTTTAAATTGCTCTTAAACTTTTTCTAATTAACGAAATTTCAAAATTTAAAATGCTAAAAATATCTATATTTTCATGCGAATCGAATGAGACCATTGGCATCAAAATCCGGCCCGAAAATCTGGAGATATGACAGTTTGAAAAATAAACCGACACCGTTTACGATGTAATGAGCTGATATTTTAAATTGCTCTTAAACTTTTTCTAATTAACGAAATTTCAAAATTTAAAATGCTAAAAATATCTATATTTTCATGCGAATCGAATGAGACCATTGGCATCAAAATCCGGCCCGAAAATCTGGAGATATGACAGTTTGAAAAATAAACCGACACCGTTTACGATGTAATGAGCTGATATTTTAAATTGCTCTTAAACTTTTTCTAATTAACGAAATTTCAAAATTTAAAATGCTAAAAATATCTATATTTTCATGCGAATCGAATGAGACCATTGGCATCAAAATCCGGCCCGAAAATCTGGAGATATGACAGTTTGAAAAATAAACCGACACCGTTTACGATGTAATGAGCTGATATTTTAAATTGCTCTTAAACTTTTTCTAATTAACGAAATTTCAAAATTTAAAATGCTAAAAATATCTATATTTTCATGCGAATCGAATGAGACCATTGGCATCAAAATCCGGCCCGAAAATCTGGAGATATGACAGTTTGAAAAATAAACCGACACCGTTTACGATGTAATGAGCTGATATTTTAAATTGCTCTTAAACTTTTTCTAATTAACGAAATTTCAAAATTTAAAATGCTAAAAATATCTATATTTTCATGCGAATCGAATGAGACCATCGGCATCAAAATCCGGCCCGAAAATCTGGAGATATGACAGTTTGAAAAATAAACCGACACCGTTTACGATGTAATGAGCTGATATTTTAAATTGCTCTTAAACTTTTTTTAATTAACGAAATTTCAAAATTTAAAATGCTAAAAATATCTATATTTTCATGCGAATCGAATGAGACCATGGGCATCAAAATCCGGCCCGAAAATCTGGAGATATGACAGTTTGAAAAATAAACCGACACCGTTTACGATGTAATGAGCTGATATTTTAAATTGCTCTTAAACTTTTTCTAATTAACGAAATTTCAAAATTTAAAATGCTAAAAATATCTATATTTTCATGCGAATCGAATGAGACCATTAGCATCAAAATCCGGCCCGAAAATCTGGAGATATGACAGTTTGAAAAATAAACCGACACCGTTTACGATGTAATGAGCTGATATTTTAAATTGCTCTTAAACTTTTTCTAATTAACGAAATTTCAAAATTTAAAATGCTACAAATATCTATATTTTCATGCGAATCGAATGAGACCATTGGCATCAAAATCCGGCCCGAAAATCTGGAGATATGACAGTTTGAAAAATAAACCGACACCGTTTACGATGTAATGAGCTGATATTTTAAATTGCTCTTAAACTTTTTCTAATTAACGAAATTTCAAAATTTAAAATGCTAAAAATATCTATATTTTCATGCGAATCGAATGAGACCATTGGCATCAAAATCCGGCCCGAAAATCTGGAGATATGACAGTTTGAAAAATAAACCGACACCGTTTACGATGTAATGAGCTGATATTTTAAATTGCTCTTAAACTTTTTCTAATTAACGAAATTTCAAAATTTAAAATGCTAAAAATATCTATATTTTCATGCGAATCGAATGAGACCATTGGCATCAAAATCCGGCCCGAAAATCTGGAGATATGACAGTTTGAAAAATAAACCGACACCGTTTACGATGTAATGAGCTGATATTTTAAATTGCTCTTAAACTTTTTCTAATTAACGAAATTTCAAAATTTAAAATGCTAAAAATATCTATATTTTCATGCGAATCGAATGAGACCATTGGCATCAAAATCCGGCCCGAAAATCTGGAGATATGACAGTTTGAAAAATAAACCGACACCGTTTACGATGTAATGAGCTGATATTTTAAATTGCTCTTAAACTTTTTCTAATTAACGAAATTTCAAAATTTAAAATGCTAAAAATATCTATATTTTCATGCGAATCGAATGAGACCATTGGCATCAAAATCCGGCCCGAAAATCTGGAGATATGACAGTTTGAAAAATAAACCGACACCGTTTACGATGTAATGAGCTGATATTTTAAATTGCTCTTAAACTTTTTCTAATTAACGAAATTTCAAAATTTAAAATGCTAAAAATATCTATATTTTCATGCGAATCGAATGAGACCATTGGCATCAAAATCCGGCCCGAAAATCTCGAGATATGACAGTTTGAAAAATAAACCGACACCGTTTACGATGTAATGAGCTGATATTTTAAATTGCTCTTAAACTTTTTTTAATTAACGAAATTTCAAAATTTAAAATGCTAAAAATATCTATATTTTCATGCGAATCGAATGAGACCATGGGCATCAAAATCCGGCCCGAAAATCTGGAGATATGACAGTTTGAAAAATAAACCGACACCGTTTACGATGTAATGAGCTGATATTTTAAATTGCTCTTAAACTTTTTCTAATTAACGAAATTTCAAAATTTAAAATGCTAAAAATATCTATATTTTCATGCGAATCGAATGAGACCATTGGCATCAAAATCCGGCCCGAAAATCTGGAGATATGACAGTTTGAAAAATAAACCGACACCGTTTACGATGTAATGAGCTGATATTTTAAATTGCTCTTAAACTTTTTCTAATTAACGAAATTTCAAAATTTAAAATGCTAAAAATATCTATATTTTCATGCGAATCGAATGAGACCATTGGCATCAAAATCCGGCCCGAAAATCTGGAGATATGACAGTTTGAAAAATAAACCGACACCGTTTACGATGTAATGAGCTGATATTTTAAATTGCTCTTAAACTTTTTCTAATTAACGAAATTTCAAAATTTAAAATGCTACAAATATCTACGCATCCATGCGAATCGAATGAGACCATCGGCATCAAAATCCGGCCAGAAAATCTGGAGATATGACAGTTTGAAAAATAAACCGACACCGTTTACGATGTAATGAGCTGATATTTTAAATTGCTCTTAAACTTTTTCTAATTAACGAAATTTCAAAATTTAAAATTCTAAAAATATCTATATTTTCATGCGAATCGAATGAGACCATTGGCATCAAAATCCGGCCCGAAAATCTGGAGATATGACAGTTTGAAAAATAAACCGACACCGTTTACGATGTAATGAGCTGATATTTTAAATTGCTCTTAAACTTTTTCTAATTAACGAAATTTCAAAATTTAAAATGCTACAAATATCTACGCATCCATGCGAATCGAATGAGACCATTGGCATCAAAATCCAGCCCGAAAATCTGGAGATATGACAGTTTGAAAAATAAACCGACACCGTTTACGATGTAATGAGCTGATATTTTAAATTGCTCTTAAACTTTTTCTAATTAACGAAATTTCAAAATTTAAAATGCTACAAATATCTACGCATCCATGCGAATCGAATGAGACCATCGGCATCAAAATCCGGCCAGAAAATCTGGAGATATGACAGTTTGAAAAATAAACCGACACCGTTTACGATGTAATGAGCTGATATTTTAAATTGCTCTTAAACTTTTTCTAATTAACGAAATTTCAAAATTTAAAATGCTAAAAATATCTATATTTTCATGCGAATCGAATGAGACCATTGGCATCAAAATCCGGCCCGAAAATCTGGAGATATGACAGTTTGAAAAATAAACCGACACCGTTTACGATGTAATGAGCTGATATTTTAAATTGCTCTTAAACTTTTTCTAATTAACGAAATTTCAAAATTTAAAATGCTAAAAATATCTATATTTTCATGCGAATCGAATGAGACCATTGGCATCAAAATCCGGCCCGAAAATCTGGAGATATGACAGTTTGAAAAATAAACCGACACCGTTTACGATGTAATGAGCTGATATTTTAAATTGCTCTTAAACTTTTTCTAATTAACGAAATTTCAAAATTTAAAATGCTAAAAATATCTATATTTTCATGCGAATCGAATGAGACCATTGGCATCAAAATCCGGCCCGAAAATCTCGAGATATGACAGTTTGAAAAATAAACCGACACCGTTTACGATGTACTGAACTGATATTTTAAATTGCTCTTAAACTTTTTCTAATTAACGAAATTTCAAAATTTAAAATGCTAAAAATATCTACGCATCCATGCGAATCGAATGAGACCATCGGCATCAAAATCCGGCCCGAAAATCTGGAGATATGACAGTTTGAAAAATAAACCGACACCGTTTACGATGTAATGAGCTGATATTTTAAATTGCTCTTAAACTTTTTCTAATTAACGAAATTTCAAAATTTAAAATGCTACAAATATCTACGCATCCATGCGAATCGAATGAGACCATCGGCATCAAAATCCGGCCAGAAAATCTGGAGATATGACAGTTTGAAAAATAAACCGACACCGTTTACGATGTAATGAGCTGATATTTTAAATTGCTCTTAAACTTTTTCTAATTAACGAAATTTCAAAATTTAAAATGCTACAAATATCTACGCATCCATGCGAATCGAATGAGACCATCGGCATCAAAATCCGGCCAGAAAATCTGGAGATATGACAGTTTGAAAAATAAACCGACACCGTTTACGATGTAATGAGCTGATATTTTAAATTGCTCTTAAACTTTTTCTAATTAACGAAATTTCAAAATTTAAAATGCTAAAAATATCTATATTTTCATGCGAATCGAATGAGACCATTGGCATCAAAATCCGGCCCGAAAATCTGGAGATATGACAGTTTGAAAAATAAACCGACACCGTTTACGATGTAATGAGCTGATATTTTAAATTGCTCTTAAACTTTTTCTAATTAACGAAATTTCAAAATTTAAAATGCTAAAAATATCTATATTTTCATGCGAATCGAATGAGACCATTGGCATCAAAATCCGGCCCGAAAATCTGGAGATATGACAGTTTGAAAAATAAACCGACACCGTTTACGATGTAATGAGCTGATATTTTAAATTGCTCTTAAACTTTTTCTAATTAACGAAATTTCAAAATTTAAAATGCTAAAAATATCTATATTTTCATGCGAATCGAATGAGACCATTGGCATCAAAATCCGGCCCGAAAATCTGGAGATATGACAGTTTGAAAAATAAACCGACACCGTTTACGATGTAATGAGCTGATATTTTAAATTGCTCTTAAACTTTTTCTAATTAACGAAATTTCAAAATTTAAAATGCTAAAAATATCTATATTTTCATGCGAATCGAATGAGACCATTGGCATCAAAATCCGGCCCGAAAATCTCGAGATATGACAGTTTGAAAAATAAACCGACACCGTTTACGATGTACTGAACTGATATTTTAAATTGCTCTTAAACTTTTTCTAATTAACGAAATTTCAAAATTTAAAATGCTAAAAATATCTACGCCGCATCCATGCGAATCGAATGAGACCATCGGCATCAAAATCCGGCCCGAAAATCTGGAGATATGACAGTTTGAAAAATAAACCGACACCGTTTACGATGTAATGAGCTGATATTTTAAATTGCTCTTAAACTTTTTCTAATTAACGAAATTTCAAAATTTAAAATGCTAAAAATATCTATATTTTCATGCGAATCGAATGAGACCATTGGCATCAAAATCCGGCCCGAAAATCTGGAGATATGACAGTTTGAAAAATAAACCGACACCGTTTACGATGTAATGAGCTGATATTTTAAATTGCTCTTAAACTTTTTCTAATTAACGAAATTTCAAAATTTAAAATGCTAAAAATATCTATATTTTCATGCGAATCGAATGAGACCATTGGCATCAAAATCCGGCCCGAAAATCTGGAGATATGACAGTTTGAAAAATAAACCGACACCGTTTACGATGTAATGAGCTGATATTTTAAATTGCTCTTAAACTTTTTCTAATTAACGAAATTTCAAAATTTAAAATGCTAAAAATATCTATATTTTCATGCGAATCGAATGAGACCATTGGCATCAAAATCCGGCCCGAAAATCTGGAGATATGACAGTTTGAAAAATAAACCGACACCGTTTACGATGTAATGAGCTGATATTTTAAATTGCTCTTAAACTTTTTCTAATTAACGAAATTTCAAAATTTAAAATGCTAAAAATATCTATATTTTCATGCGAATCGAATGAGACCATTGGCATCAAAATCCGGCCCGAAAATCTCGAGATATGACAGTTTGAAAAATAAACCGACACCGTTTACGATGTACTGAACTGATATTTTAAATTGCTCTTAAACTTTTTCTAATTAACGAAATTTCAAAATTTAAAATGCTAAAAATATCTACGCCGCATCCATGCGAATCGAATGAGACCATCGGCATCAAAATCCGGCCCGAAAATCTGGAGATATGACAGTTTGAAAAATAAACCGACACCGTTTACGATGTAATGAGCTGATATTTTAAATTGCTCTTAAACTTTTTCTAATTAACGAAATTTCAAAATTTAAAATGCTAAAAATATCTATATTTTCATGCGAATCGAATGAGACCATTGGCATCAAAATCCGGCCCGAAAATCTGGAGATATGACAGTTTGAAAAATAAACCGACACCGTTTACGATGTAATGAGCTGATATTTTAAATTGCTCTTAAACTTTTTCTAATTAACGAAATTTCAAAATTTAAAATGCTAAAAATATCTATATTTTCATGCGAATCGAATGAGACCATTGGCATCAAAATCCGGCCCGAAAATCTGGAGATATGACAGTTTGAAAAATAAACCGACACCGTTTACGATGTAATGAGCTGATATTTTAAATTGCTCTTAAACTTTTTCTAATTAACGAAATTTCAAAATTTAAAATGCTAAAAATATCTATATTTTCATGCGAATCGAATGAGACCATTGGCATCAAAATCCGGCCCGAAAATCTGGAGATATGACAGTTTGAAAAATAAACCGACACCGTTTACGATGTAATGAGCTGATATTTTAAATTGCTCTTAAACTTTTTCTAATTAACGAAATTTCAAAATTTAAAATGCTAAAAATATCTATATTTTCATGCGAATCGAATGAGACCATTGGCATCAAAATCCGGCCCGAAAATCTGGAGATATGACAGTTTGAAAAATAAACCGACACCGTTTACGATGTAATGAGCTGATATTTTAAATTGCTCTTAAACTTTTTCTAATTAACGAAATTTCAAAATTTAAAATGCTAAAAATATCTATATTTTCATGCGAATCGAATGAGACCATTGGCATCAAAATCCGGCCCGAAAATCTGGAGATATGACAGTTTGAAAAATAAACCGACACCGTTTACGATGTAATGAGCTGATATTTTAAATTGCTCTTAAACTTTTTCTAATTAACGAAATTTCAAAATTTAAAATGCTAAAAATATCTATATTTTCATGCGAATCGAATGAGACCATTGGCATCAAAATCCGGCCCGAAAATCTGGAGATATGACAGTTTGAAAAATAAACCGACACCGTTTACGATGTAATGAGCTGATATTTTAAATTGCTCTTAAACTTTTTCTAATTAACGAAATTTCAAAATTTAAAATGCTAAAAATATCTATATTTTCATGCGAATCGAATGAGACCATTGGCATCAAAATCCGGCCCGAAAATCTGGAGATATGACAGTTTGAAAAATAAACCGACACCGTTTACGATGTAATGAGCTGATATTTTAAATTGCTCTTAAACTTTTTCTAATTAACGAAATTTCAAAATTTAAAATGCTAAAAATATCTATATTTTCATGCGAATCGAATGAGACCATTGGCATCAAAATCCGGCCCGAAAATCTGGAGATATGACAGTTTGAAAAATAAACCGACACCGTTTACGATGTAATGAGCTGATATTTTAAATTGCTCTTAAACTTTTTCTAATTAACGAAATTTCAAAATTTAAAATGCTAAAAATATCTATATTTTCATGCGAATCGAATGAGACCATTGGCATCAAAATCCGGCCCGAAAATCTCGAGATATGACAGTTTGAAAAATAAACCGACACCGTTTACGATGTACTGAACTGATATTTTAAATTGCTCTTAAACTTTTTCTAATTAACGAAATTTCAAAATTTAAAATGCTAAAAATATCTACGCCGCATCCATGCGAATCGAATGAGACCATCGGCATCAAAATCCGGCCCGAAAATCTGGAGATATGACAGTTTGAAAAATAAACCGACACCGTTTACGATGTAATGAGCTGATATTTTAAATTGCTCTTAAACTTTTTCTAATTAACGAAATTTCAAAATTTAAAATGCTAAAAATATCTATATTTTCATGCGAATCGAATGAGACCATTGGCATCAAAATCCGGCCCGAAAATCTGGAGATATGACAGTTTGAAAAATAAACCGACACCGTTTACGATGTAATGAGCTGATATTTTAAATTGCTCTTAAACTTTTTCTAATTAACGAAATTTCAAAATTTAAAATGCTAAAAATATCTATATTTTCATGCGAATCGAATGAGACCATTGGCATCAAAATCCGGCCCGAAAATCTGGAGATATGACAGTTTGAAAAATAAACCGACACCGTTTACGATGTAATGAGCTGATATTTTAAATTGCTCTTAAACTTTTTCTAATTAACGAAATTTCAAAATTTAAAATGCTAAAAATATCTATATTTTCATGCGAATCGAATGAGACCATTGGCATCAAAATCCGGCCCGAAAATCTGGAGATATGACAGTTTCAAAAATAAACCGACACCGTTTACGATGTAATGAGCTGATATTTTAAATTGCTCTTAAACTTTTTCTAATTAACGAAATTTCAAAATTTAAAATGCTAAAAATATCTATATTTTCATGCGAATCGAATGAGACCATTGGCATCAAAATCCGGCCCGAAAATCTGGAGATATGACAGTTTGAAAAATAAACCGACACCGTTTACGATGTAATGAGCTGATATTTTAAATTGCTCTTAAACTTTTTCTAATTAACGAAATTTCAAAATTTAAAATGCTAAAAATATCTATATTTTCATGCGAATCGAATGAGACCATTGGCATCAAAATCCGGCCCGAAAATCTGGAGATATGACAGTTTGAAAAATAAACCGACACCGTTTACGATGTAATGAGCTGATATTTTAAATTGCTCTTAAACTTTTTCTAATTAACGAAATTTCAAAATTTAAAATGCTAAAAATATCTATATTTTCATGCGAATCGAATGAGACCATTGGCATCAAAATCCGGCCCGAAAATCTGGAGATATGACAGTTTGAAAAATAAACCGACACCGTTTACGATGTAATGAGCTGATATTTTAAATTGCTCTTAAACTTTTTCTAATTAACGAAATTTCAAAATTTAAAATGCTAAAAATATCTATATTTTCATGCGAATCGAATGAGACCATTGGCATCAAAATCCGGCCCGAAAATCTGGAGATATGACAGTTTGAAAAATAAACCGACACCGTTTACGATGTAATGAGCTGATATTTTAAATTGCTCTTAAACTTTTTCTAATTAACGAAATTTAAAAATTTAAAATGCTAAAAATATCTATATTTTCATGCGAATCGAATGAGACCATTGGCATCAAAATCCGGCCCGAAAATCTGGAGATATGACAGTTTGAAAAATAAACCGACACCGTTTACGATGTAATGAGCTGATATTTTAAATTGCTCTTAAACTTTTTCTAATTAACGAAATTTCAAAATTTAAAATGCTAAAAATATCTATATTTTCATGCGAATCGAATGAGACCATTGGCATCAAAATCCGGCCCGAAAATCTGGAGATATGACAGTTTGAAAAATAAACCGACACCGTTTACGATGTAATGAGCTGATATTTTAAATTGCTCTTAAACTTTTTCTAATTAACGAAATTTCAAAATTTAAAATGCTAAAAATATCTATATTTTCATGCGAATCGAATGAGACCATTAGCATCAAAATCCGGCCCGAAAATCTGGAGATATGACAGTTTGAAAAATAAACCGACACCGTTTACGATGTAATGAGCTGATATTTTAAATTGCTCTTAAACTTTTTCTAATTAACGAAATTTCAAAATTTAAAATGCTAAAAATATCTATATTTTCATGCGAATCGAATGAGACCATTGGCATCAAAATCCGGCCCGAAAATCTGGAGATATGACAGTTTGAAAAATAAACCGACACCGTTTACGATGTAATGAGCTGATATTTTAAATTGCTCTTAAACTTTTTCTAATTAACGAAATTTCAAAATTTAAAATGCTAAAAATATCTATATTTTCATGCGAATCGAATGAGACCATTAGCATCAAAATCCGGCCCGAAAATCTGGAGATATGACAGTTTGAAAAATAAACCGACACCGTTTACGATGTAATGAGCTGATATTTTAAATTGCTCTTAAACTTTTTCTAATTAACGAAATTTCAAAATTTAAAATGCTACAAATATCTACGCATCCATGCGAATCGAATGAGACCATCGGCATCAAAATCCGGCCAGAAAATCTGGAGATATGACAGTTTGAAAAATAAACCGACACCGTTTACGATGTAATGAGCTGATATTTTAAATTGCTCTTAAACTTTTTCTAATTAACGAAATTTCAAAATTTAAAATGCTAAAAATATCTATATTTTCATGCGAATCGAATGAGACCATTGGCATCAAAATCCGGCCCGAAAATCTGGAGATATGACAGTTTGAAAAATAAACCGACACCGTTTACGATGTAATGAGCTGATATTTTAAATTGCTCTTAAACTTTTTCTAATTAACGAAATTTCAAAATTTAAAATGCTAAAAATATCTATATTTTCATGCGAATCGAATGAGACCATTGGCATCAAAATCCGGCCCGAAAATCTGGAGATATGACAGTTTGAAAAATAAACCGACACCGTTTACGATGTAATGAGCTGATATTTTAAATTGCTCTTAAACTTTTTCTAATTAACGAAATTTCAAAATTTAAAATGCTAAAAATATCTATATTTTCATGCGAATCGAATGAGACCATTGGCATCAAAATCCGGCCCGAAAATCTCGAGATATGACAGTTTGAAAAATAAACCGACACCGTTTACGATGTACTGAACTGATATTTTAAATTGCTCTTAAACTTTTTCTAATTAACGAAATTTCAAAATTTAAAATGCTAAAAATATCTACGCATCCATGCGAATCGAATGAGACCATCGGCATCAAAATCCGGCCCGAAAATCTGGAGATATGACAGTTTGAAAAATAAACCGACACCGTTTACGATGTAATGAGCTGATATTTTAAATTGCTCTTAAACTTTTTCTAATTAACGAAATTTCAAAATTTAAAATGCTACAAATATCTACGCATCCATGCGAATCGAATGAGACCATCGGCATCAAAATCCGGCCAGAAAATCTGGAGATATGACAGTTTGAAAAATAAACCGACACCGTTTACGATGTAATGAGCTGATATTTTAAATTGCTCTTAAACTTTTTCTAATTAACGAAATTTCAAAATTTAAAATGCTACAAATATCTACGCATCCATGCGAATCGAATGAGACCATCGGCATCAAAATCCGGCCAGAAAATCTGGAGATATGACAGTTTGAAAAATAAACCGACACCGTTTACGATGTAATGAGCTGATATTTTAAATTGCTCTTAAACTTTTTCTAATTAACGAAATTTCAAAATTTAAAATGCTAAAAATATCTATATTTTCATGCGAATCGAATGAGACCATTGGCATCAAAATCCGGCCCGAAAATCTGGAGATATGACAGTTTGAAAAATAAACCGACACCGTTTACGATGTAATGAGCTGATATTTTAAATTGCTCTTAAACTTTTTCTAATTAACGAAATTTCAAAATTTAAAATGCTAAAAATATCTATATTTTCATGCGAATCGAATGAGACCATTGGCATCAAAATCCGGCCCGAAAATCTGGAGATATGACAGTTTGAAAAATAAACCGACACCGTTTACGATGTAATGAGCTGATATTTTAAATTGCTCTTAAACTTTTTCTAATTAACGAAATTTCAAAATTTAAAATGCTAAAAATATCTATATTTTCATGCGAATCGAATGAGACCATTGGCATCAAAATCCGGCCCGAAAATCTGGAGATATGACAGTTTGAAAAATAAACCGACACCGTTTACGATGTAATGAGCTGATATTTTAAATTGCTCTTAAACTTTTTCTAATTAACGAAATTTCAAAATTTAAAATGCTAAAAATATCTATATTTTCATGCGAATCGAATGAGACCATTGGCATCAAAATCCGGCCCGAAAATCTCGAGATATGACAGTTTGAAAAATAAACCGACACCGTTTACGATGTACTGAACTGATATTTTAAATTGCTCTTAAACTTTTTCTAATTAACGAAATTTCAAAATTTAAAATGCTAAAAATATCTACGCCGCATCCATGCGAATCGAATGAGACCATCGGCATCAAAATCCGGCCCGAAAATCTGGAGATATGACAGTTTGAAAAATAAACCGACACCGTTTACGATGTAATGAGCTGATATTTTAAATTGCTCTTAAACTTTTTCTAATTAACGAAATTTCAAAATTTAAAATGCTAAAAATATCTATATTTTCATGCGAATCGAATGAGACCATTGGCATCAAAATCCGGCCCGAAAATCTGGAGATATGACAGTTTGAAAAATAAACCGACACCGTTTACGATGTAATGAGCTGATATTTTAAATTGCTCTTAAACTTTTTCTAATTAACGAAATTTCAAAATTTAAAATGCTAAAAATATCTATATTTTCATGCGAATCGAATGAGACCATTGGCATCAAAATCCGGCCCGAAAATCTGGAGATATGACAGTTTGAAAAATAAACCGACACCGTTTACGATGTAATGAGCTGATATTTTAAATTGCTCTTAAACTTTTTCTAATTAACGAAATTTCAAAATTTAAAATGCTAAAAATATCTATATTTTCATGCGAATCGAATGAGACCATTGGCATCAAAATCCGGCCCGAAAATCTGGAGATATGACAGTTTGAAAAATAAACCGACACCGTTTACGATGTAATGAGCTGATATTTTAAATTGCTCTTAAACTTTTTCTAATTAACGAAATTTCAAAATTTAAAATGCTAAAAATATCTATATTTTCATGCGAATCGAATGAGACCATTGGCATCAAAATCCGGCCCGAAAATCTCGAGATATGACAGTTTGAAAAATAAACCGACACCGTTTACGATGTACTGAACTGATATTTTAAATTGCTCTTAAACTTTTTCTAATTAACGAAATTTCAAAATTTAAAATGCTAAAAATATCTACGCCGCATCCATGCGAATCGAATGAGACCATCGGCATCAAAATCCGGCCCGAAAATCTGGAGATATGACAGTTTGAAAAATAAACCGACACCGTTTACGATGTAATGAGCTGATATTTTAAATTGCTCTTAAACTTTTTCTAATTAACGAAATTTCAAAATTTAAAATGCTAAAAATATCTATATTTTCATGCGAATCGAATGAGACCATTGGCATCAAAATCCGGCCCGAAAATCTGGAGATATGACAGTTTGAAAAATAAACCGACACCGTTTACGATGTAATGAGCTGATATTTTAAATTGCTCTTAAACTTTTTCTAATTAACGAAATTTCAAAATTTAAAATGCTAAAAATATCTATATTTTCATGCGAATCGAATGAGACCATTGGCATCAAAATCCGGCCCGAAAATCTGGAGATATGACAGTTTGAAAAATAAACCGACACCGTTTACGATGTAATGAGCTGATATTTTAAATTGCTCTTAAACTTTTTCTAATTAACGAAATTTCAAAATTTAAAATGCTAAAAATATCTATATTTTCATGCGAATCGAATGAGACCATTGGCATCAAAATCCGGCCCGAAAATCTGGAGATATGACAGTTTGAAAAATAAACCGACACCGTTTACGATGTAATGAGCTGATATTTTAAATTGCTCTTAAACTTTTTCTAATTAACGAAATTTCAAAATTTAAAATGCTAAAAATATCTATATTTTCATGCGAATCGAATGAGACCATTGGCATCAAAATCCGGCCCGAAAATCTGGAGATATGACAGTTTGAAAAATAAACCGACACCGTTTACGATGTAATGAGCTGATATTTTAAATTGCTCTTAAACTTTTTCTAATTAACGAAATTTCAAAATTTAAAATGCTAAAAATATCTATATTTTCATGCGAATCGAATGAGACCATTGGCATCAAAATCCGGCCCGAAAATCTGGAGATATGACAGTTTGAAAAATAAACCGACACCGTTTACGATGTAATGAGCTGATATTTTAAATTGCTCTTAAACTTTTTCTAATTAACGAAATTTCAAAATTTAAAATGCTAAAAATATCTATATTTTCATGCGAATCGAATGAGACCATTGGCATCAAAATCCGGCCCGAAAATCTGGAGATATGACAGTTTGAAAAATAAACCGACACCGTTTACGATGTAATGAGCTGATATTTTAAATTGCTCTTAAACTTTTTCTAATTAACGAAATTTCAAAATTTAAAATGCTAAAAATATCTATATTTTCATGCGAATCGAATGAGACCATTGGCATCAAAATCCGGCCCGAAAATCTGGAGATATGACAGTTTGAAAAATAAACCGACACCGTTTACGATGTAATGAGCTGATATTTTAAATTGCTCTTAAACTTTTTCTAATTAGCGAAATTTCAAAATTTAAAATGCTAAAAATATCTATATTTTCATGCGAATCGAATGAGACCATTGGCATCAAAATCCGGCCCGAAAATCTGGAGATATGACAGTTTGAAAAATAAACCGACACCGTTTACGATGTAATGAGCTGATATTTTAAATTGCTCTTAAACTTTTTCTAATTAACGAAATTTCAAAATTTAAAATGCTAAAAATATCTATATTTTCATGCGAATCGAATGAGACCATTGGCATCAAAATCCGGCCCGAAAATCTGGAGATATGACAGTTTGAAAAATAAACCGACACCGTTTACGATGTAATGAGCTGATATTTTAAATTGCTCTTAAACTTTTTCTAATTAACGAAATTTCAAAATTTAAAATGCTAAAAATATCTATATTTTCATGCGAATCGAATGAGACCATTGGCATCAAAATCCGGCCCGAAAATCTGGAGATATGACAGTTTGAAAAATAAACCGACACCGTTTACGATGTAATGAGCTGATATTTTAAATTGCTCTTAAACTTTTTCTAATTAACGAAATTTCAAAATTTAAAATGCTAAAAATATCTATATTTTCATGCGAATCGAATGAGACCATTGGCATCAAAATCCGGCCCGAAAATCTGGAGATATGACAGTTTGAAAAATAAACCGACACCGTTTACGATGTAATGAGCTGATATTTTAAATTGCTCTTAAACTTTTTCTAATTAACGAAATTTCAAAATTTAAAATGCTAAAAATATCTATATTTTCATGCGAATCGAATGAGACCATTGGCATCAAAATCCGGCCCGAAAATCTGGAGATATGACAGTTTGAAAAATAAACCGACACCGTTTACGATGTAATGAGCTGATATTTTAAATTGCTCTTAAACTTTTTCTAATTAACGAAATTTCAAAATTTAAAATGCTAAAAATATCTATATTTTCATGCGAATCGAATGAGACCATTGGCATCAAAATCCGGCCCGAAAATCTGGAGATATGACAGTTTGAAAAATAAACCGACACCGTTTACGATGTAATGAGCTGATATTTTAAATTGCTCTTAAACTTTTTCTAATTAACGAAATTTCAAAATTTAAAATGCTAAAAATATCTATATTTTCATGCGAATCGAATGAGACCATTGGCATCAAAATCCGGCCCGAAAATCTGGAGATATGACAGTTTGAAAAATAAACCGACACCGTTTACGATGTAATGAGCTGATATTTTAAATTGCTCTTAAACTTTTTCTAATTAACGAAATTTCAAAATTTAAAATGCTAAAAATATCTATATTTTCATGCGAATCGAATGAGACCATTGGCATCAAAATCCGGCCCGAAAATCTGGAGATATGACAGTTTGAAAAATAAACCGACACCGTTTACGATGTAATGAGCTGATATTTTAAATTGCTCTTAAACTTTTTCTAATTAACGAAATTTCAAAATTTAAAATGCTAAAAATATCTATATTTTCATGCGAATCGAATGAGACCATTGGCATCAAAATCCGGCCCGAAAATCTGGAGATATGACAGTTTGAAAAATAAACCGACACCGTTTACGATGTAATGAGCTGATATTTTAAATTGCTCTTAAACTTTTTCTAATTAACGAAATTTCAAAATTTAAAATGCTAAAAATATCTATATTTTCATGCGAATCGAATGAGACCATTGGCATCAAAATCCGGCCCGAAAATCTGGAGATATGACAGTTTGAAAAATAAACCGACACCGTTTACGATGTAATGAGCTGATATTTTAAATTGCTCTTAAACTTTTTCTAATTAACGAAATTTCAAAATTTAAAATGCTAAAAATATCTATATTTTCATGCGAATCGAATGAGACCATTGGCATCAAAATCCGGCCCGAAAATCTGGAGATATGACAGTTTGAAAAATAAACCGACACCGTTTACGATGTAATGAGCTGATATTTTAAATTGCTCTTAAACTTTTTCTAATTAACGAAATTTCAAAATTTAAAATGCTACAAATATCTACGCATCCATGCGAATCGAATGAGACCATCGGCATCAAAATCCGGCCAGAAAATCTGGAGATATGACAGTTTGAAAAATAAACCGACACCGTTTACGATGTAATGAGCTGATATTTTAAATTGCTCTTAAACTTTTTCTAATTAACGAAATTTAAAAATTTAAAATGCTAAAAATATCTATATTTTCATGCGAATCGAATGAGACCATTGGCATCAAAATCCGGCCCGAAAATCTGGAGATATGACAGTTTGAAAAATAAACCGACACCGTTTACGATGTAATGAGCTGATATTTTAAATTGCTCTTAAACTTTTTCTAATTAACGAAATTTCAAAATTTAAAATGCTAAAAATATCTATATTTTCATGCGAATCGAATGAGACCATTGGCATCAAAATCCGGCCCGAAAATCTGGAGATATGACAGTTTGAAAAATAAACCGACACCGTTTACGATGTAATGAGCTGATATTTTAAATTGCTCTTAAACTTTTTCTAATTAACGAAATTTCAAAATTTAAAATGCTAAAAATATCTATATTTTCATGCGAATCGAATGAGACCATTAGCATCAAAATCCGGCCCGAAAATCTGGAGATATGACAGTTTGAAAAATAAACCGACACCGTTTACGATGTAATGAGCTGATATTTTAAATTGCTCTTAAACTTTTTCTAATTAACGAAATTTCAAAATTTAAAATGCTAAAAATATCTATATTTTCATGCGAATCGAATGAGACCATTGGCATCAAAATCCGGCCCGAAAATCTGGAGATATGACAGTTTGAAAAATAAACCGACACCGTTTACGATGTAATGAGCTGATATTTTAAATTGCTCTTAAACTTTTTCTAATTAACGAAATTTCAAAATTTAAAATGCTAAAAATATCTATATTTTCATGCGAATCGAATGAGACCATTAGCATCAAAATCCGGCCCGAAAATCTGGAGATATGACAGTTTGAAAAATAAACCGACACCGTTTACGATGTAATGAGCTGATATTTTAAATTGCTCTTAAACTTTTTCTAATTAACGATATTTCAAAATTTAAAATGCTACAAATATCTACGCATCCATGCGAATCGAATGAGACCATCGGCATCAAAATCCGGCCAGAAAATCTGGAGATATGACAGTTTGAAAAATAAACCGACACCGTTTACGATGTAATGAGCTGATATTTTAAATTGCTCTTAAACTTTTTCTAATTAACGAAATTTAAAAATTTAAAATGCTAAAAATATCTATATTTTCATGCGAATCGAATGAGACCATTGGCATCAAAATCCGGCCCGAAAATCTGGAGATATGACAGTTTGAAAAATAAACCGACACCGTTTACGATGTAATGAGCTGATATTTTAAATTGCTCTTAAACTTTTTCTAATTAACGAAATTTCAAAATTTAAAATGCTAAAAATATCTATATTTTCATGCGAATCGAATGAGACCATTGGCATCAAAATCCGGCCCGAAAATCTGGAGATATGACAGTTTGAAAAATAAACCGACACCGTTTACGATGTAATGAGCTGATATTTTAAATTGCTCTTAAACTTTTTCTAATTAACGAAATTTCAAAATTTAAAATGCTAAAAATATCTATATTTTCATGCGAATCGAATGAGACCATTGGCATCAAAATCCGGCCCGAAAATCTGGAGATATGACAGTTTGAAAAATAAACCGACACCGTTTACGATGTAATGAGCTGATATTTTAAATTGCTCTTAAACTTTTTCTAATTAACGAAATTTCAAAATTTAAAATGCTAAAAATATCTATATTTTCATGCGAATCGAATGAGACCATTAGCATCAAAATCCGGCCCGAAAATCTGGAGATATGACAGTTTGAAAAATAAACCGACACCGTTTACGATGTAATGAGCTGATATTTTAAATTGCTCTTAAACTTTTTCTAATTAACGAAATTTCAAAATTTAAAATGCTACAAATATCTACGCATCCATGCGAATCGAATGAGACCATCGGCATCAAAATCCGGCCAGAAAATCTGGAGATATGACAGTTTGAAAAATAAACCGACACCGTTTACGATGTAATGAGCTGATATTTTAAATTGCTCTTAAACTTTTTCTAATTAACGAAATTTAAAAATTTAAAATGCTAAAAATATCTATATTTTCATGCGAATCGAATGAGACCATTGGCATCAAAATCCGGCCCGAAAATCTGGAGATATGACAGTTTGAAAAATAAACCGACACCGTTTACGATGTAATGAGCTGATATTTTAAATTGCTCTTAAACTTTTTCTAATTAACGAAATTTCAAAATTTAAAATGCTAAAAATATCTATATTTTCATGCGAATCGAATGAGACCATTGGCATCAAAATCCGGCCCGAAAATCTGGAGATATGACAGTTTGAAAAATAAACCGACACCGTTTACGATGTAATGAGCTGATATTTTAAATTGCTCTTAAACTTTTTCTAATTAACGAAATTTCAAAATTTAAAATGCTAAAAATATCTATATTTTCATGCGAATCGAATGAGACCATTAGCATCAAAATCCGGCCCGAAAATCTGGAGATATGACAGTTTGAAAAATAAACCGACACCGTTTACGATGTAATGAGCTGATATTTTAAATTGCTCTTAAACTTTTTCTAATTAACGAAATTTCAAAATTTAAAATGCTAAAAATATCTATATTTTCATGCGAATCGAATGAGACCATTGGCATCAAAATCCGGCCCGAAAATCTGGAGATATGACAGTTTGAAAAATAAACCGACACCGTTTACGATGTAATGAGCTGATATTTTAAATTGCTCTTAAACTTTTTCTAATTAACGAAATTTCAAAATTTAAAATGCTAAAAATATCTATATTTTCATGCGAATCGAATGAGACCATTAGCATCAAAATCCGGCCCGAAAATCTGGAGATATGACAGTTTGAAAAATAAACCGACACCGTTTACGATGTAATGAGCTGATATTTTAAATTGCTCTTAAACTTTTTCTAATTAACGAAATTTCAAAATTTAAAATGCTAAAAATATCTATATTTTCATGCGAATCGAATGAGACCATTGGCATCAAAATCCGGCCCGAAAATCTGGAGATATGACAGTTTGAAAAATAAACCGACACCGTTTACGATGTAATGAGCTGATATTTTAAATTGCTCTTAAACTTTTTCTAATTAACGAAATTTCAAAATTTAAAATGCTAAAAATATCTATATTTTCATGCGAATCGAATGAGACCATTGGCATCAAAATCCGGCCCGAAAATCTGGAGATATGACAGTTTGAAAAATAAACCGACACCGTTTACGATGTAATGAGCTGATATTTTAAATTGCTCTTAAACTTTTTCTAATTAACGAAATTTCAAAATTTAAAATGCTAAAAATATCTATATTTTCATGCGAATCGAATGAGACCATTAGCATCAAAATCCGGCCCGAAAATCTGGAGATATGACAGTTTGAAAAATAAACCGACACCGTTTACGATGTAATGAGCTGATATTTTAAATTGCTCTTAAACTTTTTCTAATTAACGATATTTCAAAATTTAAAATGCTACAAATATCTACGCATCCATGCGAATCGAATGAGACCATCGGCATCAAAATCCGGCCAGAAAATCTGGAGATATGACAGTTTGAAAAATAAACCGACACCGTTTACGATGTAATGAGCTGATATTTTAAATTGCTCTTAAACTTTTTCTAATTAACGAAATTTAAAAATTTAAAATGCTAAAAATATCTATATTTTCATGCGAATCGAATGAGACCATTGGCATCAAAATCCGGCCCGAAAATCTGGAGATATGACAGTTTGAAAAATAAACCGACACCGTTTACGATGTAATGAGCTGATATTTTAAATTGCTCTTAAACTTTTTCTAATTAACGAAATTTCAAAATTTAAAATGCTAAAAATATCTATATTTTCATGCGAATCGAATGAGACCATTGGCATCAAAATCCGGCCCGAAAATCTGGAGATATGACAGTTTGAAAAATAAACCGACACCGTTTACGATGTAATGAGCTGATATTTTAAATTGCTCTTAAACTTTTTCTAATTAACGAAATTTCAAAATTTAAAATGCTAAAAATATCTATATTTTCATGCGAATCGAATGAGACCATTGGCATCAAAATCCGGCCCGAAAATCTGGAGATATGACAGTTTGAAAAATAAACCGACACCGTTTACGATGTAATGAGCTGATATTTTAAATTGCTCTTAAACTTTTTCTAATTAACGAAATTTCAAAATTTAAAATGCTAAAAATATCTATATTTTCATGCGAATCGAATGAGACCATTAGCATCAAAATCCGGCCCGAAAATCTGGAGATATGACAGTTTGAAAAATAAACCGACACCGTTTACGATGTAATGAGCTGATATTTTAAATTGCTCTTAAACTTTTTCTAATTAACGAAATTTCAAAATTTAAAATGCTACAAATATCTACGCATCCATGCGAATCGAATGAGACCATCGGCATCAAAATCCGGCCAGAAAATCTGGAGATATGACAGTTTGAAAAATAAACCGACACCGTTTACGATGTAATGAGCTGATATTTTAAATTGCTCTTAAACTTTTTCTAATTAACGAAATTTAAAAATTTAAAATGCTAAAAATATCTATATTTTCATGCGAATCGAATGAGACCATTGGCATCAAAATCCGGCCCGAAAATCTGGAGATATGACAGTTTGAAAAATAAACCGACACCGTTTACGATGTAATGAGCTGATATTTTAAATTGCTCTTAAACTTTTTCTAATTAACGAAATTTCAAAATTTAAAATGCTAAAAATATCTATATTTTCATGCGAATCGAATGAGACCATTGGCATCAAAATCCGGCCCGAAAATCTGGAGATATGACAGTTTGAAAAATAAACCGACACCGTTTACGATGTAATGAGCTGATATTTTAAATTGCTCTTAAACTTTTTCTAATTAACGAAATTTCAAAATTTAAAATGCTAAAAATATCTATATTTTCATGCGAATCGAATGAGACCATTAGCATCAAAATCCGGCCCGAAAATCTGGAGATATGACAGTTTGAAAAATAAACCGACACCGTTTACGATGTAATGAGCTGATATTTTAAATTGCTCTTAAACTTTTTCTAATTAACGAAATTTCAAAATTTAAAATGCTAAAAATATCTATATTTTCATGCGAATCGAATGAGACCATTGGCATCAAAATCCGGCCCGAAAATCTGGAGATATGACAGTTTGAAAAATAAACCGACACCGTTTACGATGTAATGAGCTGATATTTTAAATTGCTCTTAAACTTTTTCTAATTAACGAAATTTCAAAATTTAAAATGCTAAAAATATCTATATTTTCATGCGAATCGAATGAGACCATTAGCATCAAAATCCGGCCCGAAAATCTGGAGATATGACAGTTTGAAAAATAAACCGACACCGTTTACGATGTAATGAGCTGATATTTTAAATTGCTCTTAAACTTTTTCTAATTAACGAAATTTCAAAATTTAAAATGCTAAAAATATCTATATTTTCATGCGAATCGAATGAGACCATTGGCATCAAAATCCGGCCCGAAAATCTGGAGATATGACAGTTTGAAAAATAAACCGACACCGTTTACGATGTAATGAGCTGATATTTTAAATTGCTCTTAAACTTTTTCTAATTAACGAAATTTCAAAATTTAAAATGCTAAAAATATCTATATTTTCATGCGAATCGAATGAGACCATTGGCATCAAAATCCGGCCCGAAAATCTGGAGATATGACAGTTTGAAAAATAAACCGACACCGTTTACGATGTAATGAGCTGATATTTTAAATTGCTCTTAAACTTTTTCTAATTAACGAAATTTCAAAATTTAAAATGCTACAAATATCTACGCATCCATGCGAATCGAATGAGACCATCGGCATCAAAATCCGGCCAGAAAATCTGGAGATATGACAGTTTGAAAAATAAACCGACACCGTTTACGATGTAATGAGCTGATATTTTAAATTGCTCTTAAACTTTTTCTAATTAACGAAATTTCAAAATTTAAAATGCTAAAAATATCTATATTTTCATGCGAATCGAATGAGACCATTGGCATCAAAATCCGGCCCGAAAATCTGGAGATATGACAGTTTGAAAAATAAACCGACACCGTTTACGATGTAATGAGCTGATATTTTAAATTGCTCTTAAACTTTTTCTAATTAACGAAATTTCAAAATTTAAAATGCTAAAAATATCTATATTTTCATGCGAATCGAATGAGACCATTGGCATCAAAATCCGGCCCGAAAATCTGGAGATATGACAGTTTGAAAAATAAACCGACACCGTTTACGATGTAATGAGCTGATATTTTAAATTGCTCTTAAACTTTTTCTAATTAACGAAATTTCAAAATTTAAAATGCTACAAATATCTACGCATCCATGCGAATCGAATGAGACCATCGGCATCAAAATCCGGCCAGAAAATCTGGAGATATGACAGTTTGAAAAATAAACCGACACCGTTTACGATGTAATGAGCTGATATTTTAAATTGCTCTTAAACTTTTTCTAATTAACGAAATTTCAAAATTTAAAATGCTAAAAATATCTATATTTTCATGCGAATCGAATGAGACCATTGGCATCAAAATCCGGCCCGAAAATCTGGAGATATGACAGTTTGAAAAATAAACCGACACCGTTTACGATGTAATGAGCTGATATTTTAAATTGCTCTTAAACTTTTTCTAATTAACGAAATTTCAAAATTTAAAATGCTAAAAATATCTATATTTTCATGCGAATCGAATGAGACCATTGGCATCAAAATCCGGCCCGAAAATCTGGAGATATGACAGTTTGAAAAATAAACCGACACCGTTTACGATGTAATGAGCTGATATTTTAAATTGCTCTTAAACTTTTTCTAATTAACGAAATTTCAAAATTTAAAATGCTAAAAATATCTATATTTTCATGCGAATCGAATGAGACCATTGGCATCAAAATCCGGCCCGAAAATCTGGAGATATGACAGTTTGAAAAATAAACCGACACCGTTTACGATGTAATGAGCTGATATTTTAAATTGCTCTTAAACTTTTTCTAATTAACGAAATTTCAAAATTTAAAATGCTACAAATATCTACGCATCCATGCGAATCGAATGAGACCATCGGCATCAAAATCCGGCCAGAAAATCTGGAGATATGACAGTTTGAAAAATAAACCGACACCGTTTACGATGTAATGAGCTGATATTTTAAATTGCTCTTAAACTTTTTCTAATTAACGAAATTTCAAAATTTAAAATGCTAAAAATATCTATATTTTCATGCGAATCGAATGAGACCATTGGCATCAAAATCCGGCCCGAAAATCTGGAGATATGACAGTTTGAAAAATAAACCGACACCGTTTACGATGTAATGAGCTGATATTTTAAATTGCTCTTAAACTTTTTCTAATTAACGAAATTTCAAAATTTAAAATGCTAAAAATATCTATATTTTCATGCGAATCGAATGAGACCATTGGCATCAAAATCCGGCCCGAAAATCTGGAGATATGACAGTTTGAAAAATAAACCGACACCGTTTACGATGTAATGAGCTGATATTTTAAATTGCTCTTAAACTTTTTCTAATTAACGAAATTTCAAAATTTAAAATGCTAAAAATATCTATATTTTCATGCGAATCGAATGAGACCATTGGCATCAAAATCCGGCCCGAAAATCTGGAGATATGACAGTTTGAAAAATAAACCGACACCGTTTACGATGTAATGAGCTGATATTTTAAATTGCTCTTAAACTTTTTCTAATTAACGAAATTTCAAAATTTAAAATGCTAAAAATATCTATATTTTCATGCGAATCGAATGAGACCATTGGCATCAAAATCCGGCCCGAAAATCTGGAGATATGACAGTTTGAAAAATAAACCGACACCGTTTACGATGTAATGAGCTGATATTTTAAATTGCTCTTAAACTTTTTCTAATTAACGAAATTTCAAAATTTAAAATGCTAAAAATATCTATATTTTCATGCGAATCGAATGAGACCATTGGCATCAAAATCCGGCCCGAAAATCTGGAGATATGACAGTTTGAAAAATAAACCGACACCGTTTACGATGTAATGAGCTGATATTTTAAATTGCTCTTAAACTTTTTCTAATTAACGAAATTTCAAAATTTAAAATGCTAAAAATATCTATATTTTCATGCGAATCGAATGAGACCATTGGCATCAAAATCCGGCCCGAAAATCTGGAGATATGACAGTTTGAAAAATAAACCGACACCGTTTACGATGTAATGAGCTGATATTTTAAATTGCTCTTAAACTTTTTCTAATTAACGAAATTTCAAAATTTAAAATGCTAAAAATATCTATATTTTCATGCGAATCGAATGAGACCATTGGCATCAAAATCCGGCCCGAAAATCTGGAGATATGACAGTTTGAAAAATAAACCGACACCGTTTACGATGTAATGAGCTGATATTTTAAATTGCTCTTAAACTTTTTCTAATTAACGAAATTTCAAAATTTAAAATGCTAAAAATATCTATATTTTCATGCGAATCGAATGAGACCATTGGCATCAAAATCCGGCCCGAAAATCTGGAGATATGACAGTTTGAAAAATAAACCGACACCGTTTACGATGTACTGAACTGATATTTTAAATTGCTCTTAAACTTTTTCTAATTAACGAAATTTCAAAATTTAAAATGCTAAAAATATCTACGCATCCATGCGAATCGAATGAGACCATCGGCATCAAAATCCGGCCCGAAAATCTGGAGATATGACAGTTTGAAAAATAAACCGACACCGTTTACGATGTAATGAGCTGATATTTTAAATTGCTCTTAAACTTTTTCTAATTAACGAAATTTCAAAATTTAAAATGCTAAAAATATCTATATTTTCATGCGAATCGAATGAGACCATTGGCATCAAAATCCGGCCCGAAAATCTGGAGATATGACAGTTTGAAAAATAAACCGACACCGTTTACGATGTACTGAACTGATATTTTAAATTGCTCTTAAACTTTTTCTAATTAACGAAATTTCAAAATTTAAAATGCTAAAAATATCTATATTTTCATGCGAATCGAATGAGACCATTGGCATCAAAATCCGGCCCGAAAATCTGGAGATATGACAGTTTGAAAAATAAACCGACACCGTTTACGATGTACTGAACTGATATTTTAAATTGCTCTTAAACTTTTTCTAATTAACGAAATTTCAAAATTTAAAATGCTAAAAATATCTACGCATCCATGCGAATCGAATGAGACCATCGGCATCAAAATCCGGCCCGAAAATCTGGAGATATGACAGTTTGAAAAATAAACCGACACCGTTTACGATGTAATGAGCTGATATTTTAAATTGCTCTTAAACTTTTTCTAATTAACGAAATTTCAAAATTTAAAATGCTAAAAATATCTATATTTTCATGCGAATCGAATGAGACCATTGGCATCAAAATCCGGCCCGAAAATCTGGAGATATGACAGTTTGAAAAATAAACCGACACCGTTTACGATGTAATGAGCTGATATTTTAAATTGCTCTTAAACTTTTTCTAATTAACGAAATTTCAAAATTTAAAATGCTAATAATATCTATATTTTCATGCGAATCGAATGAGACCATTGGCATCAAAATCCGGCCCGAAAATCTGGAGATATGACAGTTTGAAAAATAAACCGACACCGTTTACGATGTAATGAGCTGATATTTTAAATTGCTCTTAAACTTTTTCTAATTAACGAAATTTCAAAATTTAAAATGCTAAAAATATCTACGCATCCATGCGAATCGAATGAGACCATCGGCATCAAAATCCGGCCCGAAAATCTGGAGATATGACAGTTTGAAAAATAAACCGACACCGTTTACGATGTAATGAGCTGATATTTTAAATTGCTCTTAAACTTTTTCTAATTAACGAAATTTCAAAATTTAAAATGCTAAAAATATCTATATTTTCATGCGAATCGAATGAGACCATTGGCATCAAAATCCGGCCCGAAAATCTGGAGATATGACAGTTTGAAAAATAAACCGACACCGTTTACGATGTAATGAGCTGATATTTTAAATTGCTCTTAAACTTTTTCTAATTAACGAAATTTCAAAATTTAAAATGCTAATAATATCTATATTTTCATGCGAATCGAATGAGACCATTGGCATCAAAATCCGGCCCGAAAATCTGGAGATATGACAGTTTGAAAAATAAACCGACACCGTTTACGATGTAATGAGCTGATATTTTAAATTGCTCTTAAACTTTTTCTAATTAACGAAATTTCAAAATTTAAAATGCTAAAAATATCTATATTTTCATGCGAATCGAATGAGACCATTGGCATCAAAATCCGGCCCGAAAATCTGGAGATATGACAGTTTGAAAAATAAACCGACACCGTTTACGATGTAATGAGCTGATATTTTAAATTGCTCTTAAACTTTTTCTAATTAACGAAATTTCAAAATTTAAAATGCTAATAATATCTATATTTTCATGCGAATCGAATGAGACCATTGGCATCAAAATCCGGCCCGAAAATCTGGAGATATGACAGTTTGAAAAATAAACCGACACCGTTTACGATGTAATGAGCTGATATTTTAAATTGCTCTTAAACTTTTTCTAATTAACGAAATTTCAAAATTTAAAATGCTAAAAATATCTATATTTTCATGCGAATCGAATGAGACCATTGGCATCAAAATCCGGCCCGAAAATCTGGAGATATGACAGTTTGAAAAATAAACCGACACCGTTTACGATGTAATGAGCTGATATTTTAAATTGCTCTTAAACTTTTTCTAATTAACGAAATTTCAAAATTTAAAATGCTAAAAATATCTACGCATCCATGCGAATCGAATGAGACCATCGGCATCAAAATCCGGCCCGAAAATCTGGAGATATGACAGTTTGAAAAATAAACCGACACCGTTTACGATGTAATGAGCTGATATTTTAAATTGCTCTTAAACTTTTTCTAATTAACGAAATTTCAAAATTTAAAATGCTAAAAATATCTATATTTTCATGCGAATCGAATGAGACCATTGGCATCAAAATCCGGCCCGAAAATCTGGAGATATGACAGTTTGAAAAATAAACCGACACCGTTTACGATGTAATGAGCTGATATTTTAAATTGCTCTTAAACTTTTTCTAATTAACGAAATTTCAAAATTTAAAATGCTAATAATATCTATATTTTCATGCGAATCGAATGAGACCATTGGCATCAAAATCCGGCCCGAAAATCTGGAGATATGACAGTTTGAAAAATAAACCGACACCGTTTACGATGTAATGAGCTGATATTTTAAATTGCTCTTAAACTTTTTCTAATTAACGAAATTTCAAAATTTAAAATGCTAAAAATATCTATATTTTCATGCGAATCGAATGAGACCATTGGCATCAAAATCCGGCCCGAAAATCTGGAGATATGACAGTTTGAAAAATAAACCGACACCGTTTACGATGTAATGAGCTGATATTTTAAATTGCTCTTAAACTTTTTCTAATTAACGAAATTTCAAAATTTAAAATGCTAAAAATATCTATATTTTCATGCGAATCGAATGAGACCATTGGCATCAAAATCCGGCCCGAAAATCTGGAGATATGACAGTTTGAAAAATAAACCGACACCGTTTACGATGTAATGAGCTGATATTTTAAATTGCTCTTAAACTTTTTCTAATTAACGAAATTTCAAAATTTAAAATGCTAATAATATCTATATTTTCATGCGAATCGAATGAGACCATTGGCATCAAAATCCGGCCCGAAAATCTGGAGATATGACAGTTTGAAAAATAAACCGACACCGTTTACGATGTAATGAGCTGATATTTTAAATTGCTCTTAAACTTTTTCTAATTAACGAAATTTCAAAATTTAAAATGCTAAAAATATCTATATTTTCATGCGAATCGAATGAGACCATTGGCATCAAAATCCGGCCCGAAAATCTGGAGATATGACAGTTTGAAAAATAAACCGACACCGTTTACGATGTAATGAGCTGATATTTTAAATTGCTCTTAAACTTTTTCTAATTAACGAAATTTCAAAATTTAAAATGCTAAAAATATCTACGCATCCATGCGAATCGAATGAGACCATCGGCATCAAAATCCGGCCCGAAAATCTGGAGATATGACAGTTTGAAAAATAAACCGACACCGTTTACGATGTAATGAGCTGATATTTTAAATTGCTCTTAAACTTTTTCTAATTAACGAAATTTCAAAATTTAAAATGCTAAAAATATCTATATTTTCATGCGAATCGAATGAGACCATTGGCATCAAAATCCGGCCCGAAAATCTGGAGATATGACAGTTTGAAAAATAAACCGACACCGTTTACGATGTAATGAGCTGATATTTTAAATTGCTCTTAAACTTTTTCTAATTAACGAAATTTCAAAATTTAAAATGCTAATAATATCTATATTTTCATGCGAATCGAATGAGACCATTGGCATCAAAATCCGGCCCGAAAATCTGGAGATATGACAGTTTGAAAAATAAACCGACACCGTTTACGATGTAATGAGCTGATATTTTAAATTGCTCTTAAACTTTTTCTAATTAACGAAATTTCAAAATTTAAAATGCTAAAAATATCTATATTTTCATGCGAATCGAATGAGACCATTGGCATCAAAATCCGGCCCGAAAATCTGGAGATATGACAGTTTGAAAAATAAACCGACACCGTTTACGATGTAATGAGCTGATATTTTAAATTGCTCTTAAACTTTTTCTAATTAACGAAATTTCAAAATTTAAAATGCTAATAATATCTATATTTTCATGCGAATCGAATGAGACCATTGGCATCAAAATCCGGCCCGAAAATCTGGAGATATGACAGTTTGAAAAATAAACCGACACCGTTTACGATGTAATGAGCTGATATTTTAAATTGCTCTTAAACTTTTTCTAATTAACGAAATTTCAAAATTTAAAATGCTAAAAATATCTATATTTTCATGCGAATCGAATGAGACCATTGGCATCAAAATCCGGCCCGAAAATCTGGAGATATGACAGTTTGAAAAATAAACCGACACCGTTTACGATGTAATGAGCTGATATTTTAAATTGCTCTTAAACTTTTTCTAATTAACGAAATTTCAAAATTTAAAATGCTAAAAATATCTATATTTTCATGCGAATCGAATGAGACCATTGGCATCAAAATCCGGCCCGAAAATCTGGAGATATGACAGTTTGAAAAATAAACCGACACCGTTTACGATGTAATGAGCTGATATTTTAAATTGCTCTTAAACTTTTTCTAATTAACGAAATTTCAAAATTTAAAATGCTAAAAATATCTATATTTTCATGCGAATCGAATGAGACCATTGGCATCAAAATCCGGCCCGAAAATCTGGAGATATGACAGTTTGAAAAATAAACCGACACCGTTTACGATGTAATGAGCTGATATTTTAAATTGCTCTTAAACTTTTTCTAATTAACGAAATTTCAAAATTTAAAATGCTAAAAATATCTATATTTTCATGCGAATCGAATGAGACCATTGGCATCAAAATCCGGCCCGAAAATCTGGAGATATGACAGTTTGAAAAATAAACCGACACCGTTTACGATGTAATGAGCTGATATTTTAAATTGCTCTTAAACTTTTTCTAATTAACGAAATTTCAAAATTTAAAATGCTAAAAATATCTATATTTTCATGCGAATCGAATGAGACCATTGGCATCAAAATCCGGCCCGAAAATCTGGAGATATGACAGTTTGAAAAATAAACCGACACCGTTTACGATGTAATGAGCTGATATTTTAAATTGCTCTTAAACTTTTTCTAATTAACGAAATTTCAAAATTTAAAATGCTAAAAATATCTATATTTTCATGCGAATCGAATGAGACCATTGGCATCAAAATCCGGCCCGAAAATCTGGAGATATGACAGTTTGAAAAATAAACCGACACCGTTTACGATGTAATGAGCTGATATTTTAAATTGCTCTTAAACTTTTTCTAATTAACGAAATTTCAAAATTTAAAATGCTAAAAATATCTATATTTTCATGCGAATCGAATGAGACCATCGGCATCAAAATCCGGCCCGAAAATCTGGAGATATGACAGTTTGAAAAATAAACCGACACCGTTTACGATGTAATGAGCTGATATTTTAAATTGCTCTTAAACTTTTTCTAATTAACGAAATTTCAAAATTTAAAATGCTACAAATATCTACGCATCCATGCGAATCGAATGAGACCATCGGCATCAAAATCCGGCCAGAAAATCTGGAGATATGACAGTTTGAAAAATAAACCGACACCGTTTACGATGTAATGAGCTGATATTTTAAATTGCTCTTAAACTTTTTCTAATTAACGAAATTTCAAAATTTAAAATGCTAAAAATATCTATATTTTCATGCGAATCGAATGAGACCATTGGCATCAAAATCCGGCCCGAAAATCTGGAGATATGACAGTTTGAAAAATAAACCGACACCGTTTACGATGTAATGAGCGGATATTTTAAATTGCTCTTAAACTTTTTCTAATTAACGAAATTTCAAAATTTAAAATGCTAAAAATATCTATATTTTCATGCGAATCGAATGAGACCATTGGCATCAAAATCCGGCCCGAAAATCTGGAGATATGACAGTTTGAAAAATAAACCGACACCGTTTACGATGTAATGAGCTGATATTTTAAATTGCTCTTAAACTTTTTCTAATTAACGAAATTTCAAAATTTAAAATGCTAAAAATATCTATATTTTCATGCGAATCGAATGAGACCATTGGCATCAAAATCCGGCCCGAAAATCTGGAGATATGACAGTTTGAAAAATAAACCGACACCGTTTACGATGTAATGAGCTGATATTTTAAATTGCTCTTAAACTTTTTCTAATTAACGAAATTTCAAAATTTAAAATGCTAAAAATATCTATATTTTCATGCGAATCGAATGAGACCATTGGCATCAAAATCCGGCCCGAAAATCTGGAGATATGACAGTTTGAAAAATAAACCGACACCGTTTACGATGTACTGAACTGATATTTTAAATTGCTCTTAAACTTTTTCTAATTAACGAAATTTCAAAATTTAAAATGCTAAAAATATCTATATTTTCATGCGAATCGAATGAGACCATTGGCATCAAAATCCGGCCCGAAAATCTGGAGATATGACAGTTTGAAAAATAAACCGACACCGTTTACGATGTAATGAGCTGATATTTTAAATTGCTCTTAAACTTTTTCTAATTAACGAAATTTCAAAATTTAAAATGCTAAAAATATCTATATTTTCATGCGAATCGAATGAGACCATTGGCATCAAAATCCGGCCCGAAAATCTGGAGATATGACAGTTTGAAAAATAAACCGACACCGTTTACGATGTAATGAGCTGATATTTTAAATTGCTCTTAAACTTTTTCTAATTAACGAAATTTCAAAATTTAAAATGCTAAAAATATCTATATTTTCATGCGAATCGAATGAGACCATTGGCATCAAAATCCGGCCCGAAAATCTGGAGATATGACAGTTTGAAAAATAAACCGACACCGTTTACGATGTAATGAGCTGATATTTTAAATTGCTCTTAAACTTTTTCTAATTAACGAAATTTCAAAATTTAAAATGCTAATAATATCTATATTTTCATGCGAATCGAATGAGACCATTGGCATCAAAATCCGGCCCGAAAATCTGGAGATATGACAGTTTGAAAAATAAACCGACACCGTTTACGATGTAATGAGCTGATATTTTAAATTGCTCTTAAACTTTTTCTAATTAACGAAATTTCAAAATTTAAAATGCTAAAAATATCTATATTTTCATGCGAATCGAATGAGACCATTGGCATCAAAATCCGGCCCGAAAATCTGGAGATATGACAGTTTGAAAAATAAACCGACACCGTTTACGATGTACTGAACTGATATTTTAAATTGCTCTTAAACTTTTTCTAATTAACGAAATTTCAAAATTTAAAATGCTAAAAATATCTACGCATCCATGCGAATCGAATGAGACCATCGGCATCAAAATCCGGCCCGAAAATCTGGAGATATGACAGTTTGAAAAATAAACCGACACCGTTTACGATGTAATGAGCTGATATTTTAAATTGCTCTTAAACTTTTTCTAATTAACGAAATTTCAAAATTTAAAATGCTAAAAATATCTATATTTTCATGCGAATCGAATGAGACCATTGGCATCAAAATCCGGCCCGAAAATCTGGAGATATGACAGTTTGAAAAATAAACCGACACCGTTTACGATGTACTGAACTGATATTTTAAATTGCTCTTAAACTTTTTCTAATTAACGAAATTTCAAAATTTAAAATGCTAAAAATATCTATATTTTCATGCGAATCGAATGAGACCATTGGCATCAAAATCCGGCCCGAAAATCTGGAGATATGACAGTTTGAAAAATAAACCGACACCGTTTACGATGTAATGAGCTGATATTTTAAATTGCTCTTAAACTTTTTCTAATTAACGAAATTTCAAAATTTAAAATGCTAAAAATATCTATATTTTCATGCGAATCGAATGAGACCATTGGCATCAAAATCCGGCCCGAAAATCTGGAGATATGACAGTTTGAAAAATAAACCGACACCGTTTACGATGTAATGAGCTGATATTTTAAATTGCTCTTAAACTTTTTCTAATTAACGAAATTTCAAAATTTAAAATGCTAAAAATATCTATATTTTCATGCGAATCGAATGAGACCATTGGCATCAAAATCCGGCCCGAAAATCTGGAGATATGACAGTTTGAAAAATAAACCGACACCGTTTACGATGTAATGAGCTGATATTTTAAATTGCTCTTAAACTTTTTCTAATTAACGAAATTTCAAAATTTAAAATGCTAATAATATCTATATTTTCATGCGAATCGAATGAGACCATTGGCATCAAAATCCGGCCCGAAAATCTGGAGATATGACAGTTTGAAAAATAAACCGACACCGTTTACGATGTAATGAGCTGATATTTTAAATTGCTCTTAAACTTTTTCTAATTAACGAAATTTCAAAATTTAAAATGCTAAAAATATCTATATTTTCATGCGAATCGAATGAGACCATTGGCATCAAAATCCGGCCCGAAAATCTGGAGATATGACAGTTTGAAAAATAAACCGACACCGTTTACGATGTACTGAACTGATATTTTAAATTGCTCTTAAACTTTTTCTAATTAACGAAATTTCAAAATTTAAAATGCTAAAAATATCTACGCATCCATGCGAATCGAATGAGACCATCGGCATCAAAATCCGGCCCGAAAATCTGGAGATATGACAGTTTGAAAAATAAACCGACACCGTTTACGATGTAATGAGCTGATATTTTAAATTGCTCTTAAACTTTTTCTAATTAACGAAATTTCAAAATTTAAAATGCTAAAAATATCTATATTTTCATGCGAATCGAATGAGACCATTGGCATCAAAATCCGGCCCGAAAATCTGGAGATATGACAGTTTGAAAAATAAACCGACACCGTTTACGATGTAATGAGCTGATATTTTAAATTGCTCTTAAACTTTTTCTAATTAACGAAATTTCAAAATTTAAAATGCTAAAAATATCTATATTTTCATGCGAATCGAATGAGACCATTGGCATCAAAATCCGGCCCGAAAATCTGGAGATATGACAGTTTGAAAAATAAACCGACACCGTTTACGATGTAATGAGCTGATATTTTAAATTGCTCTTAAACTTTTTCTAATTAACGAAATTTCAAAATTTAAAATGCTACAAATATCTACGCATCCATGCGAATCGAATGAGACCATCGGCATCAAAATCCGGCCAGAAAATCTGGAGATATGACAGTTTGAAAAATAAACCGACACCGTTTACGATGTAATGAGCTGATATTTTAAATTGCTCTTAAACTTTTTCTAATTAACGAAATTTCAAAATTTAAAATGCTAAAAATATCTATATTTTCATGCAAATCGAATGAGACCATTGGCATCAAAATCCGGCCCGAAAATCTGGAGATATGACAGTTTGAAAAATAAACCGACACCGTTTACGATGTAATGAGCTGATATTTTAAATTGCTCTTAAACTTTTTCTAATTAACGAAATTTCAAAATTTAAAATGCTAAAAATATCTATATTTTCATGCGAATCGAATGAGACCATTGGCATCAAAATCCGGCCCGAAAATCTGGAGATATGACAGTTTGAAAAATAAACCGACACCGTTTACGATGTACTGAACTGATATTTTAAATTGCTCTTAAACTTTTTCTAATTAACGAAATTTCAAAATTTAAAATGCTAAAAATATCTATATTTTCATGCGAATCGAATGAGACCATTGGCATCAAAATCCGGCCCGAAAATCTGGAGATATGACAGTTTGAAAAATAAACCGACACCGTTTACGATGTAATGAGCTGATATTTTAAATTGCTCTTAAACTTTTTCTAATTAACGAAATTTCAAAATTTAAAATGCTAAAAATATCTATATTTTCATGCGAATCGAATGAGACCATTGGCATCAAAATCCGGCCCGAAAATCTGGAGATATGACAGTTTGAAAAATAAACCGACACCGTTTACGATGTAATGAGCTGATATTTTAAATTGCTCTTAAACTTTTTCTAATTAACGAAATTTCAAAATTTAAAATGCTAAAAATATCTATATTTTCATGCGAATCGAATGAGACCATTGGCATCAAAATCCGGCCCGAAAATCTGGAGATATGACAGTTTGAAAAATAAACCGACACCGTTTACGATGTAATGAGCTGATATTTTAAATTGCTCTTAAACTTTTTCTAATTAACGAAATTTCAAAATTTAAAATGCTAAAAATATCTATATTTTCATGCGAATCGAATGAGACCATTGGCATCAAAATCCGGCCCGAAAATCTGGAGATATGACAGTTTGAAAAATAAACCGACACCGTTTACGATGTAATGAGCTGATATTTTAAATTGCTCTTAAACTTTTTCTAATTAACGAAATTTCAAAATTTAAAATGCTAAAAATATCTATATTTTCATGCGAATCGAATGAGACCATTGGCATCAAAATCCGGCCCGAAAATCTGGAGATATGACAGTTTGAAAAATAAACCGACACCGTTTACGATGTAATGAGCTGATATTTTAAATTGCTCTTAAACTTTTTCTAATTAACGAAATTTCAAAATTTAAAATGCTAAAAATATCTATATTTTCATGCGAATCGAATGAGACCATCGGCATCAAAATCCGGCCCGAAAATCTGGAGATATGACAGTTTGAAAAATAAACCGACACCGTTTACGATGTAATGAGCTGATATTTTAAATTGCTCTTAAACTTTTTCTAATTAACGAAATTTCAAAATTTAAAATGCTACAAATATCTACGCATCCATGCGAATCGAATGAGACCATCGGCATCAAAATCCGGCCAGAAAATCTGGAGATATGACAGTTTGAAAAATAAACCGACACCGTTTACGATGTAATGAGCTGATATTTTAAATTGCTCTTAAACTTTTTCTAATTAACGAAATTTCAAAATTTAAAATGCTAAAAATATCTATATTTTCATGCGAATCGAATGAGACCATTGGCATCAAAATCCGGCCCGAAAATCTGGAGATATGACAGTTTGAAAAATAAACCGACACCGTTTACGATGTAATGAGCGGATATTTTAAATTGCTCTTAAACTTTTTCTAATTAACGAAATTTCAAAATTTAAAATGCTAAAAATATCTATATTTTCATGCGAATCGAATGAGACCATTGGCATCAAAATCCGGCCCGAAAATCTGGAGATATGACAGTTTGAAAAATAAACCGACACCGTTTACGATGTAATGAGCTGATATTTTAAATTGCTCTTAAACTTTTTCTAATTAACGAAATTTCAAAATTTAAAATGCTAAAAATATCTATATTTTCATGCGAATCGAATGAGACCATTGGCATCAAAATCCGGCCCGAAAATCTGGAGATATGACAGTTTGAAAAATAAACCGACACCGTTTACGATGTAATGAGCTGATATTTTAAATTGCTCTTAAACTTTTTCTAATTAACGAAATTTCAAAATTTAAAATGCTAAAAATATCTATATTTTCATGCGAATCGAATGAGACCATTGGCATCAAAATCCGGCCCGAAAATCTGGAGATATGACAGTTTGAAAAATAAACCGACACCGTTTACGATGTACTGAACTGATATTTTAAATTGCTCTTAAACTTTTTCTAATTAACGAAATTTCAAAATTTAAAATGCTAAAAATATCTATATTTTCATGCGAATCGAATGAGACCATTGGCATCAAAATCCGGCCCGAAAATCTGGAGATATGACAGTTTGAAAAATAAACCGACACCGTTTACGATGTAATGAGCTGATATTTTAAATTGCTCTTAAACTTTTTCTAATTAACGAAATTTCAAAATTTAAAATGCTAAAAATATCTATATTTTCATGCGAATCGAATGAGACCATTGGCATCAAAATCCGGCCCGAAAATCTGGAGATATGACAGTTTGAAAAATAAACCGACACCGTTTACGATGTAATGAGCTGATATTTTAAATTGCTCTTAAACTTTTTCTAATTAACGAAATTTCAAAATTTAAAATGCTAAAAATATCTATATTTTCATGCGAATCGAATGAGACCATTGGCATCAAAATCCGGCCCGAAAATCTGGAGATATGACAGTTTGAAAAATAAACCGACACCGTTTACGATGTAATGAGCTGATATTTTAAATTGCTCTTAAACTTTTTCTAATTAACGAAATTTCAAAATTTAAAATGCTAATAATATCTATATTTTCATGCGAATCGAATGAGACCATTGGCATCAAAATCCGGCCCGAAAATCTGGAGATATGACAGTTTGAAAAATAAACCGACACCGTTTACGATGTAATGAGCTGATATTTTAAATTGCTCTTAAACTTTTTCTAATTAACGAAATTTCAAAATTTAAAATGCTAAAAATATCTATATTTTCATGCGAATCGAATGAGACCATTGGCATCAAAATCCGGCCCGAAAATCTGGAGATATGACAGTTTGAAAAATAAACCGACACCGTTTACGATGTACTGAACTGATATTTTAAATTGCTCTTAAACTTTTTCTAATTAACGAAATTTCAAAATTTAAAATGCTAAAAATATCTACGCATCCATGCGAATCGAATGAGACCATCGGCATCAAAATCCGGCCCGAAAATCTGGAGATATGACAGTTTGAAAAATAAACCGACACCGTTTACGATGTAATGAGCTGATATTTTAAATTGCTCTTAAACTTTTTCTAATTAACGAAATTTCAAAATTTAAAATGCTAAAAATATCTATATTTTCATGCGAATCGAATGAGACCATTGGCATCAAAATCCGGCCCGAAAATCTGGAGATATGACAGTTTGAAAAATAAACCGACACCGTTTACGATGTAATGAGCTGATATTTTAAATTGCTCTTAAACTTTTTCTAATTAACGAAATTTCAAAATTTAAAATGCTAAAAATATCTATATTTTCATGCGAATCGAATGAGACCATTGGCATCAAAATCCGGCCCGAAAATCTGGAGATATGACAGTTTGAAAAATAAACCGACACCGTTTACGATGTAATGAGCTGATATTTTAAATTGCTCTTAAACTTTTTCTAATTAACGAAATTTCAAAATTTAAAATGCTACAAATATCTACGCATCCATGCGAATCGAATGAGACCATCGGCATCAAAATCCGGCCAGAAAATCTGGAGATATGACAGTTTGAAAAATAAACCGACACCGTTTACGATGTAATGAGCTGATATTTTAAATTGCTCTTAAACTTTTTCTAATTAACGAAATTTCAAAATTTAAAATGCTAAAAATATCTATATTTTCATGCAAATCGAATGAGACCATTGGCATCAAAATCCGGCCCGAAAATCTGGAGATATGACAGTTTGAAAAATAAACCGACACCGTTTACGATGTAATGAGCTGATATTTTAAATTGCTCTTAAACTTTTTCTAATTAACGAAATTTCAAAATTTAAAATGCTAAAAATATCTATATTTTCATGCGAATCGAATGAGACCATTGGCATCAAAATCCGGCCCGAAAATCTGGAGATATGACAGTTTGAAAAATAAACCGACACCGTTTACGATGTAATGAGCTGATATTTTAAATTGCTCTTAAACTTTTTCTAATTAACGAAATTTCAAAATTTAAAATGCTACAAATATCTACGCATCCATGCGAATCGAATGAGACCATCGGCATCAAAATCCGGCCAGAAAATCTGGAGATATGACAGTTTGAAAAATAAACCGACACCGTTTACGATGTAATGAGCTGATATTTTAAATTGCTCTTAAACTTTTTCTAATTAACGAAATTTCAAAATTTAAAATGCTAAAAATATCTATATTTTCATGCGAATCGAATGAGACCATTGGCATCAAAATCCGGCCCGAAAATCTGGAGATATGACAGTTTGAAAAATAAACCGACACCGTTTACGATGTAATGAGCTGATATTTTAAATTGCTCTTAAACTTTTTCTAATTAACGAAATTTCAAAATTTAAAATGCTAAAAATATCTATATTTTCATGCGAATCGAATGAGACCATTGGCATCAAAATCCGGCCCGAAAATCTGGAGATATGACAGTTTGAAAAATAAACCGACACCGTTTACGATGTAATGAGCTGATATTTTAAATTGCTCTTAAACTTTTTCTAATTAACGAAATTTCAAAATTTAAAATGCTAAAAATATCTATATTTTCATGCGAATCGAATGAGACCATTGGCATCAAAATCCGGCCCGAAAATCTGGAGATATGACAGTTTGAAAAATAAACCGACACCGTTTACGATGTAATGAGCTGATATTTTAAATTGCTCTTAAACTTTTTCTAATTAACGAAATTTCAAAATTTAAAATGCTAAAAATATCTATATTTTCATGCGAATCGAATGAGACCATTGGCATCAAAATCCGGCCCGAAAATCTGGAGATATGACAGTTTGAAAAATAAACCGACACCGTTTACGATGTAATGAGCTGATATTTTAAATTGCTCTTAAACTTTTTCTAATTAACGAAATTTCAAAATTTAAAATGCTAAAAATATCTATATTTTCATGCGAATCGAATGAGACCATTGGCATCAAAATCCGGCCCGAAAATCTGGAGATATGACAGTTTGAAAAATAAACCGACACCGTTTACGATGTAATGAGCTGATATTTTAAATTGCTCTTAAACTTTTTCTAATTAACGAAATTTCAAAATTTAAAATGCTAAAAATATCTATATTTTCATGCGAATCGAATGAGACCATTGGCATCAAAATCCGGCCCGAAAATCTGGAGATATGACAGTTTGAAAAATAAACCGACACCGTTTACGATGTAATGAGCTGATATTTTAAATTGCTCTTAAACTTTTTCTAATTAACGAAATTTCAAAATTTAAAATGCTAAAAATATCTATATTTTCATGCGAATCGAATGAGACCATTGGCATCAAAATCCGGCCCGAAAATCTGGAGATATGACAGTTTGAAAAATAAACCGACACCGTTTACGATGTAATGAGCTGATATTTTAAATTGCTCTTAAACTTTTTCTAATTAACGAAATTTCAAAATTTAAAATGCTAAAAATATCTATATTTTCATGCGAATCGAATGAGACCATTGGCATCAAAATCCGGCCCGAAAATCTGGAGATATGACAGTTTGAAAAATAAACCGACACCGTTTACGATGTACTGAACTGATATTTTAAATTGCTCTTAAACTTTTTCTAATTAACGAAATTTCAAAATTTAAAATGCTAAAAATATCTACGCATCCATGCGAATCGAATGAGACCATCGGCATCAAAATCCGGCCCGAAAATCTGGAGATATGACAGTTTGAAAAATAAACCGACACCGTTTACGATGTAATGAGCTGATATTTTAAATTGCTCTTAAACTTTTTCTAATTAACGAAATTTCAAAATTTAAAATGCTAAAAATATCTATATTTTCATGCGAATCGAATGAGACCATTGGCATCAAAATCCGGCCCGAAAATCTGGAGATATGACAGTTTGAAAAATAAACCGACACCGTTTACGATGTACTGAACTGATATTTTAAATTGCTCTTAAACTTTTTCTAATTAACGAAATTTCAAAATTTAAAATGCTAAAAATATCTACGCATCCATGCGAATCGAATGAGACCATCGGCATCAAAATCCGGCCCGAAAATCTGGAGATATGACAGTTTGAAAAATAAACCGACACCGTTTACGATGTAATGAGCTGATATTTTAAATTGCTCTTAAACTTTTTCTAATTAACGAAATTTCAAAATTTAAAATGCTAAAAATATCTATATTTTCATGCGAATCGAATGAGACCATTGGCATCAAAATCCGGCCCGAAAATCTGGAGATATGACAGTTTGAAAAATAAACCGACACCGTTTACGATGTAATGAGCTGATATTTTAAATTGCTCTTAAACTTTTTCTAATTAACGAAATTTCAAAATTTAAAATGCTAATAATATCTATATTTTCATGCGAATCGAATGAGACCATTGGCATCAAAATCCGGCCCGAAAATCTGGAGATATGACAGTTTGAAAAATAAACCGACACCGTTTACGATGTAATGAGCTGATATTTTAAATTGCTCTTAAACTTTTTCTAATTAACGAAATTTCAAAATTTAAAATGCTAAAAATATCTACGCATCCATGCGAATCGAATGAGACCATCGGCATCAAAATCCGGCCCGAAAATCTGGAGATATGACAGTTTGAAAAATAAACCGACACCGTTTACGATGTAATGAGCTGATATTTTAAATTGCTCTTAAACTTTTTCTAATTAACGAAATTTCAAAATTTAAAATGCTAAAAATATCTATATTTTCATGCGAATCGAATGAGACCATTGGCATCAAAATCCGGCCCGAAAATCTGGAGATATGACAGTTTGAAAAATAAACCGACACCGTTTACGATGTAATGAGCTGATATTTTAAATTGCTCTTAAACTTTTTCTAATTAACGAAATTTCAAAATTTAAAATGCTAATAATATCTATATTTTCATGCGAATCGAATGAGACCATTGGCATCAAAATCCGGCCCGAAAATCTGGAGATATGACAGTTTGAAAAATAAACCGACACCGTTTACGATGTAATGAGCTGATATTTTAAATTGCTCTTAAACTTTTTCTAATTAACGAAATTTCAAAATTTAAAATGCTAAAAATATCTATATTTTCATGCGAATCGAATGAGACCATTGGCATCAAAATCCGGCCCGAAAATCTGGAGATATGACAGTTTGAAAAATAAACCGACACCGTTTACGATGTAATGAGCTGATATTTTAAATTGCTCTTAAACTTTTTCTAATTAACGAAATTTCAAAATTTAAAATGCTAATAATATCTATATTTTCATGCGAATCGAATGAGACCATTGGCATCAAAATCCGGCCCGAAAATCTGGAGATATGACAGTTTGAAAAATAAACCGACACCGTTTACGATGTAATGAGCTGATATTTTAAATTGCTCTTAAACTTTTTCTAATTAACGAAATTTCAAAATTTAAAATGCTAAAAATATCTATATTTTCATGCGAATCGAATGAGACCATTGGCATCAAAATCCGGCCCGAAAATCTGGAGATATGACAGTTTGAAAAATAAACCGACACCGTTTACGATGTAATGAGCTGATATTTTAAATTGCTCTTAAACTTTTTCTAATTAACGAAATTTCAAAATTTAAAATGCTAAAAATATCTATATTTTCATGCGAATCGAATGAGACCATTGGCATCAAAATCCGGCCCGAAAATCTGGAGATATGACAGTTTGAAAAATAAACCGACACCGTTTACGATGTAATGAGCTGATATTTTAAATTGCTCTTAAACTTTTTCTAATTAACGAAATTTCAAAATTTAAAATGCTAAAAATATCTATATTTTCATGCGAATCGAATGAGACCATTGGCATCAAAATCCGGCCCGAAAATCTGGAGATATGACAGTTTGAAAAATAAACCGACACCGTTTACGATGTAATGAGCTGATATTTTAAATTGCTCTTAAACTTTTTCTAATTAACGAAATTTCAAAATTTAAAATGCTAAAAATATCTATATTTTCATGCGAATCGAATGAGACCATTGGCATCAAAATCCGGCCCGAAAATCTGGAGATATGACAGTTTGAAAAATAAACCGACACCGTTTACGATGTAATGAGCTGATATTTTAAATTGCTCTTAAACTTTTTCTAATTAACGAAATTTCAAAATTTAAAATGCTAAAAATATCTATATTTTCATGCGAATCGAATGAGACCATTGGCATCAAAATCCGGCCCGAAAATCTGGAGATATGACAGTTTGAAAAATAAACCGACACCGTTTACGATGTAATGAGCTGATATTTTAAATTGCTCTTAAACTTTTTCTAATTAACGAAATTTCAAAATTTAAAATGCTAAAAATATCTATATTTTCATGCGAATCGAATGAGACCATTGGCATCAAAATCCGGCCCGAAAATCTGGAGATATGACAGTTTGAAAAATAAACCGACACCGTTTACGATGTAATGAGCTGATATTTTAAATTGCTCTTAAACTTTTTCTAATTAACGAAATTTCAAAATTTAAAATGCTAAAAATATCTATATTTTCATGCGAATCGAATGAGACCATCGGCATCAAAATCCGGCCCGAAAATCTGGAGATATGACAGTTTGAAAAATAAACCGACACCGTTTACGATGTAATGAGCTGATATTTTAAATTGCTCTTAAACTTTTTCTAATTAACGAAATTTCAAAATTTAAAATGCTACAAATATCTACGCATCCATGCGAATCGAATGAGACCATCGGCATCAAAATCCGGCCAGAAAATCTGGAGATATGACAGTTTGAAAAATAAACCGACACCGTTTACGATGTAATGAGCTGATATTTTAAATTGCTCTTAAACTTTTTCTAATTAACGAAATTTCAAAATTTAAAATGCTAAAAATATCTATATTTTCATGCGAATCGAATGAGACCATTGGCATCAAAATCCGGCCCGAAAATCTGGAGATATGACAGTTTGAAAAATAAACCGACACCGTTTACGATGTAATGAGCGGATATTTTAAATTGCTCTTAAACTTTTTCTAATTAACGAAATTTCAAAATTTAAAATGCTAAAAATATCTATATTTTCATGCGAATCGAATGAGACCATTGGCATCAAAATCCGGCCCGAAAATCTGGAGATATGACAGTTTGAAAAATAAACCGACACCGTTTACGATGTAATGAGCTGATATTTTAAATTGCTCTTAAACTTTTTCTAATTAACGAAATTTCAAAATTTAAAATGCTAAAAATATCTATATTTTCATGCGAATCGAATGAGACCATTGGCATCAAAATCCGGCCCGAAAATCTGGAGATATGACAGTTTGAAAAATAAACCGACACCGTTTACGATGTACTGAACTGATATTTTAAATTGCTCTTAAACTTTTTCTAATTAACGAAATTTCAAAATTTAAAATGCTAAAAATATCTACGCATCCATGCGAATCGAATGAGACCATCGGCATCAAAATCCGGCCCGAAAATCTGGAGATATGACAGTTTGAAAAATAAACCGACACCGTTTACGATGTAATGAGCTGATATTTTAAATTGCTCTTAAACTTTTTCTAATTAACGAAATTTCAAAATTTAAAATGCTAAAAATATCTATATTTTCATGCGAATCGAATGAGACCATTGGCATCAAAATCCGGCCCGAAAATCTGGAGATATGACAGTTTGAAAAATAAACCGACACCGTTTACGATGTAATGAGCTGATATTTTAAATTGCTCTTAAACTTTTTCTAATTAACGAAATTTCAAAATTTAAAATGCTAATAATATCTATATTTTCATGCGAATCGAATGAGACCATTGGCATCAAAATCCGGCCCGAAAATCTGGAGATATGACAGTTTGAAAAATAAACCGACACCGTTTACGATGTAATGAGCTGATATTTTAAATTGCTCTTAAACTTTTTCTAATTAACGAAATTTCAAAATTTAAAATGCTAAAAATATCTATATTTTCATGCGAATCGAATGAGACCATTGGCATCAAAATCCGGCCCGAAAATCTGGAGATATGACAGTTTGAAAAATAAACCGACACCGTTTACGATGTAATGAGCTGATATTTTAAATTGCTCTTAAACTTTTTCTAATTAACGAAATTTCAAAATTTAAAATGCTAATAATATCTATATTTTCATGCGAATCGAATGAGACCATTGGCATCAAAATCCGGCCCGAAAATCTGGAGATATGACAGTTTGAAAAATAAACCGACACCGTTTACGATGTAATGAGCTGATATTTTAAATTGCTCTTAAACTTTTTCTAATTAACGAAATTTCAAAATTTAAAATGCTAAAAATATCTATATTTTCATGCGAATCGAATGAGACCATTGGCATCAAAATCCGGCCCGAAAATCTGGAGATATGACAGTTTGAAAAATAAACCGACACCGTTTACGATGTACTGAACTGATATTTTAAATTGCTCTTAAACTTTTTCTAATTAACGAAATTTCAAAATTTAAAATGCTAAAAATATCTACGCATCCATGCGAATCGAATGAGACCATCGGCATCAAAATCCGGCCCGAAAATCTGGAGATATGACAGTTTGAAAAATAAACCGACACCGTTTACGATGTAATGAGCTGATATTTTAAATTGCTCTTAAACTTTTTCTAATTAACGAAATTTCAAAATTTAAAATGCTAAAAATATCTATATTTTCATGCGAATCGAATGAGACCATTGGCATCAAAATCCGGCCCGAAAATCTGGAGATATGACAGTTTGAAAAATAAACCGACACCGTTTACGATGTAATGAGCTGATATTTTAAACTGCTCTTAAACTTTTTCTAATTAACGAAATTTCAAAATTTAAAATGCTAATAATATCTATATTTTCATGCGAATCGAATGAGTCCATTGGCATCAAAATCCGGCCCGAAAATCTGGAGATATGACAGTTTGAAAAATAAACCGACACCGTTTACGATGTAATGAGCTGATATTTTAAATTGCTCTTAAACTTTTTCTAATTAACGAAATTTCAAAATTTAAAATGCTAAAAATATCTATATTTTCATGCGAATCGAATGAGACCATTGGCATCAAAATCCGGCCCGAAAATCTGGAGATATGACAGTTTGAAAAATAAACCGACACCGTTTACGATGTAATGAGCTGATATTTTAAATTGCTCTTAAACTTTTTCTAATTAACGAAATTTCAAAATTTAAAATGCTAAAAATATCTATATTTTCATGCGAATCGAATGAGACCATTGGCATCAAAATCCGGCCCGAAAATCTGGAGATATGACAGTTTGAAAAATAAACCGACACCGTTTACGATGTACTGAACTGATATTTTAAATTGCTCTTAAACTTTTTCTAATTAACGAAATTTCAAAATTTAAAATGCTAAAAATATCTACGCATCCATGCGAATCGAATGAGACCATCGGCATCAAAATCCGGCCCGAAAATCTGGAGATATGACAGTTTGAAAAATAAACCGACACCGTTTACGATGTAATGAGCTGATATTTTAAATTGCTCTTAAACTTTTTCTAATTAACGAAATTTCAAAATTTAAAATGCTAAAAATATCTATATTTTCATGCGAATCGAATGAGACCATTGGCATCAAAATCCGGCCCGAAAATCTGGAGATATGACAGTTTGAAAAATAAACCGACACCGTTTACGATGTAATGAGCTGATATTTTAAATTGCTCTTAAACTTTTTCTAATTAACGAAATTTCAAAATTTAAAATGCTAATAATATCTATATTTTCATGCGAATCGAATGAGACCATTGGCATCAAAATCCGGCCCGAAAATCTGGAGATATGACAGTTTGAAAAATAAACCGACACCGTTTACGATGTAATGAGCTGATATTTTAAATTGCTCTTAAACTTTTTCTAATTAACGAAATTTCAAAATTTAAAATGCTAAAAATATCTATATTTTCATGCGAATCGAATGAGACCATTGGCATCAAAATCCGGCCCGAAAATCTGGAGATATGACAGTTTGAAAAATAAACCGACACCGTTTACGATGTAATGAGCTGACATTTTAAATTGCTCTTAAACTTTTTCTAATTAACGAAATTTCAAAATTTAAAATGCTAATAATATCTATATTTTCATGCGAATCGAATGAGACCATTGGCATCAAAATCCGGCCCGAAAATCTGGAGATATGACAGTTTGAAAAATAAACCGACACCGTTTACGATGTAATGAGCTGATATTTTAAATTGCTCTTAAACTTTTTCTAATTAACGAAATTTCAAAATTTAAAATGCTAAAAATATCTATATTTTCATGCGAATCGAATGAGACCATTGGCATCAAAATCCGGCCCGAAAATCTGGAGATATGACAGTTTGAAAAATAAACCGACACCGTTTACGATGTACTGAACTGATATTTTAAATTGCTCTTAAACTTTTTCTAATTAACGAAATTTCAAAATTTAAAATGCTAAAAATATCTACGCATCCATGCGAATCGAATGAGACCATCGGCATCAAAATCCGGCCCGAAAATCTGGAGATATGACAGTTTGAAAAATAAACCGACACCGTTTACGATGTAATGAGCTGATATTTTAAATTGCTCTTAAACTTTTTCTAATTAACGAAATTTCAAAATTTAAAATGCTAAAAATATCTATATTTTCATGCGAATCGAATGAGACCATTGGCATCAAAATCCGGCCCGAAAATCTGGAGATATGACAGTTTGAAAAATAAACCGACACCGTTTACGATGTAATGAGCTGATATTTTAAACTGCTCTTAAACTTTTTCTAATTAACGAAATTTCAAAATTTAAAATGCTAATAATATCTATATTTTCATGCGAATCGAATGAGTCCATTGGCATCAAAATCCGGCCCGAAAATCTGGAGATATGACAGTTTGAAAAATAAACCGACACCGTTTACGATGTAATGAGCTGATATTTTAAATTGCTCTTAAACTTTTTCTAATTAACGAAATTTCAAAATTTAAAATGCTAAAAATATCTATATTTTCATGCGAATCGAATGAGACCATTGGCATCAAAATCCGGCCCGAAAATCTGGAGATATGACAGTTTGAAAAATAAACCGACACCGTTTACGATGTAATGAGCTGATATTTTAAATTGCTCTTAAACTTTTTCTAATTAACGAAATTTCAAAATTTAAAATGCTAAAAATATCTATATTTTCATGCGAATCGAATGAGACCATCGGCATCAAAATCCGGCCCGAAAATCTGGAGATATGACAGTTTGAAAAATAAACCGACACCGTTTACGATGTAATGAGCTGATATTTTAAATTGCTCTTAAACTTTTTCTAATTAACGAAATTTCAAAATTTAAAATGCTACAAATATCTACGCATCCATGCGAATCGAATGAGACCATCGGCATCAAAATCCGGCCAGAAAATCTGGAGATATGACAGTTTGAAAAATAAACCGACACCGTTTACGATGTAATGAGCTGATATTTTAAATTGCTCTTAAACTTTTTCTAATTAACGAAATTTCAAAATTTAAAATGCTAAAAATATCTATATTTTCATGCGAATCGAATGAGACCATTGGCATCAAAATCCGGCCCGAAAATCTGGAGATATGACAGTTTGAAAAATAAACCGACACCGTTTACGATGTAATGAGCTGATATTTTAAATTGCTCTTAAACTTTTTCTAATTAACGAAATTTCAAAATTTAAAATGCTAAAAATATCTATATTTTCATGCGAATCGAATGAGACCATTGGCATCAAAATCCGGCCCGAAAATCTGGAGATATGACAGTTTGAAAAATAAACCGACACCGTTTACGATGTAATGAGCTGATATTTTAAATTGCTCTTAAACTTTTTCTAATTAACGAAATTTCAAAATTTAAAATGCTAAAAATATCTATATTTTCATGCGAATCGAATGAGACCATTGGCATCAAAATCCGGCCCGAAAATCTGGAGATATGACAGTTTGAAAAATAAACCGACACCGTTTACGATGTAATGAGCTGATATTTTAAATTGCTCTTAAACTTTTTCTAATTAACGAAATTTCAAAATTTAAAATGCTAAAAATATCTATATTTTCATGCGAATCGAATGAGACCATCGGCATCAAAATCCGGCCCGAAAATCTGGAGATATGACAGTTTGAAAAATAAACCGACACCGTTTACGATGTACTGAACTGATATTTTAAATTGCTCTTAAACTTTTTCTAATTAACGAAATTTCAAAATTTAAAATGCTAAAAATATCTACGCATCCATGCGAATCGAATGAGACCATCGGCATCAAAATCCGGCCCGAAAATCTGGAGATATGACAGTTTGAAAAATAAACCGACACCGTTTACGATGTAATGAGCTGATATTTTAAATTGCTCTTAAACTTTTTCTAATTAACGAAATTTCAAAATTTAAAATGCTAAAAATATCTATATTTTCATGCGAATCGAATGAGACCATTGGCATCAAAATCCGGCCCGAAAATCTGGAGATATGACAGTTTGAAAAATAAACCGACACCGTTTACGATGTAATGAGCTGATATTTTAAACTGCTCTTAAACTTTTTCTAATTAACGAAATTTCAAAATTTAAAATGCTAATAATATCTATATTTTCATGCGAATCGAATGAGACCATTGGCATCAAAATCCGGCCCGAAAATCTGGAGATATGACAGTTTGAAAAATAAACCGACACCGTTTACGATGTAATGAGCTGATATTTTAAATTGCTCTTAAACTTTTTCTAATTAACGAAATTTCAAAATTTAAAATGCTAAAAATATCTATATTTTCATGCGAATCGAATGAGACCATTGGCATCAAAATCCGGCCCGAAAATCTGGAGATATGACAGTTTGAAAAATAAACCGACACCGTTTACGATGTAATGAGCTGATATTTTAAATTGCTCTTAAACTTTTTCTAATTAACGAAATTTCAAAATTTAAAATGCTAAAAATATCTATATTTTCATGCGAATCGAATGAGACCATCGGCATCAAAATCCGGCCCGAAAATCTGGAGATATGACAGTTTGAAAAATAAACCGACACCGTTTACGATGTAATGAGCTGATATTTTAAATTGCTCTTAAACTTTTTCTAATTAACGAAATTTCAAAATTTAAAATGCTACAAATATCTACGCATCCATGCGAATCGAATGAGACCATCGGCATCAAAATCCGGCCAGAAAATCTGGAGATATGACAGTTTGAAAAATAAACCGACACCGTTTACGATGTAATGAGCTGATATTTTAAATTGCTCTTAAACTTTTTCTAATTAACGAAATTTCAAAATTTAAAATGCTAAAAATATCTATATTTTCATGCGAATCGAATGAGACCATTGGCATCAAAATCCGGCCCGAAAATCTGGAGATATGACAGTTTGAAAAATAAACCGACACCGTTTACGATGTAATGAGCTGATATTTTAAATTGCTCTTAAACTTTTTCTAATTAACGAAATTTCAAAATTTAAAATGCTAAAAATATCTATATTTTCATGCGAATCGAATGAGACCATTGGCATCAAAATCCGGCCCGAAAATCTGGAGATATGACAGTTTGAAAAATAAACCGACACCGTTTACGATGTAATGAGCTGATATTTTAAATTGCTCTTAAACTTTTTCTAATTAACGAAATTTCAAAATTTAAAATGCTAAAAATATCTATATTTTCATGCGAATCGAATGAGACCATTGGCATCAAAATCCGGCCCGAAAATCTGGAGATATGACAGTTTGAAAAATAAACCGACACCGTTTACGATGTACTGAACTGATATTTTAAATTGCTCTTAAACTTTTTCTAATTAACGAAATTTCAAAATTTAAAATGCTAAAAATATCTACGCATCCATGCGAATCGAATGAGACCATCGGCATCAAAATCCGGCCCGAAAATCTGGAGATATGACAGTTTGAAAAATAAACCGACACCGTTTACGATGTAATGAGCTGATATTTTAAATTGCTCTTAAACTTTTTCTAATTAACGAAATTTCAAAATTTAAAATGCTAAAAATATCTATATTTTCATGCGAATCGAATGAGACCATTGGCATCAAAATCCGGCCCGAAAATCTGGAGATATGACAGTTTGAAAAATAAACCGACACCGTTTACGATGTAATGAGCTGATATTTTAAATTGCTCTTAAACTTTTTCTAATTAACGAAATTTCAAAATTTAAAATGCTAATAATATCTATATTTTCATGCGAATCGAATGAGACCATTGGCATCAAAATCCGGCCCGAAAATCTGGAGATATGACAGTTTGAAAAATAAACCGACACCGTTTACGATGTAATGAGCTGATATTTTAAATTGCTCTTAAACTTTTTCTAATTAACGAAATTTCAAAATTTAAAATGCTAAAAATATCTATATTTTCATGCGAATCGAATGAGACCATTGGCATCAAAATCCGGCCCGAAAATCTGGAGATATGACAGTTTGAAAAATAAACCGACACCGTTTACGATGTAATGAGCTGATATTTTAAATTGCTCTTAAACTTTTTCTAATTAACGAAATTTCAAAATTTAAAATGCTAAAAATATCTATATTTTCATGCGAATCGAATGAGACCATTGGCATCAAAATCCGGCCCGAAAATCTGGAGATATGACAGTTTGAAAAATAAACCGACACCGTTTACGATGTAATGAGCTGATATTTTAAATTGCTCTTAAACTTTTTCTAATTAACGAAATTTCAAAATTTAAAATGCTAAAAATATCTATATTTTCATGCGAATCGAATGAGACCATTGGCATCAAAATCCGGCCCGAAAATCTGGAGATATGACAGTTTGAAAAATAAACCGACACCGTTTACGATGTAATGAGCTGATATTTTAAATTGCTCTTAAACTTTTTCTAATTAACGAAATTTCAAAATTTAAAATGCTAAAAATATCTATATTTTCATGCGAATCGAATGAGACCATTGGCATCAAAATCCGGCCCGAAAATCTGGAGATATGACAGTTTGAAAAATAAACCGACACCGTTTACGATGTACTGAACTGATATTTTAAATTGCTCTTAAACTTTTTCTAATTAACGAAATTTCAAAATTTAAAATGCTAAAAATATCTACGCATCCATGCGAATCGAATGAGACCATCGGCATCAAAATCCGGCCCGAAAATCTGGAGATATGACAGTTTGAAAAATAAACCGACACCGTTTACGATGTAATGAGCTGATATTTTAAATTGCTCTTAAACTTTTTCTAATTAACGAAATTTCAAAATTTAAAATGCTAAAAATATCTATATTTTCATGCGAATCGAATGAGACCATTGGCATCAAAATCCGGCCCGAAAATCTGGAGATATGACAGTTTGAAAAATAAACCGACACCGTTTACGATGTAATGAGCTGATATTTTAAATTGCTCTTAAACTTTTTCTAATTAACGAAATTTCAAAATTTAAAATGCTAATAATATCTATATTTTCATGCGAATCGAATGAGACCATTGGCATCAAAATCCGGCCCGAAAATCTGGAGATATGACAGTTTGAAAAATAAACCGACACCGTTTACGATGTAATGAGCTGATATTTTAAATTGCTCTTAAACTTTTTCTAATTAACGAAATTTCAAAATTTAAAATGCTAAAAATATCTATATTTTCATGCGAATCGAATGAGACCATTGGCATCAAAATCCGGCCCGAAAATCTGGAGATATGACAGTTTGAAAAATAAACCGACACCGTTTACGATGTAATGAGCTGATATTTTAAATTGCTCTTAAACTTTTTCTAATTAACGAAATTTCAAAATTTAAAATGCTAAAAATATCTATATTTTCATGCGAATCGAATGAGACCATTGGCATCAAAATCCGGCCCGAAAATCTGGAGATATGACAGTTTGAAAAATAAACCGACACCGTTTACGATGTAATGAGCTGATATTTTAAATTGCTCTTAAACTTTTTCTAATTAACGAAATTTCAAAATTTAAAATGCTAAAAATATCTATATTTTCATGCGAATCGAATGAGACCATTGGCATCAAAATCCGGCCCGAAAATCTGGAGATATGACAGTTTGAAAAATAAACCGACACCGTTTACGATGTAATGAGCTGATATTTTAAATTGCTCTTAAACTTTTTCTAATTAACGAAATTTCAAAATTTAAAATGCTAAAAATATCTATATTTTCATGCGAATCGAATGAGACCATCGGCATCAAAATCCGGCCCGAAAATCTGGAGATATGACAGTTTGAAAAATAAACCGACACCGTTTACGATGTAATGAGCTGATATTTTAAATTGCTCTTAAACTTTTTCTAATTAACGAAATTTCAAAATTTAAAATGCTAAAAATATCTATATTTTCATGCGAATCGAATGAGACCATTGGCATCAAAATCCGGCCCGAAAATCTGGAGATATGACAGTTTGAAAAATAAACCGACACCGTTTACGATGTAATGAGCTGATATTTTAAATTGCTCTTAAACTTTTTCTAATTAACGAAATTTCAAAATTTAAAATGCTAAAAATATCTATATTTTCATGCGAATCGAATGAGACCATTGGCATCAAAATCCGGCCCGAAAATCTGGAGATATGACAGTTTGAAAAATAAACCGACACCGTTTACGATGTAATGAGCTGATATTTTAAATTGCTCTTAAACTTTTTCTAATTAACGAAATTTCAAAATTTAAAATGCTAAAAATATCTATATTTTCATGCGAATCGAATGAGACCATTGGCATCAAAATCCGGCCCGAAAATCTGGAGATATGACAGTTTGAAAAATAAACCGACACCGTTTACGATGTACTGAACTGATATTTTAAATTGCTCTTAAACTTTTTCTAATTAACGAAATTTCAAAATTTAAAATGCTAAAAATATCTACGCATCCATGCGAATCGAATGAGACCATCGGCATCAAAATCCGGCCCGAAAATCTGGAGATATGACAGTTTGAAAAATAAACCGACACCGTTTACGATGTAATGCGCTGATATTTTAAATTGCTTTTAAACTTTTTCTAATTAACGAAATTTCAAAATTTAAAATGCTAAAAATATCTATATTTTCATGCGAATCGAATGAGACCATTGGCATCAAAATCCGGCCCGAAAATCTGGAGATATGACAGTTTGAAAAATAAACCGACACCGTTTACGATGTAATGAGCTGATATTTTAAATTGCTCTTAAACTTTTTCTAATTAACGAAATTTCAAAATTTAAAATGCTAATAATATCTATATTTTCATGCGAATCGAATGAGACCATTGGCATCAAAATCCGGCCCGAAAATCTGGAGATATGACAGTTTGAAAAATAAACCGACACCGTTTACGATGTACTGAACTGATATTTTAAATTGCTCTTAAACTTTTTCTAATTAACGAAATTTCAAAATTTAAAATGCTAAAAATATCTACGCATCCATGCGAATCGAAGAATGCGTAGATATTTTTAGCATTTTAAATTTTGAAATTTCGTTAATTAGAAAAAGTTTAAGAGCAATTTAAAATATCAGTTCAGTACATCGTAAACGGTGTCGGTTTATTTTTCAAACTGTCATATCTCCAGATTTTCGGGCCGGATTTTGATGCCAATGGTCTCATTCGATTCGCATGAAAATATAGATATTTTTAGCATTTTAAATTTTGAAATTTCGTTAATTAGAAAAAGTTTAAGAGCAATTTAAAATATCAGCTCATTACATCGTAAACGGTGTCGGTTTATTTTTCAAACTGTCATATCTCCAGATTTTCGGGCCGGATTTTGATGCCAATGGTCTCATTCGATTCGCATGAAAATATAGATATTATTAGCATTTTAAATTTTGAAATTTCGTTAATTAGAAAAAGTTTAAGAGCAATTTAAAATATCAGCTCATTACATCGTAAACGGTGTCGGTTTATTTTTCAAACTGTCATATCTCCAGATTTTCGGGCCGGATTTTGATGCCAATGGTCTCATTCGATTCGCATGAAAATATAGATATTTTTAGCATTTTAAATTTTGAAATTTCGTTAATTAGAAAAAGTTTAAGAGCAATTTAAAATATCAGCTCATTACATCGTAAACGGTGTCGGTTTATTTTTCAAACTGTCATATCTCCAGATTTTCGGGCCGGATTTTGATGCCAATGGTCTCATTCGATTCGCATGAAAATATAGATATTTTTAGCATTTTAAATTTTGAAATTTCGTTAATTAGAAAAAGTTTAAGAGCAATTTAAAATATCAGCTCATTACATCGTAAACGGTGTCGGTTTATTTTTCAAACTGTCATATCTCCAGATTTTCGGGCCGGATTTTGATGCCGATGGTCTCATTCGATTCGCATGGATGCGTAGATATTTTTAGCATTTTAAATTTTGAAATTTCGTTAATTAGAAAAAGTTTAAGAGCAATTTAAAATATCAGTTCAGTACATCGTAAACGGTGTCGGTTTATTTTTCAAACTGTCATATCTCCAGATTTTCGGGCCGGATTTTGATGCCAATGGTCTCATTCGATTCGCATGAAAATATAGATATTTTTAGCATTTTAAATTTTGAAATTTCGTTAATTAGAAAAAGTTTAAGAGCAATTTAAAATATCAGCTCATTACATCGTAAACGGTGTCGGTTTATTTTTCAAACTGTCATATCTCCAGATTTTCGGGCCGGATTTTGATGCCAATGGTCTCATTCGATTCGCATGAAAATATAGATATTTTTAGCATTTTAAATTTTGAAATTTCGTTAATTAGAAAAAGTTTAAGAGCAATTTAAAATATCAGCTCATTACATCGTAAACGGTGTCGGTTTATTTTTCAAACTGTCATATCTCCAGATTTTCGGGCCGGATTTTGATGCCAATGGTCTCATTCGATTCGCATGAAAATATAGATATTTTTAGCATTTTAAATTTTGAAATTTCGTTAATTAGAAAAAGTTTAAGAGCAATTTAAAATATCAGCTCATTACATCGTAAACGGTGTCGGTTTATTTTTCAAACTGTCATATCTCCAGATTTTCGGGCCGGATTTTGATGCCAATGGTCTCATTCGATTCGCATGAAAATATAGATATTTTTAGCATTTTAAATTTTGAAATTTCGTTAATTAGAAAAAGTTTAAGAGCAATTTAAAATATCAGCTCATTACATCGTAAACGGTGTCGGTTTATTTTTCAAACTGTCATATCTCCAGATTTTCTGGCCGGATTTTGATGCCGATGCTCTCATTCGATTTGCATGGATGCGTAGATATTTGTAGCATTTTAAATTTTGAAATTTCGTTAATTAGAAAAAGTTTAAGAGCAATTTAAAATATCAGCTCATTACATCGTAAACGGTGTCGGTTTATTTTTCAAACTGTCATATCTCCAGATTTTCGGGCCGGATTTTGATGCCAATGGTCTCATTCGATTCGCATGAAAATATAGATATTTTTTGCATTTTAAATTTTGACATTTCGTTAATTAGAAAAAGTTTAAGAGCAATTTAAAATATCAGCTCATTACATCGTAAACGGTGTCGGTTTATTTTTCAAACTGTCATATCTCCAGATTTTCGGGCCGGATTTTGATGCCAATGGTCTCATTCGATTCGCATGAAAATATAGATATTTTTAGCATTTTAAATTTTGAAATTTCGTTAATTAGAAAAAGTTTAAGAGCAATTTAAAATATCAGCTCATTACATCGTAAACGGTGTCGGTTTATTTTTCAAACTGTCATATCTCCAGATTTTCTGGCCGGATTTTGATGCCGATGCTCTCTTTCGATTCGCATGGATGCGTAGATATTTGTAGCATTTTAAATTTTGAAATTTCGTTAATTAGAAAAAGTTTAAGAGCAATTTAAAATATCAGCTCATTACATCGTAAACGGTGTCGGTTTATTTTTCAAACTGTCATATCTCCAGATTTTCGGGCCGGATTTTGATGCCAATGGTCTCATTCGATTCGCATGAAAATATAGATATTTTTTGCATTTTAAATTTTGAAATTTCGTTAATTAGAAAAAGTTTAAGAGCAATTTAAAATATCAGCTCATTACATCGTAAACGGTGTCGGTTTATTTTTCAAACTGTCATATCTCCAGATTTTCGGGCCGGATTTTGATGCCAATGGTCTCATTCGATTCGCATGAAAATATAGATATTTTTAGCATTTTAAATTTTGAAATTACGTTAATTAGAAAAAGTTTAAGAGCAATTTAAAATATCAGCTCATTACATCGTAAACGGTGTCGGTTTATTTTTCAAACTGTCATATCTCCAGATTTTCTGGCCGGATTTTGATGCCGATGGTCTCATTCGATTCGCATGGATGCGTAGATATTTGTAGCATTTTAAATTTTGAAATTTCGTTAATTAGAAAAAGTTTAAGAGCAATTTAAAATATCAGCTCATTACATCGTAAACGGTGTCGGTTTATTTTTCAAACTGTCATATCTCCAGATTTTCTGGCCGGATTTTGATGCCGATGCTCTCATTCGATTCGCATGGATGCGTAGATATTTGTAGCATTTTAAATTTTGAAATTTCGTTAATTAGAAAAAGTTTAAGAGCAATTTAAAATATCAGCTCATTACATCGTAAACGGTGTCGGTTTATTTTTCAAACTGTCATATCTCCAGATTTTCGGGCCGGATTTTGATGCCAATGGTCTCATTCGATTCGCATGAAAATATAGATATTTTTTGCATTTTAAATTTTGAAATTTCGTTAATTAGAAAAAGTTTAAGAGCAATTTAAAATATCAGCTCATTACATCGTAAACGGTGTCGGTTTATTTTTCAAACTGTCATATCTCCAGATTTTCGGGCCGGATTTTGATGCCAATGGTCTCATTCGATTCGCATGAAAATATAGATATTTTTAGCATTTTAAATTTTGAAATTTCGTTAATTAGAAAAAGTTTAAGAGCAATTTAAAATATCAGCTCATTACATCGTAAACGGTGTCGGTTTATTTTTCAAACTGTCATATCTCCAGATTTTCGGGCCGGATTTTGATGCCGATGGTCTCATTCGATTCGCATGGATGCGTAGATATTTTTAGCATTTTAAATTTTGAAATTTCGTTAATTAGAAAAAGTTTAAGAGCAATTTAAAATATCAGTTCAGTACATCGTAAACGGTGTCGGTTTATTTTTCAAACTGTCATATCTCCAGATTTTCGGGCCGGATTTTGATGCCAATGGTCTCATTCGATTCGCATGAAAATATAGATATTTTTAGCATTTTAAATTTTGAAATTTCGTTAATTAGAAAAAGTTTAAGAGCAATTTAAAATATCAGCTCATTACATCGTAAACGGTGTCGGTTTATTTTTCAAACTGTCATATCTCCAGATTTTCGGGCCGGATTTTGATGCCAATGGTCTCATTCGATTCGCATGAAAATATAGATATTTTTAGCATTTTAAATTTTGAAATTTCGTTAATTAGAAAAAGTTTAAGAGCAATTTAAAATATCAGCTCATTACATCGTAAACGGTGTCGGTTTATTTTTCAAACTGTCATATCTCCAGATTTTCGGGCCGGATTTTGATGCCAATGGTCTCATTCGATTCGCATGAAAATATAGATATTTTTAGCATTTTAAATTTTGAAATTTCGTTAATTAGAAAAAGTTTAAGAGCAATTTAAAATATCAGCTCATTACATCGTAAACGGTGTCGGTTTATTTTTCAAACTGTCATATCTCCAGATTTTCGGGCCGGATTTTGATGCCAATGGTCTCATTCGATTCGCATGAAAATATAGATATTATTAGCATTTTAAATTTTGAAATTTCGTTAATTAGAAAAAGTTTAAGAGCAATTTAAAATATCAGCTCATTACATCGTAAACGGTGTCGGTTTATTTTTCAAACTGTCATATCTCCAGATTTTCGGGCCGGATTTTGATGCCAATGGTCTCATTCGATTCGCATGAAAATATAGATATTTTTAGCATTTTAAATTTTGAAATTTCGTTAATTAGAAAAAGTTTAAGAGCAATTTAAAATATCAGCTCATTACATCGTAAACGGTGTCGGTTTATTTTTCAAACTGTCATATCTCCAGATTTTCGGGCCGGATTTTGATGCCGATGGTCTCATTCGATTCGCATGGATGCGTAGATATTTTTAGCATTTTAAATTTTGAAATTTCGTTAATTAGAAAAAGTTTAAGAGCAATTTAAAATATCAGCTCATTACATCGTAAACGGTGTCGGTTTATTTTTCAAACTGTCATATCTCCAGATTTTCGGGCCGGATTTTGATGCCAATGGTCTCATTCGATTCGCATGAAAATATAGATATTTTTAGCATTTTAAATTTTGAAATTTCGTTAATTAGAAAAAGTTTAAGAGCAATTTAAAATATCAGCTCATAACATCGTAAACGGTGTCGGTTTATTTTTCAAACTGTCATATCTCCAGATTTTCGGGCCGGATTTTGATGCCAATGGTCTCATTCGATTCGCATGAAAATATAGATATTTTTAGCATTTTAAATTTTGAAATTTCGTTAATTAGAAAAAGTTTAAGAGCAATTTAAAATATCAGCTCATTACATCGTAAACGGTGTCGGTTTATTTTTCAAACTGTCATATCTCCAGATTTTCGGGCCGGATTTTGATGCCAATGGTCTCATTCGATTCGCATGAAAATATAGATATTTTTAGCATTTTAAATTTTGAAATTTCGTTAATTAGAAAAAGTTTAAGAGCAATTTAAAATATCAGCTCATTACATCGTAAACGGTGTCGGTTTATTTTTCAAACTGTCATATCTCCAGATTTTCGGGCCGGATTTTGATGCCAATGGTCTCATTCGATTCGCATGAAAATATAGATATTTTTAGCATTTTAAATTTTGAAATTTCGTTAATTAGAAAAAGTTTAAGAGCAATTTAAAATATCAGCTCATTACATCGTAAACGGTGTCGGTTTATTTTTCAAACTGTCATATCTCCAGATTTTCGGGCCGGATTTTGATGCCAATGGTCTCATTCGATTCGCATGAAAATATAGATATTTTTAGCATTTTAAATTTTTAAATTTCGTTAATTAGAAAAAGTTTAAGAGCAATTTAAAATATCAGCTCATTACATCGTAAACGGTGTCGGTTTATTTTTCAAACTGTCATATCTCCAGATTTTCGGGCCGGATTTTGATGCCAATGGTCTCATTCGATTCGCATGAAAATATAGATATTTTTAGCATTTTAAATTTTGAAATTTCGTTAATTAGAAAAAGTTTAAGAGCAATTTAAAATATCAGCTCATTACATCGTAAACGGTGTCGGTTTATTTTTCAAACTGTCATATCTCCAGATTTTCATGCCGGATTTTGATGCCAATGGTCTCATTCGATTCGCATGGATGCGTAGATATTTGTAGCATTTTAAATTTTGAAATTTCGTTAATTAGAAAAAGTTTAAGAGCAATTTAAAATATCAGCTCATTACATCGTAAACGGTGTCGGTTTATTTTTCAAACTGTCATATCTCCAGATTTTCGGGCCGGATTTTGATGCCAATGGTCTCATTCGATTCGCATGAAAATATAGATATTTTTAGCATTTTAAATTTTGAAATTTCGTTAATTAGAAAAAGTTTAAGAGCAATTTAAAATATCAGCTCATTACATCGTAAACGGTGTCGGTTCATTTTTCAAACTGTCATATCTCCAGATTTTCGGGCCGGATTTTGATGCCAATGGTCTCATTCGATTCGCATGAAAATATAGATATTTTTAGCATTTTAAATTTTGAAATTTCGTTAATTAGAAAAAGTTTAAGAGCAATTTAAAATATCAGCTCATTACATCGTAAACGGTGTCTGTTTATTTTTCAAACTGTCATATCTCCAGATTTTCGGGCCGGATTTTGATGCCAATGGTCTCATTCGATTCGCATGAAAATATAGATATTTTTAGCATTTTAAATTTTGAAATTTCGTTAATTAGAAAAAGTTTAAGAGCAATTTAAAATATCAGCTCATTACATCGTAAACGGTGTCGGTTTATTTTTCAAACTGTCATATCTCCAGATTTTCTGGCCGGATTTTGATGCCGATGGTCTCATTCGATTCGCATGGATGCGTAGATATTTGTAGCATTTTAAATTTTGAAATTTCGTTAATTAGAAAAAGTTTAAGAGCAATTTAAAATATCAGCTCATTACATCGTAAACGGTGTCGGTTTATTTTTCAAACTGTCATATCTCCAGATTTTCGGGCCGGATTTTGATGCCAATGGTCTCATTCGATTCGCATGAAAATATAGATATTTTTAGCATTTTAAATTTTGAAATTTCGTTAATTAGAAAAAGTTTAAGAGCAATTTAAAATATCAGCTCATTACATCGTAAACGGTGTCGGTTTATTTTTCAAACTGTCATATCTCCAGATTTTCTGGCCGGATTTTGATGCCGATGGTCTCATTCGATTCGCATGGATGCGTAGATATTTGTAGCATTTTAAATTTTGAAATTTCGTTAATTAGAAAAAGTTTAAGAGCAATTTAAAATATCAGCTCATTACATCGTAAACGGTGTCGGTTTATTTTTCAAACTGTCATATCTCCAGATTTTCGGGCCGGATTTTGATGCCGATGGTCTCATTCGATTCGCATGAAAATATAGATATTTTTAGCATTTTAAATTTTGAAATTTCGTTAATTAGAAAAAGTTTAAGAGCAATTTAAAATATCAGCTCATTACATCGTAAACGGTGTCGGTTTATTTTTCAAACTGTCATATCTCCAGATTTTCGGGCCGGATTTTGATGCCAATGGTCTCATTCGATTCGCATGAAAATATAGATATTTTTAGCATTTTAAATTTTGAAATTTCGTTAATTAGAAAAAGTTTAAGAGCAATTTAAAATATCAGCTCATTACATCGTAAACGGTGTCGGTTTATTTTTCAAACTGTCATATCTCCAGATTTTCGGGCCGGATTTTGATGCCAATGGTCTCATTCGATTCGCATGAAAATATAGATATTTTTAGCATTTTAAATTTTGAAATTTCGTTAATTAGAAAAAGTTTAAGAGCAATTTAAAATATCAGCTCATTACATCGTAAACGGTGTCGGTTTATTTTTCAAACTGTCATATCTCCAGATTTTCTGGCCGGATTTTGATGCCGATGGTCTCATTCGATTCGCATGGATGCGTAGATATTTGTAGCATTTTAAATTTTGAAATTTCGTTAATTAGAAAAAGTTTAAGAGCAATTTAAAATATCAGCTCATTACATCGTAAACGGTGTCGGTTTATTTTTCAAACTGTCATATCTCCAGATTTTCGGGCCGGATTTTGATGCCAATGGTCTCATTCGATTCGCATGAAAATATAGATATTTTTAGCATTTTAAATTTTGAAATTTCGTTAATTAGAAAAAGTTTAAGAGCAATTTAAAATATCAGCTCATTACATCGTAAACGGTGTCGGTTTATTTTTCAAACTGTCATATCTCCAGATTTTCTGGCCGGATTTTGATGCCGATGGTCTCATTCGATTCGCATGGATGCGTAGATATTTGTAGCATTTTAAATTTTGAAATTTCGTTAATTAGAAAAAGTTTAAGAGCAATTTAAAATATCAGCTCATTACATCGTAAACGGTGTCGGTTTATTTTTCAAACTGTCATATCTCCAGATTTTCGGGCCGGATTTTGATGCCGATGGTCTCATTCGATTCGCATGAAAATATAGATATTTTTAGCATTTTAAATTTTGAAATTTCGTTAATTAGAAAAAGTTTAAGAGCAATTTAAAATATCAGCTCATTACATCGTAAACGGTGTCGGTTTATTTTTCAAACTGTCATATCTCCAGATTTTCGGGCCGGATTTTGATGCCAATGGTCTCATTCGATTCGCATGAAAATATAGATATTTTTAGCATTTTAAATTTTGAAATTTCGTTAATTAGAAAAAGTTTAAGAGCAATTTAAAATATCAGCTCATTACATCGTAAACGGTGTCGGTTTATTTTTCAAACTGTCATATCTCCAGATTTTCGGGCCGGATTTTGATGCCAATGGTCTCATTCGATTCGCATGAAAATATAGATATTTTTAGCATTTTAAATTTTGAAATTTCGTTAATTAGAAAAAGTTTAAGAGCAATTTAAAATATCAGCTCATTACATCGTAAACGGTGTCGGTTTATTTTTCAAACTGTCATATCTCCAGATTTTCGGGCCGGATTTTGATGCCAATGGTCTCATTCGATTCGCATGAAAATATAGATATTTTTAGCATTTTAAATTTTGAAATTTCGTTAATTAGAAAAAGTTTAAGAGCAATTTAAAATATCAGCTCATTACATCGTAAACGGTGTCGGTTTATTTTTCAAACTGTCATATCTCCAGATTTTCGGGCCGGATTTTGATGCCAATGGTCTCATTCGATTCGCATGAAAATATAGATATTTTTAGCATTTTAAATTTTGAAATTTCGTTAATTAGAAAAAGTTTAAGAGCAATTTAAAATATCAGCTCATTACATCGTAAACGGTGTCGGTTTATTTTTCAAACTGTCATATCTCCAGATTTTCGGGCCGGATTTTGATGCCAATGGTCTCATTCGATTCGCATGGATGCGTAGATATTTGTAGCATTTTAAATTTTGAAATTTCGTTAATTAGAAAAAGTTTAAGAGCAATTTAAAATATCAGCTCATTACATCGTAAACGGTGTCGGTTTATTTTTCAAACTGTCATATCTCCAGATTTTCGGGCCGGATTTTGATGCCAATGGTCTCATTCGATTCGCATGAAAATATAGATATTTTTAGCATTTTAAATTTTGAAATTTCGTTAATTAGAAAAAGTTTAAGAGCAATTTAAAATATCAGCTCATTACATCGTAAACGGTGTCGGTTTATTTTTCAAACTGTCATATCTCCAGATTTTCGGGCCGGATTTTGATGCCAATGGTCTCATTCGATTCGCATGAAAATATAGATATTTTTAGCATTTTAAATTTTGAAATTTCGTTAATTAGAAAAAGTTTAAGAGCAATTTAAAATATCAGCTCATTACATCGTAAACGGTGTCGGTTTATTTTTCAAACTGTCATATCTCCAGATTTTCGGGCCGGATTTTGATGCCAATGGTCTCATTCGATTCGCATGAAAATATAGATATTTTTAGCATTTTAAATTTTGAAATTTCGTTAATTAGAAAAAGTTTAAGAGCAATTTAAAATATCAGCTCATTACATCGTAAACGGTGTCGGTTTATTTTTCAAACTGTCATATCTCCAGATTTTCGGGCCGGATTTTGATGCCAATGGTCTCATTCGATTCGCATGAAAATATAGATATTTTTAGCATTTTAAATTTTGAAATTTCGTTAATTAGAAAAAGTTTAAGAGCAATTTAAAATATCAGCTCATTACATCGTAAACGGTGTCGGTTTATTTTTCAAACTGTCATATCTCCAGATTTTCGGGCCGGATTTTGATGCCAATGGTCTCATTCGATTCGCATGAAAATATAGATATTTTTAGCATTTTAAATTTTGAAATTTCGTTAATTAGAAAAAGTTTAAGAGCAATTTAAAATATCAGCTCATTACATCGTAAACGGTGTCGGTTTATTTTTCAAACTGTCATATCTCCAGATTTTCGGGCCGGATTTTGATGCCAATGGTCTCATTCGATTCGCATGAAAATATAGATATTATTAGCATTTTAAATTTTGAAATTTCGTTAATTAGAAAAAGTTTAAGAGCAATTTAAAATATCAGCTCATTACATCGTAAACGGTGTCGGTTTATTTTTCAAACTGTCATATCTCCAGATTTTCGGGCCGGATTTTGATGCCAATGGTCTCATTCGATTCGCATGAAAATATAGATATTTTTAGCATTTTAAATTTTGAAATTTCGTTAATTAGAAAAAGTTTAAGAGCAATTTAAAATATCAGCTCATTACATCGTAAACGGTGTCGGTTTATTTTTCAAACTGTCATATCTCCAGATTTTCGGGCCGGATTTTGATGCCGATGGTCTCATTCGATTCGCATGGATGCGTAGATATTTTTAGCATTTTAAATTTTGAAATTTCGTTAATTAGAAAAAGTTTAAGAGCAATTTAAAATATCAGTTCAGTACATCGTAAACGGTGTCGGTTTATTTTTCAAACTGTCATATCTCCAGATTTTCGGGCCGGATTTTGATGCCAATGGTCTCATTCGATTCGCATGAAAATATAGATATTTTTAGCATTTTAAATTTTGAAATTTCGTTAATTAGAAAAAGTTTAAGAGCAATTTAAAATATCAGCTCATTACATCGTAAACGGTGTCGGTTTATTTTTCAAACTGTCATATCTCCAGATTTTCGGGCCGGATTTTGATGCCAATGGTCTCATTCGATTCGCATGAAAATATAGATATTTTTAGCATTTTAAATTTTGAAATTTCGTTAATTAGAAAAAGTTTAAGAGCAATTTAAAATATCAGCTCATTACATCGTAAACGGTGTCGGTTTATTTTTCAAACTGTCATATCTCCAGATTTTCGGGCCGGATTTTGATGCCGATGGTCTCATTCGATTCGCATGGATGCGTAGATATTTTTAGCATTTTAAATTTTGAAATTTCGTTAATTAGAAAAAGTTTAAGAGCAATTTAAAATATCAGTTCAGTACATCGTAAACGGTGTCGGTTTATTTTTCAAACTGTCATATCTCCAGATTTTCGGGCCGGATTTTGATGCCAATGGTCTCATTCGATTCGCATGAAAATATAGATATTTTTAGCATTTTAAATTTTGAAATTTCGTTAATTAGAAAAAGTTTAAGAGCAATTTAAAATATCAGCTCATTACATCGTAAACGGTGTCGGTTTATTTTTCAAACTGTCATATCTCCAGATTTTCGGGCCGGATTTTGATGCCAATGGTCTCATTCGATTCGCATGAAAATATAGATATTTTTAGCATTTTAAATTTTGAAATTTCGTTAATTAGAAAAAGTTTAAGAGCAATTTAAAATATCAGCTCATTACATCGTAAACGGTGTCGGTTTATTTTTCAAACTGTCATATCTCCAGATTTTCGGGCCGGATTTTGATGCCAATGGTCTCATTCGATTCGCATGAAAATATAGATATTTTTAGCATTTTAAATTTTGAAATTTCGTTAATTAGAAAAAGTTTAAGAGCAATTTAAAATATCAGCTCATTACATCGTAAACGGTGTCGGTTTATTTTTCAAACTGTCATATCTCCAGATTTTCGGGCCGGATTTTGATGCCAATGGTCTCATTCGATTCGCATGAAAATATAGATATTTTTAGCATTTTAAATTTTGAAATTTCGTTAATTAGAAAAAGTTTAAGAGCAATTTAAAATATCAGCTCATTACATCGTAAACGGTGTCGGTTTATTTTTCAAACTGTCATATCTCCAGATTTTCGGGCCGGATTTTGATGCCAATGGTCTCATTCGATTCGCATGAAAATATAGATATTTTTAGCATTTTAAATTTTGAAATTTCGTTAATTAGAAAAAGTTTAAGAGCAATTTAAAATATCAGCTCATTACATCGTAAACGGTGTCGGTTTATTTTTCAAACTGTCATATCTCCAGATTTTCGGGCCGGATTTTGATGCCAATGGTCTCATTCGATTCGCATGAAAATATAGATATTTTTAGCATTTTAAATTTTGAAATTTCGTTAATTAGAAAAAGTTTAAGAGCAATTTAAAATATCAGCTCATTACATCGTAAACGGTGTCGGTTTATTTTTCAAACTGTCATATCTCCAGATTTTCGGGCCGGATTTTGATGCCAATGGTCTCATTCGATTCGCATGAAAATATAGATATTATTAGCATTTTAAATTTTGAAATTTCGTTAATTAGAAAAAGTTTAAGAGCAATTTAAAATATCAGCTCATTACATCGTAAACGGTGTCGGTTTATTTTTCAAACTGTCATATCTCCAGATTTTCGGGCCGGATTTTGATGCCAATGGTCTCATTCGATTCGCATGAAAATATAGATATTTTTAGCATTTTAAATTTTGAAATTTCGTTAATTAGAAAAAGTTTAAGAGCAATTTAAAATATCAGCTCATTACATCGTAAACGGTGTCGGTTTATTTTTCAAACTGTCATATCTCCAGATTTTCGGGCCGGATTTTGATGCCGATGGTCTCATTCGATTCGCATGGATGCGTAGATATTTTTAGCATTTTAAATTTTGAAATTTCGTTAATTAGAAAAAGTTTAAGAGCAATTTAAAATATCAGTTCAGTACATCGTAAACGGTGTCGGTTTATTTTTCAAACTGTCATATCTCCAGATTTTCGGGCCGGATTTTGATGCCAATGGTCTCATTCGATTCGCATGAAAATATAGATATTTTTAGCATTTTAAATTTTGAAATTTCGTTAATTAGAAAAAGTTTAAGAGCAATTTAAAATATCAGCTCATTACATCGTAAACGGTGTCGGTTTATTTTTCAAACTGTCATATCTCCAGATTTTCGGGCCGGATTTTGATGCCAATGGTCTCATTCGATTCGCATGAAAATATAGATATTTTTAGCATTTTAAATTTTGAAATTTCGTTAATTAGAAAAAGTTTAAGAGCAATTTAAAATATCAGCTCATTACATCGTAAACGGTGTCGGTTTATTTTTCAAACTGTCATATCTCCAGATTTTCGGGCCGGATTTTGATGCCGATGGTCTCATTCGATTCGCATGGATGCGTAGATATTTTTAGCATTTTAAATTTTGAAATTTCGTTAATTAGAAAAAGTTTAAGAGCAATTTAAAATATCAGTTCAGTACATCGTAAACGGTGTCGGTTTATTTTTCAAACTGTCATATCTCCAGATTTTCGGGCCGGATTTTGATGCCAATGGTCTCATTCGATTCGCATGAAAATATAGATATTTTTAGCATTTTAAATTTTGAAATTTCGTTAATTAGAAAAAGTTTAAGAGCAATTTAAAATATCAGCTCATTACATCGTAAACGGTGTCGGTTTATTTTTCAAACTGTCATATCTCCCGATTTTCGGGCCGGATTTTGATGCCAATGGTCTCATTCGATTCGCATGAAAATATAGATATTTTTAGCATTTTAAATTTTGAAATTTCGTTAATTAGAAAAAGTTTAAGAGCAATTTAAAATATCAGCTCATTACATCGTAAACGGTGTCGGTTTATTTTTCAAACTGTCATATCTCCAGATTTTCGGGCCGGATTTTGATGCCAATGGTCTCATTCGATTCGCATGAAAATATAGATATTTTTAGCATTTTAAATTTTGAAATTTCGTTAATTAGAAAAAGTTTAAGAGCAATTTAAAATATCAGCTCATTACATCGTAAACGGTGTCGGTTTATTTTTCAAACTGTCATATCTCCAGATTTTCTGGCCGGATTTTGATGCCGATGGTCTCATTCGATTCGCATGGATGCGTAGATATTTGTAGCATTTTAAATTTTGAAATTTCGTTAATTAGAAAAAGTTTAAGAGCAATTTAAAATATCAGCTCATTACATCGTAAACGGTGTCGGTTTATTTTTCAAACTGTCATATCTCCAGATTTTCGGGCCGGATTTTGATGCCAATGGTCTCATTCGATTCGCATGAAAATATAGATATTTTTAGCATTTTAAATTTTGAAATTTCGTTAATTAGAAAAAGTTTAAGAGCAATTTAAAATATCAGCTCATTACATCGTAAACGGTGTCGGTTTATTTTTCAAACTGTCATATCTCCAGATTTTCTGGCCGGATTTTGATGCCGATGGTCTCATTCGATTCGCATGGATGCGTAGATATTTGTAGCATTTTAAATTTTGAAATTTCGTTAATTAGAAAAAGTTTAAGAGCAATTTAAAATATCAGCTCATTACATCGTAAACGGTGTCGGTTTATTTTTCAAACTGTCATATCTCCAGATTTTCGGGCCGGATTTTGATGCCGATGGTCTCATTCGATTCGCATGAAAATATAGATATTTTTAGCATTTTAAATTTTGAAATTTCGTTAATTAGAAAAAGTTTAAGAGCAATTTAAAATATCAGCTCATTACATCGTAAACGGTGTCGGTTTATTTTTCAAACTGTCATATCTCCAGATTTTCGGGCCGGATTTTGATGCCGATGGTCTCATTCGATTCGCATGGATGCGTAGATATTTTTAGCATTTTAAATTTTGAAATTTCGTTAATTAGAAAAAGTTTAAGAGCAATTTAAAATATCAGTTCAGTACATCGTAAACGGTGTCGGTTTATTTTTCAAACTGTCATATCTCCAGATTTTCGGGCCGGATTTTGATGCCAATGGTCTCATTCGATTCGCATGAAAATATAGATATTTTTAGCATTTTAAATTTTGAAATTTCGTTAATTAGAAAAAGTTTAAGAGCAATTTAAAATATCAGCTCATTACATCGTAAACGGTGTCGGTTTATTTTTCAAACTGTCATATCTCCAGATTTTCGGGCCGGATTTTGATGCCAATGGTCTCATTCGATTCGCATGAAAATATAGATATTTTTAGCATTTTAAATTTTGAAATTTCGTTAATTAGAAAAAGTTTAAGAGCAATTTAAAATATCAGCTCATTACATCGTAAACGGTGTCGGTTTATTTTTCAAACTGTCATATCTCCAGATTTTCGGGCCGGATTTTGATGCCAATGGTCTCATTCGATTCGCATGAAAATATAGATATTTTTAGCATTTTAAATTTTGAAATTTCGTTAATTAGAAAAAGTTTAAGAGCAATTTAAAATATCAGCTCATTACATCGTAAACGGTGTCGGTTTATTTTTCAAACTGTCATATCTCCAGATTTTCTGGCCGGATTTTGATGCCGATGGTCTCATTCGATTCGCATGGATGCGTAGATATTTGTAGCATTTTAAATTTTGAAATTTCGTTAATTAGAAAAAGTTTAAGAGCAATTTAAAATATCAGCTCATTACATCGTAAACGGTGTCGGTTTATTTTTCAAACTGTCATATCTCCAGATTTTCGGGCCGGATTTTGATGCCAATGGTCTCATTCGATTCGCATGAAAATATAGATATTTTTAGCATTTTAAATTTTGAAATTTCGTTAATTAGAAAAAGTTTAAGAGCAATTTAAAATATCAGCTCATTACATCGTAAACGGTGTCGGTTTATTTTTCAAACTGTCATATCTCCAGATTTTCTGGCCGGATTTTGATGCCGATGGTCTCATTCGATTCGCATGGATGCGTAGATATTTGTAGCATTTTAAATTTTGAAATTTCGTTAATTAGAAAAAGTTTAAGAGCAATTTAAAATATCAGCTCATTACATCGTAAACGGTGTCGGTTTATTTTTCAAACTGTCATATCTCCAGATTTTCGGGCCGGATTTTGATGCCGATGGTCTCATTCGATTCGCATGAAAATATAGATATTTTTAGCATTTTAAATTTTGAAATTTCGTTAATTAGAAAAAGTTTAAGAGCAATTTAAAATATCAGCTCATTACATCGTAAACGGTGTCGGTTTATTTTTCAAACTGTCATATCTCCAGATTTTCGGGCCGGATTTTGATGCCGATGGTCTCATTCGATTCGCATGGATGCGTAGATATTTTTAGCATTTTAAATTTTGAAATTTCGTTAATTAGAAAAAGTTTAAGAGCAATTTAAAATATCAGTTCAGTACATCGTAAACGGTGTCGGTTTATTTTTCAAACTGTCATATCTCCAGATTTTCGGGCCGGATTTTGATGCCAATGGTCTCATTCGATTCGCATGAAAATATAGATATTTTTAGCATTTTAAATTTTGAAATTTCGTTAATTAGAAAAAGTTTAAGAGCAATTTAAAATATCAGCTCATTACATCGTAAACGGTGTCGGTTTATTTTTCAAACTGTCATATCTCCAGATTTTCGGGCCGGATTTTGATGCCAATGGTCTCATTCGATTCGCATGAAAATATAGATATTTTTAGCATTTTAAATTTTGAAATTTCGTTAATTAGAAAAAGTTTAAGAGCAATTTAAAATATCAGCTCATTACATCGTAAACGGTGTCGGTTTATTTTTCAAACTGTCATATCTCCAGATTTTCGGGCCGGATTTTGATGCCAATGGTCTCATTCGATTCGCATGAAAATATAGATATTTTTAGCATTTTAAATTTTGAAATTTCGTTAATTAGAAAAAGTTTAAGAGCAATTTAAAATATCAGCTCATTACATCGTAAACGGTGTCGGTTTATTTTTCAAACTGTCATATCTCCAGATTTTCGGGCCCGGATTTTGATGCCAATGGTCTCATTCGATTCGCATGAAAATATAGATATTTTTAGCATTTTAAATTTTGAAATTTCGTTAATTAGAAAAAGTTTAAGAGCAATTTAAAATATCAGCTCATTACATCGTAAACGGTGTCGGTTTATTTTTCAAACTGTCATATCTCCAGATTTTCTGGCCGGATTTTGATGCCGATGGTCTCATTCGATTCGCATGGATGCGTAGATATTTGTAGCATTTTAAATTTTGAAATTTCGTTAATTAGAAAAAGTTTAAGAGCAATTTAAAATATCAGCTCATTACATCGTAAACGGTGTCGGTTTATTTTTCAAACTGTCATATCTCCAGATTTTCGGGCCGGATTTTGATGCCGATGGTCTCATTCGATTCGCATGAAAATATAGATATTTTTAGCATTTTAAATTTTGAAATTTCGTTAATTAGAAAAAGTTTAAGAGCAATTTAAAATATCAGCTCATTACATCGTAAACGGTGTCGGTTTATTTTTCAAACTGTCATATCTCCAGATTTTCGGGCCGGATTTTGATGCCGATGGTCTCATTCGATTCGCATGGATGCGTAGATATTTTTAGCATTTTAAATTTTGAAATTTCGTTAATTAGAAAAAGTTTAAGAGCAATTTAAAATATCAGTTCAGTACATCGTAAACGGTGTCGGTTTATTTTTCAAACTGTCATATCTCCAGATTTTCGGGCCGGATTTTGATGCCAATGGTCTCATTCGATTCGCATGAAAATATAGATATTTTTAGCATTTTAAATTTTGAAATTTCGTTAATTAGAAAAAGTTTAAGAGCAATTTAAAATATCAGCTCATTACATCGTAAACGGTGTCGGTTTATTTTTCAAACTGTCATATCTCCAGATTTTCGGGCCGGATTTTGATGCCAATGGTCTCATTCGATTCGCATGAAAATATAGATATTTTTAGCATTTTAAATTTTGAAATTTCGTTAATTAGAAAAAGTTTAAGAGCAATTTAAAATATCAGCTCATTACATCGTAAACGGTGTCGGTTTATTTTTCAAACTGTCATATCTCCAGATTTTCGGGCCGGATTTTGATGCCAATGGTCTCATTCGATTCGCATGAAAATATAGATATTTTTAGCATTTTAAATTTTGAAATTTCGTTAATTAGAAAAAGTTTAAGAGCAATTTAAAATATCAGCTCATTACATCGTAAACGGTGTCGGTTTATTTTTCAAACTGTCATATCTCCAGATTTTCGGGCCGGATTTTGATGCCAATGGTCTCATTCGATTCGCATGAAAATATAGATATTTTTAGCATTTTAAATTTTGAAATTTCGTTAATTAGAAAAAGTTTAAGAGCAATTTAAAATATCAGCTCATTACATCGTAAACGGTGTCGGTTTATTTTTCAAACTGTCATATCTCCAGATTTTCGGGCCGGATTTTGATGCCAATGGTCTCATTCGATTCGCATGAAAATATAGATATTTTTAGCATTTTAAATTTTGAAATTTCGTTAATTAGAAAAAGTTTAAGAGCAATTTAAAATATCAGCTCATTACATCGTAAACGGTGTCGGTTTATTTTTCAAACTGTCATATCTCCAGATTTTCGGGCCGGATTTTGATGCCAATGGTCTCATTCGATTCGCATGAAAATATAGATATTTTTAGCATTTTAAATTTTGAAATTTCGTTAATTAGAAAAAGTTTAAGAGCAATTTAAAATATCAGCTCATTACATCGTAAACGGTGTCGGTTTATTTTTCAAACTGTCATATCTCCAGATTTTCGGGCCGGATTTTGATGCCAATGGTCTCATTCGATTCGCATGAAAATATAGATATTTTTAGCATTTTAAATTTTGAAATTTCGTTAATTAGAAAAAGTTTAAGAGCAATTTAAAATATCAGCTCATTACATCGTAAACGGTGTCGGTTTATTTTTCAAACTGTCATATCTCCAGATTTTCGGGCCGGATTTTGATGCCAATGGTCTCATTCGATTCGCATGAAAATATAGATATTTTTAGCATTTTAAATTTTGAAATTTCGTTAATTAGAAAAAGTTTAAGAGCAATTTAAAATATCAGCTCATTACATCGTAAACGGTGTCGGTTTATTTTTCAAACTGTCATATCTCCAGATTTTCGGGCCGGATTTTGATGCCAATGGTCTCATTCGATTCGCATGAAAATATAGATATTTTTAGCATTTTAAATTTTGAAATTTCGTTAATTAGAAAAAGTTTAAGAGCAATTTAAAATATCAGCTCATTACATCGTAAACGGTGTCGGTTTATTTTTCAAACTGTCATATCTCCAGATTTTCGGGCCGGATTTTGATGCCAATGGTCTCATTCGATTCGCATGAAAATATAGATATTTTTAGCATTTTAAATTTTGAAATTTCGTTAATTAGAAAAAGTTTAAGAGCAATTTAAAATATCAGCTCATTACATCGTAAACGGTGTCGGTTTATTTTTCAAACTGTCATATCTCCAGATTTTCGGGCCGGATTTTGATGCTAATGGTCTCATTCGATTCGCATGAAAATATAGATATTTTTAGCATTTTAAATTTTGAAATTTCGTTAATTAGAAAAAGTTTAAGAGCAATTTAAAATATCAGCTCATTACATCGTAAACGGTGTCGGTTTATTTTTCAAACTGTCATATCTCCAGATTTTCGGGCCGGATTTTGATGCTAATGGTCTCATTCGATTCGCATGAAAATATAGATATTTTTAGCATTTTAAATTTTGAAATTTCGTTAATTAGAAAAAGTTTAAGAGCAATTTAAAATATCAGCTCATTACATCGTAAACGGTGTCGGTTTATTTTTCAAACTGTCATATCTCCAGATTTTCGGGCCGGATTTTGATGCCAATGGTCTCATTCGATTCGCATGAAAATATAGATATTTTTAGCATTTTAAATTTTGAAATTTCGTTAATTAGAAAAAGTTTAAGAGCAATTTAAAATATCAGCTCATTACATCGTAAACGGTGTCGGTTTATTTTTCAAACTGTCATATCTCCAGATTTTCGGGCCGGATTTTGATGCCAATGGTCTCATTCGATTCGCATGAAAATATAGATATTTTTAGCATTTTAAATTTTGAAATTTCGTTAATTTGAAAAAGTTTAAGAGCAATTTAAAATATCAGCTCATTACATCGTAAACGGTGTCGGTTTATTTTTCAAACTGTCATATCTCCAGATTTTCGGGCCGGATTTTGATGCCAATGGTCTCATTCGATTCGCATGAAAATATAGATATTTTTAGCATTTTAAATTTTGAAATTTCGTTAATTAGAAAAAGTTTAAGAGCAATTTAAAATATCAGCTCATTACATCGTAAACGGTGTCGGTTTATTTTTCAAACTGTCATATCTCCAGATTTTCTGGCCGGATTTTGATGCCGATGGTCTCATTCGATTCGCATGGATGCGTAGATATTTGTAGCATTTTAAATTTTGAAATTTCGTTAATTAGAAAAAGTTTAAGAGCAATTTAAAATATCAGCTCATTACATCGTAAACGGTGTCGGTTTATTTTTCAAACTGTCATATCTCCAGATTTTCGGGCCGGATTTTGATGCCAATGGTCTCATTCGATTCGCATGAAAATATAGATATTTTTAGCATTTTAAATTTTGAAATTTCGTTAATTAGAAAAAGTTTAAGAGCAATTTAAAATATCAGCTCATTACATCGTAAACGGTGTCGGTTTATTTTTCAAACTGTCATATCTCCAGATTTTCGGGCCGGATTTTGATGCCAATGGTCTCATTCGATTCGCATGAAAATAGAGATATTTTTAGCATTTTAAATTTTGAAATTTCGTTAATTAGAAAAAGTTTAAGAGCAATTTAAAATATCAGCTCATTACATCGTAAACGGTGTCGGTTTATTTTTCAAACTGTCATATCTCCAGATTTTCGGGCCGGATTTTGATGCCAATGGTCTCATTCGATTCGCATGAAAATATAGATATTTTTAGCATTTTAAATTTTGAAATTTCGTTAATTAGAAAAAGTTTAAGAGCAATTTAAAATATCAGCTCATTACATCGTAAACGGTGTCGGTTTATTTTTCAAACTGTCATATCTCCAGATTTTCGGGCCGGATTTTGATGCCAATGGTCTCATTCGATTCGCATGAAAATATAGATATTTTTAGCATTTTAAATTTTGAAATTTCGTTAATTAGAAAAAGTTTAAGAGCAATTTAAAATATCAGCTCATTACATCGTAAACGGTGTCGGTTTATTTTTCAAACTGTCATATCTCCAGATTTTCGGGCCGGATTTTGATGCCAATGGTCTCATTCGATTCGCATGAAAATATAGATATTTTTAGCATTTTAAATTTTGAAATTTCGTTAATTAGAAAAAGTTTAAGAGCAATTTAAAATATCAGCTCATTACATCGTAAACGGTGTCGGTTTATTTTTCAAACTGTCATATCTCCAGATTTTCGGGCCGGATTTTGATGCTAATGGTCTCATTCGATTCGCATGAAAATATAGATATTTTTAGCATTTTAAATTTTGAAATTTCGTTAATTAGAAAAAGTTTAAGAGCAATTTAAAATATCAGCTCATTACATCGTAAACGGTGTCGGTTTATTTTTCAAACTGTCATATCTCCAGATTTTCGGGCCGGATTTTGATGCCAATGGTCTCATTCGATTCGCATGAAAATATAGATATTTTTAGCATTTTAAATTTTGAAATTTCGTTAATTAGAAAAAGTTTAAGAGCAATTTAAAATATCAGCTCATTACATCGTAAACGGTGTCGGTTTATTTTTCAAACTGTCATATCTCCAGATTTTCGGGCCGGATTTTGATGCCAATGGTCTCATTCGATTCGCATGAAAATATAGATATTTTTAGCATTTTAAATTTTGAAATTTCGTTAATTTGAAAAAGTTTAAGAGCAATTTAAAATATCAGCTCATTACATCGTAAACGGTGTCGGTTTATTTTTCAAACTGTCATATCTCCAGATTTTCGGGCCGGATTTTGATGCCAATGGTCTCATTCGATTCGCATGAAAATATAGATATTTTTAGCATTTTAAATTTTGAAATTTCGTTAATTAGAAAAAGTTTAAGAGCAATTTAAAATATCAGCTCATTACATCGTAAACGGTGTCGGTTTATTTTTCAAACTGTCATATCTCCAGATTTTCTGGCCGGATTTTGATGCCGATGGTCTCATTCGATTCGCATGGATGCGTAGATATTTGTAGCATTTTAAATTTTGAAATTTCGTTAATTAGAAAAAGTTTAAGAGCAATTTAAAATATCAGCTCATTACATCGTAAACGGTGTCGGTTTATTTTTCAAACTGTCATATCTCCAGATTTTCGGGCCGGATTTTGATGCCAATGGTCTCATTCGATTCGCATGAAAATATAGATATTTTTAGCATTTTAAATTTTGAAATTTCGTTAATTAGAAAAAGTTTAAGAGCAATTTAAAATATCAGCTCATTACATCGTAAACGGTGTCGGTTTATTTTTCAAACTGTCATATCTCCAGATTTTCGGGCCGGATTTTGATGCCAATGGTCTCATTCGATTCGCATGAAAATAGAGATATTTTTAGCATTTTAAATTTTGAAATTTCGTTAATTAGAAAAAGTTTAAGAGCAATTTAAAATATCAGCTCATTACATCGTAAACGGTGTCGGTTTATTTTTCAAACTGTCATATCTCCAGATTTTCGGGCCGGATTTTGATGCCAATGGTCTCATTCGATTCGCATGAAAATATAGATATTTTTAGCATTTTAAATTTTGAAATTTCGTTAATTAGAAAAAGTTTAAGAGCAATTTAAAATATCAGCTCATTACATCGTAAACGGTGTCGGTTTATTTTTCAAACTGTCATATCTCCAGATTTTCGGGCCGGATTTTGATGCCAATGGTCTCATTCGATTCGCATGAAAATATAGATATTTTTAGCATTTTAAATTTTGAAATTTCGTTAATTAGAAAAAGTTTAAGAGCAATTTAAAATATCAGCTCATTACATCGTAAACGGTGTCGGTTTATTTTTCAAACTGTCATATCTCCAGATTTTCGGGCCGGATTTTGATGCCAATGGTCTCATTCGATTCGCATGGATGCGTAGATATTTGTAGCATTTTAAATTTTGAAATTTCGTTAATTAGAAAAAGTTTAAGAGCAATTTAAAATATCAGCTCATTACATCGTAAACGGTGTCGGTTTATTTTTCAAACTGTCATATCTCCAGATTTTCGGGCCGGATTTTGATGCCAATGGTCTCATTCGATTCGCATGAAAATATAGATATTTTTAGCATTTTAAATTTTGAAATTTCGTTAATTAGAAAAAGTTTAAGAGCAATTTAAAATATCAGCTCATTACATCGTAAACGGTGTCGGTTTATTTTTCAAACTGTCATATCTCCAGATTTTCGGGCCGGATTTTGATGCCAATGGTCTCATTCGATTCGCATGAAAATATAGATATTTTTAGCATTTTAAATTTTGAAATTTCGTTAATTAGAAAAAGTTTAAGAGCAATTTAAAATATCAGCTCATTACATCGTAAACGGTGTCGGTTTATTTTTCAAACTGTCATATCTCCAGATTTTCGGGCCGGATTTTGATGCCAATGGTCTCATTCGATTCGCATGAAAATATAGATATTTTTAGCATTTTAAATTTTGAAATTTCGTTAATTAGAAAAAGTTTAAGAGCAATTTAAAATATCAGCTCATTACATCGTAAACGGTGTCGGTTTATTTTTCAAACTGTCATATCTCCAGATTTTCGGGCCGGATTTTGATGCCAATGGTCTCATTCGATTCGCATGAAAATATAGATATTTTTAGCATTTTAAATTTTGAAATTTCGTTAATTAGAAAAAGTTTAAGAGCAATTTAAAATATCAGCTCATTACATCGTAAACGGTGTCGGTTTATTTTTCAAACTGTCATATCTCCAGATTTTCGGGCCGGATTTTGATGCCAATGGTCTCATTCGATTCGCATGAAAATATAGATATTTTTAGCATTTTAAATTTTGAAATTTCGTTAATTAGAAAAAGTTTAAGAGCAATTTAAAATATCAGCTCATTACATCGTAAACGGTGTCGGTTTATTTTTCAAACTGTCATATCTCCAGATTTTCGGGCCGGATTTTGATGCCAATGGTCTCATTCGATTCGCATGAAAATATAGATATTTTTAGCATTTTAAATTTTGAAATTTCGTTAATTAGAAAAAGTTTAAGAGCAATTTAAAATATCAGCTCATTACATCGTAAACGGTGTCGGTTTATTTTTCAAACTGTCATATCTCCAGATTTTCGGGCCGGATTTTGATGCCAATGGTCTCATTCGATTCGCATGAAAATATAGATATTTTTAGCATTTTAAATTTTGAAATTTCGTTAATTAGAAAAAGTTTAAGAGCAATTTAAAATATCAGCTCATTACATCGTAAACGGTGTCGGTTTATTTTTCAAACTGTCATATCTCCAGATTTTCGGGCCGGATTTTGATGCCGATGGTCTCATTCGATTCGCATGGATGCGGCGTAGATATTTTTAGCATTTTAAATTTTGAAATTTCGTTAATTAGAAAAAGTTTAAGAGCAATTTAAAATATCAGTTCAGTACATCGTAAACGGTGTCGGTTTATTTTTCAAACTGTCATATCTCGAGATTTTCGGGCCGGATTTTGATGCCAATGGTCTCATTCGATTCGCATGAAAATATAGATATTTTTAGCATTTTAAATTTTGAAATTTCGTTAATTAGAAAAAGTTTAAGAGCAATTTAAAATATCAGCTCATTACATCGTAAACGGTGTCGGTTTATTTTTCAAACTGTCATATCTCCAGATTTTCGGGCCGGATTTTGATGCCAATGGTCTCATTCGATTCGCATGAAAATATAGATATTTTTAGCATTTTAAATTTTGAAATTTCGTTAATTAGAAAAAGTTTAAGAGCAATTTAAAATATCAGCTCATTACATCGTAAACGGTGTCGGTTTATTTTTCAAACTGTCATATCTCCAGATTTTCGGGCCGGATTTTGATGCCAATGGTCTCATTCGATTCGCATGGATGCGGCGTAGATATTTTTAGCATTTTAAATTTTGAAATTTCGTTAATTAGAAAAAGTTTAAGAGCAATTTAAAATATCAGTTCAGTACATCGTAAACGGTGTCGGTTTATTTTTCAAACTGTCATATCTCGAGATTTTCGGGCCGGATTTTGATGCCAATGGTCTCATTCGATTCGCATGAAAATATAGATATTTTTAGCATTTTAAATTTTGAAATTTCGTTAATTAGAAAAAGTTTAAGAGCAATTTAAAATATCAGCTCATTACATCGTAAACGGTGTCGGTTTATTTTTCAAACTGTCATATCTCCAGATTTTCGGGCCGGATTTTGATGCCAATGGTCTCATTCGATTCGCATGAAAATATAGATATTTTTAGCATTTTAAATTTTGAAATTTCGTTAATTAGAAAAAGTTTAAGAGCAATTTAAAATATCAGCTCATTACATCGTAAACGGTGTCGGTTTATTTTTCAAACTGTCATATCTCCAGATTTTCGGGCCGGATTTTGATGCCAATGGTCTCATTCGATTCGCATGAAAATATAGATATTTTTAGCATTTTAAATTTTGAAATTTCGTTAATTAGAAAAAGTTTAAGAGCAATTTAAAATATCAGCTCATTACATCGTAAACGGTGTCGGTTTATTTTTCAAACTGTCATATCTCCAGATTTTCGGGCCGGATTTTGATGCCAATGGTCTCATTCGATTCGCATGAAAATATAGATATTTTTAGCATTTTAAATTTTGAAATTTCGTTAATTAGAAAAAGTTTAAGAGCAATTTAAAATATCAGCTCATTACATCGTAAACGGTGTCGGTTTATTTTTCAAACTGTCATATCTCCAGATTTTCTGGCCGGATTTTGATGCCGATGGTCTCATTCGATTCGCATGGATGCGTAGATATTTGTAGCATTTTAAATTTTGAAATTTCGTTAATTAGAAAAAGTTTAAGAGCAATTTAAAATATCAGCTCATTACATCGTAAACGGTGTCGGTTTATTTTTCAAACTGTCATATCTCCAGATTTTCGGGCCGGATTTTGATGCCAATGGTCTCATTCGATTCGCATGAAAATATAGATATTTTTAGCATTTTAAATTTTGAAATTTCGTTAATTAGAAAAAGTTTAAGAGCAATTTAAAATATCAGCTCATTACATCGTAAACGGTGTCGGTTTATTTTTCAAACTGTCATATCTCCAGATTTTCTGGCCGGATTTTGATGCCGATGGTCTCATTCGATTCGCATGGATGCGTAGATATTTGTAGCATTTTAAATTTTGAAATTTCGTTAATTAGAAAAAGTTTAAGAGCAATTTAAAATATCAGCTCATTACATCGTAAACGGTGTCGGTTTATTTTTCAAACTGTCATATCTCCAGATTTTCGGGCCGTATTTTGATGCCAATGGTCTCATTCGATTCGCATGAAAATATAGATATTTTTAGCATTTTAAATTTTGAAATTTCGTTAATTAGAAAAAGTTTAAGAGCAATTTAAAATATCAGCTCATTACATCGTAAACGGTGTCGGTTTATTTTTCAAACTGTCATATCTCCAGATTTTCGGGCCGGATTTTGATGCCAATGGTCTCATTCGATTCGCATGAAAATATAGATATTTTTAGCATTTTAAATTTTGAAATTTCGTTAATTAGAAAAAGTTTAAGAGCAATTTAAAATATCAGCTCATTACATCGTAAACGGTGTCGGTTTATTTTTCAAACTGTCATATCTCCAGATTTTCGGGCCGGATTTTGATGCCCATGGTCTCATTCGATTCGCATGAAAATATAGATATTTTTAGCATTTTAAATTTTGAAATTTCGTTAATTAAAAAAAGTTTAAGAGCTATTTAAAATATCATCTCATTACATCGTAAACGGTGTCGGTTTATTTTTCAAACTGTCATATCTCCAGATTTTCGGGCCGGATTTTGATGCCGATGGTCTCATTCGATTCGCATGAAAATATAGATATTTTTAGCATTTTAAATTTTGAAATTTCGTTAATTAGAAAAAGTTTAAGAGCAATTTAAAATATCAGCTCATTACATCGTAAACGGTGTCGGTTTATTTTTCAAACTGTCATATCTCCAGATTTTCGGGCCGGATTTTGATGCCGATGGTCTCATTCGATTCGCATGAAAATATAGATATTTTTAGCATTTTAAATTTTGAAATTTCGTTAATTAGAAAAAGTTTAAGAGCAATTTAAAATATCAGCTCATTACATCGTAAACGGTGTCGGTTTATTTTTCAAACTGTCATATCTCCAGATTTTCGGGCCGGATTTTGATGCCAATGGTCTCATTCGATTCGCATGAAAATATAGATATTTTTAGCATTTTACATTTTGAAATTTCGTTAATTAGAAAAAGTTTAAGAGCAATTTAAAATATCAGCTCATTACATCGTAAACGGTGTCGGTTTATTTTTCAAACTGTCATATCTCCAGATTTTCGGGCCGGATTTTGATGCCAATGGTCTCATTCGATTCGCATGAAAATATAGATATTTTTATCATTTTAAATTTTGAAATTTCGTTAATTAGAAAAAGTTTAAGAGCAATTTAAAATATCAGCTCATTACATCGTAAACGGTGTCGGTTTATTTTTCAAACTGTCATATCTCCAGATTTTCTGGCCGGATTTTGATGCCGATGCTCTCATTCGATTCGCATGGATGCGTAGATATTTGTAGCATTTTAAATTTTGAAATTTCGTTAATTAGAAAAAGTTTAAGAGCAATTTAAAATATCAGCTCATTACATCGTAAACGGTGTCGGTTTATTTTTCAAACTGTCATATCTCCAGATTTTCGGGCCGGATTTTGATGCCAATGGTCTCATTCGATTCGCATGAAAATATAGATATTTTTTGCATTTTAAATTTTGAAATTTCGTTAATTAGAAAAAGTTTAAGAGCAATTTAAAATATCAGCTCATTACATCGTAAACGGTGTCGGTTTATTTTTCAAACTGTCATATCTCCAGATTTTCGGGCCGGATTTTGATGCCCATGGTCTCATTCGATTCGCATGAAAATATAGATATTTTTAGCATTTTAAATTTTGAAATTTCGTTAATTAAAAAAAGTTTAAGAGCTATTTAAAATATCATCTCATTACATCGTAAACGGTGTCGGTTTATTTTTCAAACTGTCATATCTCCAGATTTTCGGGCCGGATTTTGATGCCGATGGTCTCATTCGATTCGCATGAAAATATAGATATTTTTAGCATTTTAAATTTTGAAATTTCGTTAATTAGAAAAAGTTTAAGAGCAATTTAAAATATCAGCTCATTACATCGTAAACGGTGTCGGTTTATTTTTCAAACTGTCATATCTCCAGATTTTCGGGCCGGATTTTGATGCCGATGGTCTCATTCGATTCGCATGAAAATATAGATATTTTTAGCATTTTAAATTTTGAAATTTCGTTAATTAGAAAAAGTTTAAGAGCAATTTAAAATATCAGCTCATTACATCGTAAACGGTGTCGGTTTATTTTTCAAACTGTCATATCTCCAGATTTTCGGGCCGGATTTTGATGCCAATGGTCTCATTCGATTCGCATGAAAATATAGATATTTTTAGCATTTTACATTTTGAAATTTCGTTAATTAGAAAAAGTTTAAGAGCAATTTAAAATATCAGCTCATTACATCGTAAACGGTGTCGGTTTATTTTTCAAACTGTCATATCTCCAGATTTTCGGGCCGGATTTTGATGCCAATGGTCTCATTCGATTCGCATGAAAATATAGATATTTTTATCATTTTAAATTTTGAAATTTCGTTAATTAGAAAAAGTTTAAGAGCAATTTAAAATATCAGCTCATTACATCGTAAACGGTGTCGGTTTATTTTTCAAACTGTCATATCTCCAGATTTTCTGGCCGGATTTTGATGCCAATGGTCTCATTCGATTCGCATGAAAATATAGATATTTTTAGCATTTTAAATTTTGAAATTTCGTTAATTAGAAAAAGTTTAAGAGCAATTTAAAATATCAGCTCATTACATCGTAAACGGTGTCGGTTTATTTTTCAAACTGTCATATCTCCAGATTTTCTGGCCGGATTTTGATGCCGATGGTCTCATTCGATTCGCATGGATGCGTAGATATTTGTAGCATTTTAAATTTTGAAATTTCGTTAATTAGAAAAAGTTTAAGAGCAATTTAAAATATCAGCTCATTACATCGTAAACAGTGTCGGTTTATTTTTCAAACTGTCATATCTCCAGATTTTCGGGCCGGATTTTGATGCCAATGGTCTCATTCGATTCGCATGAAAATATAGATATTTTTTGCATTTTAAATTTTGAAATTTCGTTAATTAGAAAAAGTTTAAGAGCAATTTAAAATATCAGCTCATTACATCGTAAACGGTGTCGGTTTATTTTTCAAACTGTCATATCTCCAGATTTTCGGGCCGGATTTTGATGCCCATGGTCTCATTCGATTCGCATGAAAATATAGATATTTTTAGCATTTTAAATTTTGAAATTTCGTTAATTAAAAAAAGTTTAAGAGCTATTTAAAATATCATCTCATTACATCGTAAACGGTGTCGGTTTATTTTTCAAACTGTCATATCTCCAGATTTTCGGGCCGGATTTTGATGCCGATGGTCTCATTCGATTCGCATGAAAATATAGATATTTTTAGCATTTTAAATTTTGAAATTTCGTTAATTAGAAAAAGTTTAAGAGCAATTTAAAATATCAGCTCATTACATCGTAAACGGTGTCGGTTTATTTTTCAAACTGTCATATCTCCAGATTTTCGGGCCGGATTTTGATGCCGATGGTCTCATTCGATTCGCATGAAAATATAGATATTTTTAGCATTTTAAATTTTGAAATTTCGTTAATTAGAAAAAGTTTAAGAGCAATTTAAAATATCAGCTCATTACATCGTAAACGGTGTCGGTTTATTTTTCAAACTGTCATATCTCCAGATTTTCGGGCCGGATTTTGATGCCAATGGTCTCATTCGATTCGCATGAAAATATAGATATTTTTAGCATTTTACATTTTGAAATTTCGTTAATTAGAAAAAGTTTAAGAGCAATTTAAAATATCAGCTCATTACATCGTAAACGGTGTCGGTTTATTTTTCAAACTGTCATATCTCCAGATTTTCGGGCCGGATTTTGATGCCAATGGTCTCATTCGATTCGCATGAAAATATAGATATTTTTATCATTTTAAATTTTGAAATTTCGTTAATTAGAAAAAGTTTAAGAGCAATTTAAAATATCAGCTCATTACATCGTAAACGGTGTCGGTTTATTTTTCAAACTGTCATATCTCCAGATTTTCTGGCCGGATTTTGATGCCGATGCTCTCATTCGATTCGCATGGATGCGTAGATATTTGTAGCATTTTAAATTTTGAAATTTCGTTAATTAGAAAAAGTTTAAGAGCAATTTACAATATCAGCTCATTACATCGTAAACGGTGTCGGTTTATTTTTCAAACTGTCATATCTCCAGATTTTCGGGCCGGATTTTGATGCCAATGGTCTCATTCGATTCGCATGAAAATATAGATATTTTTTGCATTTTAAATTTTGAAATTTCGTTAATTAGAAAAAGTTTAAGAGCAATTTAAAATATCAGCTCATTACATCGTCAACGGTGTCGGTTTATTTTTCAAACTGTCATATCTCCAGATTTTCGGGCCGGATTTTGATGCCAATGGTCTCATTCGATTCGCATGAAAATATAGATATTTTTAGCATTTTAAATTTTGAAATTTCATTAATTAGAAAAAGTTTAAGAGCAATTTAAAATATCAGCTCATTACATCGTAAACGGTGTCGGTTTATTTTTCAAACTGTCATATCTCCAGATTTTCTGGCCGGATTTTGATGCCGATGGTCTCATTCGATTCGCATGGATGCGTAGATATTTGTAGCATTTTAAATTTTGAAATTTCGTTAATTAGAAAAAGTTTAAGAGCAATTTAAAATATCAGCTCATTACATCGTAAACGGTGTCGGTTTATTTTTCAAACTGTCATATCTCCAGATTTTCGGGCCGGATTTTGATGCCAATGGTCTCATTCGATTCGCATGAAAATATAGATATTTTTAGCATTTTAAATTTTGAAATTTCGTTAATTAGAAAAAGTTTAAGAGCAATTTAAAATATCAGCTCATTACATCGTAAACGGTGTCGGTTTATTTTTCAAACTGTCATATCTCCAGATTTTCGGGCCGGATTTTGATGCCAATGGTCTCATTCGATTCGCATGGATGCGTAGATATTTGTAGCATTTTAAATTTTGAAATTTCGTTAATTAGAAAAAGTTTAAGAGCAATTTAAAATATCAGCTCATTACATCGTAAACGGTGTCGGTTTATTTTTCAAACTGTCATATCTCCAGATTTTCGGGCCGGATTTTGATGCCAATGGTCTCATTCGATTCGCATGAAAATATAGATATTTTTAGCATTTTAAATTTTGAAATTTCGTTAATTAGAAAAAGTTTAAGAGCAATTTAAAATATCAGCTCATTACATCGTAAACGGTGTCGGTTTATTTTTCAAACTGTCATATCTCCAGATTTTCGGGCCGGATTTTGATGCCAATGGTCTCATTCGATTCGCATGAAAATATAGATATTTTTAGCATTTTAAATTTTGAAATTTCGTTAATTAGAAAAAGTTTAAGAGCAATTTAAAATATCAGCTCATTACATCGTAAACGGTGTCGGTTTATTTTTCAAACTGTCATATCTCCAGATTTTCGGGCCGGATTTTGATGCCAATGGTCTCATTCGATTCGCATGAAAATATAGATATTTTTAGCATTTTAAATTTTGAAATTTCGTTAATTAGAAAAAGTTTAAGAGCAATTTAAAATATCAGCTCATTACATCGTAAACGGTGTCGGTTTATTTTTCAAACTGTCATATCTCCAGATTTTCGGGCCGGATTTTGATGCCGATGGTCTCATTCGATTCGCATGAAAATATAGATATTTTTAGCATTTTAAATTTTGAAATTTCGTTAATTAGAAAAAGTTTAAGAGCAATTTAAAATATCAGCTCATTACATCGTAAACGGTGTCGGTTTATTTTTCAAACTGTCATATCTCCAGATTTTCGGGCCGGATTTTGATGCCAATGGTCTCATTCGATTCGCATGAAAATATAGATATTTTTAGCATTTTAAATTTTGAAATTTCGTTAATTAGAAAAAGTTTAAGAGCAATTTAAAATATCAGCTCATTACATCGTAAACGGTGTCGGTTTATTTTTCAAACTGTCATATCTCCAGATTTTCGGGCCGGATTTTGATGCCAATGGTCTCATTCGATTCGCATGAAAATATAGATATTTTTAGCATTTTAAATTTTGAAATTTCGTTAATTAGAAAAAGTTTAAGAGCAATTTAAAATATCAGCTCATTACATCGTAAACGGTGTCGGTTTATTTTTCAAACTGTCATATCTCCAGATTTTCTGGCCGGATTTTGATGCCGATGGTCTCATTCGATTCGCATGGATGCGTAGATATTTGTAGCATTTTAAATTTTGAAATTTCGTTAATTAGAAAAAGTTTAAGAGCAATTTAAAATATCAGCTCATTACATCGTAAACGGTGTCGGTTTATTTTTCAAACTGTCATATCTCCAGATTTTCTGGCCGGATTTTGATGCCGATGGTCTCATTCGATTCGCATGGATGCGTAGATATTTGTAGCATTTTAAATTTTGAAATTTCGTTAATTAGAAAAAGTTTAAGAGCAATTTAAAATATCAGCTCATTACATCGTAAACGGTGTCGGTTTATTTTTCAAACTGTCATATCTCCAGATTTTCTGGCCGGATTTTGATGCCGATGGTCTCATTCGATTCGCATGGATGCGTAGATATTTGTAGCATTTTAAATTTTGAAATTTCGTTAATTAGAAAAAGTTTAAGAGCAATTTAAAATATCAGCTCATTACATCGTAAACGGTGTCGGTTTATTTTTCAAACTGTCATATCTCCAGATTTTCGGGCCGGATTTTGATGCCAATGGTCTCATTCGATTCGCATGAAAATATAGATATTTTTAGCATTTTAAATTTTGAAATTTCGTTAATTAGAAAAAGTTTAAGAGCAATTTAAAATATCAGCTCATTACATCGTAAACGGTGTCGGTTTATTTTTCAAACTGTCATATCTCCAGATTTTCGGGCCGGATTTTGATGCCAATGGTCTCATTCGATTCGCATGAAAATATAGATATTTTTAGCATTTTAAATTTTGAAATTTCGTTAATTAGAAAAAGTTTAAGAGCAATTTAAAATATCAGCTCATTACATCGTAAACGGTGTCGGTTTATTTTTCAAACTGTCATATCTCCAGATTTTCGGGCCGGATTTTGATGCCCATGGTCTCATTCGATTCGCATGAAAATATAGATATTTTTAGCATTTTAAATTTTGAAATTTCGTTAATTAAAAAAAGTTTAAGAGCTATTTAAAATATCATCTCATTACATCGTAAACGGTGTCGGTTTATTTTTCAAACTGTCATATCTCCAGATTTTCGGGCCGGATTTTGATGCCGATGGTCTCATTCGATTCGCATGAAAATATAGATATTTTTAGCATTTTAAATTTTGAAATTTCGTTAATTTGAAAAAGTTTAAGAGCAATTTAAAATATCAGCTCATTACATCGTAAACGGTGTCGGTTTATTTTTCAAACTGTCATATCTCCAGATTTTCGGGCCGGATTTTGATGCCGATGGTCTCATTCGATTCGCATGAAAATATAGATATTTTTAGCATTTTAAATTTTGAAATTTCGTTAATTAGAAAAAGTTTAAGAGCAATTTAAAATATCAGCTCATTACATCGTAAACGGTGTCGGTTTATTTTTCAAACTGTCATATCTCCAGATTTTCGGGCCGGATTTTGATGCCAATGGTCTCATTCGATTCGCATGAAAATATAGATATTTTTAGCATTTTACATTTTGAAATTTCGTTAATTAGAAAAAGTTTAAGAGCAATTTAAAATATCAGCTCATTACATCGTAAACGGTGTCGGTTTATTTTTCAAACTGTCATATCTCCAGATTTTCTGGCCGGATTTTGATGCCGATGCTCTCATTCGATTCGCATGGATGCGTAGATATTTGTAGCATTTTAAATTTTGAAATTTCGTTAATTAGAAAAAGTTTAAGAGCAATTTAAAATATCAGCTCATTACATCGTAAACGGTGTCGGTTTATTTTTCAAACTGTCATATCTCCAGATTTTCGGGCCGGATTTTGATGCCAATGGTCTCATTCGATTCGCATGAAAATATAGATATTTTTAGCATTTTAAATTTTGAAATTTCGTTAATTAGAAAAAGTTTAAGAGCAATTTAAAATATCAGCTCATTACATCGTAAACGGTGTCGGTTTATTTTTCAAACTGTCATATCTCCAGATTTTCTGGCCGGATTTTGATGCCGATGGTCTCATTCGATTCGCATGGATGCGTAGATATTTGTAGCATTTTAAATTTTGAAATTTCGTTAATTAGAAAAAGTTTAAGAGCAATTTAAAATATCAGCTCATTACATCGTAAACGGTGTCGGTTTATTTTTCAAACTGTCATATCTCCAGATTTTCGGGCCGGATTTTGATGCCAATGGTCTCATTCGATTCGCATGAAAATATAGATATTTTTAGCATTTTAAATTTTGAAATTTCGTTAATTAGAAAAAGTTTAAGAGCAATTTAAAATATCAGCTCATTACATCGTAAACGGTGTCGGTTTATTTTTCAAACTGTCATATCTCCAGATTTTCGGGCCGGATTTTGATGCCAATGGTCTCATTCGATTCGCATGGATGCGTAGATATTTGTAGCATTTTAAATTTTGAAATTTCGTTAATTAGAAAAAGTTTAAGAGCAATTTAAAATATCAGCTCATTACATCGTAAACGGTGTCGGTTTATTTTTCAAACTGTCATATCTCCAGATTTTCGGGCCGGATTTTGATGCCAATGGTCTCATTCGATTCGCATGAAAATATAGATATTTTTAGCATTTTAAATTTTGAAATTTCGTTAATTAGAAAAAGTTTAAGAGCAATTTAAAATATCAGCTCATTACATCGTAAACGGTGTCGGTTTATTTTTCAAACTGTCATATCTCCAGATTTTCGGGCCGGATTTTGATGCCAATGGTCTCATTCGATTCGCATGAAAATATAGATATTTTTAGCATTTTAAATTTTGAAATTTCGTTAATTAGAAAAAGTTTAAGAGCAATTTAAAATATCAGCTCATTACATCGTAAACGGTGTCGGTTTATTTTTCAAACTGTCATATCTCCAGATTTTCGGGCCGGATTTTGATGCCAATGGTCTCATTCGATTCGCATGAAAATATAGATATTTTTAGCATTTTAAATTTTGAAATTTCGTTAATTAGAAAAAGTTTAAGAGCAATTTAAAATATCAGCTCATTACATCGTAAACGGTGTCGGTTTATTTTTCAAACTGTCATATCTCCAGATTTTCGGGCCGGATTTTGATGCCAATGGTCTCATTCGATTCGCATGGATGCGTAGATATTTGTAGCATTTTAAATTTTGAAATTTCGTTAATTAGAAAAAGTTTAAGAGCAATTTAAAATATCAGCTCATTACATCGTAAACGGTGTCGGTTTATTTTTCAAACTGTCATATCTCCAGATTTTCGGGCCGGATTTTGATGCCAATGGTCTCATTCGATTCGCATGAAAATATAGATATTTTTAGCATTTTAAATTTTGAAATTTCGTTAATTAGAAAAAGTTTAAGAGCAATTTAAAATATCAGCTCATTACATCGTAAACGGTGTCGGTTTATTTTTCAAACTGTCATATCTCCAGATTTTCTGGCCGGATTTTGATGCCGATGGTCTCATTCGATTCGCATGAAAATATAGATATTTTTAGCATTTTAAATTTTGAAATTTCGTTAATTAGAAAAAGTTTAAGAGCAATTTAAAATATCAGCTCATTACATCGTAAACGGTGTCGGTTTATTTTTCAAACTGTCATATCTCCAGATTTTCTGGCCGGATTTTGATGCCGATGCTCTCATTCGATTTGCATGGATGCGTAGATATTTGTAGCATTTTAAATTTTGAAATTTCGTTAATTAGAAAAAGTTTAAGAGCAATTTAAAATATCAGCTCATTACATCGTAAACGGTGTCGGTTTATTTTTCAAACTGTCATATCTCCAGATTTTCGGGCCGGATTTTGATGCCAATGGTCTCATTCGATTCGCATGAAAATATAGATATTTTTTGCATTTTAAATTTTGACATTTCGTTAATTAGAAAAAGTTTAAGAGCAATTTAAAATATCAGCTCATTACATCGTAAACGGTGTCGGTTTATTTTTCAAACTGTCATATCTCCAGATTTTCGGGCCGGATTTTGATGCCAATGGTCTCATTCGATTCGCATGAAAATATAGATATTTTTAGCATTTTAAATTTTGAAATTTCGTTAATTAGAAAAAGTTTAAGAGCAATTTAAAATATCAGCTCATTACATCGTAAACGGTGTCGGTTTATTTTTCAAACTGTCATATCTCCAGATTTTCTGGCCGGATTTTGATGCCAATGCTCTCTTTCGATTCGCATGGATGCGTAGATATTTGTAGCATTTTAAATTTTGAAATTTCGTTAATTAGAAAAAGTTTAAGAGCAATTTAAAATATCAGCTCATTACATCGTAAACGGTGTCGGTTTATTTTTCAAACTGTCATATCTCCAGATTTTCGGGCCGGATTTTGATGCCAATGGTCTCATTCGATTCGCATGAAAATATAGATATTTTTTGCATTTTAAATTTTGACATTTCGTTAATTAGAAAAAGTTTAAGAGCAATTTAAAATATCAGCTCATTACATCGTAAACGGTGTCGGTTTATTTTTCAAACTGTCATATCTCCAGATTTTCGGGCCGGATTTTGATGCCAATGGTCTCATTCGATTCGCATGAAAATATAGATATTTTTAGCATTTTAAATTTTGAAATTTCGTTAATTAGAAAAAGTTTAAGAGCAATTTAAAATATCAGCTCATTACATCGTAAACGGTGTCGGTTTATTTTTCAAACTGTCATATCTCCAGATTTTCTGGCCGGATTTTGATGCCGATGCTCTCTTTCGATTCGCATGGATGCGTAGATATTTGTAGCATTTTAAATTTTGAAATTTCGTTAATTAGAAAAAGTTTAAGAGCAATTTAAAATATCAGCTCATTACATCGTAAACGGTGTCGGTTTATTTTTCAAACTGTCATATCTCCAGATTTTCGGGCCGGATTTTGATGCCAATGGTCTCATTCGATTCGCATGAAAATATAGATATTTTTTGCATTTTAAATTTTGAAATTTCGTTAATTAGAAAAAGTTTAAGAGCAATTTAAAATATCAGCTCATTACATCGTAAACGGTGTCGGTTTATTTTTCAAACTGTCATATCTCCAGATTTTCGGGCCGGATTTTGATGCCAATGGTCTCATTCGATTCGCATGAAAATATAGATATTTTTAGCATTTTAAATTTTGAAATTACGTTAATTAGAAAAAGTTTAAGAGCAATTTAAAATATCAGCTCATTACATCGTAAACGGTGTCGGTTTATTTTTCAAACTGTCATATCTCCAGATTTTCTGGCCGGATTTTGATGCCGATGGTCTCATTCGATTCGCATGGATGCGTAGATATTTGTAGCATTTTAAATTTTGAAATTTCGTTAATTAGAAAAAGTTTAAGAGCAATTTAAAATATCAGCTCATTACATCGTAAACGGTGTCGGTTTATTTTTCAAACTGTCATATCTCCAGATTTTCTGGCCGGATTTTGATGCCGATGCTCTCATTCGATTCGCATGGATGCGTAGATATTTGTAGCATTTTAAATTTTGAAATTTCGTTAATTAGAAAAAGTTTAAGAGCAATTTAAAATATCAGCTCATTACATCGTAAACGGTGTCGGTTTATTTTTCAAACTGTCATATCTCCAGATTTTCGGGCCGGATTTTGATGCCAATGGTCTCATTCGATTCGCATGAAAATATAGATATTTTTTGCATTTTAAATTTTGAAATTTCGTTAATTAGAAAAAGTTTAAGAGCAATTTAAAATATCAGCTCATTACATCGTAAACGGTGTCGGTTTATTTTTCAAACTGTCATATCTCCAGATTTTCGGGCCGGATTTTGATGCCAATGGTCTCATTCGATTCGCATGAAAATATAGATATTTTTAGCATTTTAAATTTTGAAATTACGTTAATTAGAAAAAGTTTAAGAGCAATTTAAAATATCAGCTCATTACATCGTAAACGGTGTCGGTTTATTTTTCAAACTGTCATATCTCCAGATTTTCTGGCCGGATTTTGATGCCGATGGTCTCATTCGATTCGCATGGATGCGTAGATATTTGTAGCATTTTAAATTTTGAAATTTCATTAATTAGAAAAAGTTTAAGAGCAATTTAAAATATCAGCTCATTACATCGTAAACGGTGTCGGTTTATTTTTCAAACTGTCATATCTCCAGATTTTCGGGCCGGATTTTGATGCCAATGGTCTCATTCGATTCGCATGAAAATATAGATATTTTTAGCATTTTAAATTTTGAAATTTCGTTAATTAGAAAAAGTTTAAGAGCAATTTAAAATATCAGCTCATTACATCGTAAACGGTGTCGGTTTATTTTTCAAACTGTCATATCTCCAGATTTTCGGGCCGGATTTTGATGCCAATGGTCTCATTCGATTCGCATGGATGCGTAGATATTTGTAGCATTTTAAATTTTGAAATTTCGTTAATTAGAAAAAGTTTAAGAGCAATTTAAAATATCAGCTCATTACATCGTAAACGGTGTCGGTTTATTTTTCAAACTGTCATATCTCCAGATTTTCGGGCCGGAGTTTGATGCCAATGGTCTCATTCGATTCGCATGAAAATATAGATATTTTTAGCATTTTAAATTTTGAAATTTCGTTAATTAGAAAAAGTTTAAGAGCAATTTAAAATATCAGCTCATTACATCGTAAACGGTGTCGGTTTATTTTTCAAACTGTCATATCTCCAGATTTTCGGGCCGGATTTTGATGCCAATGGTCTCATTCGATTCGCATGAAAATATAGATATTTTTAGCATTTTAAATTTTGAAATTTCGTTAATTAGAAAAAGTTTAAGAGCAATTTAAAATATCAGCTCATTACATCGTAAACGGTGTCGGTTTATTTTTCAAACTGTCATATCTCCAGATTTTCGGGCCGGATTTTGATGCCAATGGTCTCATTCGATTCGCATGAAAATATAGATATTTTTAGCATTTTAAATTTTTAAATTTCGTTAATTAGAAAAAGTTTAAGAGCAATTTAAAATATCAGCTCATTACATCGTAAACGGTGTCGGTTTATTTTTCAAACTGTCATATCTCCAGATTTTCGGGCCGGATTTTGATGCCAATGGTCTCATTCGATTCGCATGAAAATATAGATATTTTTAGCATTTTAAATTTTGAAATTTCGTTAATTAGAAAAAGTTTAAGAGCAATTTAAAATATCAGCTCATTACATCGTAAACGGTGTCGGTTTATTTTTCAAACTGTCATATCTCCAGATTTTCGGGCCGGATTTTGATGCCAATGGTCTCATTCGATTCGCATGAAAATATAGATATTTTTAGCATTTTAAATTTTGAAATTTCGTTAATTAGAAAAAGTTTAAGAGCAATTTAAAATATCAGCTCATTACATCGTAAACGGTGTCGGTTTATTTTTCAAACTGTCATATCTCCAGATTTTCGGGCCGGATTTTGATGCCAATGGTCTCATTCGATTCGCATGGATGCGTAGATATTTGTAGCATTTTAAATTTTGAAATTTCGTTAATTAGAAAAAGTTTAAGAGCAATTTAAAATATCAGCTCATTACATCGTAAACGGTGTCGGTTTATTTTTCAAACTGTCATATCTCCAGATTTTCGGGCCGGATTTTGATGCCAATGGTCTCATTCGATTCGCATGAAAATATAGATATTTTTAGCATTTTAAATTTTGAAATTTCGTTAATTAGAAAAAGTTTAAGAGCAATTTAAAATATCAGCTCATTACATCGTAAACGGTGTCGGTTTATTTTTCAAACTGTCATATCTCCAGATTTTCGGGCCGGATTTTGATGCCAATGGTCTCATTCGATTCGCATGAAAATATAGATATTTTTAGCATTTTAAATTTTGAAATTTCGTTAATTAGAAAAAGTTTAAGAGCAATTTAAAATATCAGCTCATTACATCGTAAACGGTGTCGGTTTATTTTTCAAACTGTCATATCTCCAGATTTTCGGGCCGGATTTTGATGCCAATGGTCTCATTCGATTCGCATGAAAATATAGATATTTTTAGCATTTTAAATTTTTAAATTTCGTTAATTAGAAAAAGTTTAAGAGCAATTTAAAATATCAGCTCATTACATCGTAAACGGTGTCGGTTTATTTTTCAAACTGTCATATCTCCAGATTTTCGGGCCGGATTTTGATGCCAATGGTCTCATTCGATTCGCATGAAAATATAGATATTTTTAGCATTTTAAATTTTGAAATTTCGTTAATTAGAAAAAGTTTAAGAGCAATTTAAAATATCAGCTCATTACATCGTAAACGGTGTCGGTTTATTTTTCAAACTGTCATATCTCCAGATTTTCGGGCCGGATTTTGATGCCAATGGTCTCATTCGATTCGCATGGATGCGTAGATATTTGTAGCATTTTAAATTTTGAAATTTCGTTAATTAGAAAAAGTTTAAGAGCAATTTAAAATATCAGCTCATTACATCGTAAACGGTGTCGGTTTATTTTTCAAACTGTCATATCTCCAGATTTTCGGGCCGGATTTTGATGCCAATGGTCTCATTCGATTCGCATGAAAATATAGATATTTTTAGCATTTTAAATTTTGAAATTTCGTTAATTAGAAAAAGTTTAAGAGCAATTTAAAATATCAGCTCATTACATCGTAAACGGTGTCGGTTCATTTTTCAAACTGTCATATCTCCAGATTTTCGGGCCGGATTTTGATGCCAATGGTCTCATTCGATTCGCATGAAAATATAGATATTTTTAGCATTTTAAATTTTGAAATTTCGTTAATTAGAAAAAGTTTAAGAGCAATTTAAAATATCAGCTCATTACATCGTAAACGGTGTCTGTTTATTTTTCAAACTGTCATATCTCCAGATTTTCGGGCCGGATTTTGATGCCAATGGTCTCATTCGATTCGCATGAAAATATAGATATTTTTAGCATTTTAAATTTTGAAATTTCGTTAATTAGAAAAAGTTTAAGAGCAATTTAAAATATCAGCTCATTACATCGTAAACGGTGTCGGTTTATTTTTCAAACTGTCATATCTCCAGATTTTCTGGCCGGATTTTGATGCCGATGGTCTCATTCGATTCGCATGGATGCGTAGATATTTGTAGCATTTTAAATTTTGAAATTTCGTTAATTAGAAAAAGTTTAAGAGCAATTTAAAATATCAGCTCATTACATCGTAAACGGTGTCGGTTTATTTTTCAAACTGTCATATCTCCAGATTTTCGGGCCGGATTTTGATGCCAATGGTCTCATTCGATTCGCATGAAAATATAGATATTTTTAGCATTTTAAATTTTGAAATTTCGTTAATTAGAAAAAGTTTAAGAGCAATTTAAAATATCAGCTCATTACATCGTAAACGGTGTCGGTTTATTTTTCAAACTGTCATATCTCCAGATTTTCGGGCCGGATTTTGATGCCAATGGTCTCATTCGATTCGCATGAAAATATAGATATTTTTAGCATTTTAAATTTTGAAATTTCGTTAATTAGAAAAAGTTTAAGAGCAATTTAAAATATCAGCTCATTACATCGTAAACGGTGTCGGTTTATTTTTCAAACTGTCATATCTCCAGATTTTCGGGCCGGATTTTGATGCCAATGGTCTCATTCGATTCGCATGGATGCGTAGATATTTGTAGCATTTTAAATTTTGAAATTTCGTTAATTAGAAAAAGTTTAAGAGCAATTTAAAATATCAGCTCATTACATCGTAAACGGTGTCGGTTTATTTTTCAAACTGTCATATCTCCAGATTTTCGGGCCGGATTTTGATGCCAATGGTCTCATTCGATTCGCATGAAAATATAGATATTTTTAGCATTTTAAATTTTGAAATTTCGTTAATTAGAAAAAGTTTAAGAGCAATTTAAAATATCAGCTCATTACATCGTAAACGGTGTCGGTTTATTTTTCAAACTGTCATATCTCCAGATTTTCGGGCCGGATTTTGATGCCAATGGTCTCATTCGATTCGCATGGATGCGTAGATATTTGTAGCATTTTAAATTTTGAAATTTCGTTAATTAGAAAAAGTTTAAGAGCAATTTAAAATATCAGCTCATTACATCGTAAACGGTGTCGGTTTATTTTTCAAACTGTCATATCTCCAGATTTTCGGGCCGGATTTTGATGCCAATGGTCTCATTCGATTCGCATGAAAATATAGATATTTTTAGCATTTTAAATTTTGAAATTTCGTTAATTAGAAAAAGTTTAAGAGCAATTTAAAATATCAGCTCATTACATCGTAAACGGTGTCGGTTCATTTTTCAAACTGTCATATCTCCAGATTTTCGGGCCGGATTTTGATGCCAATGGTCTCATTCGATTCGCATGAAAATATAGATATTTTTAGCATTTTAAATTTTGAAATTTCGTTAATTAGAAAAAGTTTAAGAGCAATTTAAAATATCAGCTCATTACATCGTAAACGGTGTCTGTTTATTTTTCAAACTGTCATATCTCCAGATTTTCGGGCCGGATTTTGATGCCAATGGTCTCATTCGATTCGCATGAAAATATAGATATTTTTAGCATTTTAAATTTTGAAATTTCGTTAATTAGAAAAAGTTTAAGAGCAATTTAAAATATCAGCTCATTACATCGTAAACGGTGTCGGTTTATTTTTCAAACTGTCATATCTCCAGATTTTCTGGCCGGATTTTGATGCCGATGGTCTCATTCGATTCGCATGGATGCGTAGATATTTGTAGCATTTTAAATTTTGAAATTTCGTTAATTAGAAAAAGTTTAAGAGCAATTTAAAATATCAGCTCATTACATCGTAAACGGTGTCGGTTTATTTTTCAAACTGTCATATCTCCAGATTTTCGGGCCGGATTTTGATGCCAATGGTCTCATTCGATTCGCATGAAAATATAGATATTTTTAGCATTTTAAATTTTGAAATTTCGTTAATTAGAAAAAGTTTAAGAGCAATTTAAAATATCAGCTCATTACATCGTAAACGGTGTCGGTTTATTTTTCAAACTGTCATATCTCCAGATTTTCGGGCCGGATTTTGATGCCAATGGTCTCATTCGATTCGCATGAAAATATAGATATTTTTAGCATTTTAAATTTTGAAATTTCGTTAATTAGAAAAAGTTTAAGAGCAATTTAAAATATCAGCTCATTACATCGTAAACGGTGTCGGTTTATTTTTCAAACTGTCATATCTCCAGATTTTCTGGCCGGATTTTGATGCCGATGGTCTCATTCGATTCGCATGGATGCGTAGATATTTGTAGCATTTTAAATTTTGAAATTTCGTTAATTAGAAAAAGTTTAAGAGCAATTTAAAATATCAGCTCATTACATCGTAAACGGTGTCGGTTTATTTTTCAAACTGTCATATCTCCAGATTTTCGGGCCGGATTTTGATGCCAATGGTCTCATTCGATTCGCATGAAAATATAGATATTTTGAGCATTTTAAATTTTGAAATTTCGTTAATTAGAAAAAGTTTAAGAGCAATTTAAAATATCAGCTCATTACATCGTAAACGGTGTCGGTTTATTTTTCAAACTGTCATATCTCCAGATTTTCGTGCCGGATTTTGATGCCAATGGTCTCATTCGATTCGCATGAAAATATAGATATTTTTAGCATTTTAAATTTTGAAATTTCGTTAATTAAAAAAAGTTTAAGAGCAATTTAAAATATCAGCTCATTACATCGTAAACGGTGTCGGTTTATTTTTCAAACTGTCATATCTCCAGATTTTCGTGCCGGATTTTGATGCCAATGGTCTCATTCGATTCGCATGAAAATATAGATATTTTTAGCATTTTAAATTTTGAAATTTCGTTAATTAAAAAAAGTTTAAGAGCAATTTAAAATATCAGCTCATTACATCGTAAACGGTGTCGGTTTATTTTTCAAACTGTCATATCTCCAGATTTTCGGGCCGGATTTTGATGCCGATGGTCTCATTCGATTCGCATGAAAATATAGATATTTTTAGCATTTTAAATTTTGAAATTTCGTTAATTAGAAAAAGTTTAAGAGCAATTTAAAATATCAGCTCATTACATCGTAAACGGTGTCGGTTTATTTTTCAAACTGTCATATCTCCAGATTTTCTGGCCGGATTTTGATGCCGATGGTCTCATTCGATTAGCATGGATGCGTAGATATTTGTAGCATTTTAAATTTTGAAATTTCGTTAATTAGAAAAAGTTTAAGAGCAATTTAAAATATCAGCTCATTACATCGTAAACGGTGTCGGTTTATTTTTCAAACTGTCATATCTCCAGATTTTCGGGCCGGATTTTGATGCCAATGGTCTCATTCGATTCGCATGAAAATATAGATATTTTTAGCATTTTAAATTTTGAAATTTCGTTAATTAGAAAAAGTTTAAGAGCAATTTAAAATATCAGCTCATTACATCGTAAACGGTGTCGGTTTATTTTTCAAACTGTCATATCTCCAGATTTTCGGGCCGGATTTTGATGCCAATGGTCTCATTCGATTCGCATGGATGCGTAGATATTTGTAGCATTTTAAATTTTGAAATTTCGTTAATTATAAAAAGTTTAAGAGCAATTTAAAATATCAGCTCATTACATCGTAAACGGTGTCGGTTTATTTTTCAAACTGTCATATCTCCAGATTTTCGGGCCGGATTTTGATGCCAATGGTCTCATTCGATTCGCATGAAAATATAGATATTTTTAGCATTTTAAATTTTGAAATTTCGTTAATTAGAAAAAGTTTAAGAGCAATTTAAAATATCAGCTCATTACATCGTAAACGGTGTCGGTTTATTTTTCAAACTGTCATATCTCCAGATTTTCGGGCCGGATTTTGATGCCAATGGTCTCATTCGATTCGCATGAAAATATAGATATTTTTAGCATTTTAAATTTTGAAATTTCGTTAATTAGAAAAAGTTTAAGAGCAATTTAAAATATCAGCTCATTACATCGTAAACGGTGTCGGTTTATTTTTCAAACTGTCATATCTCCAGATTTTCGGGCCGGATTTTGATGCCAATGGTCTCATTCGATTCGCATGAAAATATAGATATTTTTAGCATTTTAAATTTTGAAATTTCGTTAATTAGAAAAAGTTTAAGAGCAATTTAAAATATCAGCTCATTACATCGTAAACGGTGTCGGTTTATTTTTCAAACTGTCATATCTCCAGATTTTCTGGCCGGATTTTGATGCCGATGGTCTCATTCGATTAGCATGGATGCGTAGATATTTGTAGCATTTTAAATTTTGAAATTTCGTTAATTAGAAATAGTTTAAGAGCAATTTAAAATATCAGCTCATTACATCGTAAACGGTGTCGGTTTATTTTTCAAACTGTCATATCTCCAGATTTTCGGGCCGGATTTTGATGCCGATGGTCTCATTCGATTCGCATGGATGCGTAGATATTTGTAGCATTTTAAATTTTGAAATTTCGTTAATTAGAAAAAGTTTAAGAGCAATTTAAAATATCAGCTCATTACATCGTAAACGGTGTCGGTTTATTTTTCAAACTGTCATATCTCCAGATTTTCGGGCCGGATTTTGATGCCAATGGTCTCATTCGATTCGCATGGATGCGTAGATATTTGTAGCATTTTAAATTTTGAAATTTCGTTAATTAGAAAAAGTTTAAGAGCAATTTAAAATATCAGCTCATTACATCGTAAACGGTGTCGGTTTATTTTTCAAACTGTCATATCTCCAGATTTTCGGGCCGGATTTTGATGCCAATGGTCTCATTCGATTCGCATGAAAATATAGATATTTTTAGCATTTTAAATTTTGAAATTTCGTTAATTAGAAAAAGTTTAAGAGCAATTTAAAATATCAGCTCATTACATCGTAAACGGTGTCGGTTTATTTTTCAAACTGTCATATCTCCAGATTTTCTGGCCGGATTTTGATGCCGATGGTCTCATTCGATTCGCATGGATGCGTAGATATTTGTAGCATTTTAAATTTTGAAATTTCGTTAATTAGAAAAAGTTTAAGAGCAATTTAAAATATCAGCTCATTACATCGTAAACGGTGTCGGTTTATTTTTCAAACTGTCATATCTCCAGATTTTCGGGCCGGATTTTGATGCCAATGGTCTCATTCGATTCGCATGAAAATATAGATATTTTTAGCATTTTAAATTTTGAAATTTCGTTAATTAGAAAAAGTTTAAGAGCAATTTAAAATATCAGCTCATTACATCGTAAACGGTGTCGGTTTATTTTTCAAACTGTCATATCTCCAGATTTTCGTGCCGGATTTTGATGCCAATGGTCTCATTCGATTCGCATGAAAATATAGATATTTTTAGCATTTTAAATTTTGAAATTTCGTTAATTAGAAAAAGTTTAAGAGCAATTTAAAATATCAGCTCATTACATCGTAAACGGTGTCGGTTTATTTTTCAAACTGTCATATCTCCAGATTTTCGGGCAGGATTTTGATGCCAATGGTCTCATTCGATTCGCATGAAAATATAGATATTTTTAGCATTTTAAATTTTGAAATTTCGTTAATTAGAAAAAGTTTAAGAGCAATTTAAAATATCAGCTCATTACATCGTAAACGGTGTCGGTTTATTTTTCAAACTGTCATATCTCCAGATTTTCGGGCCGGATTTTGATGCCGATGGTCTCATTCGATTCGCATGAAAATATAGATATTTTTAGCATTTTAAATTTTGAAATTTCGTTAATTAGAAAAAGTTTAAGAGCAATTTAAAATATCAGCTCATTACATCGTAAACGGTGTCGGTTTATTTTTCAAACTGTCATATCTCCAGATTTTCTGGCCGGATTTTGATGCCGATGGTCTCATTCGATTCGCATGGATGCGTAGATATTTGTAGCATTTTAAATTTTGAAATTTCGTTAATTAGAAAAAGTTTAAGAGCAATTTAAAATATCAGCTCATTACATCGTAAACGGTGTCGGTTTATTTTTCAAACTGTCATATCTCCAGATTTTCGGGCCGGATTTTGATGCCAATGGTCTCATTCGATTCGCATGAAAATATAGATATTTTTAGCATTTTAAATTTTGAAATTTCGTTAATTAGAAAAAGTTTAAGAGCAATTTAAAATATCAGCTCATTACATCGTAAACGGTGTCGGTTTATTTTTCAAACTGTCATATCTCCAGATTTTCGTGCCGGATTTTGATGCCAATGGTCTCATTCGATTCGCATGAAAATATAGATATTTTTAGCATTTTAAATTTTGAAATTTCGTTAATTAGAAAAAGTTTAAGAGCAATTTAAAATATCAGCTCATTACATCGTAAACGGTGTCGGTTTATTTTTCAAACTGTCATATCTCCAGATTTTCGGGCAGGATTTTGATGCCAATGGTCTCATTCGATTCGCATGAAAATATAGATATTTTTAGCATTTTAAATTTTGAAATTTCGTTAATTAGAAAAAGTTTAAGAGCAATTTAAAATATCAGCTCATTACATCGTAAACGGTGTCGGTTTATTTTTCAAACTGTCATATCTCCAGATTTTCGGGCCGGATTTTGATGCCGATGGTCTCATTCGATTCGCATGAAAATATAGATATTTTTAGCATTTTAAATTTTGAAATTTCGTTAATTAGAAAAAGTTTAAGAGCAATTTAAAATATCAGCTCATTACATCGTAAACGGTGTCGGTTTATTTTTCAAACTGTCATATCTCCAGATTTTCTGGCCGGATTTTGATGCCGATGGTCTCATTCGATTAGCATGGATGCGTAGATATTTGTAGCATTTTAAATTTTGAAATTTCGTTAATTAGAAAAAGTTTAAGAGCAATTTAAAATATCAGCTCATTACATCGTAAACGGTGTCGGTTTATTTTTCAAACTGTCATATCTCCAGATTTTCGGGCCGGATTTTGATGCCAATGGTCTCATTCGATTCGCATGAAAATATAGATATTTTTAGCATTTTAAATTTCGAAATTTCGTTAATTAGAAAAAGTTTAAGAGCAATTTAAAATATCAGCTCATTACATCGTAAACGGTGTCGGTTTATTTTTCAAACTGTCATATCTCCAGATTTTCGGGCCGGATTTTGATGCCAATGGTCTCATTCGATTCGCATGGATGCGTAGATATTTGTAGCATTTTAAATTTTGAAATTTCGTTAATTAGAAAAAGTTTAAGAGCAATTTAAAATATCAGCTCATTACATCGTAAACGGTGTCGGTTTATTTTTCAAACTGTCATATCTCCAGATTTTCGGGCCGGATTTTGATGCCAATGGTCTCATTCGATTCGCATGAAAATATAGATATTTTTAGCATTTTAAATTTTGAAATTTCGTTAATTAGAAAAAGTTTAAGAGCAATTTAAAATATCAGCTCATTACATCGTAAACGGTGTCGGTTTATTTTTCAAACTGTCATATCTCCAGATTTTCGGGCCGGATTTTGATGCCAATGGTCTCATTCGATTCGCATGAAAATATAGATATTTTTAGCATTTTAAATTTTGAAATTTCGTTAATTAGAAAAAGTTTAAGAGCAATTTAAAATATCAGCTCATTACATCGTAAACGGTGTCGGTTTATTTTTCAAACTGTCATATCTCCAGATTTTCGGGCCGGATTTTGATGCCAATGGTCTCATTCGATTCGCATGAAAATATAGATATTTTTAGCATTTTAAATTTTGAAATTTCGTTAATTAGAAAAAGTTTAAGAGCAATTTAAAATATCAGCTCATTACATCGTAAACGGTGTCGGTTTATTTTTCAAACTGTCATATCTCCAGATTTTCTGGCCGGATTTTGATGCCGATGGTCTCATTCGATTAGCATGGATGCGTAGATATTTGTAGCATTTTAAATTTTGAAATTTCGTTAATTAGAAATAGTTTAAGAGCAATTTAAAATATCAGCTCATTACATCGTAAACGGTGTCGGTTTATTTTTCAAACTGTCATATCTCCAGATTTTCGGGCCGGATTTTGATGCCGATGGTCTCATTCGATTCGCATGGATGCGTAGATATTTGTAGCATTTTAAATTTTGAAATTTCGTTAATTAGAAAAAGTTTAAGAGCAATTTAAAATATCAGCTCATTACATCGTAAACGGTGTCGGTTTATTTTTCAAACTGTCATATCTCCAGATTTTCGGGCCGGATTTTGATGCCAATGGTCTCATTCGATTCGCATGGATGCGTAGATATTTGTAGCATTTTAAATTTTGAAATTTCGTTAATTAGAAAAAGTTTAAGAGCAATTTAAAATATCAGCTCATTACATCGTAAACGGTGTCGGTTTATTTTTCAAACTGTCATATCTCCAGATTTTCGGGCCGGATTTTGATGCCAATGGTCTCATTCGATTCGCATGAAAATATAGATATTTTTAGCATTTTAAATTTTGAAATTTCGTTAATTAGAAAAAGTTTAAGAGCAATTTAAAATATCAGCTCATTACATCGTAAACGGTGTCGGTTTATTTTTCAAACTGTCATATCTCCAGATTTTCTGGCCGGATTTTGATGCCGATGGTCTCATTCGATTCGCATGGATGCGTAGATATTTGTAGCATTTTAAATTTTGAAATTTCGTTAATTAGAAAAAGTTTAAGAGCAATTTAAAATATCAGCTCATTACATCGTAAACGGTGTCGGTTTATTTTTCAAACTGTCATATCTCCAGATTTTCGGGCCGGATTTTGATGCCAATGGTCTCATTCGATTCGCATGAAAATATAGATATTTTTAGCATTTTAAATTTTGAAATTTCGTTAATTAGAAAAAGTTTAAGAGCAATTTAAAATATCAGCTCATTACATCGTAAACGGTGTCGGTTTATTTTTCAAACTGTCATATCTCCAGATTTTCGTGCCGGATTTTGATGCCAATGGTCTCATTCGATTCGCATGAAAATATAGATATTTTTAGCATTTTAAATTTTGAAATTTCGTTAATTAGAAAAAGTTTAAGAGCAATTTAAAATATCAGCTCATTACATCGTAAACGGTGTCGGTTTATTTTTCAAACTGTCATATCTCCAGATTTTCGGGCAGGATTTTGATGCCAATGGTCTCATTCGATTCGCATGAAAATATAGATATTTTTAGCATTTTAAATTTTGAAATTTCGTTAATTAGAAAAAGTTTAAGAGCAATTTAAAATATCAGCTCATTACATCGTAAACGGTGTCGGTTTATTTTTCAAACTGTCATATCTCCAGATTTTCGGGCCGGATTTTGATGCCGATGGTCTCATTCGATTCGCATGAAAATATAGATATTTTTAGCATTTTAAATTTTGAAATTTCGTTAATTAGAAAAAGTTTAAGAGCAATTTAAAATATCAGCTCATTACATCGTAAACGGTGTCGGTTTATTTTTCAAACTGTCATATCTCCAGATTTTCTGGCCGGATTTTGATGCCGATGGTCTCATTCGATTAGCATGGATGCGTAGATATTTGTAGCATTTTAAATTTTGAAATTTCGTTAATTAGAAAAAGTTTAAGAGCAATTTAAAATATCAGCTCATTACATCGTAAACGGTGTCGGTTTATTTTTCAAACTGTCATATCTCCAGATTTTCGGGCCGGATTTTGATGCCAATGGTCTCATTCGATTCGCATGGATGCGTAGATATTTGTAGCATTTTAAATTTTGAAATTTCGTTAATTAGAAAAAGTTTAAGAGCAATTTAAAATATCAGCTCATTACATCGTAAACGGTGTCGGTTTATTTTTCAAACTGTCATATCTCCAGATTTTCGGGCCGGATTTTGATGCCAATGGTCTCATTCGATTCGCATGAAAATATAGATATTTTTAGCATTTTAAATTTTGAAATTTCGTTAATTAGAAAAAGTTTAAGAGCAATTTAAAATATCAGCTCATTACATCGTAAACGGTGTCGGTTTATTTTTCAAACTGTCATATCTCCAGATTTTCTGGCCGGATTTTGATGCCGATGGTCTCATTCGATTCGCATGGATGCGTAGATATTTGTAGCATTTTAAATTTTGAAATTTCGTTAATTAGAAAAAGTTTAAGAGCAATTTAAAATATCAGCTCATTACATCGTAAACGGTGTCGGTTTATTTTTCAAACTGTCATATCTCCAGATTTTCGGGCCGGATTTTGATGCCAATGGTCTCATTCGATTCGCATGAAAATATAGATATTTTTAGCATTTTAAATTTTGAAATTTCGTTAATTAGAAAAAGTTTAAGAGCAATTTAAAATATCAGCTCATTACATCGTAAACGGTGTCGGTTTATTTTTCAAACTGTCATATCTCCAGATTTTCGTGCCGGATTTTGATGCCAATGGTCTCATTCGATTCGCATGAAAATATAGATATTTTTAGCATTTTAAATTTTGAAATTTCGTTAATTAGAAAAAGTTTAAGAGCAATTTAAAATATCAGCTCATTACATCGTAAACGGTGTCGGTTTATTTTTCAAACTGTCATATCTCCAGATTTTCGGGCAGGATTTTGATGCCAATGGTCTCATTCGATTCGCATGAAAATATAGATATTTTTAGCATTTTAAATTTTGAAATTTCGTTAATTAGAAAAAGTTTAAGAGCAATTTAAAATATCAGCTCATTACATCGTAAACGGTGTCGGTTTATTTTTCAAACTGTCATATCTCCAGATTTTCGGGCCGGATTTTGATGCCGATGGTCTCATTCGATTCGCATGAAAATATAGATATTTTTAGCATTTTAAATTTTGAAATTTCGTTAATTAGAAAAAGTTTAAGAGCAATTTAAAATATCAGCTCATTACATCGTAAACGGTGTCGGTTTATTTTTCAAACTGTCATATCTCCAGATTTTCTGGCCGGATTTTGATGCCGATGGTCTCATTCGATTAGCATGGATGCGTAGATATTTGTAGCATTTTAAATTTTGAAATTTCGTTAATTAGAAAAAGTTTAAGAGCAATTTAAAATATCAGCTCATTACATCGTAAACGGTGTCGGTTTATTTTTCAAACTGTCATATCTCCAGATTTTCGGGCCGGATTTTGATGCCAATGGTCTCATTCGATTCGCATGAAAATATAGATATTTTTAGCATTTTAAATTTTGAAATTTCGTTAATTAGAAAAAGTTTAAGAGCAATTTAAAATATCAGCTCATTACATCGTAAACGGTGTCGGTTTATTTTTCAAACTGTCATATCTCCAGATTTTCGTGCCGGATTTTGATGCCAATGGTCTCATTCGATTCGCATGAAAATATAGATATTTTTAGCATTTTAAATTTTGAAATTTCGTTAATTAAAAAAAGTTTAAGAGCAATTTAAAATATCAGCTCATTACATCGTAAACGGTGTCGGTTTATTTTTCAAACTGTCATATCTCCAGATTTTCGGGCCGGATTTTGATGCCGATGGTCTCATTCGATTCGCATGAAAATATAGATATTTTTAGCATTTTAAATTTTGAAATTTCGTTAATTAGAAAAAGTTTAAGAGCAATTTAAAATATCAGCTCATTACATCGTAAACGGTGTCGGTTTATTTTTCAAACTGTCATATCTCCAGATTTTCTGGCCGGATTTTGATGCCGATGGTCTCATTCGATTAGCATGGATGCGTAGATATTTGTAGCATTTTAAATTTTGAAATTTCGTTAATTAGAAAAAGTTTAAGAGCAATTTAAAATATCAGCTCATTACATCGTAAACGGTGTCGGTTTATTTTTCAAACTGTCATATCTCCAGATTTTCGGGCCGGATTTTGATGCCAATGGTCTCATTCGATTCGCATGAAAATATAGATATTTTTAGCATTTTAAATTTTGAAATTTCGTTAATTAGAAAAAGTTTAAGAGCAATTTAAAATATCAGCTCATTACATCGTAAACGGTGTCGGTTTATTTTTCAAACTGTCATATCTCCAGATTTTCGGGCCGGATTTTGATGCCAATGGTCTCATTCGATTCGCATGGATGCGTAGATATTTGTAGCATTTTAAATTTTGAAATTTCGTTAATTAGAAAAAGTTTAAGAGCAATTTAAAATATCAGCTCATTACATCGTAAACGGTGTCGGTTTATTTTTCAAACTGTCATATCTCCAGATTTTCGGGCCGGATTTTGATGCCGATGGTCTCATTCGATTCGCATGAAAATATAGATATTTTTAGCATTTTAAATTTTGAAATTTCTTTAATTAGAAAAAGTTTAAGAGCAATTTAAAATATCAGCTCATTACATCGTAAACGGTGTCGGTTTATTTTTCAAACTGTCATATCTCCAGATTTTCTGGCCGGATTTTGATGCCGATGGTCTCATTCGATTAGCATGGATGCGTAGATATTTGTAGCATTTTAAATTTTGAAATTTCGTTAATTAGAAAAAGTTTAAGAGCAATTTAAAATATCAGCTCATTACATCGTAAACGGTGTCGGTTTATTTTTCAAACTGTCATATCTCCAGATTTTCGGGCCGGATTTTGATGCCAATGGTCTCATTCGATTCGCATGAAAATATAGATATTTTTAGCATTTTAAATTTTGAAATTTCGTTAATTAGAAAAAGTTTAAGAGCAATTTAAAATATCAGCTCATTACATCGTAAACGGTGTCGGTTTATTTTTCAAACTGTCATATCTCCAGATTTTCGGGCCGGATTTTGATGCCAATGGTCTCATTCGATTCGCATGGATGCGTAGATATTTGTAGCATTTTAAATTTTGAAATTTCGTTAATTAGAAAAAGTTTAAGAGCAATTTAAAATATCAGCTCATTACATCGTAAACGGTGTCGGTTTATTTTTCAAACTGTCATATCTCCAGATTTTCGGGCCGGATTTTGATGCCAATGGTCTCATTCGATTCGCATGAAAATATAGATATTTTTAGCATTTTAAATTTTGAAATTTCGTTAATTAGAAAAAGTTTAAGAGCAATTTAAAATATCAGCTCATTACATCGTAAACGGTGTCGGTTTATTTTTCAAACTGTCATATCTCCAGATTTTCGGGCCGGATTTTGATGCCAATGGTCTCATTCGATTCGCATGAAAATATAGATATTTTTAGCATTTTAAATTTTGAAATTTCGTTAATTAGAAAAAGTTTAAGAGCAATTTAAAATATCAGCTCATTACATCGTAAACGGTGTCGGTTTATTTTTCAAACTGTCATATCTCCAGATTTTCTGGCCGGATTTTGATGCCAATGGTCTCATTCGATTCGCATGGATGCGTAGATATTTGTAGCATTTTAAATTTTGAAATTTCGTTAATTAGAAAAAGTTTAAGAGCAATTTAAAATATCAGCTCATTACATCGTAAACGGTGTCGGTTTATTTTTCAAACTGTCATATCTCCAGATTTTCGGGCCGGATTTTGATGCCAATGGTCTCATTCGATTCGCATGAAAATATAGATATTTTTAGCATTTTAAATTTTGAAATTTCGTTAATTAGAAAAAGTTTAAGAGCAATTTAAAATATCAGCTCATTACATCGTAAACGGTGTCGGTTTATTTTTCAAACTGTCATATCTCCAGATTTTCGGGCCGGATTTTGATGCCAATGGTCTCATTCGATTCGCATGAAAATATAGATATTTTTAGCATTTTAAATTTTGAAATTTCGTTAATTAGAAAAAGTTTAAGAGCAATTTAAAATATCAGCTCATTACATCGTAAACGGTGTCGGTTTATTTTTCAAACTGTCATATCTCCAGATTTTCTGGCCGGATTTTGATGCCGATGGTCTCATTCGATTAGCATGGATGCGTAGATATTTGTAGCATTTTAAATTTTGAAATTTCGTTAATTAGAAAAAGTTTAAGAGCAATTTAAAATATCAGCTCATTACATCGTAAACGGTGTCGGTTTATTTTTCAAACTGTCATATCTCCAGATTTTCTGGCCGGATTTTGATGCCAATGGTCTCATTCGATTCGCATGAAAATATAGATATTTTTAGCATTTTAAATTTTGAAATTTCGTTAATTAGAAAAAGTTTAAGAGCAATTTAAAATATCAGCTCATTACATCGTAAACGGTGTCGGTTTATTTTTCAAACTGTCATATCTCCAGATTTTCGGGCCGGATTTTGATGCCAATGGTCTCATTCGATTCGCATGGATGCGTAGATATTTGTAGCATTTTAAATTTTGAAATTTCGTTAATTAGAAAAAGTTTAAGAGCAATTTAAAATATCAGCTCATTACATCGTAAACGGTGTCGGTTTATTTTTCAAACTGTCATATCTCCAGATTTTCGGGCCGGATTTTGATGCCAATGGTCTCATTCGATTCGCATGAAAATATAGATATTTGTAGCATTTTAAATTTTGAAATTTCGTTAATTAGAAAAAGTTTAAGAGCAATTTAAAATATCAGCTCATTACATCGTAAACGGTGTCGGTTTATTTTTCAAACTGTCATATCTCCAGATTTTCGGGCCGGATTTTGATGCCAATGGTCTCATTCGATTCGCATGAAAATATAGATATTTTTAGCATTTTAAATTTTGAAATTTCGTTAATTAGAAAAAGTTTAAGAGCAATTTAAAATATCAGCTCATTACATCGTAAACGGTGTCGGTTTATTTTTCAAACTGTCATATCTCCAGATTTTCTGGCCGGATTTTGATGCCGATGGTCTCATTCGATTAGCATGGATGCGTAGATATTTGTAGCATTTTAAATTTTGAAATTTCGTTAATTAGAAAAAGTTTAAGAGCAATTTAAAATATCAGCTCATTACATCGTAAACGGTGTCGGTTTATTTTT